>CM076604.1:9375000-10000000 GCA_038502835.1 Octonoba sinensis
TTTTCTCTCTCTCTCTCTCTCCCCCCCCCCCCTCCCCCTCTTTTGCATGTGTACTTTGTTTCGCTTTTTGTTTTGGTATTTTCTGTACTTATTTTATTTCCATTTTATTCTTTGTATTTTATTTTATTTTTTTGCAATTTTCGTGTATTTTCACATTTTTATGCACGCTGTTGTCTTTTTTGCTTTGTTTTTATTGATATTCCTTTTTACTTTCTGTACTTCCAACTGCATTCGTTTGTTGCTCTCTTATTGGTGCCTTTCCTACTACTTCTACTTCCACTTCACACTGCCTTTATTCTCATTGGTTGACAGTTAATTCTTAGGCTATATAAGCTTTGTTTTTGTTGTTCTGTCTGCTTCATTTGGATGTTTTGCATCTAGAAGCTCCCTGTCGCATTGAAAAAGGGATTCCAAGCAATCCCGAAACATATGTCTGCGTTTTAATGCTCATTTGTGCTTTAATTTAACGTGAAATTTTATTTCTATTTATTTATTGGTTAATCGATTTCTTTAATTAATTTATGTTTTATTTTCTTAACTTTTTTTATTTGTTCCCAAAAGTCAATGTTTTCAATCTTTCGTGTTCATAACCCTTGAAACAACTAATGATGTTGATGAGCTATTAGCTGTCAGATAAAATTACTTTTATGATGTTAGATTTCAATATTGGAATTTTTCAAATTTTAAAATTAAATTTGATGATTTAATCTATACAGCAGCATTTTGAAAGCTTTCAGTGTTCGTGACCCATTTTTTAGTTATTTAATTATGCATTTTTCATCGCCCCCTTCTTCTTCAATTAAGTGTCATTATGGAATAACAACGCATACAGTATTTTGATCATTTTGTTACTTACTAAGACCCACAATCCTGACTAGTTACCAAGATTCAGTAAATTTCTACAACAACTAAGTAGAAAAATTGAATTTAAAGACCACGAACAGTAAGTCCCCTACCCCGATGTGTTCGTGCCACCAATGAAATTCGCTCGCATACAGAGCCTTTTTTCATGTATAATTTTTTTTCTACTTCTTATTGCAAAAACTGAAAATATACAAAGAATCTCTACAGCTGTTTCGAATGTTTGGTGCAAAGTTTTTCTTTCTGAAGCTTTTTTTTAATGAAAAGTTTAACGATAATATGAGTTTTTGAACTTTTCAAGTACACCTTTATAATGTCCAAATCAATATTTGCGTGTGTATATTCTACGTCAGAAATTCTTCTTGATAGCAGTTCTTGTGAATACAATCCATCTGTTAGATTAGTTGCTGTTAAGAATTCAGTTTTTCCCGTAGAACCAAACATTCAGGTTTCTTTTCTTTTTTTTTATGTTCAAAGTTGAGCAGAAAATTAAATACGCAGCTGAAGTGTCCCGAATAATATTTTTAGAAGAAAGATTTTTTTTTTCTAACAGAGTTAACCTCTGTAAAACTGTTAAGGGCGGACAAACAGGCCAACTGACTGTTTAATCGAAGTATATTTTTTCCCCCATTACATAACCTACTTTTTAGCAAAAATTTAAAAGTACGTCTTGAATTAATTTATTTTTCTAAATTCCATTTTCTTTTAGTTAAATTAAACGTAATATCAAGCATTATTTATAGTTTTTGTTTACATCCTGGTTCCTATCTTTTCCGTACTTCTGCGGGAAAGGAGGAAGATAACCAGCAAAAAGGAAGCAGAATTTTAATACGGACTCGCATGCCTTCCGTGTAACTTACGTAATTCAATCAATCTTCCAAACATTGCTCTAGCTACTTGGCCCCAAAATTTGATTCTCCGTGTGATAACATTTCTAACAATGACGCAGCTCGCGTACGTTTACGTAGCTCGAGTACGTCATAAACTTCAGCTACGCAATCATGATTCAATACCCTTTACTCACTGGTATACGACAAAAGATTCAAAACATTCTTTTTCACAAAGAATCTGTACACACGCATTCTTTGTTAAAAACCAACAAAAGTTAGCAACATTTAATACGAGTCGCCAGCCTTCCGTGTAACTTACGTAATTCAATCAATCCTGCTATCACTGTTCTAACTAATTGGACCAAAATTTGATTATCCGTATGATAACATTTCTAAAAATGTAAGTACGTCATAAACCCGAGCTACCCAATCATGATTCAATACCCTTTACCCACCAATGATATACTACAAAAAGGTTCAAAATATCCTTTCCACAAAGAATCCGTACACACGCATCTTGGCATCCTAAATCCCGAAAAGAAATATACGACAATTAAGTGGTCAAACGTTCCATTTACTTTCTTATGTGATCCGCATATTTATGAATCACTTGTTGCATGGCAAGAAACGTGACCATTATGAGGTCACTGGTATCCTTCTAAGTATCGTTTCGAACATTCTCAGGTAACGTGTTTTAGAACAGGCGAGTGATGCTTAATGGCTTCTAGCACGTAATAACGTTATTGATAATTTCTAGAATATTAGCTTCTTTCCAATGTCACTGCCTAGAGGTTTGTTGCTGGTGTAAATATTATTGAATTTTATCTTACGAAACAAATAAGAGATTCCAGTGATTTATTCCAAGGATGGTTCTATGTAACTTGTTAATTAAGACTTATGGGGACGGTTTGTACTTAGAACTTCTTTCTAAGACTCATGATTCTAACACAGCTACCCTTCAATCTTTGATTCAGCAGCTTGGAATTCCAACAATGTTGAGTTTTTTTTTTTTTTTTCATCAACATGAGATTCTGTTTAAGATTCTGTTTAAGATTCTATTAAAGATTCTGTTTAAGATTAGAGATTCTATTTGTAAACGTTTAGCATAGCAGCTGGAAAACCTAATACTATTTGTCACAATTATTTTGGTCCACCCGACTCTAACAGTTTTGTCCGTCAACATTTAATGCTAAATATTGCAGGGTTTAACTATCTTGACTTTACTTAAATATAATGTTCCGTAGTTCTATGCAAATGGGAAATATTTTCTAACTGAAAAATAGGTTTTTGAATCAAGTACATGGAGGTGTAAGACATAAAAAATGTATTTATCATTTTAGCTAGGCAGCAGGTACCATATTATCACTTAGCACGACAGAAATATATCGCATGCTAGTTTTTGTGTGCTTTAGTATGTTCTACCTATAATATGAAACAACTGATATTTAAATTTTGATTCTGTTTCTCTACTTTACGAGTTCTGGATAATCTGAGGAAGGTGGCGAGCGGAGAGCCTTTTTTCCATTGAAAGATCACGGTAAATTTGTCAGTTGTGCAAGAAAGAAAAAGCACCAGCGGAATCTTAAGGACTCGTGTAAATGTATTTGTTATATACTACGTTTTGCAGACAAGGTATAATTCTGCTGCAGGAAGACTTTACACTCACAAAAGTACAATAATAGCAATACTCATATATAAGTGGCTTAAGTGTCTGTTTGTCGCCGATAGCTTATTGGTTGCTTGCGTAACTGCAATGCAGTTGCCATTGCTGTAACACATAACAAGTAGACTAATAATCGGAACATTTCTCTAGCATTTTGAGTGAGTCATCGCTAGATTTGCAATCTCCGTTAAAAATGAATGTAAATGCGAATTTAATTTAATCCTTCTTTCTTTGTTTTAATTTATTTATCGTCGCTTTTTATATATATTAAAGTGGCAGTGCTCTTTTCTCCAGTTTCGTTAAAACTATTGTTTTGACGATGATTATGTTAGATATAAATAAATATTTTTCGCAAACAATTTGATTATATAGTAAATAATATTTTTATTTTACAAATTATTATAACTTTGATTATTTTTTTTCGGTAAGAATATTTTTCCGAAATTATTATATGTTTATTATTTATTCATTGAACTTTAATGTTCTACGTGATAAATATCTCTTTGATTATATGTGCATTTCCGGTTACTGGGAAAATTATATTTATAATATCTAGAACCGCGGTCATTTCTTATGACCGCCGGGCTTACTAGTGTAATCTAAGTACAATACATATTGTGCTATTATATTTATGTGACTGAACATATTAATGCAAATTGTAAAAGACCACGTTAAACTTGTCAGTTGTGCAATAAAAAAGAAAAAAACGCACGAATGGAATTTTACGGGTTAAAAAAGGGCAGTTAATAAACTCAACGTTCCCCATGCATGCCCTAAATGCTACAACTTGTTTTAAAAATAAATAAATATAAAAGAACGAGTTTTTGCTGTATACTTTTCCAAGTAATTTAATAGTCTTGGGTAATGTGCACTTTAAGTTCTTAAACAAGCATAATATTTTTGACGAATCTTAAGCTATCATGTATGTAGTAAGCAAACAGTCCCCCTCCTGTGCGGGTGATGGTAAAGCCACCTGCTGGTCAAAGACCTATTTTCAAAGGACAAGACCCGAACGAAAGTAGGCCTCAGGGTCAATGGAATCTGTCGGTTTTTCGAAAGTGCTGTGACTCATCAATTTCTTTTTCGTTTCAGTTTCGAAAAGTGTTGAAAGACGTTCTACAGCCCCAACACGATGACCAATTCCTTCTCAGATGGCTCAGAGGTAAGGAGAAATGATCACGTGTCTCGTTTCCCTTGATGACGGTCACAGTAAATATACATATAACATAAATGTACACGCATAGTACATACATGCATATAGAAAGATATCAATACATAGCATGGAGATATATAGGCTTACATATAACTTATTTATAACTGTAAAGATTTTCTACAGGTATATCTATTAACATAAAAATATAGTTACAACTATTAATGTAAGCTTGCATGAAAAGAAAATAAATATGTCCGGCTACCTATCCCCCCAAGAGAGATGGCATCACACAGACTCATAGCACATTCATGCATATAGATATGTATCAATAGATAGGATGCAGATATATAGGCTTACGTATAACTAATTTATAACTGTAAAGCCTTTTTACAGGTATATTTATAGACGTAAAAACATTGCTGTAACTATTAATGTGAGCTTGTGGGAAAAGAAAAGTAATATGTCACTGTACCGAGGGGTACCCACCCACCCCCGAGAGAAATGGCCTCATTCAGCCCTCAGGGGGATCTGCGCGAAACTGTCACTTTCTGATACATCTGATACAAAAAGGCTTAAATTCTCGAAATTGCGATTTTAACTCTAAAATGTTCTTTAAAGGGTAACAAATAACAGTTAATTACCCTTTTTGTCAGAGAGAGTTATATTTAAAAATGTATTAAAAATACTTCCTCATATTTAATCGGTTGCCCATTAATCGGCTTCGGCCGATATGCTTATCGGTGCATCACTGCTGTATAACACTTGAATTTTTAAGGGTTCTTTTTCTCTTCTTTTGGAACTATGTACTGTGTTTGACCGTAGCTAAGGCCATTTACAAAAACCGGAATATGTTTTTAAATATTTTGCTCACACAAGTGAGAATTTTTTAATGAGGCTTTAAAACAGTTTTATCTACCAAAATACTTAATAAAAAAGATTTCGATATTTTGAAGAACTTTGAGGTACTCTTAAAAGTATTGTTATTTCACAATAAAAATTTTGATCATCAGCATATTAAGATGTTGCCTAAAGGCACACGTATTATCGTTAAATTTGCATTTTCCATATATTCCGTGTCGGTGGCTGCATTTGCACTAGTTTGTGTACTGTATGACAAAGCTTTTAATTCTTTCATTATTTATTAATTCCCAGTTCTTTGGTTTCCCCTTTTTTTTGGTTTTTTTTTTTTCCCCCTGATAAATTATATATTTATTTATTTAATTATTTTTACAAAAAAGTTCTTGCTAACTATGGAAATTCAAAGGTATCCACTCAGTTAAACTTTCAAGCTATTAAAAATTGGTTGAGATCCTAGCAGAGCCCACACCCTGGACGCATTTTGGTTGGCGGTTGTTTGCATTTTCATTACGCATCCACCTTGTCCCGCTATATTCACTTGCCGCCATTGTTTGGCGCCATCTTGTTCTGGCTTGGCGCTCTTTTTTCAGTTTGTCGCCAAAGGTGTAGGCGCTCCTAGGATTTTACTTAATTTTTTTAGCCTACTTTCCCGTAAAAGTAAAAAATAATAATAATAAAGCATGAAAGAAGGCTTAATGTATCGTGAAAATATCGTTAAAAATCAAGAAAAGTCAAAAATAAGTGAAGTAATTAAATAAAGATTGAAAAATAAAAAATTTGAAAGTAGGGTATTGAGATGGGGAAAAAGTGTGTCTGTCGGTCTGTCGGTCTGTCTGTCGGTCTGTCTGTCGGTCTGTCTGTCTGTCGGTCTGTCGGTCTGTCCCCCCCTAATAACTTTTGAACGAATTGTCCGATTGGAAAAATTCTTTTTGCAT
The DNA here is from genome assembly GCA_038502835.1 of Octonoba sinensis. Taxonomy (NCBI): domain Eukaryota; kingdom Metazoa; phylum Arthropoda; class Arachnida; order Araneae; family Uloboridae; genus Octonoba; species Octonoba sinensis. The sequence continues at coordinate 9,381,301 of CM076604.1, forward strand.
TCGAAAGATCTCGGCGAGGACATCTCATTTCTATATTTCACTTTTTGATTTGAACAATTTTTTGTTCAATTTTGAACAGTTCAAAAAATTTTAACATTAGCGCCTATGGACAAAATTGAAGCAAATTCTGTAAACTCTGGGCACAAGAGCCAAGTTCCTATTGAAAGCTTATTGAAAGGAGTTCTCGGCGTGAAATATTGATTTGAACAGTTTTTGTTCATTTTTGAACAGTTCAAAAAATTAACACAGAGCTTACGGGGAAATTTCAACCCTATATAAATCCTGATCTAACGGACCGATTTGCTTGGAACAAACTTTATCGGAAAGCTCTTATAACGTAGAACATGTAGAAATAGAAAGTTTATCCAGAACGTACGAGCCTATTTTGCTATGAAATTTTTTGATCGGGATTTTCAAGGATATTTCTCAGTGACTCAATGAGTGAAATAATGAATGAATGAATAAATGAAAGAGTGAAAGAATAAATCAATGAATAAATGAATGAGGAAAAGAATGAATGAATAAATTATTGAATAAATGAAAATATAAATAAATGAGTGAAAAAATACATGAATGCGTAAATGAATGAATAAACACTTGAATGAGGTAACGAATGAATGAATAAATGCATGGCTGAATAAATGAAAGAATGAATGAGTGAGTGAATGAATATGTATTATCCGTTGAAAAAGGTATGTTTTCAATAATTAGAACTAAAGATAAATAAGAAAGAGAGAGAAAGAGATAGCTAGATTATAAATTTGAATTTGGTGTATACGGGAAAGTAGGCTCGTATAGTTCTAGACGGAACTTCTTGTTTTAAAAATAATATTCTGTTGCAATTTCTATTTCTTTAATACGATTCGTTTTTTTTTTTTTTTTGCAGCACGTGACTTTGATATTGCCAAGTCTGAGAGGATGATCAGAGAGGTAACATAATTTATTAATTGCTTTTTTTACGTTTCCCATTAAAATTCCAAAAAAAAAAAAAACAATCGTTTAAAAATTTGAGGCATAATTAGTTTTAATGTAATAAATTATTGTTTAATTGATATTTATTTAATTATTTTTTTCTAAAATTGTTTTATAAAGAGACGGTAAAAAGCATATGCTACAGTGTAAAAAAATTCTAGTTCAACCTTTCCCCCCAAAAAACATGGTGAGATTTAGCTGCAGCCAGCATTTGGTACTAAAAGTTAAACCATTATAATGGTGTTGTTCCACCTAGTTTCACCATGAATGTGCAACTAAAAACCATTACAATGGTTCAACTTTAGTACCAAATGTCGGTTGCAGCTAAAGCTCGCCATTTTGTTTATTTATTTAGTGAAAGATTGAACAAGAATTTTTTTCAGTGTATTAAATGTTTTTTGCATGAAATTATTACATGTTTTCAGAAATTTGCACCATTGTAATTCCTGATCTATCCATCCTGTAATTATTCTCGATATCTGAAGCCTTTACCCATAGGTTAGACCTCATATGAACTAGGCTTGAGGCTAGGAAATTATTAATCCGCCATTTTGTTTCTCTCGAGAGCTTCCGCAACTCCATAGTATACTAGCAAGCTTGTTTAATTTCTCACCTAATTTGCTATATTTCTGTGGAATTGTGAGTTATGTATTTAAAAAAAAAGTGATTTTTTTTTTCTTTATGTTCATTAAATTACTTCAGTATAAAAAAGCATAATACTATATAGTTCCATGAAAATATCCTTCTTCAAGTAAATTGTGTGCAGACTATTTTTATTGAAATTTTTTTGCATTGTTTTTGTCTGTTAAAGAGTTGAATTACGTTTGTTTTTCTTTTTTTTTTTTTACAGAGTTTCAAATTCCGGAAGAAAATGGGAGCTGACACTGTTCTTACATCAGGTTATGAGCTACCAGAGGTAAAAAAAATCCCTACTAAGCTTAAAATATCTAATGCAGCATGCCACAGAAGTATATACACAGATGTAGCATGCCACTTATTGTTTTTGAAGAAAAATAGTTTTACCTACGTTTTCTAAAAAGCTTTTATGGAATAGTGGACCTTCATGAGTCTATGTCTTATTAGTCATAGACACGTCAGTGTCCACTACTCATAGATGCATCTTATTAGTCATAGACACATCAGTGTCCACTACTCATAGATGCATCTTATCAGTCATAGGCACATCAGTGTCCACTGTTCATAGACACATTAGTGTCCACTACTCATAGATGCATTTTATTAGTCATAGACACATCAGTGTCTGCTATTCATAGACACATCAGTGTCCACTGTTCATGGACACATCAGTGTCCACTATTCATAGACACATGAGTGTCCACTATTCATAGACACATGAGTGTCCACTATTCATAGACACATGAGTGTCCACTATTCATAGACACATCAGTGTTCACTACTCATAGACACATCTTCTTAGTCATAGGCACATCTGTATCTCCTAGCAGGTTTTTTTTTAAAACTAGAGGCGCAAAAAATCCTCTAAGCTTAAAATATATAACGTAGCATGCCAGAGATATATATATTTTCCCCTGTTACTTTTGAAGAAAATATTTTTGATTGGCAGGAATAAATTTTCTCCAAAGCTTTTATAAGATAGTGGACTCATCTTATTAGTCATAGAGAGATCAGTGTCCACTATCAGCGACTTTTTAACCAGAGGGGGGGGGGGGGAGAGAATCCCTGCTGAGCTCAAAATATCTAATGTATCATGCCACAGATGTATATTTCCCCCCTCCCCTATTGGTTTTGAAGAAAATATTGTTGACTAAATTTTCTCCAAAGCTTTTATAAAATAGTGAACACTGATGAGTCTATGACTAATAAGTTACATTTTTTAATCACTAGTATTTTGAAAAACAAATCACTAGAATTTTGGTTTTAGAGTGGCTAATTGTCATAATTTTTCTTCTTCAGCTGTATCTGAAACACAGAATTACGGAGTGCTTGGGCTTCGACAATGAGTACAGCGTCGTCCGCCTCTTCATGGCTGGACTCTGTGATTACAAAGGTAAAGCAATTTCAGTTTAATTTGTCTCTTGTAATGCGTGACCATGAAGATTTTCTATTAGCTCTAACAGCTTCCTCTATTCACTGCGTTCGTATTTCTTACGAAAAGTGAAAATAAATATGACTTACATCTTTTTCTTAAAAATGTCTTCCCGTGATAAATCTTTTTTTTTTTCTTTCTAATGCGGCTGCAGTACTGGTCATCAACCAATGCAGACTTTCAGCGGCACCACAATGAATGTGGTACCATTGCCGCAATTTTTTGACGCTCAGTTTTCCCTAGATGGGCACCTGAGCTCTCATTGATGCAATCTCCACCAGGAATTTAATTTAGCCGAGAGTACTCATGCCGAACGGATACTCAAGGGATCTTTAACATGCCGCATAATCATACGACATGGACGCAGACGATTTTCTGCATCTTGAAAATCCACCGACTTGGGCCAGGTTTGAACCTGCGATCTTGGGCATACGAGACCTGCGCCTTACCACTACGCCACCCTGTCGACCCCCGTGACAAATCTAAAAATATACAATTTTTTTTTTTTTTTTTTTTTCAAATATACGTTTAAAATTCGTTTTCTCACTATTTTATCATCATTAAAATGTTAGCAATGAGATGAAAAGAAGAAAAATATGTACGATATGATGAGCAGTAGTTTCACTCTAAGCACTTATTTTTTTTTTCAATGAAAAACTTTAAACTTTATTGGAACTCCCGGAATTGCAGCACTCCCAGAAACGCATGCTCAAATCTCACGAAACTTTCGTAGCATTTGACGAAACGGCTTCGTGAAAAACGCTCCGAGTAAACCTTTCGTCAAATTGACGAAATTTGTGTGGTAACTTTTTTAAGTCGCGTGATCGCGCGAGGAAAGAATCGTCGTAAATGACGACATTTTCTTGACGATTGAAGAGTCGTTGAAAATGAGGGTTCCATTTCTGAGAGTGAGTATACGATAAACTAAGTACCATTAATTTTGGGAGTAATTAAAAAAATGTGTCCTCTGAAACTCCATACAGGTAACCTCTTATCTTATCATTGATACGTACCTGAAAAATGTGGTGTTGAGTGGAATCGTGTTACCTGGAAACATAGAGACAGTACACAAAAAAAAAGGAAAAGAAGGAAATCTTTTTTTTTTTTGTGTGTGCATCACAGTTGAATTTGCCGGCCCCCAGAAGTGCCACCCGGGGCATGGGCCCCGGCTTGCCCCACTCTGGATCCGGCACTGATTAAGAAACACTATACTAGAATGCTTGTTTCATGGAACCTTTAAGTGATCTTTTCGAAATCCTAGTCCATGTAACACAATTTAAGAAACACAGTACTAGAATGCTTGTTTCATGGAACCTTTGAGTGATTTCTGCGGAACCCCAGCGCTCCGCGGAACCCAATTTAAGAAACGTTATATTAAAACACACAATTGCTTACTTGTATAAATAGATATGCGTGTGTATTTGTTTATTATCTATGTTTATTCTCTGTAGTAATATTCCTCTTTAACGTTGTTTTTAGTAATACAATAAAGCGGATCCTTAATAATAATTCTGGGAAAATTATTCAAAAATGTTCTTCCCCTTTAGAGCTTGACTTTTGGGAAGCTTATCATATTAACAGGAATAGTTCTAATTTGGTTAATGATTCTTCCTCAACTCCTTATTTTTCACAGGTCTGGCATAAGTTCCTTTAATTTGTTGTTCTTTCCTGGTTTTCTTGTTAGTTTTCCTTTTTTGTGTCTATTTTGTAATTTTTTCTCCCCCCCCCCCCCATCCCCCTCCTTTACATGTGTACTTTGTTATGCTTTTTGTTTTAGTATTTCCTGTACTTATTTTATTTCCATTTTATTCTTTGCATTTTATTTTATTATTTTTGCAATTTTCATGTATTTTCACATTTTTATGCATGTTGTCGTCTTTTTGCTTTGTTTTTATTGATATTCCTTTTTACTTCCTGAACTTTCAACTGGATTCGTTTGTTGCTCTCTTATTGGTGCTTTCCCTGCTACTTCTACTTCCACTTCACACTGCCTTCATTCTCATTGGTTTACAGTTCATTCTTAGGCTATATAAGCTTTGTTTTTGCTGTTTTGTCTGCTTCATTTGGATGTTTTGCATCTAGAAACTCCCTGTCGCATTGAAAAAGGGATTCCAAGCAATCCCGAAACATATGTCTGCGTTTTAATGCTCATTTGTGCTTTAAATTAACGTGAAATTATATTTCTATTAAAGCGGATCCTTGTCTATTCTTTTTTTTCATGATTGATGAAAGCGATAGTCGACATAATGTAAATAAATATTCGACAAAAAAATAAATCAATAAACAATGAAAAACAAACACGCTTAAAGAGGGTAGCAACCTTAGTGGTTTCATTTCACCTGACCATATGTCCCCGTTTATTACTGAAAAATGATTCACAAAATAGGCCACAAGCGTTACTCGTATGCTGGTTCTAATAAGCACTTCCGTATTCTCGGAGACTCAATTCACTGACAATAGATTCTCCCCTTCCACCCTCCTGAGTATTCAAACTTTTCTTATACAAAGAGTTTATTAACGTTAATTGGACTTGACAAAAAATAAAATGTGCTAGAAAAAATTTAAAAAATTGAATGAGGACCCTATTTTTATCGGTGTGTCAGCTAAATTATGGTTTATTAATTATGGTTTTTTTTAATGTTTCCAGTGTGCCACCTGTTATATTTTCTTTTCAAAACGCATCTTTAACCCTTTAACTACGGGTAACGTCAATAGACGATTTGGCTAAACTTTCCTGTGGTACGGGTAACGTCAATAAGCGATATATTGACGTTAATTGACATAATTTACTTTTTTTATTGGTTAGCCAATATCAAAATTTACCATGGTGAAAGTTCATGTAAGAAACTCATGACATGTACATAGAAATAGATGTATCGCCATTTTTGCAATTTTTGGAATTTTTTTTTTTTTTTTGGCGTTCAGACAAACAGATTTGTGAATATATTCCGGTAATTAAAGTGTTAAATACCATCCATTTTCGCAAAGTAGTAGTTAGTCCTAGAAGGTTTTTTTCTTCCTATTCTTTCTTTTTATTTTTTTAAATGTTGTATTCAGTGAATGTGAGCGAATAAAAGTGAATAAAAATAATTAAATATGCACTTGTAAATGCGCCATTGATCCGCCATCTTTGGTGTACGTTATACTGTCGGCGTTTTTTCTACCCGATGTTGCATTGTTGATATAAGAAGTTTATGTTTTATTTATTTATTTATTTATCTATTTTTAAAATGTTGTTTTCCGTGAATGAGAGTGAATAAAAGGGACTAAAAATAATTTAATAAGCATCTGTGGTTGTGCCACTGAAATGCCTTTTGTGTGCCACAGTCTGACACACGTGCCATAGGTTCGCCACCTATAACTTAGGTCAGTGGTTCCCAAATTTTTTTTTTTTTCGCGTACCACCATTTTCCTTGCAAACCATTTCCGTACCCCTGCTAATGTAACTTTATTATATAGAATAGAACACTAACAGATGATAAAAAAATACTAGAACGACTAAGTTGCTTCAATCACACTATTTATTATGGTTAATGCAGAGAAAAGCGTATGTAAAGCTGTATGTATAAAATAAAATATATGAAATATATAAAATATAATTTTAATTTGTATTTCCAAAACAGCATTAGAAATACGCCTTTAAGTACAAAATACCTATCATGTAAAAAAATGAGAAGGTTGCTACTGCATAGCTGATTCGGTAGAAGTTAGTTTTAACCTCAAATTTGGGTCAACATTTAATTTGCTACAATATTAATTTTTAATAAATATCGTATTAGAAAAGGCAGTTTCACAAAGATAAGTGGTTGTTAAATGAATTAAAAACAGCAATGCTTTTCTTGATAATAACGGAAATTAACTTTTAACTTTGAGCCGAACTTCTCCAAACTCTAATCGGGAAAATTCGATCTTCAATTCCGAGTTTTAATCTCTTTTGTTTTTAATCTCTTTTCATCTTTTTGCCTACACGCGTATCACCTGGAGAGGCTTCGCTTACCACTAGCGGTACGAGCACCACAGTTTGGGAACCGCTGGTTTAGGTTATGCTGTCGACTTTTTTTTTTTTTTCTGCACGATATTGCATTGTTAACATAAGGAGTTTGTGTTGTAAGTTTTCATTTATTTATTCATTTATTTATTTGCTATTATTTCGCACTGGATTCCAGTAAATCATTTCCAACAGAACACTCTGTGGTAAAAGTTCGCGGTGTTCAGATCTGGAGTAGAAATTGCTCTGAATACGATTGTCAAGTATGAAAGATGAAATGTCTATTTTCCTAACAATATTTACATTATTTTCATTTCTCTCCATTGTAGGCTTCGTATATTCCTTCCGCGTCATTGACCTCATGAAAATCCTTATTTATTTCTTGGAACATGATCTCAAAATGATCAGAGACAAAAAAGAGGTAAGTTTTTTATTTATTTATTTTTTATTTGTATTGTTTTAGAACTTGTTTAGCATTAAAAAACTGTCCTGTTGTGAAATTATTCATTTTCTAAATCACTTATACAGGATGTCTACAGATTTTCAAAACAGGCATTTCGGGCCTTTTTCGTGACTTTTCGGTCATACATCGGATATTAATTCGGCCGGATATCAGATATCCGGTGTCCTCTGTATGACGTATACGTACCGGATATCCGGCTCTGATGTTTGAATCTCGTAAATTCTGTACTTATTTTTACACATCCCACAGCTTTCAAATACGTAATAAGTCTTTAATTCAGATATTTTCAAAGGGCTACAACCAGAGTGTCTACAGATTTTCAAAACAGACATTTCGGGTCTTTTTCGTGACTTTTCGGTGATACATCGGATACTAATTCGGCCGGATATCAGATATCCGTTGTCCCCTGTATGACGTATACATACCGGATATCCGGCTCTGATGTTTGATTCTCGTAAATTCTGTACTTTTTTACACATCCCACAGCTTTCAAATAAGTAATAAGTCTTTAATTCATATATTTTCACAATGCTTTAACCAGAGTGTCTGCAGAATTTCAAAGTGAAATTTCGTGACCTTTCAAAAATATCTGTAGCCATACAACATAGTGTGGGATATTGATTTTTCCGGATGGTGGACATCCGGCTCTGGTGATCGAGATCTATAAGCGCTATGCATATTTTTAAACGTTTCATCCAGATCTGCAGAAAGTTCGTAATTCACATACATTTTAAAAGCATATTAATTAATTAAATTTTAAGAATCAAATTTGACTTGCCGGATAACCAGATATCTCGTGCAGTGGCCGGATGAGATTGCGGATGTTTAAAAACCTGTCGCATACGGCATATCCGATTTCTTCTGGGTCTCGTTGGACGGAAAATTTTTATTGACCCATTCGGTAATTTTCTTGCCTAGTTCGTCACTTTCTTGACCGATTTCCAAATTTCTAACATATTCGGGGTTTTCGTGACCTGTAGACATCCTACGATATCCAAAATCCCCAGTTCATCCTTTCACCAAAAAGAAATGGAAAAATTGAAATTTATCTGCAACCAACATTTGGTACTAAAATTGAATCAATGGAGGCAATTCAAGCAACGTCATTGGTCACGTGACAGCGATGAAAGCAATATAAACAAAGGAAGCCGAAGCATCGTTTTACTTCGAGTTCGACAAATCTAACTAAACACTTGGTCTAAATGAAGGTCTTCTACATTGCATAAAATTAACACTAAATAAAACACTATAGCTATTGTAATAATTAATAAATTTCTTTTATAATGATTAAATTAAATGCAAATACTGTTTTATAATCAGAAAAAGCTGTGAAAATAGTCGAATTCATTTTAAGGTAACTCATTTTGCCTAGTGAACTCCACGTAGAACTCAATTGAAAATCTTAGTAGACGAAGAGCGGATATCACGTGACAACGGTGATCGCTCATGAGTCCCTCTAGCGGTGCATTGCCTCCATTGTAACGCTTCCTAGTTTTGCATTCATGTTGAAACTAGGTAAAACTACACCATTATAATGGTTCAACTTAGTACCTAATGTTGGTTGCAGCTGAAGTTCATCATTTTTTCTATTTATTTTTTTGAAAGGTGGAGCTAGAATTTTTTAGTGTGTAGTAGCTTAAAATTACCACTATGATGTGTAAGATGAGCTCTTCGAAATGAAATCGCAACTTAATTAACCTACAACGCGTTATATCTGGAGCTAAAAAATATATAATGCTGAGTAGATGTTGAGTCTGTTGTGTTTTCACTTCTGTAAAATAGCCAATATCTGAGATTGCTTTCATTTTTCTAGAAAGTCGGAAAGTTGGAGGAAAAAAGTACATTCATCCTGGATTTTACAGGCTTCAACCTCAAACAATTCTATGACAAATCAGGTAAGATTTTCTTTTTTTCTACACATACAGTGCATAAATGTGCTTTACTTTCACGGAATTCGGCTCCTGCATATGTTTCCAGTTTTACGTGAGTTGTTCACACATTAGACGAAAATCAAGCTAGTCAGACCTCGATATAAGGTCACCCTCATATAAGGTCAAACCGCATATAAAGTCATTTTTCTGAAGTCCCGACTCATTGAATATGAAAAGTGTACGAGTCGGTTATATGGTCCCCCCGCTTATATGGTCATTTTCGTAAAGTCCTGTGGGGTGACCTTATATCAAGATCTAACTGTATTTATACATTAAAATTAATTCTGAAGACTAAAGGGCTCTCGCATTTCTTTCCTCAGAAATTAAACCTTGGTACAGACATCTTATGTTTCTGTTTGAATTTTTAATATTACTAAATGTCAAGTCTGCATAAGATCAAAATAGTTCAGCAAAAATCAAAGGCTTATAAAACTGAAAGGCAAGAATATACAGTAAACAGAATATTTGTTTCATAATAGTTTTTATCCAATTACGTTGCTTGGTAAATTTGGAAATGTGCAAAAAAGTTTGGATTTGAAAGTAATTTTCTCTCTTAATGTGTCAGTAAGCAATTAAAGTCAAGTCAAAGTTAAAATCAGATGGTCAATAACATACTAGTTTAAGTAAAATTTTTCTGAAAATAGTTAATTTAATTTTCCATAATAAGGGATGTGGATAAAGTTTTCATGGAATAAATTCACAACACTCAGGGCAAAAAATACAAATATTCATAGAGTTGAGTGGCCTTGAAAGTTTTAAAGCCTTGGAAAGTTCAAGTGTAGAAACCTCTGACTGGTCAGGAATTCCCATCATTGCAATAAAACTTTGAAAGAAATGATAATCGAAACAACATGCTTAACTCCTGCGCAGACTTTTTTTTTCTTGTACATAATTACGTTTTCCTTCAAGAACAAATTTCCAAAACGAAAATTGAAAAATGTGCGCACGATGAAAGCGGTTACATGTCTTTCAGCCGTACTCCTGGCAAACCGGTCTTCTAAATTGTGACTCTCGGTATTATTAGAAGAGGAAAAAGAAATATATGAAAGTTAGAAGAAAGGGGAGAAAAAAAAATGACCTTCTGAGTGCAGTAAGGTTATATGATTGAGGTGGAATGTCTAATTTTCGTCGCAATTCGAATGCAAATAGATTGGAAAATATTCTGGAAAATTCTAACCTCACTCTGTATTGCTCATTCTGTCTCATAGCCTGTCAAATTGGGTGTAAACTTGAGAAAAGGGCATGCCAAAAACTGAAATCTCGCTGGTTTCCAACCAGGCATTATAATTTAGTTACAACTTAATGGGGCTTTTGTTGCAAAAGCTTTTTCATACAATTTTCTATCTTATTTTGGAGTATTTGGGTTTTTCGCATCAAGTAACACACTTTGAGCAACCGAACATTAATTTATTTCTCCTACGCAAAGCGTTGTGAATAAATCTCCCCTCTCCCCCCCCCCCCCCCCTTCCTCCTCAAAAGGAGGAGACGGTTGTAGAAGCGTACAGAATCTGAGGAATTGCAGAAAAATCACTTTTATTTTAAACTCATTCTGTAACAAATTTCAAAACTGAAAAATTCTTTTACAAAATGAAGGGAGTTAAAAGAAAAATGATTAAAACTGAATACTTTAGTAAATTATTTCCACAAAATACGGAATTTGGATCTTTGTAAATTCAATATCTTCAACCGCTAAAAACTGACAGATCTTAAGAGTCAATAAAATTTGAGCAGTCTTCTCTACGTTTCGTTTTAAGGCCAATATACGAGCTAACGCATCAGGCGTTTTGTGTCCGATTTTTCATTGTGGAAAAGTTAGGGTTACCAAAGAGAAGTTTCTCACATTATGTTACATTACCAAATCTCTCCAAATTGGGAAAAATCTAAATGCCAGAGAGAATTAAATATCACCACTCTGGTCCAAAATGGCGGATGAATCGGCCTGTCGCTATAGGGGCTCTAGCTGTAGTTTGTGCTACAATAAAATATTAATGAGTATTTTGTTTATGGTAATAATTATTTGAACGAAATTCGAAAGAAAAATAAAAGCTTGTATTTCTGTCTTCAGCATTCATTGTACAAATTTCGATGTTTTTGCTCTTTCAGTGATCAATGCTGGAATCCAACTCATTACTATGTACCAGGACAACTATCCAGAAACTTTGAAGGCAGCCTACCTCGTTAATGGTAAGAACTTCGTGTGTGTGTGTTCTTTTTTAACCTTTACAATCGCAGGCTGAGCTACTTGGCTACTTCAATTACTTAACTGCATGGACAATTACTACCGAGTTGAACTACTTACAGCTTTATTCACCAGCCGATGCGAACCTCCGTCAAACACTCGAACCGCCGATTTGAGCGTTCTGATTGTTTGAGAAAGCCTTTGATCTGCAGTTCGAAGGTTCAAATCGGCTGGAGAGTGATGCCGTTAGACAACCGCTTTGTAAATAATTCCATTTTTGAGTCAACACCTAGATACTGCAGAGAAAACTCATCTAGAAATATTTTTTGTGGCAAAAAAATATTTCATCTATTTTGCCTTTTTAAAAATGTAATTTAAACGTGTTACTTAGAGTCCATTTTTATTTAGAACTCCAACTATTTACAAAAAAAAAAGAAGAAGAAGAAGAATGCTGCTTTTTGTTTGCTATTCTCATAAATAATTAATTGTACCTCAACCAAACTTGCCCACAAAATAAATATTAATATTTATTGTGGCTCATCACCAAGAGCTTTTGTGACAGTTAAGCACTTTGCTGCAGTTTAACTGTTCTTAACATGAAATGAATGTATTTGGCGAAAATGTAATAATAGCAAGTAACAATAAGTAAATTATTGACTTTAAAGAAAAAAAAGGAATCATAGATTGTTGAGTGTCTTATTTTTTCGAAGCTTATAAAACATTCAAAGCACCTCCCTCGTCTGAGTAGCCGTGAAAACCTTTCATAAGAAGATTCAGAAAATAATTTACTAACAGAAAAAAATAAAAGAGAGCTCCTTTTTCTTAGTTCTGTCAATTTAAGGAAAATAATACTCTGCACACACAAAAATAGAATCCTCATTTTCGACGATTCTTCAATCGTCAAGAAAATCTCGCCACTTACAGCGATTCTTTCCTCGCGCGATCACGTGACTTAAAAAAGTTACGAGACAAATTTCACCAATTTAACGAAAGGTTTATTCGAAGCATTTTTCACGAAGCCATTTCGTCAAATACGACGAAAGATTCGTGAGATTTGAGCATGCGTTTCTGAGAGTGTAAACTGATAATAATAAACGAAGTTTTGATCTCAAAAACGATGCTTTTTAATGCATTTTTATGCAAGCGGAGGGGAGTTCGTAATTTTGATAATACTAAATGGCTGAAAACAATAACCATGATGACTAAGGAAGAGTAAGATATAAATGATTTTGTGTCAATAACATTAAAAACTTATTTTTTTTCATTTGTCTCTCTTTTTCATTTTAGTGCCTTCCTACTTCAGTTGGATTTTCAATCTTTTCAAACCTTTCCTAAACTCCGTCACACTGAGCAAAATCAAAATTTATCGTACAGGTAAGAAAACTGTCTTTTACATTTCTCAATCCATTGTTGCGGGTTTTCATTTCTGCGCAGATATATTTGCACTAGAATTGAAGAATTTTAACCTTTCACTTTTTAGCCTGCTTTCCCATAAAAGTTTTTAAAAAAAGAATGAAAGAAGGCTTAATGTATCGTAAAAATGGCGTTAAAAATAAGAAAAAGTCAAATAAAAGTTAAGTAGTTAAATGAATATTGAAAAATAAAAAATTGAAAGTAGGGTTTTGAGTTTTTAAAATGTGTGTCTGTCGGTTCGTCTGTCCCCCTTAATAACTTTTGAAGGAATCGTCCGATTCGAGAAATGTAAAAGGGAGAAATGTAAAAATCTCAGTAATAATCTTTTGGATAATATTGTCATGTAGGAGAATATTTTCGGGAAGGAGAATATTCTCGTGAAGGAGAATATTCTAGTGAAGGAGAATATTCTAGTGAAGGAGAATATTCTCAGGAAAGAGAATATTCTCAGGAAAGAGAATTTTCTCATGAAAAAGAAGTTTCTCATGAAAAAGAATTTGTTCATGAAATTTAGTTACAATAATATCACAACATTGAGCATTTTAAATGCAAATGAGTATCCTCAGTTTAAAAAAAAAACGCAATGCATTTTACAAAATACGCATTAACTTAAATTTATTAAGATTTCTTTAATTATGAAATCTAGTTACATCTCTTGAATTTCAATAAGCTGTTTTTAGTACTCTTTTATTAGTTTCACTTGCATGTCATAAAATCTTGCAATTCAATTTTCCCCCACTTTTCGAGGTCCAAATTCTTTGAAATTTTGCTCACATATAAAGGCTTGAAGACAATACATTATGGGTTAATTAGAACACTAGCTACATGCTTTAAATTTTGTAAAGACAATAAGCTTAACCCAAATCATTATTCAACAGTTCCTTTAAGCTTTCCGTTACTAGACAGCTTTTTTTACTTTTTAGTTCATATTGTAACAAAAGCATAATTTTTATTTTTTTAAACTACATTTTTTTAATGTCATTTGTATTCATTCAATACAACTACAAATAATGTTCCTTTCTCTTACAGATGAGTGGCTACCGGAGTTCTTCAAAGTGATGGATCCGCACAAAGTACCAGCGTTCTTGGGCGGAAAACTCACCGATCCTGATGGAAATCCTAAGTGCCATGATCTGGTGAGTAGACTCAACACTCAACTTGAAAACGAATTACTGAAACTTGATGGTTTTTTATCATTAATTAATCTTGCCATGTTCTGATGAGTAGACTCAAGCTGAAAACGAATTGATGAAAATTGATGGTTTTTCTTATTAATTAATGTTGCCATGATCTAATGATTAAACTCAATCTGAACACGAACTTAATTAATCTTTGCCAACATTTTTAATTATTAATCTTCCGGGTTTTACTTGCAATATTGGACAATATTTCATTATTTTTTTTTTTACCCAAAATATTTTTAAAAAAACATTTGAAAACTACAAAGCGAATGATTGCAGGCATTTGTGTTCGATTACAAAACATTAAGAAAATGTTTCCTAGTTGCCCCGAAATACATGTCTGCAATTATTTGCAAATTTTCAGGTGCCTTTTGCGTAAACGTTTTTGTTTCTTATGTCTTTTTTGTAGTGAAAATTACGTTAACTGAACGAACGTTTCAACTGAACATTTATAAGTTATTGAAAAATTATCGAGAAATTAAAAGGCCTCAATAGAACAAACGCTTGTTAGAGAAAGACGCAAAAATAAGGTGATGTATAAATAACATTAGTTTTTATGTACTTTTGCTCGGGAATTTCGAAAATCTTCGTATAACAAAGTTTATTAGTGAAAGACGGAAAGATTAGGTGACGTATAAATGAAAGTTAAATATCAGTAATTAGTGAACCCGTGCGGAATTCCGCCCTAATTTGGGAAAAAGGACATTATGAAGAAGAATAGAAAAAAGTGAACGGATGGTTGGTACAAAAGAAGACTTGTCATTGAACACATCAGTACAAACAGCTGTTACCAAATTTTCCCCCACTATTATTTAGGTATTCAAAATAATAAAATAATCACAATAATTATTATAATTACAGTAGTCTCTCGGTAATCCGGCACTTCACTGCTCCGGCCCTGCCAGTAATCCGACGTTTCACAAGGAGCTAGTAAACGCGTGGTAGTAGAGTTGAAAACCTGTTTCTGCGCAGCTATTGTGAGTGATTAAAAAAGTGATAGTTTGTTCGTGGGCAAACTTGTGGCCTAACCTTCTGGAGCAATATCAGAAAAAAATAAATGAAACAGCCATTGATAACAGTGACTTAAATCAGCTGAAAGACGTTTTCAATGAACGCATCATAGATGCAGCTGACAATGTTTTGACGGCTGAAAATGTCTTTTAAGGTGAAAAAACAATCAAAAATAGACAACTATTTTATGCCTTCAATTTCAAAGGAATAATGTAAACAACACTATGTACATTAAAATAAATAATTTGTCCAGGTATTTATATGCGTATTTTTAGTACATTCTAGTACTCCGGCGTTTTCGGTAATCCGGCAGTAACCTGGTCCGATATCTGCCGGATTACCGAGAGACAACTGTATTTTTATTAGTAGTATACATACCATTAAGAAACAAAAACGAAACAGTTCCATTACTTGAAAGATAGTTACTGTTGTTTGGTTAGGCTCTACACATTCATAATATAAATGAATGTGCAGAGCCTAACGATTGAATGTTTAACACACAGACGCAGCTAAAACTGTCCAATTTTCTACACAATAAAAACAGAAGACTTTCTTGTTTGTTTACTTAATAACAGATGGCGCCAACATAGACAACACCGACCTGATATCCATTAAAGGACCTTTGCTTAGCTGATTTTAAATCTCGAATTTTAGAGAAGCGGTGCATTTTTATATCGTGGGTCTATTTTTCGTCATTAGCCCGCACGATAAGTTTTAAAATGAGGGATAAATCATGGAATTTGATTAAGGAATAAGGAAGATATCGCGGAGCGACATAAAAACAGGCTAGAGAAATAATATATATACAGATTTCTAGTATATACTTTTCATCGGGGCTTTAGAATATCGACTTACAATCATCGATTGTTAGGCTCATAATGAGGTAACGTATGAGTGAATAGTTGATTTTTTTTTTTTTTTTTTTTCAAAAAATTTCGACAACGCACACGAAAAAAAGATTCCTGAATTAACCAATTCAACTCTTTTCCCAGATCTGTTGGGACTCCAAGATCTCCACATCCTGCTACCTGAAGCAAAATCAGCTGCGGTCGAGTGAAGACGACCCCTCCATGAAAACTGTGACCGTGTCCCAGAGAGGCACCCTCGAAATCCCCGTCACTGTCAGCAAGGCGGGCTCCGTGCTGCGCTGGACTTTTCAGACCAAGGACTACAACATCAAATTTGGACTGTTCTTTAAACCTCCTGGTGCCACTAAATCCCGCCCAGCAGAAGAGATCATACCGGTGGAGAGCGTTGACTGCCAAGTCGTGCCTGAAGAAAATGACCTCATCTGCGAAAAGATCGGCACGTGTAAGTATTGGTCCCGCAATGGACCAATTGGCACACTGTAAAACTGTTGTACTACTTTGTGCTTAATTAAGTTTCTTTTTATCTAATTTAACTAATCATTAATTTCCCTCGCTTTTGTAAAGCATAAAGGTCAGAATTTTTTTTAAAAATCTGAAAGGGTGTATTTTATTTCTCAGTTATTCTCTCGAATCCAAAAAATGAAATAGATCCAAGTTAATGGGTGATAAAGGGTTTTTAAAAACTTTAAATTGAAAAGAAAAATATTAATAATATTTTTTTAATTAAAAATCCTGAAATACGTGCTTTTATTTTTATTATTAGTATTATTATTTTAAATCAAATAAATCCGAGTAGTTGACGGATAGAGGAATAATATTCTAGACTGAGACTGCTATTTAGCGTCCTGAAGCTCAACCGTTTTGATTTTTAAAATGAGTTCCTAGCAACCCTGAAATATGTCAAGGGACCATTCATGTATGATGTCACTCTTTTTCCCCCATATATTGACCCCCCCTCCCCCCTTTGTCAGAAAGTGTCACACTTCAACGGACCCCCTACCCCTTTGTCACATGTCACGCAATGTTGCAAAAGCCAGAATGTCACACTTTTTGTTACCCTCTCCCCTCCCCTTGTCACACTTCGTCACAATTTCACGAACCC
This sequence comes from Octonoba sinensis, assembly GCA_038502835.1. NCBI lineage: Eukaryota > Metazoa > Arthropoda > Arachnida > Araneae > Uloboridae > Octonoba > Octonoba sinensis. The sequence continues at coordinate 9,398,478 of CM076604.1, forward strand.
CACTCCCCCCTCGAAGCGTGACATTATTTATGAATGATCCCCAATACATTTTTCCATTGCAATACCGTTGGCATAATCAGAATTTTCTCATCATCATCTTTCTACTATTTGCTAAAATATTTTCAATGATCACATGTTGTTTCTTTTTTTCCCTTTATCATGAGTTTTATTGCGAAACAGATGATCATTGAACGTGAACTTAGAGTGAAAAAACACTTGAGCGCAAGATCAGAGCGCGCAGTCTTGTTTAGCTTTTGGTGGCGTCATCTGTCGGCAAACATTTAAGACTTCTTATTGGAAAATGCATTGCTAACATTTTAAACCACTAGCATGCATACGAAGTTGAATTTGTAATTAGATGAAGCGGTTAGGGTAAATCAAAATAATTGAATCTGCTGATTAACTCATTAATTATTTTTTATGCATATAAATTTTATACATACAGCTGAACTTTCTCAATCCGAACGCGGTTTATACGAAATCACGACTAAAACGAACATTTTGTTCGCTAAGTTTGGTTTACTATTTAATTACACTAAATATCTCACGCATATTACGAAGGCTAAAATACAAATTGCGGCTAAAAAGAGCAAAATTTCTGACCTAATCACGACAAATTTTCTCGATCGCTGCTATATAATTAATTTTGTTTAAAGAAATGGTTGGTTATTTTGAGTCACTGTAAACCACCAAGTGCGCATATGATAAAATTTAATGTACCTAAAAAAACAACTACCCATTAAGAGTTTTTCTAAAATTGTTAAATTTTATAAGGTAAGTTCACTTTTTCTCAATGTTAAGATTTAAAAGTGTATACACTAAAACCCCGTTAGAGCGCGGGTGTCGGGGGACAAGTATGGCCCCCGCGTTATAACATAACCGCGGGATAGTGAAACTATACCGCAGAACCATATTACGAAATAATACTCGCTTTTTGTTGCACCACTTTCAACTTTATCAACTACTCGTGACTTTCCTTCTATAGTATATATATTTTGTCTTCTTTGCTGCCGTTTTATTCAGAGTGCAAGAAGCACGCATCTCAACTGCGCAATCAGACCCAGTCAGGGCGATTGCACCTGATATTGAAATCAAGCAATATAGTGTCCTAGGTTCAAAGACAGAAAAAGCGTTAAAAAGGTGTACATCAGGCCTATCACAGGGCTTTATCTGTTAGTGTGTGTGGTCGATGTGGTGGGGGGATGGGAGCTCTTTGACTAGAATATTTGTGCGCTCCGGTTGGCTTTACTTCCTATGGTAAATAAGGAATCACCTTTAAATGGCAATGATAAAGGGTGGTGACGTAAGGCTTGCTCTGTAGCATGACTATGGCCCCGAGTCGGTAAAGCAGGTCGGCAAAGCTCTGCCAGCCCAGCCCTTATGGCCGGTGCTGGTTGTCAGTTTGTCAGAGAGCACTTCCCATAAAGGAAGTGCGAAGAAGGACAGCGCTGCGGTCGCACCCCCTCGTATCGCGAAACCGATAAGGGGCCATTCATAAATGACGTCACGCTTTTTTCCCATATATTTGACCCCCTCCCCTTCTGTGGCACAATATGTCACACTTCAGCGGACCCCCCCTCCCCCCCCCCCTTTGTCACGCGTCACGCTATGTTGCATAATGCGTGATGTCACACTTCTTGTTACCCCCTCCCCTCCCCTTGTCACACTTTGTCACAATTTTCCGACCCCCCCCTCCCCCCTCGAAGCATGACATCATTTATGAATGAACCCTAAGGTATATGCAGTATGGCCGTAGTTAGCACTCATTACCGCGGTATACTGAGGCGCGGTAAAATGGGGTTTTACTGTATTAGTAGTAAAAATAAATCATTTGTTTTCACTATTTCTTTAAAAAAAAAAGTAATAATTATTTGTAAAATATAAACCTGCATTTCTAATATTTTCTACACATTTTACTTATTCACGGTTGTTACGAATAACGGCTAATACGAGCAATTTTTTGCATTTCGTAATAAGCGAGTTCAACTGTATATGTAAATTGGCAAATAATTATTAGCGGTAATTAAAAAACAGGTAGTTTTCCCAATGTAGCCCGCTTTGTAACAACTTTGTTTAATGTAATTTAAAACGGCGGTTCCCAAACTGTGGTGCAGGAAGCCTCTCCATATGGTGTGCAGGACAAAAGAAATGGTTAAAAAAGATTGAAACATAAAAACTCACGATTAAAGATCGAATTTTGTTTTTTCATTTTATTACATGATAGGTATTTTGTACTTAAACACTTATTTCTAATGCTGTTTAGAAGTACGTATTGAAAATATATTTTATATATCGCTTATAGAAATGAACAGTCACATTTGCAAAATGGACATTTTTCAACAGAGGACTTTGGACTTTTTACAATTTGTTTTATTTAATTACCTTAGTTGTTTCAATGATCATTATAATCGATTTTGTTCAGAAAATGGTGATTGTTCTAGTTTTCTCTCGCAGGATGGATGTTAATTATGTCAAAAATATTAGAAATAACTACAAAAGGTAGTTATTATAGTATTGCACCAAACGAATACAGTTGCCTGTAGCCTTAATTTTTGAACATTTACTTACGGCAGTATTACCAATATAAAGGGCGCAAAAATCTGAACATTTTGATATAAAAACCAAAAAACGATTTTTTGCAGATATGACACTGTTCATTTCTATAAGCCATATTTCACCTATTTTATACATACAGCTTTATTTTAATAAACACCTTTCTCTGCATTAACTATAAAAAATGGTGTGATTGAAATAACCTAGTCGTCCTAGTATTTTTCTATAATCTATTAATGTTCTATTCTATATAATAAAGTTACATTAGCAGTGGTACGCAAATAGTTTACAAGAAAAATGGTGGTACGCGGAAAAAATAGATTGGGAACCACTGATATAAAGTAATTGCAGCATAAAGCTCAGCAAAGAAGAGTTAGAGCGACATGATTCAGTTGTTTTAATTCACTAAAATTTGAAATCTTGATGGGCTACAGTTATTTGCTGAAAGTAGAACCAGAGGTCATTGTTTTAAGCTTTTCAAACGTCAAGCTAATCTTGAAATTAGGAAACAGTACTACTTCAATAGGATTGTACGCAGTTGGAATAGCTTATCGGAGGTAACTGTTCATTGCAGTGCGGTAAAAACTTTTAAGAAAGCTCTTGATGTTCATTGGGGACTGCTAAATTGACTAGGACCAGAATAGCTGATGGGTCCTGCTGAGCCTGTTGCTGCTTGCCACTTTTGTATTTGTATTTGTAATTGCACAATGCTGATTAAATGCTACATCAGATGATCAATAAAGTATAATATTCAAAATAATAATCTTCCCCTATTTAAATGCGTCGTTTTTCTTTCAGATATACTCCATTTTGACAATTCGTATAGCTGGCTGACGGCAAAGCAGCTTTTGTACAAAGTCGAGGTGGAGGAACCTGGAGCCAATGACTCTAACAACAATTGATATTTATCTTTTTCTGTGTTTGCATTTTTACGAATCTCAGAGTGTATAAATACTGTAAATAAAGTTCCTTTTTGTTTTGATAATGGATCATCTTTTCTGTGTTTGCATTTTGACGAATCAGAGTATATGAATGCCGTAAGTAAAGTTCCTTTATGTTTTGATATTGGATCAGACGATCTTGAAAAAATTGCTTTATACAGTGGAACCTGTGCAAGTTGACCACTTGCGTGGTCAGCACTTTAGTGGTCAACTTAGACAGGCGGTCAACTTAGACTGGTGGTCAACTTAAAAAGATGGTCAACTTTACAGGTTTTACTGTAACTGGCAAACTTTCAGGCTAGACATGGCTTAGATAATTGAGGGGGGCAGAAACATACAGGTGTAAGTCAAATTTTTTTGAAGATGTAGTTCATTCAATTTTCCATAATATGAGATGTCATCTAACTTTATTTAAATTAAACCAAAAAATGCTTCTAAAATTTATAAACATATGATACCATTAGTTTTTATTTTTTTAAACCGTAATGCAAATCACCGTTCTTTTTTTTAAAGTACACCCCCCTGGACTTACTCCAGTGTCTTACAACTTCACACGTGACATTGGTATCTGAAACAGCAACAAGTTAAAATTAGACACTTGTGTTCATCGTACAGTGAAACCTATGTAATTGACCACTTCCAGTGCAATTGCGGTAAATTAAACACCTGAGCAGGTCAGCTTATAGAATATAGAGGCTAATGGGGATGGTACGTAGCTTTTCAGCATCCTTGTGGCTTAGTTAGTAGGGTAATAAAGATTAAAAAAAGGAGGGGAGGTGCAAGTTCGAATCCCGGCAGCAGAGCTAATGGTCTTTATTCCATCTGGCTCAGTTGGGTAGTAATGGAGGCACAAAACGGCATATGCAGGTTCGAATCCTGTCTCCTCGGGAGGAAATGGCTGTTTTTCATTAAATGATAAATTTAAATTTCCCTTTGAACTTAATATTGACAAAGTAACCACTATCCTATGAGGCGCTTCTGGCTTGGTTGGTAGAGTATATAAACAGAAAAGCGGGACGTGCGAGTTCGAATCCCGCCAACTGAGGTGAGCTATTTTTCATTAAAATGATGGGTTTAAATTTACCGAAGTTCCACGTTGAACTCTATAATGACAACGTAAACTCCAGTGTTCACTATCTTTGTGGCTTAGTTGGTAGAGTAATGGGGTAGTTGGGCGGGAAGTTCTTGTTCCAATCCGGTCTGGCAATATTATCGAATTTTTCTACAAAATTACGAAGCATGTACATTGACCTTAATAATAGTTAAGTAAGATCTAACCTTCGTCGAGTGGTGTAACAGAAACTCGAATCCCCCCCCCCCCCTGTTCATATAGGGACATTTTTCACAAAAATGGTAAATTTCAAATTTAACGAAATTTCTGCGCTGAACTTAATAATGGCCAAGTAAGCTCAACTCTTCAACGTCTTGTTGGCTTAGTTGATAGAGTAATGTAACAGTAACGCAAGAAGTTCGAAATCTATCTATTCAAATAGTTAGCTATTTCCATTAGAATAGGTAAATTTCAAATTTACCGAAGTTTTTACGTTGAAAATAATAATGGCACAGTAAGCTCAACAATTTAAGGACCTGCTGGCTTGGGCGGTAGAGTACTGTAACAGTAACGCAGGAAGTGCAAGTTCGAATCCTACCTGTTCAGATAGTTACCTATTTTCATTAAAATTCTAAATTTCAAGTTTACCGGAAGTTTTTACGTTGAACTTAATAACGGCCAAGTAAGCTCAGACTTCAGCGTCCTCCTGGCTTAGTTGGTAGAGTGATGTAACAGACACACAGGGAGTGCAGGTTCGAATTCCACCTGTTCAAATAGGGACGTTTTTCCTAAAAATTTTTAATTTAAAATTTACTGACGTTTTTATGTTGAACTTAATAATGGCCAAGTAAGCTCAATAATTCAACTACCTGCTGGCTTAGTTGGTAGAGTAATGCAACTGTAACGCAGGAAGTGCAAGTTCGAATCCTACCTGTTCAGAAAGAGACTTTTTTTTTTCTTTAAAAGGATGAATGCAAATGTACCGAAGTTAATGTGTTGAACTTGATAATGGCAAAGTAAGATCCAAAATACAGCATCCTTGTGACTTAGTTGGTAGAGTAATGAAGTCATGCGACCGGAGGGGATAGTTCGAATTCCACCCGCAGGGACACTCTTTTTTCATAAAACAGACAAATTATAAACTTACCAGAGCTTCTATGTTGAACTTAATAATGGTAAAGTTGGCTCCACCTCAACGTCCTTCTTGTGGCGTTGTTAGAAGAGAAGTGGAACAGTATTTCTGGACGTCCAAGTTCGATTCCCGCCTGCTAAGACAAAGCCTTTTAAAACTAAGTATTTTTCAATTTACTAAATTTTTTCGTTGAACTTAATAATAGTTAAGTAAGCGCCATCCTTCAACGCCCGTCTGCCTGAGTTGGTAGAGTAATGGAATAGTACTCCGCAAGGTGCACGTTTGATTCCCGCCGGCAAAGGCTTTTAAAGAACTGAGTATTTTTCAATTAACCGAAATTTCTTCGTTGAACTTAATAATAGCTATGTAAACGTCTTCCTTCAACGCCCGTCTGGCGCAGTTGGTAACGTAATGGGATAGAACTACGGGAGATGCAAGTTCGATTCCCGCCTGCGAAGACTAATGCTTTTAAAACTGAGTATTTTTCAATTTACTGAAATTTCTTCGTTGAAAATAATAGCTAAGTAAGCGCTACGTTTCAACGCCCGTCTGCCTGAGTTGGTAGAGTAATGGAATAGTACTGCGGGAGGTGAACGTTTGATTCCCGCTGGCAAAGGCTTTTAAAACTGAGTATTTTTCAGTTAACCGAAATTTCTTCGTTGAACTTAATAATAGCTAAGTAAACGTCTTCCTTCAACGCCCGTCTGGCGCAGTTGGTAACGTAATGGGATAGAACTACGGGAGATGCAAGTTCGATTCCCGCCTGCGAAGACTAAGGCTTTTAAAACTGAGTATTTTTCAATTTACTGAAATTTCTTCGTTGAAAATAATAGCTAAGTAAGCGCTTCGTTTCAACGCCCCTTCTGCTTGAGTTGGTAGAGTAATGGAATAGTACTGCGGGAGGTGCACGTTTGATTCCCGCCGGCAAAGGCTTTTAAAACTGAGTATTTTTCAGTTAACCGAAATTTCTTCGTTGAACTTAATAATAGCTAAGTAAACGTCTTCCTTCAACGCCCGTCTGGCGCAGTTGGTAACGTAATGGGATAGAACTACGGGAGATGCAAGTTCGATTCCCGCCTGCGAAGACTAAGGCTTTTAAAACTGAGTATTTTTCAATTTACTGAAATTTCTTCGTTGAAAATAATAGCTAAGTAAGCGCTTCGTTTCAACGCCCCTTCTGCTTGAGTTGGTAGAGTAATGGAATAGTACTGCGGGAGGTGCACGTTTGATTCCCGCCGGCAAAGGCTTTTAAAACTGAGTATTTTTCAGTTAACCGAAATTTCTTCGTTGAACTTAATAATAGCTAAGTAAACGTCTTCCTTCAACGCCCGTCTGGCGCAGTTGGTAACGTAATGGGATAGAACTACGGGAGATGCAAGTTCGATTCCCGCCTGCGAAGACTAAGGCTTTTAAAACTGAGTATTTTTCAATTTACTGAAATTTCTTCGTTGAAAATAATAGCTAAGTAAGCGCTTCGTTTCAACGCCCCTTCTGCTTGAGTTGGTAGAGTAATGGAATAGTACTGCGGGAGGTGCACGTTTGATTCCCGCCGGCAAAGGCTTTTAAAACTGAGTATTTTTCAGTTAACCGAAATTTCTTCGTTGAACTTAATAATAGCTAAGTAAACGTCTTCCTTCAACGCCCGTCTGGCGCAGTTGGTAACGTAATGGGATAGAACTACGGGAGATGCAAGTTCGATTCCCGCCTGCGAAGACTAAGGCGTTTAAAACTGAGTATTTTTCAATTTACTGAAATTTCTTCGTTGAAAATAATAGCTAAGTAAGCGCTTCGTTTCAACGCCCCTTCTGCTTGAGTTGGTAGAGTAATGGAATAGTACTGCGGGAGGTGCACGTTTGATTCCCGCCGGCAAAGGCTTTTAAAACTGAGTATTTTTCAGTTAACCGAAATTTCTTCGTTGAACTTAATAATAGCTAAGTAAACGTCTTCCTTCAACGCCCGTCTGGCGCAGTTCGTAACGTAATGGAATAGAACTACGGGAGATGCAAGTTCGATTCCCGCCTGCGAAGACTAAGGCTTTTAAAACTGAGTATTTTTCAATTTACTGAAATTTCTTCGTTGAAAATAATAGCTAAGTAAGCGCTACGTTTCAATGCCCGTCTGGCGTAGTTGGTAGAGTAATGGAATAATACTGTGGGAGGTGCAAGTTCGATTCCCGCCTGCTAAAAGAAAGGCTTTTAAAACTGAGTATTTTTCAATTTACTGAAATTTCTTCGTTGAACTTAATAATAGTTAAGTAAGCGCTACCCTTCAACGTCCGTCTGGCTTAGTTGGTAGAGTTATGGAATAGTGCTGTGGGAGGTGCGAGTTCGATTCCCGCCTGCTGAGACAACGGCTTTTAAAACTAAGTGTTTTTCAATTTACTGAAATTTCTTCGCTGAACTTAATAATAGTTAAGTAAGCGCCACCCATCAACGTCCGTCTGGCTCAGTCGGTAGTGCCATGGAATAGTCGAGCTGGTGGTTCGAGTTCCGTCCGTTGAGGCAACGACTTTTCTCATTACATTGATTAGTTGTTAATTTACCGATATTTCTACATTGAACTTAATAATGGCAAAGTAAGTTCAGTATTCCAAAAACACTGTGGCGTAGTTAGTAGTGTAATGGAACATTACGGCGAGAAGCGCAAGTTCGAACCACGCTCTTTGAGGAGCAAAGCGTCTACGTTGAACTTGATACTAGTTAAAAGAGCTGTCAAACTTGCAACATCACTTGGTTTCCCACCTGGTTAGTGGAGCAGAGGCGTAATGTGATCGGACGTACATGATCGTGTTCCGCTTACCAAGATAGTGGAGGGATTCTTATATAAAATGACGAATTGCAAATTTGGCGACCTTTCAACTTAACTCGTTTTGCTCTTTCGAAAAAACAAACAATATTAAAACTGACTTTCACCCCTTGTCTTACGATTCCATTGCTCTACCAACAAGGTCAGGTAATGCTGATTCGCACCCCTGTCGTACGATTCTAATTTCCTACCAACCACGCCAGAGGAATGCTGACAACGAGAGACTATTAAACCCCTTTTTAAGCTCAACGTAGAGAAGCTTTGGTAATTTCTCGTCACTTCACAAGAACAAGCCTTTATTTCGACACGGCGGGACTCGAACCGTACTATTCAGTTCCTCTTCCAAGTAAGCCACTTAGGCCCCAATATTGGGAGTTCAATTTATCATTATTAAGTTCAACTTGGCAGTTTATGATTTTTATGAAAATGTTACTTTTGCAGCTGGTGGGATTCGAGCTTAAACATTCCCTGTTACTATGTCACAACTCTACCATCTAAGCCAGAAGGACGTTTAATGGCCAAGCTCACTTTGTCATTATCAAGTTCAATGTGGAAACTCTGGTAAATTCGAAATTTATTATTTTCATGAAAAAAGCCACTGTCTCAGCCGATAGGATTTGAAACTTGCACCGCCCGCAGTACTGTTGCATTACTCTACCAACTAAGCCAGCAGGACGTTGAAGGACAGAGCTTATTTGGCCATTATTAAGTTCAACGTAAAAACTTCGGTAAATTTGGAATTTACCTTTTTTAAGAAAAAAGCCTCTATGTGAACAGGTGGGATTCGAACTCGCACGTCCTGCGGTACTGCTACATTACTCTACAAATCAAGCCAGCAAGACGTTGAACGGTTGAGATTACTTTTCCATTATTAAGTTCAACGTAGAAACTTCGATAAACTTGAAATTTACCATTATTTAAGAAAAAAGACCACTTCTGAATAGGTAGGCTTTGAACTGGCACTTCCCAGCGTTAGTTACATTACTCTACCAACTAAGCCAGCAGGAAGTCGAAGGGTTGAGCTTACTTGGGCATTATTAGGTTCAACGTAGAAACTTTGGTGCATTTGAAATCTACCTCTTTTATGAAAAAATTCTCTATCTGAAAAGGTGGGATTCGAACTTGCACTTCTCTGCCACATCACTCTAGCAACTAAGCCAACAGGACGTTGAAGGCTTTATCTTACTTGGCTATTATTAAATTCAACATAAAAACTTCGGTAAATTTGAAAATTACCTTTTTTATGAAAAAAGCCTCTATCTGAAAAGGAGGGATTCGATCTTGCACTTCGGGCTTTTCTGTTACATCACTCTACCAACTAAGCCAGCAGGACGTTGGAGACTCGAGCTTACTTGGTTATTATTAAGTTCAACGTAGAAACTTCGGTAAATTTGAAATTTACCTTTTTTATGAACAAAGCCTCTATCTGAACAGGTGGGACTCGAGCCTGCACATCCTGCGGTACTGTTACATTACTCTACCAACTAAGCCAACAGGCAGTTGAAGGGGTAAGCTTACTTGGCCATTATTAAGCTCAACGTAGAAACTTCGGTAAATTTGAAATTTACCATTTTTAGAAAAAAAGCCGCCGATATTGACTTACTACTACATCACTATACCAATTAAGCCAGAAGGACGCTTAATATTGAAGCCTGCCTTTCCATTATTACTAAGTTCCCCGCAGAAGATTCGGAAAAATCAGCATTTTGTCATTTTCTAGAAATAAGCCACTACTCAGTAGGAATTTGCCCATCCCGTGTTACTATTAAATGATTTTACCAACTAAGCCGGTAAGACATTTGGAGCCTACTTAACTATTATTAAATTCAATGCAGAAACTACGATAAATCTACAATTTGTCATTTTATAGAAAAAAAAGTCACAACTGAGCAGGCGGGACTCGAACTCGTACTTTCGCCTTACCATACCAGCACTCTATCATCTAAGCCAGGACAACGTTAAAAGAGGTCGCATATTTTGCCATATCTATGCTCAATACAGAAACTATGGTAATTTTCCGATTCAAAGAAATGCCTTAGTGGGCGGGATACAAACTTTCACTTCCCCCACCCTAAATACCTACCTACTCCATTACTCTGCCAACTGATCCAGAAGGACATTGAAAGAGTCTACTTTGTCAGTTAAGCTCAATACAGAAACTTTGGTAATTTTCCGATATATACAAAAAAATCAACTATCTCGGCGAGCGCGATTCGAACTTGCACCTCCCGCAGTACAGTATTGCATCACTCTACCAAATGAGCCAGAAGAACGTTGACCAATTGGAGATTTTTTTTCCATCATGAGGTTCATCGTAGGAACTTCGAAAAACTTGCAATTTTTCATTTTCTAGAAAAAGCCGTAAAAGAGTGGAGGACGTTATTTTCAATATAAAAGCTTCAGTAATTTTCCCCTTTTCGGCCATGTATATAAGATCGAAGTGTAACGTTCAATTTATCGTTTCATAGAAAAAACAGCAACTACCGCAGCAGGGAGGACTCGCACTTGAACCTCTTGCCTTTCTATTTCATTACTCTACCAACTAATCCAGAAGGATATTGAAAGAATATGCCTTCTTTGACATCACGTTCCGCACAGAGCTTTCGGTAAATTTGCAATGTATCATTTTACGGGAAAGAAAAGGCCACATCTGAACGTGGCGAGATTGGATTGATTTTTTTTTTTTTTTCAAATGAGCTGCAGTTGGGTTTTTTAATACCTCTGGTTACTGTTAATTACAGACCTAGTGCGTTCCCTAGTGATTAGTACCACCTCTTACAGCAGCACTACAATAGATGTGATACAAACGCCGCAAGTAAATTTTGACGCAGTTTCTTCACCTGAAAGGGAAGCACCTCCGCTCTGTTGATGCGAAATTGCACTAGGTACTTAACTTAGTCGAGAGTATCCAATTCAAATAGATACTCAAGAGATTTTTTACATGCCGCAGAACCATACATGGGCACAGACGTCTTTCGGAATGTTGAAGAATTCCCCGAAAGGCCATATTAGAACCTGCAATCTTGGAAAAGAACCTGTGATCTCTTTAATAGGATTGAAGAAACTCGAAGTGAAAGATTGTAGTCAAAAGTAAAATTTTAATTTTTTAATACGACTGAAAATTTACCGAGAATTTTCAAAATTTCTTTCCCATAAAAACGTTTTTTTTTTTTCTGTTTAAAATTCTTTACTTAAATACTTAAAAACCAAATGCTTAAATTTGGTAGAATCATAAAAACTACATTATAAGGGCACAAATAACCGTAGACACTGTTTCTGTGTTGCAAGGAATCCCTTTTTCCATGCATGCAATTTATTAACAAGCTTAATTTTTGCATTGATGAAGAGGTTCCTTCTAATCTCGAAGCAAGGCATCCTCGATAGAAAAATTTCTTAATTCAGCTCTAAATGAAATACATTAAGAACACTTAGGACAAAGTAAGACATTTATTTTAAAACATATATTAAACACTAAGAGGACCATCAGATAATTAAGATATAGGACGAAATTTCACTACAAGTTATAACTCAAAAAAAAAAATATATTAATATACATATTTAACAAAAACGTTTTATTTTTATTCTTTAATGCTTTTTTTGCTTTCTTTAGATATTCCACTAAATTAAAACAATACAGCAATGTATAACACAATACAGACTTATAATGAAATAAGCGAACATACAAATTACTGCCATTCATCACATTTTTTATAAGTGCAGAAAACTCAAAACAGTTGAATACCTTCAGCATTGGGGCCCAATGCCGATTTTTTTTTTTTTTTTTTTTTTTTTATGTGGTGAAAAGAGATTTCGCCTAATATGCCCGTATCTCGCCAAATATGAAACAAACCAAAATTTCAAATTTTAACAACATAACAAATAATTTCAACTTTTCAACCTATATATTTTAATCGTCAACCAAAAAAAAAAAAAAAAAAAACGCAAATGGACCCCAATAATAAAAGGTGCACCTAAACAGTTATCGGCCTCTAATTATTTCATGAAATAATAGAGTTATCAAATGAAAATAATACATTGCAAAATGTAGCTACCATTTTAGTACCTCTGGTCATTAAATAAATAACTTTGTATTATAATTTTTCTAATCAATAAACTTTTAATTTCTTATATATATTTTCCCTTGGATCGGTCCCAGGCATACCTCTTCACATCGCTTCTCACCATATTATGTGTTTTATGTTAGTAGGCAATAACGTACGTACTTCAAAACTAGAGGCAACATTGCTTGTTTTCCTTCTTCAGGTTGTATTTCATTATACATGTAAAATCACAAGCTAAAAAAGTTGTACGGAATGTCTTAACTATCATTTAGTAATACACTATGCATATCAGTGTTTTTTAAATACAATTTTAAAGTGACTTAAGAAACTAATTTTTGATGAGAAATGCAATTTCATTAAACTTCACAAGTCGAAAATTTGAGAGTGAAAACAAATAAAGAAGCTTTTAGGATAAGGCATGGTGGAATCGCTTCAGAGTGTGAAGCAACAAGTGCCCAGGTAGTGCCACAAAACAGTGGCGGATCCAGAGGGGGGGGGGGGGGGGGCACGGGGGCCCGTGCCCCCTCCAGACGCTTTAGGTAAGGACTAGAAAGAATTGACTTTCTTTTCTTCCTTTACGCTAAAAACGAGGAAAAAGAAACTATTTTGCAGATGGAGCGATAAAACTTCTATTCTATGTGACTTCTATTCTTTCAATTCTATGTGACAAACTGAGATAACCGGGTAATTGCTAAGACAGAAAGAAGCAGACACCTGCAAAATCACTTAGACAGTTGATTTATGCTCACGTTAAATCTTCAATAGACTTGAAGAAGACTCCATTTGACCCCCCCCCCCCCCCCCCGCCTAAATTTTCGCGAAAAAGAAGTTATTGGTGATTTTGCGAGCTGAAAATTTCGCGAATTATATATGAAGAAAACCAAAAGTTAAAAAAAAGTGCTCGAGAAAATAAGTGCTTTCACAGTATATATTCCTTTATTATATATGTCCAGTTTTTAAAAAAAATGTGTTTTTTTGTATTTAATTAGGGAATAATTAATTAAAATTTTATTGATAATTTAAATTTAATAAATCAATTAAGTTTAATTAAATAATTGATTAAATTATATTTGGAAATTAAAACGGATCACAGTTTCTGGAGTTGTGTCCCCCCCCCCTCTATTTTGTTTTTAAGCTGAAACCACGCACATCAGCCACATTGTGCCCCCCCCCCCCAGAATTTTTTTCTGGATCCGCCACTGCCACAAAACATGCGACAATCTATTTACACGAAATATATTATAGCTGCTTTAGTTCAATACGGAGACACCTTAAAGAACGTTTCTAAGTGCCACATTTTGTTTTGTAATTAAATTCTAAAAACATAACTTATAGCAACAATGTGAGACTAGTTGATGTCCAAACTCCATTTTCTTCGATACATTTCCTGAATTACAGAGCGGAAAATAAATGTTGAAATGCATTCAAGGGCAGATCTAGAAAATCTTCAAGGGGGGGGGGGGGCGATTTTGGAAATCTCGGGGTTCAATGTAAGGATGGATGGAGGAGATTCTTCATTCCTTTTCAACAGTCCCTCCGCCCCCCCCCCCTTTTTTTCAAACAGCAGGAACAACAAAAAAAAATGCTAGTGTAGTGATATTTAAAATTTTACTAGCACATTTTTTCAATGCATATACGTTTATTCAAAGCCCTTATAAAAGGAACACAAGCTGACGTTTTTTTGCTTTCGCAAATCTGTCTATAATTTTTTCAACGTCCAATCTTTATGGATATGCAATAACGCTAATTCAGTGAGTCTACCATCACTCATTCTGCTTCTTAGCCAAGTTTTAACCGAGTTAGGATTTCCTTCAAGCTTTCTCAAGAAAAATGTAGGCTTGTAAATACATTTTCTAAATTTGAATTGATATGTCTAAATTACAAAATAATAGCAATTATTAGTAATATATTTTCTAAAATTTTCAAAATGTAATACTAAATATGTACTAAAAAAACCATCAACAACGAGTATGTGCAATTTATATAAACATCTGTAATTATGAATGTTCAATGAAATTTTTCAGGCTCCAGGTTTTAGCATAAATGCTGCAGGAATTTACACCACGTGCTAAGGGTTGGCTAGCTGTCACCAGTTTGATGGGTAGAAGAAAAGAGCAAGGAATGTCTTTCCCATTACTCCGAGGATTAGCAACTCAGCAATACTAAAGGACAAAGGGACAGGGGGAAAGCATAGAACTTGAAGGGCTATTAGGCTGGGATTCCAAGAACATAAAAAAATGGCTGGTCCCGGTGCACAAAGAGTAAAAACTTACTTAGGAGTGTCGTTGTAGTATCCACTTGAATCAGCCCAAGGGGGGGGGGGCGACCGCCCCATCGCCCCCCCCCCCTTAGATCCGCCGTTGAATGCATTCATGTCAAAACAGTTATTTTATAATGTCTTAGTATTCAATTAGTGCAGTATACATCTACACATATATATATTGAAAAATTGCATTTACTAAAGAAAAAAAACCTTACAATGCGGAACTTTAAAGTCACATTGTAATGTTCTGCACAGGACATTTTCCCTGATATCTTCCTGATTCTTTGAAATGGGTGGATTTATTTATTGGAACTGACGCAGTGAGAAGCACAAAGGTGTGTAATTGACCAAAAAACGATTCTGAGAAAAACGCGTTCAAACTTTGGATCTTATGGGACCTTTAAGGTTAATTTTTTTCTAAATCATGTTGAAGCCGGGCACCTGTTAGAACTACCACTAGCATTTCTTGTCATAATATAGATTGGTGCGTTCCCTATCATTTGCACCAGTTATGTCCAAAGTTTCAATTTTGTCACTTACTGCCCTTTGCTTCTCATTGCCTCAATTGCAGTCAGATTGTGACATTCTGCACATGGTCCCTTTGAAGCCCTTTCCCCATGATATTGCATGAAAAATAACTTTGTTTAAAGTCGCTTCCAAAATCCGAGCATGGGCAGGCACATTGAGCATCATGTCACTAAATCGAAATATCACTTCTAAATCTTTTTTGCGCAACTAAGCAGTAGCCCGCTTAAGCAATGTGCAAACTAGAGCATGACTTCACGAGGCTGAAAAACTGCTTGTGCAAAGCAATCGATGAGTACTTGGATGAGTGGATGGCTGTTGCTTAGGTTGAGCCATGTGGATGCCACTTACCTATAGACACTAGAACCGGGTCACACAAACAGCTGCCCTGTTGCACAGGACATACGCAGAAACTATACTTCGATTTTATGACATAATGCTCAAGAATCTCGACTTAAAATCTACGGCACACAGAGGAAGACTTCTTCTGTTCCTGTCACATGTAATTTTTCTCAACTTCACAAGCCAAGAGCTTGTGTGCGCCATCCATATTGCGCTATGAGTCGACAGACCTGTGGATTGCAAAGGCTGGTTATGTTTTGGAGTCAGCTTCGTGTGTTTTTAAATGTCTTCGCAGACTTGCACTTTGAGAGTAACACTCTCCGCAGTAATCACATGAGTACGGCTTCTCCCCAGTATGCTCCCTGAAATGAATTTTCAAGCTTCTATTGTGATTAAAAGTCTTCCCACAAATATCACAAGACAGTTTCTCACCATTATGTGTCCTCAGGTGCTCTTTAAGCGCATGAGACTGAGCAAATGCCCTTCCGCAATGTTCACAAGCGTAAGGTTTTTCTCCTGTATGCGTCCTTAGATGAATCCGCAGATTGATCGCACGGTTAAAGGCCTTAGGACAATGCTCACAAGCAAAAGGCTTATCCTCTGAGTGCATTTTTATATGTCTGGTAAGCTTGTAGTTATGAGAGAACTGCTTGTCACAGAATTTACAGGTATAAGGTGTCTCCCCCGTATGAGCCTTCATGTGGCTCTGAAGGAGTCGCCTTTGTGTGAAAGACAATTCGCAAACCTCGCAAGAATAACGCTTATCGTGCATCGTTAAATGTCTCTTCAGCAGTGATTTGTTGAAAAATCTCCTCTCACATTGTTCACAAGGAAAAGGCTTTTCAGATGGTGCGGAATGTGTCATTAAATGATTTGCCAATGTATCCTTTCGCCCGAAAGACTTTTGGCAAAGCTCACAAGAAAAAGGCCTCTTGCCATCATGAGTCGGTAAATGGCGTTCCAGAATATGTTTTCCCGCAAATATCTTCCCACAATACTCACAAGAAAAACGCTTATCGTGGGTCTTTAAATGTATCTTCAGGAGCGTTTTATTGAAATATTTCTTACCACAATGTTCACAAGAAATATGTTTCTCAGAGGAATGAGCCATTAAGTGAACTGCTAAGTTTTCCTTTCGCGTAAAGGACTTTTGGCAAATATCACAAGTAAAAGGTTTTTTGGTGTCATGGGTTGGTAAGTGACGGTCCAGGCACTGTTTATTAGCATACACTTTTCCACAATGCTCACAAGAAAAAGACCGCCCATGCAATTTCAGATGTCTTTCGAGTATGCCCTTCTTGGTGAAGGTCTTCTTGCACAGTTCACAAAAGAAAGGCCTCTGATTGTTATGACTCGCGGCCACGCCCTGCTGCTCAGAAGGAAGAGATTTATCTTCGGTGGCAACACCGCCATGATCATTCAATTTAATCTCTGGAGCAGATATCTGACCGCACTGTTCAGGGGAAAGTGAGATATTTCCGACGATAACACTTTGGTGTTCATTCAACTGAATCTGTGTGTAAAATACCTTACCACACTCTTCAGATGGGAGAGATTTAGTTTCGGGGATAACACTTTGGTGTTCATTATTCAACTGAATCTGTGTGGGAAATGCATTACATAAGTAAATATTATTCATGCTCATCATTCTGAAGGCTTTTGCTGCAGACAAGATTAACTCTTAGTACACAGCAGAACTTCAACAGAACATAACTGTGCCTATCAAAAACTGCTTATATTGCATTGCCTTAAATATTTTTTTAATTGCATATGTCTTCTTGGCATTTTTAAGTTGACTTTTCTTTCTCCAGCCACAGTAGCGCTGTATCTTTCTGCTAAAAGGAAAGTAAAAACAAATTAGTCAAATGAATTTTGAGGCATAAAAAATATTCCTCAAAAACAAATTCCTCGATTATTTTCAGTTTGCGTTAAAACATGTCCTTTTAGATTGATAGTTACAGATGTTGGAAATGGTATGCAACAGAAGTTAATTTTACTCTGGGAGAAATTATGCTTATGGTTTATTTTTCTTGGTTAAATATACATATACAGTAACTCAATCTCTTAGTTAGTTGTAAATGAGTTCTTATAATTTTGCTGGGAGTGATTCTGGTTTATTCATCATAGTTGATAATAACTCAATCAAAACTAATTCACATTAGTTGTGAATGAGTTTTTATTGAAATATAAATTTTAGATTTCGAACTATAAATAATATAATGAACTCCAGATAAATAAATGGCTTACAACTATTGTTTTAATAATAAATCTAATCTTTTCGTTAAAATTTTCTCATAAAATCAAACAAATACTGAAATTCATGCAACTGTCACACACACACAAGTTTTTCAACTGTCACACTAAAACCTTCATAAAATTATTCCATTGAATATAATATAGACATTAATCAATGGTTAAGTTCACAACTTTTTTTCCTTGTTTTTTTTTTTTTTTTTTCCTCCAATGATGGGCAGGCTAAAAACTACTTTAAATGGAAAATTTATAATTTCTTGGCTGACGATCGAAACTAAGAAATTCAATCAAGAGCACCTAGTTATGGAGGGAACTGTGACCTCCAATATTCTACATTTAGTTGTGCCAGGCTGAGGGGATGAGAAAAAGCAGCATGAAATCATGACTATAGTATGTCGAAAACTAATTGTGACTATAGCTAGTTGTGGAAGAGTTGTGACCGCCAAAACTCCACATCTAGTTGTGCCAGGCTGATGGTATGAGAAAAAGCAGTATGAAATGGTGACTATAGTATGTGAATGACTAATTGCGACCAGAGTCCAACAAAAATGCGAAAATCTTAGGAGCCAGGGAAAATTTTTAGGAGCCTGAAAAACTAGTCGCCAAGGCATTTTTTTTAGTCGCCCGGGATTTGTCGGACCCTGATTGCGACTATACCATGTCATACATTATACAACATGCAGTTGTGACTACAGTCTGTTATGGAAGTAGTTGCGACCTCCGAGCCTTCACATTTAGTTGTGCCAGGCTAGGGGATGAGAAATAGCAGCATGAAATTGTGGCTATTGTCTATCACCTGAGAAACAGTAACAGAAATAAACATGAAGGGTTGCTGTTTTTCACCAATAGTTGTCACATTTATGAATTCAAGATAAATTATGAATTCAATCATACACAGTCTGCTTGAAGGATTAAGAAGTTCCGGAGCAATGGTTCTCAATCTGCGGCCAAGAGGCCGCATGTGGTCCGCTGAGTTATGTTATGAGTCGGCTGAGATCACTTAACGAGAAATATCTTGCAAAAAATAAAGCAATGCGACAAATTTATGTAAAATTTGTCCCTCACTGGATCAGTCGGTTAAGCTTGGATCCCACAGAACACAGGAAGTTAAGCACAACTGGCTCAATGCTTGGGAGGGTGACCACCTTCCGCGACAGAGGCCGAGTGCGTTAAAAAGAGCTGGGCACGAAAAATATATCGTCGCTTCAAATGCCCACCAAGTTAGAAATAATTTACGCTGAAGGACCAACCTAGGTGACGATTTCTCATCTGAGAGCTGGCTCAAAATCATTAGGCTCCTTTGAGCCAAGTGTACTTTTATTCTAGCGGAGCTCCTTAATAATCAGTAGGAGCTTCCATAATTCATGGTCGCCCTGAAAGGGGGGCTTGGATTTCCAAGTGGCATTAGCAACAACAACAACATTTATGTAAAATAGACACAAAAGTGTAATTTACATCAAAATATAATACTTATTGTCTCCCCAAAATATTGGAAATAGGATAAATTTAAGTGTTTACAATTACCCCAGAGTACGAAATATATGGGGTAATTGTAAACACCTAACTTGCACATGAAAAATAACAGGGATGATTAAATTCATAACTAAATGTTTTCAGCAGCATTCCATATGACAAATAAAAATGGTTGAAACCGCTTACATCGCCTTTGTAAATGAGCTGGAGAGGAAAATGTAAGATCACTAAATTTTGTTAAACAACTTTTTTCACTGTGCCATTTTCAAACACTAGTAACGCCTCCACAATTGTTTCGAAACTTACGAAACTCTTTCAATGTCTTCCCTATGCTGCCGGTTTATCACTCACAAGCAGTTAAGTTTTGAAAACCACCACAAGTATAGTTATGAAGCTTGTTTACAATTACCCCGTGTTTACAATTACCCCAACTGACCCTACTTGATTTTTATTTGTTACAGGATTTTACCGAACACCGAACTTTCCGTTCACGCCGCATCGGTTACTGGTGACTAATACTAAAAGCATGGCCTGACGGGAATTTCCTTATAAATTTGCGTGGCACTCAACGTGTTAACTCACCTTTTTATTTCTTTTAAATTTCACTGCACTTCAGCCAAAGGTGTCCTACACAAGTGATTTGTACAAAAAAAGAAAATTCACTCTTTCTTTTCCTCTATTATGCTTTTATAACTTATGATGTAGGCATTTGACAGTGCCATACGTAATTTTCAGGATTTGAATAGTAGAAAATGAAATTACTGAACGTGATTCAGCTAGGGTTCACACTGGGGGAAAATACAAGGTCAGATTTCCCACCTTGACCAAAATTTTAAGTGGGATTTTTTAAATTTAAGTGGGAACTTTTCTTTTTGTTTTTGTTTTTAAAAATATTACTAAATTGTCCGAACATGATCCAATACAAACTATTTTAAAAAGTGCATGTATTCCACCTTTTTGCTCTAAAGTCAACATTAGAAATAACTGGTTTTCTTGTGGTTAGAATTTGTTTTACCTCCCCTCCTCTCCTGGCTTTTCAGTGACCAAGGAAGATTCCCTTTTTTTGATTTTGTCCTCTGTGAATAGAATGAATGAATATAAGTCTGCATTCACAAAGGGCTTAAATTATTCAAAAATCCCAAAAAATGAAGAACTTGTCAATGTCCCCATGTTATCATATATGATTAATAGGGTTCCTAGATTTTTCTTTTCATTAATGGGGATAAGATGGCAGTTGAAAACTAAGATACTCCATTTAGTTTGTATTGAATTATCAGTTTAGAATAGTAATTTCGTTTAGCGATGTTTCGAACGAGTGTTCGCTACTTACGGGAGCAACGTGCAAACGAACTTTTTTTTGAGTGGGATTTCAGAAAATATTGAGGGAATCGAGCAGTCGGGCGAACCCTAGTGATGAATTTGACTTAATTTAAAAATTAAGAGTAGAAAACTAATTTTATAACCTACTTAGCTGAGTCCAGCACTGGACCTACAAGTTTCTTTGTTTTAGTCAAACATACTAAAAGACACAACACGGTTCAAAGTTGGGATCAATGTAATGAATAGCGATTTGGCCAAATAGCCGAATATTAGGCCATTTTGTCCAGATCAAAGACGAATATTCGGCCATTTCTTCTACGTCAAAACGAATATTCAGCCATTTCTTACAGGTAAAAGACGAATATTCGGCCATTTCTTCTAGGCCGAAGCTGAATATTCGGCCAATGTCTCAGACAGAATACTGAATATTCGGCGTCCGAATATTAAAATTTCTAGAAAATCGTTGCAATAGAAAGTATTTGTCAAATTTTAAAGTATTCCTAAAGTCAAACACCAATTCCACACATTAAGCTATGATGTAAGATTTAATTATTGTTTGTTAAGAATCTAAAACTACAAAATTAATGTATCTCCTGCATTGTTTTGAATGCAATAAAACTGAGAATTTTACCCAGAAGTAGAATAGAAATGACAGGTTTTAATTAGGGATGTAACGAATAGTGATTTGGACGAATAGCCGAATACCGTATATTCGGCTATTTCTTCCAGGCCGAAGCCGAATACTCGGCCATTTCTTCTAGGCCGAAGCCGAATATTCGGCTAATGTCTTAGCCCGAATACCGAATATTCGGCGGCCGAATATTAAAATTTCTAAAAAAAACATTGTAATAGAAAGTATTTGTCAAATTTAAAATTATTCACAAAGTCAAACACCACACGCAATCTATGATGTATGATTTAATTCTGTTTAAATGCAACTGGCATGCATTCAACTGGAATATATTTTTATTTGAAAAAAACCCAATAACAC
This sequence comes from Octonoba sinensis, assembly GCA_038502835.1. Classification (NCBI taxonomy): domain Eukaryota; kingdom Metazoa; phylum Arthropoda; class Arachnida; order Araneae; family Uloboridae; genus Octonoba; species Octonoba sinensis. The sequence goes on from CM076604.1 coordinate 9,420,188, forward strand.
ATGCTATCTTAATATTCATGCTATATTCTAGGTTTTTCACATTTCTCTCATTCCCAATATTCACAATAAATCAGGCTACTCAAACAAAGTCGGACTTCCACTTTGTTAATAATAACAAAATTAATTTATCATATTCTCCATCATAATTAACTATTGCCAGCTTTTGGGAGCAAATGTTAAATATAAAATACAATATTACAACTTTAAAATCTGTTTCTTGCTCAGTCAAGCCTAAAACAAGATTTTAAAAAAGTAGGTTTTCTAAATAATTTTTATTTATTAAAACTATATACTAATGTATTCTTTTGCAATAATTATAATACAATTTTAAATGTTTATAATCTACAAATTTCTTATTTTTGTACATTTCTACTGCAGCAGAACTATTCGGCCGAATATTCTATAACTATTCGGCCACGCCGAATTTGTCCTTACCCAGTATTCGGCCAGGCCGAATATTCGGCGAGGTGATGAAATGACTATTCGGCCAGGCCGAATATTAGGCCGAAGGGCCGAATATTCGTTACATTCCTAGTTTTAATGTAAGCATTAGCATTATTTGACTAATTATTTAATTAAAATATAAGAAATACTATTGGTTAGTGAACTTTTACCTTGCTCCAAATAATTTTATGAATATATTTTAAAAGTTATAAAAATTAATATTTTTATTTTATGGGTTTTTTACATCCCATTTTCAAAATATCTATTAAAATTTAATGCATTTAACTGGAATGTATTTCTATTTTTAAAGCCCCCAATAACTTATGCTACCATAATATTCATGCTATATTCTAGGCTTTTCACATTTCTCTCATACCCACTATTCACAATAATTCAGTCTACCCAAACAAAGTCTGACTTAGACTTTGATAATCACAACAATAAAAAAAAACTCATTATTCTCCATAATAATTAACTATGCCTGCTTTTGGGAGCAAATGCCAAGTATAAAATACAATATTAGAACTTTAAAATCTGCTTTTTTTCAAACCTAAAAACAATGTTTAAAAAGTAGTTTACTTCTACATTTATTTTTATTTATTAAACCTATATACTAACATACTCTCAATAACTATAATACAATTTAAATGTTTAAAATCCACTAATTTCTTTATTTTTTCACATTTCCGGTGTAGCAGAAGTATTCGGCCATGTCGAATATTCGTACTGGATCTAGGTCATATTCGTTACATCCCCAGTTGAAAGTTACCCTGAATGACAGTACTCAATTTATCCTGAATATTCTACTCAAAATTAAATGAATCTCCATGCTTTGCTTGAAAGGATGATTTTACAAATCTCACAATTGAGCATAGTTCATTCCAGAGTATCACATCCCCCTCCTCTACTGCCTCTTATTCAAAGGAATCATTTTTCCTTGTCCCTTAAATCCCAAATCTAAAATGGGGCGTCAAGGCATACTCCTCTTTCATACCCTGAAGGTAAAGCTGAAAAAAGCTTTACCTTCCTCAGTTGTGCAGTAGATAGTGTTGCCATTCATAATGTTACAAAAATGCAATGAAATTACTTAAAAGCCTTAACGCTTTCATTTTACTGAAATATACACAGAAAAATGTCATGTCTAGTGATTTAATTGCACTATTCACCAAATAGATTTTTCAAGAGAATTGTTTTGTTTTAATTTGATCATAAAATTCATAACATGAAAGTTCTAATTCAATTTTAATAGTACCAAATACCAAACAGTACATACTAAAAGTCTACACTTTTCTACAGTCCAAATGTCCGCATAACCGTAAAAACTTTCTCGACTGGAAGAGGTGCTTCAGCAAATACATTGAAATTTAACTATTTCAGAAGAAATATTGGTGGCTGAAGAAATCTTTTTGTACTGAATTATTGCATGCCTTTTTATATAAGTTTCAGCACCCTGCCGTTTTCAAAGTCTCAAACAAACTCTGCCTCACAATTGTATTACGGTTAAGATATTAAGTGAACAATAATTAGTAATAAGCAGTAGCGGATTTAGGTTTGAGGGCACCCTAGGTCCAAGACAATATGGCACCCTTTTTCTTTCGTAACTATATATATGCACTAGATGAGTCGCCCGGCATCGTACGGGCTAATCTTAAGTATTGAAACAAAGTGATGTCACATGGCACATGTTCAAATCCCATAGGAATAAGAACAACAATCCCTAAGACCCTTAACAGAATAAAGATAACACTTGAATAAGATCAACATATAATCAAATTGTTTGTATATAATCAATTGTTTAAAAATAATAAAGAAGGATTAAATTAGCGTATATTAATTTGAAGGAGATTCAAATACAGCGATGCCTCCTCAAAATGCTAGAAACAATGATTATTATTATATTTGACTTGTTTAACAATGGCAACTGCATTGATTTGTTTGTTCACACGGCAACTGTAACAATTGTTGAAAGGATGCAACAATGCAAATAAAATAAAACGATCATCATCTGGGTCAAATAAAATTAAAGTTAATTGCCGTGAAAAAAAAATTTCAAACTACAGAGGAAAACGCTTATAACTTCTTTTCTAGTTAATTTAGAGGCGTCCAATTTTAGCACAATGGACAAAACTCTTCCTGAAGTAGTTTTTTAAGCGCTTTTCAATGGTGTCAAGCTCGACACCAAGGATGCGATAATTTCTTCCGATAGAAAGGACTATTTTACGCAATTTTCGGCGCTCCGCTCCTATTGGTCTCAGCGTGATGATATATAGCCTATAGCCTTCCTCGATAAGTGGGCTATCTAACACTGAAAGAATTTTTCAAATTGGACCAGTAGTTCCCGAGATTAGCGTGTTCAAGCAAACAAACTCTTCAGCTATAATATTAGTATAGATATATATATAAACATATATGTGTGTGTATAAAATAATGAAAATAACAATAATAATAAGAAATCTGATTCGGGTATAAAAATTTGAATGAAAAATATGAAAAAAAGTCTAATTTTGTAAATAATTAATATGCTAGCGTTAAAAAAAGGTTTTTAAAATCTTTTTGTTAGATATTTCAGATTTGAGAACCAGCCTGATTAAATATTTTAATAAAGAAATTATACCCTCAAAATGGTACTATGTTTAGATAGTAAGAGCGCGCAATAAAATAAACTTTAAAATTTGGTCTTTCAGTTTACAGAAAACCCAATTGATTTTTAATTTTAGTCGTCTTAAAAATTTCGGCACCCCTCAAAATTTGCCGCCCTTAAAACCGCTACTGGTAATAAGTATTCTATAATATCTCTTCTAAATAACCTCTCATAAATGTCTCTTTTTGTGGTTAGTTAGATAAGGTTTGCGTGAAAAGGTTTTTTTACAAATCTCACATGAGAGGCTTTTCTCCTTAATGCATGCAATTATGTCGATCCAGAAGTCGCTTGCTCAAAAATGATGTCCCGCAATAATCACAACAGTAAGGCTTCTCTCCTGTATGTATGCGCAAATGCAACTTCAAGGCTGAATTGTACGCAAAAGTATTGCCGCACAATTTACACGAATAAGGTCTTTCTCCTGTATGAGTCCTTAGATGAACATTTAAGGTTCCTTTTTCTCTAAATGACTTTTTGCAAAACTCGCAAGTGTGCGTCCTTGCCCCATTGTGGCCTTTTAAATGGTTGTTCAGAACCGACGCATAAGCAAACGTCTTAAAGCAAATGTCACAAGTGTAAGGTCTCTCTCCACTATGCAATCTTAGATGCACAGTCAAAGTGCCCTTCCTATTAAATGATTTTTGACAGTGCTCACACATATAAGGCCTCTCACCGGTATGAGTCCTTACATGCATTTCGAGGGCACGTTTTTCAGAAAAAGACCTTTTACACTGATCACAACAATAAGGTTTTATTCCAGCATGTATGTTTAAATGTCTTTTCAATACTACTTTTGTAGAAAATGTCTTTTTGCACAAGTCACAATAAGGTTTTTCTAGTGCATCAACCTTTGAATGGTAAGTTAGAGTTTCCTTAGTAGAGGATTCAGCACTATTTGAATTGGAATTTGGCTTCATGATTCTATGAGTCCTTAAATATATGTGAAGGCCTGAATTAAACACAAATGCTTTTTTGCACTACCAACAGGAATAAGGTTTATCATACTGTGTGCCACTGAATATAAGTAACTAACATATTTTCTTTAGCGAAACAGCTGCCACATTGGTCACACACAAATAGTTTATTTTCAGTCTACCTTGTTAAGGAAGATGACAGTATTCCAGTATGTTTCTTTGCTTGTATGATCATTGTTAAATTACAATTGCCTCTTTAAATGTCAAAAATATTTGAAAGAGCCTCTTCAATGGAAACAAGCAATCAGAATTGCACAAGCTCACTAACACAACGACAAGTTGAATGTATTACATTATTATGGAACCAGATTTCTATAACACCACCACAAATGCTCCGAAATTTCAAAGTACAGTACCAAATACCACTTGTTTCCTTTTTCAATGCACTAAACTTCCTTTCTTAAGGATATTTTTACTTAAAAGCTTACAGACAGAACCTATTCTTTGACTTTATGTTTTATGCAAAAAAACAAAAAAAATTCATATAAACTTTCATATAAATCAGAAGAATCTTTCACATAGAAGTTTTTGCCATGCTACTTGGTAAGTCGAGGTATTCTTAGCTTTTGCTCACACTGTAAATTCTTTGTGTAGTATTCTTCTTTCACCTTTTCTTTGGCATATGTATGTTAAGAGCTAGAGCACTTGAAAACTTGCTCTATCAAGCATATTTTTTAACTTTCAGTATAAAAACATTATATATATATATTCCCCCCTTTTTTTTAAATGTACAAAACTTACTACTTCAAGCATTTTTCACTAAACTTGCAGCTTGCTTGCATTGATAATTCAAGCAAAATATGTTAATTTCTCAAACAATGTCTTCCACAACAGATTAGTTTATGTCCTCTTCAGGCATTGGTACATCATTTTAAAGTTCTTTAGTGATTCGAGTTTCAAAACCTATTGGGAAGAGGGAAAGAAATTCAATGCCAAGTTAGGATATTGAAGTCATAATATGCTACCAGTTTGAAATAAAACATATTTTTTGGAAGAAAATGAAGGAAATTGTTAGCATCAAGCATAATCATGAGAAACTTTAATATTTAACATTCATAAATTTATGGTAATAAATTTATTGCAATTAATAAGAGGCTTCAGCCCTTTACATTGCAAATAGATGGGAATAAGTTTTCAATAAAATTTCCAAACTAGTTTTTATGGATGAAGTCTTGCATTGCCATCTGAGCATGCGATAGTTATTTTGATTTCTGATCCTTACAGTGAGGTAGGTGTCTTTACTGTAGCAATCTATAACGTTCTTTAAAACAATTCTGTTCAGACTGTAATACTGGTTTAAACCCATTAGATTCCCATTATGTCATTACTTAGTGCAAGGAATCAGCTGTTCTTAGTTGTATTCTGCAACCAAAAATTTCAATTTGACAAATAGATTTCCAAACCTAGGAGCCAAATTTGATGCCTAAACTTTTGGATCACATCGAACCTTTTCTTGCCTTGGCTCGTGACTGGGAGTCGTGATCGATGAGAAAAAATACAGTGACATACATAGCATTTTTTTCGTTCCTGTCTAAGCTTTGGCAGTGCTGTAATATATCTTTCTCCTCACCTCCAGTCATTTCTTTCTATCGTGTGAGGTGCTGGGGAAGTTTACAACTGCTCTAGCTGTTAATATACATATGCCAAAGAAAAGTTGCAAGAAGAATACTACACAAAGAATTTATTTAGTGGTCAAAAACTAAAACTACCCTAACATATCAAGTAGCATGGCAACAACTTCTATGTGAAAGATTCTTCTGATTTATAGGAAAATGTCAGGAAAATTCTGCAGTTTTTGCCACTCAGCATTGCAGAATGTGATTTAGCCAGTTGAACTAGATAAAAACTGAAAAGATAAATCCTGTGTCTAAGTACTGTTGATGAGCCGATGATGCTCAAGCTTAATGGCCCCAAGCTAAAAGATATCAATCCAGACAATGCAATTACGTTACAGGGGTGAGATGTTGAACAAATTCGTAAAAAGACATTTAACATGTTGACGGCCGACACGATGACTGCCTGCACTACTTGCAGTTTATGGACCTTTTAACAATAGTTTAATTTAATCACATCACATTATTCAAAACATCTTCTTATGCAAAAATTTACAAACTTTCTACAAATGCATTGAACAATGGAAATAAGAATATGAAAACAATAAACCATCATGGATGACAGTTGCCACATTTGAAATTTATATAGACTCTAAGAATAAGGGGGGAGGGTTAAAAATAGTGATCTTTGTAGATAATAGTACAGCACATTCAAACTTGAAGTTACACAACATTAAAACTCCTTTCTTGCCCCCAAACTCAACATCTCCTTTACAACCGATGGATCAAAGTGTTATAAAGGTATTCAAACATTTCAGGAAACAGATGGTTAAATGCAGGGCTCAAGAAATCTTTAAAATTTACATACTCTGCCAGGCATGTTCGTCTAAAATATACATGCCCAAACGAAAGAAGTTGTTTTATTGAATGATAGTAAAAGCATTTGAATTCGTCGTATAGCACTAACCAGAAAAAAATTTAATTAACAGCTTTATATCTGAATCAAGAATTATTTTAACATTAGCAGGGCTCGGCGCACTTTGGAGTCTTCGAAATAGTGAAAAAAGTGACCACAGCTTTAAAAAAAAGTGATCAAAATAGTAACCATTAAAATGTAAACTTGTGTGTGTTTCTTTTTCATTTAAACTAAATACAACTTGAAAAAGAGCAGTTTCGACATCTTTTGAAAACTGAACCTGTATAAATAGAGCTTTTACCCAACTTTAAAAAAAAAAATTCATACCCTATTCAAAAATACGAATTTTTATACCTGTAACTATCTTCATAAATACCTTTTTCAAAACCCATAAATGGCTAAGAGTGAGAGAGACAAAAGTTATTTCTTTTAATTAATTTCTTTCTCAAATTGTTACTTATTTAAAAATATAAATGAATAAATATTTATTCAAATTGGCAGAAATTTCAAATTTTAATTTATGTTCAACATTGAATAAAATTTATTATTCAAATGCTCGTTTTTAAATATTATTTATACTTGTTTAAAGATTAGAAAATTCCACTTGAAATAAATCTAAATTTGATATTTTATCAAAATTATTCAGACTGAAATTACTGTGTTAATCTTCTGTACCATTGTAGGAAACAAACCGTTTGATTATTCGATACTGTTTTCATAATTTCATGGTAGTAACAAAAACCAAGAAAAATTCCCTGATTGAGCTCCAAAAAATTCCCTGATTTTATAATTTTAGTTGTGATAAGTTTAGTTGTGATTTTATAATTTTAGTTACACGATATAACTGCCATACGTAATAACAGTATGAGTGGCACAATCAGAAAAATTCTTTACGGGGGGGGGGGGGGGGGTGCACTATTTTTTTTTTCCTACCTGAACTTTGTGCAATTCCTTTTTCTTTGAGGGGGGGGAGGGATGGAAATAAAATGAGGTCATAATGCAATTTTCTGAGCAATATATATAATCTCAACTGATAAGAATTTTTCAGATCTAAAGTTTTTTTTTTTTTTAAGAATTTAGATTTCCCCCTCCCCTGCATCATTATTTAATGATTTCTTGACAAGAATATAACTTTATTTTCTCAAAATTGCGTACTGTCTTTTCGTTGAGAAATCCCCTCCAAAAATTTTCTTTTGTGATTGTGACAGTTAGTTCGGGTGTGGGGGGGGGGGGGATGAAAGAAAAGAGATATTAAGCTAATTTTCTGAGTGATATAATCTGCAACTGCTAAAAATTTTTAGTTTCTATTCTAATTTAAATATTGCTGAATTTTCTTAGGATTTGCTCTTCTCGAGTAAAAAAAATAATAATAAAAACAATTAAAATTATGATTCTAGATGAGGGGAGAGGTCACGGGTCCTCTAGGCCTCCCCTTCTGGTTGCACCACACTGCAATATCAAACCTTAACTTCGGCACATTCGGGACCGGCGCCACGCCAAATTTCAAAATACAACCGAAAATGGCGGATACGCGGAAGCTTCAACCCTCGTATTTTTATGCAACTCATAGACAGACAAAGTAACTTTTTTTGGTTGCTCTGCCAGAGAAAGGGCAAAAAAGTGAAAATAGTAACCAATTTTTGAAAAAGTGACTAAAAGTGACCAATGCAAAAAAATGACTTTTAGTGAAAAAAGTGACTCGCGCTGACCCCTGCACTAATCCAAATCTTTAAAAAATTACAAATATAAATATTACATAATAAGCTTGTAAAATGCGTGATGTGAAAGTATTAGGAATGGGTGTTGGTCCTTGTGAATATTAGACAACTCATACCTTTAGTGAATCTCATCCTTTATTTATTTATTTAACATGATAAGACGAATGGAGAGAACGGACAATTGATATCTACTCCGCGGAGTCATGGCTGTGACTGCCCGACTCTGGGGGCTAGAGATCGGCAACCCAAAGGGAGTCGCTTCTTGGCGACGTGCCGAGTGGAGCGGGAGTGGCACATTTGGCGCTAAATACTTAACAAAGTTGTTGCAAGTCAAAATTTTCAAAATTTAAATTCTATTACCAATTTTATTGCTCACATGCATGTCGTCAACATGTGAATTTTGAGCTCTGGTAAAGATAAGGTGTTTTTTTAATAAGACACCAAATAATAAAGTTTTAGAAATAAATATTTGATTTAAAAGTTACAAGCCCTGGCGGGCACGTAAGGGTAGAAAATTCATGCCTGATCGGAATATTTACACGCCTCGGGCATATTGGGAAATATAATTTTTGAGCCCTGGTTAAATAGCTGGTTTTAAAAACCTAAAATGGAGAAAAAGTTACCAAGTTGGATTTCTTAAAATCTACGCGTTTCACTGCTTCATCATAGGAATTGATGAATTCAAATGCAATCGCCAATTACTTTAAGAAAGCTGGTTTTTCAAATGGAGATTTATCAGAAACATACGAGCCAGAGCCAGAAATAGAAGAAAACTGGAACGTCTTATACAGAAGGAGATGAAATTCTCTAGGTCCTTTGATGAATGTGTCAATGTTGATAATGAGGCATCATCCAGTGAAACTTTATCAATAGATGACATTTGTAAAGATGAGACAGATGAAAATGAAGACGAACAGGAGGATATGGAAGAAGATACTCTTATTCCAAGTTCATTTGATGCTATGAAAAACTAGAAACTTTCAGAGATTATCTGGAAACTCGAGAAAATGTACCATAAGAAATTTTTTAAAACTTACACTTAGCACTGTTCATCTACAAACTGTTGAAAAGAAAAAAAAACAGAAAACAATGCTCGACTTCTTTAGCAGTGCTAATGCAAATGGGCAATAGAAATATAATACTCAATAATAAATGAAATCACATAAGGTAATATTAAAAATAATGGAAGAGAATAGATTTGAAAAAAAAAGGTACATTTCACTTTTTGAGTTTGCATTCCTATTAATTAATGCCGCAATTTAATTTTAAAAATAATTTATTAAAGGCCATTTCACACTTATTACTTAACACATAAAATTAGACTTTATGCATAAAAGTTATTTTATTGTGAAATTTTATTAAATTCAATTTCAACTCAAGTATACAGATTGTAATGGTTGAATTTATAAAATGTTTTCCGGATTAAGAAGTTTTTTCTCCCAGTCCCTTGAGAAATTTCTTAAGCGGATTCTACTGTACTTATTTTCAGTAAGATTCAGTGGTGTACGCAAGCGGGGGTTTAGGGGTTTAAACCCCTAACCCCCTTGAGCCCTAAATAATAGTGATTTATTATATATTCGAATTTCTTTTAGTAGTTTCAGAACATTATGAAACAACCCCCCCCCCCCCCCCCACACCCCCTTGAAAAATTCTGCGTATGCCACTGGTAAGATTTAATACATTTTTTCCCTAGCAAGTTCAACATTTTTACTATTATATACAATAGGGATTGAAATGCCGTTTTGCCCCGCTGCGGTGTTTGGAAAGTTTTTTGTTGATTGTTTAGAATTAGATTCGCTTCAATAGTTCCTTAATTATGCAACAGTTTATGTACTGGAGACTTTATTGCTCAGTACTGGTGCAGGGTTGGTTAAACAGCACTTTCACCAGAAGAAGACATTTCTCCCTCTAAATATAGCTTAAACACATGAAGTAATTATGAAACTCTGAAACAGTACTTCTCTCGGCTAAAAAACTTTCCAATGGGATAAATCAGACAATGGTCATAACTTTGCCTGAAAATATGAAACTCGCTATAATGATTACGCAAGTGAGACAGGTTTAGCAAAAAGCAGTCAAATTTCAATGAATGTCAAATTATTTGAAAGATTTTGACAAACCCACAGTTAAGCACATTTCTTCTTCAATATAAAAAAAATTAAGTAGGAGGAAAATTTTGTTTTAATAAGTTTCTCTGTTTTAAAGATACATATAAATGGCAAAGATTAACAATTACTTACATACACCTCACACCCGATTTATCACTATTTTTTAATAATAATTTCGGCAACTTGTACCCAAATGAAAAATTGGAATTTTGGTTTTTCTAATATTTCTTCATTCACAGCGGACGGGAGTGTCCTGCTTGGCCTATTTTCTGGAGAGGATCTGATAAATTTGGGCGAGAAACACGCCGTGAATACCATTAATAATACATTGTTAATGAATCAAAGATTCCAATATAGGCACGGTATTTTGAGACCAGAAGAAAAAGGATTTACAAAACAAAATTGTAGTTTCTTACCTGCCTTACGAATAGTAGATGTATTAATGTCACAAAACAATTCGATCGATGTTTCCCTAATTTGTTTAGTACAAACGTCACCGAAGATTTTACTTAGCAGTTTTCTAAAACACTTCACCATCAGAAGCTTTTATTTTCAATCACAAATAGCCATGACGACGAAAACAAAATTGCAAAATTTTGTTGTTTACAGTTTTCTTCATTTCATTTCATTTCGCCTTTAAAAAAAACGCCAAGCTTAAAATAAAAATGAGCTAAATAACTAACTGGAGTGTAATGTGAGAGAATCGTCCAAAATCTGTTAACTGAGAAGAAATTTTACTTTTTAGAAATCTCGCGTGTTCAAATTCAAGCAGTATGATAAATGGTCAACTTTCAATTCAAATTTGGTGCTAAACGCATTCACAGTTCAACAATAATCTTACCACTTTCTTGACGAAAGAGTACATTTTGCTTCTTTGGAATACTAATAGCATCGTATTTCATCGCTACATCATTCATTAACTGCGTAGATAATATAAGTATATTGATAATATGACATCAAATCATCCCCTCCCCCTACAACTTTTACCGATTAAGGCATATAAAGCTAGGTAGGGAAAAAATTAATCGGTTCAATGCTGATCTATCGTGCAAAATGCAGTGGAAAAAAGCAACTGTATACGCAATTCCGGTCTTCACGAAGTAGTAAATGTGCTTGACACATTTTGGTAGAAAATATAAATGCGATACAATATTTTTATACTTTCACTTTTACTTTTAACCCACTTAAAATGTATTTTGGAGCCACTTTTGACCAAATAACCTCCCCCCCCCCCGGGAGTATATTGGGACCCGATGCAGCAAAGTTAATAAATTATGTTATTTATAAAGGCTAAACTACATACATAAACTTGTTTATTATGCCGAGAACTTCATTCTTCTTTTGAGATTTCATTTAAGACCCACTTAAGAAAAAATAAAGCTCGTGACCGTAGTGACTTTTCGTAGTGGCAAATTTTTGCTAAAGTTTATCTATATTTACATGTCAGTTATCGATTCGATGATAAAAGCTTCATATCGCACTTTTAATTTCTTCTATATGATGGCATAATTTGGTATTTGACAGAGAATTCATTTTGGCTCTTGTTAAATGTCTATTGAATATTTTATGAATAGCGCTTCTAGCCAGATCCTATTCGAACCATAATGGAAATATTGAGAAATGTTACTAGATAGCACTTAATATTCTAATATATACTTATTTGGAATTTCACGAAATATGTTTTGATCGGCTAAAATTTAATGAAATATAGCTGTAGTTTTTTCAAAAATAAAACCATATTGCTGGAAATAACTTTTAACCATGTAAAAAAAATCTAAAGCATGATTTTAAATTTTAAAAATATTACTAGTATCATCTTGTTTAGCTGTCTCATTAACCCCCATAATTTGTCTAGAGTTTAAAAATACACCTTAAGTCTCACAAAGAGCTTGACTTATATTATTCCAATCTCTAACTTAAAAGTATTTTAAAGACATAAACATAAAAAGCATTATTTACTTTGAACATGATCGTTGCAAACACAAACTGTGATCTCTGCCTGAATTATCCAATGCCTTAGCTGACCAAAGTATTATCACTAATTTCATCCTGTGTTACGAAAATGTTAAATTAAAATATTTCATTTGCCCAAACTCTTTCGTCTCATTAGCTCTCAGTTTACCCAAAACTTATTAATGACAACAGCTTTTCATGTAATTGAGTTCTGCCAGCCACTTGGAAGACACGAAAAAACATTTCGATTCACATAAATATTATTGTATTTTAGAATTTGCCCAACAGTTGAAATTCGACTGTAATAATGAAATTTCGCATCGAAAATATTATGCTACTTAGAAATTCTATAAGTCTTATTCATCAAATATGGCAATTATAACGCCGAGTTTATTTTGATCATCCTCACTTAAAGCAAGCATATTGTCAATCATTGCCGCCGCAGGGCTAATTGCGCTCATAAATGTAACCATTTATGCTTCTACCGATTTCGTACGAAGTTGAGTGGCAGTTGAATAAAACTTAAATGTTTGCATCCACACTATTCTCACTTTTCATTCCGCTGTTTCCGAGAAGCCTTCCCTTAACAGCAACAAACTCCTTTTAACAACGAGTTTTATATTTATTGCCCAATAAGGTACTCAAGGAAGACATGTTGCCATCTGCTATCTATAATAATATAAGATTACAATTATAAAGGAACCTTGCTTGACCGTAGGAATAGGGAAACAACTAACTAATGATAAACTGTGCAAAAATTTTTAATAGATATCACCAAAACTCGTCAATAGCTACTAACCAAAAATAAAAGTAAGAAAATCGGTTTTAAAACAGATGAGAAAATGGTTCTTTACTGTTTTGACTCTATCCCCCCCTCCTATTCAGGTACAGATAATCGTGCAACATGCATAAGTTGATCCTTAACTTATGTGAAAAATTTTAAAAAAATTAAATTTTCACATATAAGTCAAATCAAAGTTCGATAAAGACATTCATAAGGGCCGTTCATAAATGATGTCACTTTTTTCCGTATTTTTGACCCCCTCTCCCCTTTGTCACACTTCAGCGGACCTCTCCCCTTGGTCACATGTCCCGCTATGTTGCATAATGTCACTTCTTTTTACCTCCTCCACATTTTGTCACAATTTCATGAACCGCCCTTCCCCCCACGAAGCATGACATGTTTATTCGACACCCCTCCCCCTCCCTTCTCAGTTTAAAAATTTTGGCAAGAATAATGCAACTTAAACTAAACATGACTGTACATATATTGCTTTCTAAAAATTTTATTTCAGCAACTAACATCTTTTTCATATCTTGTAAATCACATGAGTAGGGTTTATATGTAATACAAAATTCACATGAAAAAATATTTAGAAAACAATTGTTTTATTTCAAGCAAAAAATTATGCAATCAAATACTAAGTATCAATTAAATATTCAACAGATTCTGGTGAATGTGTTTAAATAAATACAAAAATAATTTGAATGGTGATCCAGCAAAAACCTGACAAATTTTCAAGCCAAGAAAGTACAACATAATCATGGCCATTAACTTTCAAAGCAATCTTTAGAAAACTGGGTCACTGTAGTAACATTTTAGGAAGGACAGACCAAAAAATTAACACAGTTCCAATTTGTTATTGAAAAATTCAATGTTTAAGACACCTCCATTGAAAGGATTTCCTCTCGATGGATTTTTAAATGACGCTTAAGAAGGTGTTTTTGAGTGAATTAAATTTCAGTATTCACACTGAAAGGGTGTCTCTCCTGTGTGATACCTCATATGATTTTTGAGCTGGTATGAAAACATAAAAGGTTGTTTACCGTAGAAGGTACAACATAATCATGGCCATTAACTTTCAAAGCAATCTTTAGAAAACTGGGTCACTGTAGTAACATTTTAGGAAGGACAGACCAAAAAATTAACACAGTTCCAATTTGTTATTGAAAAATTCAATGTTTAAGACACCTCCATTGAAAGGATTTCCTCTCGATGGATTTTTAAATGACGCTTAAGAAGGTGTTTTTGAGTGAATTAAATTTCAGTATTCACACTGAAAGGGTGTCTCTCCTGTGTGATACCTCATATGATTTTTGAGCTGGTATGAAAACATAAAAGGTTGTTTACCGTAGAAGGTACAACATAATCATGGCATTAACTTTCAAAGCAATCTTTAGAAAACTGGGTCACTGTAGTAACATTTTAGGAAGGACAGACCAAAAAATTAACACAGTTCCAATTTGTTATTGAAAAATTCAATGTTTAAGACACCTCCATTGAAGGATTTCCTCTCAATGGATTTTTAAATGACGCTTAAGAAGGTGTTTTTGAGTGAATTAAATTTCAGTATTCACACTGAAAGGGTGTCTCTCCTGTGTGATACCTCATATGATTTTTGAGCTGGTATGAAAACATAAAAGGTTGTTTACCGTAGAAGGTACAACATAATCATGGCCATTAACTTTCAAAGCAATCTTTAGAAAACTGGGTCACTGTAGTAACATTTTAGGAAGGACAGACCAAAAAATTAACACAGTTCCAATTTGTTATTGAAAAATTCAATGTTTAAGACACCTCCATTGAAAGGATTTCCTCTCGATGGATTTTTAAATGACGCTTAAGAAGGTGTTTTTGAGTGAATTAAATTTCAGTATTCACACTGAAAGGGTGTCTCTCCTGTGTGATACCTCATATGATTTTTGAGCTGGTATGAAAACATAAAAGGTTGTTTACCGTAGAAGGTACAACATAATCATGGCCATTAACTTTCAAAGCAATCTTTAGAAAACTGGGTCACTGTAGTAACATTTTAGGAAGGACAGACCAAAAAATTAACACAGTTCCAATTTGTTATTGAAAAATTCAATGTTTAAGACACCTCCATTGAAAGGATTTCCTCTCAATGGATTTTTAAATGACGCTTAAGAAGGTGTTTTTGAGTGAATTAAATTTCAGTATTCACACTGAAAGGGTGTCTCTCCTGTGTGATACCTCATATGATTTTTGAGCTGGTATGAAAACATAAAAGGTTGTTTACCGTAGAAGGTACAACATAATCATGGCCATTAACTTTCAAAGCAATCTTTAGAAAACTGGGTCACTGTAGTAACATTTTAGGAAGGACAGACCAAAAAATTAACACAGTTCCAATTTGTTATTGAAAAATTCAATGTTTAAGACACCTCCATTGAAAGGATTTCCTCTCGATGGATTTTTAAATGACGCTTAAGAAGGTGTTTTTGAGTGAATTAAATTTCAGTATTCACACTGAAAGGGTGTCTCTCCTGTGTGATACCTCATATGATTTTTGAGCTGGTATGAAAACATAAAAGGTTGTTTACCGTAGAAGGTACAACATAATCATGGCTATTAACTTTCAAAGCAATCTTTAGAAAACTGGGTCACTGTAGTAACATTTTAGGAAGGACAGACCAAAAAATTAACACAGTTCCAATTTGTTATTGAAAAATTCAATGTTTAAGACACCTCCATTGAAAGGATTTCCTCTCGATGGATTTTTAAATGACGCTTAAGAAGGTGTTTTTGAGTGAATTAAATTTCAGTATTCACACTGAAAGGGTGTCTCTCCTGTGTGATACCTCATATGATTTTTGAGCTGGTATGAAAGCATAAAAGGTTGTATTGTAGAAGGACAACATAATAGGCTATTTTTCAAACAATCTTAAGTAAGGGTCACATAGAAATTTCTAGGCATGACTTTAAATTAACAAGCCCAAGTTTTTTATGAAAAATTCAATGTAAGATTCCATCATTGAAAGGATTCTCTCTCGATGGATTTTAAATAGCTATTTTTAGAGTTGTTTTGAGATAACATAAAAGGTTTGTTCTACATGTATTCAGCACTTGAAAGGGGTGTTTCCTCTCCCAGTTGTAAAGGATTTCTTCTCGATGGATTTTTGAATGGCTATAAGAGGTGCTTTCGAGTAATTAAATTTACAGTATTCACACTGAAAGGGTGTCTCTCCCGTGTGAACCTCATATTATTTTTGAGTTGGTATGAAAACATAAAAGGTTGTTTACGTAGAAGGTACCACATAATCGTGGCCATAAACTTTCAAAGCAATCTTTGGAAAAGTGGAAGTCACTGTTATAACATTAGACCAAAAAATTAACACAGTTCCAATTTGTTATTGAAAAATTCTAATGTTTAAGACTCCTCCTCCATCAAAAGGATTTCCTCTCGATGGATTTTTAAATGACTTTTAAGCAGGTGTTTTTGAGTGAATTCCATTTCACAGTATTCACACTGAAAGGGCGTCTCTCCCGTATGATACCTCATGTGGTTTTTGAGCTGGTACGAAAACATAAAAGGTTGTTTACAGAAGTCGCAATAAAACCTCTCGTCGCTGTGAATATTCATGTGCGCCTCTAAATGTACTTTCGTATAAAATGCCTTGTTACAGTGCTCGCACGGAAAGGGCCTCTCGCCCGTGTGAGTCCGCAGGTGCACCTTCAGACTTTCCTTCCTGGCGTATGATTTGTCACAGTGCAGACACACATGGGGCTTCACTCCGGTGTGAGAGGCAATATGTGAATTCAAATGCACAGCTTGGATGAAACGTTTGCCACAATACTGACAGCAAAACGGCTTTTCTCCCGTATGCAACCGCTCGTGCCGGCTCATGCCGCCGAGACGGCTAAATGTTTTATCACAGTAACTGCAGGCATAAGGTCTTTCGCCCGTGTGAACCCTCGAATGGCGTTTAAGGTCTTCGCGGTTATTGAAGGCCATTTCGCAGTTTTCTTGGTCACATTTGAAAGGCTTTTCTCCCGTGTGAACTTTCAAATGGGCCCTGAGACTCGACATTTGAGTGAAGTCCTTCAGACAAACTGAACACAAATAGGTGCATATTTTACGGGGCTGCCCCCCGCCCGTGTGGGTGTTAACGTGAGCTAAAAGAGCTCGACTGGTAACATAAGATTTTGAACAATATTCACAAGAATATATCCGCTGCCTTCTATGCGTATTTAGATGTACTTTTAAATACCCAGCTGAAGTGAAAGATTTGTCGCAAATCATGCAGGCATAAGGTTTATCTCCTGTATGCATTCTCATGTGCACTTCCAATTTTTTTTCATTGGGAAGAACTTTTCCACAGCACTGACAAAGTAGCGACACTTCTTCATTGTGGCTGAACAGATGAGTCTTCCAAATTTCTTCCGTAACAAAGGTTTCAGAACAATGGCCACATGTAAAAAGTTTTTCGTCCGAGTGAATTTTCAAGTGATCATTTAAACTGTCCTCCAAATTGAATGTTTCAGAGCAGTATCCACATCCGAAAAGTTTTTCTTCCGCGTGAATTTTCAAGTGGTCATCTAAGCTTTCTTCCAAGATGAATGTTTCAGCACAGTACCCACATTCAAAAAGCTTTTCTTCTTCGTGCGTCAGCAAATGAGCCTTCAAGCTTTCTTCCAGGTCAAAAGTTTCCGCACAATGGGTACAGGTACAAGGTTCGCCTTTGGAATGGGTTTTCAAATGGCTCTTTAAGTTTTTCTCGAAACTAAAAGTCTCTGAACAGTGTTCACAGGAAAAAGGTTTATACTTAATGTGACTTTCCAGATGCATCACATACTTTTCCTCCGAGGCAAAAGGTTCGGCACAATGCTCGCACAGAAAAGATTCACCTTCCGCTGAATGAGTCACCAAATGATTCTTCAATTCTTCCTCTAGGCGAAAAGTATAAGCACAGCGTTCACAAGAAAAAGGTTTATCCTTTATATGACTTTTCTGATGCAACTTGTAGTCTTTTTCTAAGCCAAAGGTTTCATTACATTGCTCACAAGTAAAAGTTTTATCCTTTATATGACTTTTCTGATGCACCTTATAGTCTTTTTCTAAGCCAAAGGTTTCATTACATTGCTCACAAGTAAAAGATGTATCCTTTATATGACTTTTCTGATGAATCTTGTAGTTTTCCTCTACGCTAAAGGTTTCATTACATTGCTCACAAGTAAAAGATTCCTCTTTTGAGTGAGTTTGCAAATGTGTCTTGAAATTTTCTGCTAATTGAAAAGTTTTAGTGCAGCGATTACAAGAATAAAGAATTTCCTGTGCATGGGTTAGTAAATGAGTCTCGTAACGTTTTTCCGAAGAAAAAATTTTTGTGCAGAGTTCACATGAATATGCCTTTTCACTAGAACACTCTTGTTTTTCCTGTTTAGCAGAAACTTTCTTCTTCCCAGTAGATTTCTTCTTTTGCACTTTTTTGTCTTGAGAATTCGAGCAAGCAGTCTCTCTTAACTTTGAGAGCGAATAAATTGCTTCTAGTTCTTTTTCGGAAGTAAATTTTGAAGTAACGCTAAGAAATTCCTCCATGGTTGCTACACAATTTATGAGCTTCAAGAATTTGTTTCACTATTAATTACAATGCTTTCACCAACTACTGTGAGAAAATGCAAACTTCCTTTGATCAAACGTAAATTACACTTAAATGGTGCTAAAACATTCTCTAGTTTTCAAAACTTCAAACAGGCTAGGTCAAAATGTGGAGAAGATTAAATATGCAAAGAAAGTGCACTGGTTAGATAAATAACAGAAAGAAAAAAAATAGTGATTTTTCCAAATCAGTAGGTGCCTGTTGATTTAATGAAATATGACCAAATATATAAAGAGGTATTCATTCATTACCAAACATTCTTCTCGAGAAATACATTAACGTGTCATTCGACGAAGTGAAGCAAAAATTATAAAGTACATGGCAGAAGTCAGCTATCCAAGCAACGTTTTCTTCTTACAGCCTTAGTAAGGTTGTTCAAATCAAAAGGGAAGTGAAAGATTTAAACCTAAAGGAGCAAATAAAATAGATTCAGTACAAAGATAATAAATACAATTTGCAAAATGGAAAGAATAGTTTAATTATAAATTTCAATCTGAAAGGACAAAATCGTAGTACAATTGAACCCCAGTTATCCAAAAAGCACAGGACAAACGTTTTCGGTGAATCGAGATAACATAGAAATTTTCGGATAAGCGAGAATTATAGGCAAAGGTCCCGTTTATAACTAATATGTTCCCCACTGCACATAGAACTTCTTCCAACTGCAGAAGATAATGGATTGCCAAGCAGATTAACTGGTTCTGAACTTGAATGTAACATAGTTGTTGCGATAAATTCTATGCAAAATATTAATATTTTTCGCTTATGTCATTTAGCATTATATATTTTATCATGTATACTGACAATATTTTTGATAGTTATGGAAACAACGGACCATTTGCCCTTTATGAAAAAAAAATTTTAAAGAAAAAAAACCAAAGCGTTTGCCCATTATGGGAAGGAAAAAAAACGACGCAGTTGCCTTTTCGGTTAAGCCGATTTTCAGATAAACAGTATTTGGATAACAGGGGTTCTACTGTACATTTTAAATCATAAAATAGAATGAGCAGCCTACTTGGAAAAAAATTCAAACTACTTGAGAAAGAAGAAAACCGTTATTCTTTTTTAATAACGTAAATTTGAGAAAATTTTTTGTTAAATTGGCTTATCATTGCTGCAGTAGTTTTTATATGTATCATGATTAGGCAAGTGATGTGATATTTGTGGTAGTGAAATGACTAAATTTTTGTTAGGTGGGAAAAGATTACATGCTAGAAAGAATTAAACATAGTCCGTGAATTCCGTGGGTAACGGATGTAGTACATTTTTTACTGCAAAATAAGACTTTGTGAGCTTGTTAATTGAAAAAAATAACTTTTAAATAACTGAAAATCATACCTTTATACTTTCTATTAAGTTATATGAAAATTAGTAAACTTGGAACTTTATAATTAATAATTTGTTTAAATTGGAGTTTTAAACTTGGTAACAGATAGAAATTCTTCTGAACTGATAATTTTGGTTACGTAATCAACTTTAAAGTTCAGCTAAACTATTTGAAGAAATATATATATAAACCACATGGGCACCTTAAGCCTTTAACCCTCTGCCTGCTCCTTCTTTTTATGGAACTCAATTCAAAATATGCATATTTTTATAATTATAGTTGAAATCTACATACAACTTGGAGTTGAAATCAGCAATATATTTTTGCAGCAAAGATTTTTTTAATTATTATTTTGGATCATAAGAACAGATGTTGAGAAACATGAATTTTAGGCATAAAATTGGAGTTTCTTTATGCAACTAAAGTCATCTCTGGTATAAAACCTTAATTAATGTCCAAATACTTGAGAAATTGTATTACCGACGTTTTAAAAATGAAACAGCAGAATAATATTTTAAATACACGTAAAGCTCAAGCCCATGGACACGGTAGCAGAAATTGTGTAAGTTGACCACTTGCAGTGCAGGCTTTATGGTCAACTTATAGAGGGTGAAGGGCTAATACCGTTCCTGAAAAAAGTGGTCAACTTAGACGCATACCCGCCAACATTTTGAGGAAAATATCCAGTAGATTGCGATACACAGCAATTTTGCATGTGTTTTTCATTTTTTTTTTGGGGGAAAATGAGGAGTTTTAACGATCACTTAAATTACAACCGCACTCAAGTTACTTATATGATGTTTCCCAGCATAACTAGCAAAATATTCAGTCCTCTAAAGTTATAATTGATTTTATAATACCTCAAACTGTATGTTTCTTGTGTAAATCCATTTGTCAACAAAATTAAACAGGAAAACAACATTGCTGAAGTGATATTTTCCATAAAATTCCCTATTTATAGGGGATTAGTAACTATTTACAGGGGACCAAAATTTATGAAAACCAGGAGATTTTAAATACAAACCGGGAGACCAGTAGAATAGGGGAAAATCCAGGAGTCTCCTAAAAAATCCAGCAGAGTTGGCAGGTATGAGACAGGTGGTCAACTTTACAGGTTTTACTGTATTTGTATATCAAATTTATACTCGAACCTGGACCTCAGTCAAGATCTCGGACAAACTCCATTTATCTTAAGTTCAAACTTTCTTTTTTTGTTCTTTGTTCACTGTCAATCCAGCATGTGATAACGTAGTCTTGTCATTTTTTAATTCTCCTATTTGGTTGAAATGCGGATTATGTGATTTTTTCTTCATTGGGCATTACACGGCCTTACATGGCAAACCCATTCTTTCTATCTTCGAACAATACTTCAATGCTTTCCTATCCCCTGACATGTGCTTTAGGCCTTTTTTTTTCTCCCAGCATTTGATTGGCAGGCTGCAGTAATGGATGAATGGTTGATTGTTGATTGCAGTGTTGTAGTTGATGGGGGATGCAGGGGGACAGCACCCCTACCTTTTCATTTTAACACAAGCGCCTGCCAACTTGTTTTGAATTTTAAGATAAGCGTCCCCCTTTTTTTATGTTTGCATATATAAGTGTCCCTTATCTTCCAGGCCTACACCACTGTGAGAATGGTTTATTTTAAATAAAGTTCCTGTGTTTTGTTACGGCTAGAAATTAGTTATGTTAGTCGTATTAGGTTTTTTTTTTCTCTTTCCTTTTAAATTTTTTTGTTCAATATATATAGTTCATTTTAAATCTCCCTCTATGGATTTGACAGTGATCTTGAAAGAAGTGAGGGAATGTACATCACAATTTTTACTTTTTTAGGATGGTTATAAAAGTTGTTTGATTGCTTCTTTTTATGTTTGAACGATGTGTGGTTGAAATATGAACTTATGTGAGAGAAAAGAATTGTTCGGTCAATGTATGCTGATAGATGACGATATGAATCGGACAAATTTGATTGATTATGAAAAGTAGTTTTTCTTAACTAATATTATTAGCACTGGCTTAACAATTTAAAAAAATTTAAATTTTATTTTTCTATTAAGTTGTAAATTTATCCAAGGCTTTCCAAGCCATTTGTATAATTTTTTGTTCTTGTAAATTTTTATTTCACAGTTATTTGTCGTTAGCCCACACAGGAGTATTATAATAACTTTAAATGCGTTGTACTTGTTGTTGATGCTTGTTCGTTAGAATGAATAAAGCCATGAAGCACATTGGGCTGTCGAACTATGAATGTAATTTCAATTATTTTTTAATTTATTCTCTTTTGTTACACAATAAGATGTCAAGTTGAATCAGTGCATGTTACAAGCACTAGGAGGAATGTATCAGTCGTAGGATGACAACCGGTTGGAACTTAAGATAAATGAACACGTGCATGGCCATGCACCAAAGGTAGCAGCAGAATTAACGAATAGTGATGCAGAAATCAAGACATTGTATTACTAGGAGTGTGAAGAAGGGTATTGGTTTTTGAAAATGGGGAGTGACTCTGTTATGTGAGAAGTGAAAGTGCATAACCCCACAGTGGTTCATTGCATGGGGGATTCTCTGCGAAAAGAAATTTTTTGAACTTCACACAAACTTTTCGGACAAAGTAACCACCATTAACTTAAAATAAGAATTGCATACTGTGGGTACTTAAGTGAACATGCCCCCGCCCCAACACACAATACATACATACATACATATGTGTATATTTATATATAAGCTCAAAAAAAAAAAGCTTTAAGTAATAACTAGATGAAAGGTCGAATATTAATACCAAAAATATTTCTTTTTGTTATTATACTATCTTGAAATTTTCTTAAAGTAGTACAAAATATTTTGCTTGTCTGAAAGAAGAAAGAAAAGTATAGATATTATTTGACAAAGACAGCTTAAGATTAATAAACTGAAAAATTTTCGGAACACCATTTTTTTTTTCTGAATTTTTGGAACAGGCCCTCCAAAAAATTTTCGGAAATGATGGAGAACATAAACCAATCAACCCCGGTTGATTGGTTTATGTTTTGTAGAGAGGTATGTATGATGACTGAAATTTATGATAGTGTTCCATTTGATGATCCAGGAGTAATAAGCTGAAGTAGATGAAAGTAAATTTGGGAAAATGAAGTACAGAAGAGGAGAGCCTGTAGACGACGGTCTTTGGGTGATAGGCAGCATCAAACGAAGAACAAATAGATGTTATTCAGAGATATCAAAAATAGATGAAAAAGGAATTTGGAAAGAGTGTTAATTGCTTGGTGGATTGACAAATTTTTTGTTTTATACACTTTATTTTCTGCCACCACGAAAATTTTAAAGGTCCCGACACGAGAGCCCACACTAACTCTACAGAGGGTACTTGGTCGACGATTAAACCCCAACAGTATGGTCTCTCACCAGTATGCTTTCTGAAATGATCCTTAAGGCTTCGATGTTAATGATGTTACGATGAAACATTTCTAGCTTTTTTTGAAGCTGTTCAAAGAATGCATCCTCCAGCAACGAAGGATTATACTACAGGATAGCCTTTATCAATAAAGCATTAAAACCTCCTGTAAACAAATTTCTTTTCCTTTCATTTTTTAACGTTCTTATATGTTTGTTTGTTTTTTTTAATTTTATTGTTTCCTCCATTATGATCGATCTGAGTAGGGTTACAATTCAAGTTGAATCAAATTATGTCGCTAACCAGCACCAGAAACGGCACTTAGACCTCTTATCTTTATTCTTCTAATTAACTTTTGTGGTGCTTTCTGTTGTTTCATCTGCATTGGTAAGGGGGGGGGGGGAAATGAACAGCTAGGTATTAGTGCAAAACCTTTGGAGGAAAACTTTCTGTACTCCATCATATATTTACTAGCTGATCACACTAGAAAGTGCATTAATCTAAAAACCCCATATAAGACTCAAAGGTAAATAACTGGATATGAAAATTACACAAAAATTTGAACTGAAAGAAATGACATTGAATAGACCAGGGATACACAAACTATGGCCCGCGGACCAAAATTGGCCCGCCAAGCCTTTTGAATTGGCCCGCTAATACAATTTTAAAAAAAAAGGGTAATTATAAAAAAATTTTAAAAAAAAAAACATACAAAAGAAAAAATAATTGTAAAAAAAAAAAAAATTACGAAAAATCGCAGTAAAAAAATACAATCGCAACGCCGATACTGAATTTTGGTCGCAATTTTTCGGAACTAATCGCCATATTTAATTTTATTTTATTGGAAATACTTCAGAAACTAATCAAATCATGATAAAAGTGGTAGAATATTGCGTTGTCATCTGGTTCCGAGCTATATGTAAACTTTCAGAACAATAGCTTATCGGGAAATTGTCGAAAATTCGATTGCTGGATTAGCCACTATGTGCGGTATTTCGTCTATAAAAGAATTTTGTCCCATTCCTGCTATGATTTCTTTAGTTAATTCAAAGCAACGATCATTAGACATAGCAGGCAAAATGTCATTATTTTCATCTTCATTGCTATCTTGCTCTTTTTCATTGTTCGGGTGTAGCACTATTTGGACGCTTTCCAAATCGGACAGCTTGTTTATCAAATTATTAATTTTGTAAAATCTGCTCATCAATCATTTTTACAGTAATAAATGATTTCAAAAAGGAGGAAAACGAAATGTAAGAAGCATGTTTACATGCAGGAACGCGCAAATTTCATACTTGTGTAAAACGACTTCGCTTTTGCGAACTAGATTTTAATAAAGAATTAATTTTCACAATTGCAATTTTTGTTGCCTTAATATCAATTTTAAATTCTTATTACCTTATTTCAGCTCTTAAATAAATAAAATAATTTATAAAACAAAAATAAACAAGGTTTAATTTTTACACGATCAGCTATTGCGGAAAATTCGCGAATCTGCCGCATTAGAAATTTTCCGAACGTTCGTTAATCCGACTTTTGTTACAATTTGTCTTCGAATACTGACAAGACAATTAAATAAATGTATAAGAATTACTTAGTTCTTTCATGTTTAATAATTGAAATAAAATAGAGAAAAGGTCTGATTTTTCTCAAGTATCGTTGGAGATTTTTTTTTTTCTAATTTTCATCTGCAAGTAAGTTGACATCCCCTAAAAAAACATCGTTTTTAGGCTAAATTGTTCGACTTATAAACACTGAATATGTTGCTTGAAACGGAAAAATGCGTATTTTTAAAGGCATTTTAAAAAATTCATATTTTCACTAAATATGCAGAAAAAAAAAAAAGAACTTTTCTAAAATAGCGGGAAATTCACGAAAAAATTCCCGGTTTCCGGATAAGAGGTTCTGTACTGTATTACTATGCCAATTTAAGTAATAAGATTTTGTAAATGGTTAGTTAGAAAAACAATTCTACTAGCCAAATTGACTAGTAGTAATGAGTGAATAAAAATTTATTAATTAAACATTAATTTTCAGAATTAATAATGTCAATATGAATAATTATTTTACTTTGCAAAATAATTTATAATCAAAATTTAAAAATTTTATTGTTATATATATTTAGGAAAATTTTATTGTTGATATGTTATTTAAGAAATGAATAAATAAATAATGATTTTTTACATTAATTCACAAAGATCAATTTCTAATCTGCAGGAAAACTAGTGATTTAAAAGATTAAAATTTAATCATATGCCATGGAACAAAATAATGATATGTTGATTTTTGATAAAGAAATCAGTTAAACTTTTTTTTTTATTGTCAATGTAGCAATGTATAAATTTAATATTACTATGCCAATTTAACTGATAAGATTTTGTAAATGGTTAGTTAAAAAAATAATTCTACCAGCCAAATTGACTAGTAATAATTCTGAATCCCAAGGGTTTAACGTGATGTACAGACTCATAGCATTTGGATTTTGCTATTTAATATATGAGTATTTATTTCTTCTGTATTTATATTTGCACTTTTAATTAATTTCTCATTTTAATTCTTAATATATATTTTAAATTTTACATTATAAAATGTCAAAGAAAAATTATCTAAATTATAAAGTTATAATTTAGAGTTGTTTCATTTTCATAATTTGCACATTTTTGTAAAAAATTTTAGTATTCCCCTTTTTTGCCATTTGACCAATCACTTCATTGATATATAAAAATGTTGTGCAATTAATTGCTTAGAAATCTTATACCTCATTTTGTTTAAATTCATTTAGATTATTTCTTCAAAACTTTTATTTATTAATCTGTTTATGAGTACAGTAATTATTAATACATGTAATTTGTACATATTACCTCTAAATAAAAACTGAAATACAGCCTGTATTTTTATGAATAAAACATTACGTTACTTTGGCCCCCAACCTGATACTTTCTCATTTTTTGGCCCTTCACCCAAAAAAGTTTGTGCATCCCTGGGATAGACAAATATATAATAATGAAAAAATACGTACATGTATATGAAGATACTACTTATGACGTAGTCTTTTTGCTTATTAAAAACATATAAGCTGCTACTTCTCATTCAGTGCATCAAGAAAAACTGCATGTGATACTAAAAGTAATGCAATGCCCACAAGAGCGTGTTTATTAAAAATATTTCTCTGGCGTTTACAAAGTATTTCAGAAGAATGCACCGTTATTGTAGTTTCGGCACATTGTACTACAAAATAAAACTAGGCAGCGATTTCAAAGGCACGAAATGGAAATCTAAAAATGTAAATGTAAGGTAAACAACGTACTTTTTTTTCTCCGCTCCTTTTACACGTTTTCTCATTTCATTTCACCTCAATTAAGTTCAAATAACTTAACGGTTTACAGTCAATTTCTGATTTTGCACCCTGATTATAAATATAGTTTTTTTAACTTTCAAATAAGAACTTGCTTCTTATTTTTCTTTACATTTTTCACACAATAAGGCCAATTTTCGTAAATTTTAAGAGTGCGAAATTCTTTATTAAATTTTCCTTTCTCTCCTTTGTTGGAAATACTTCTCTCTAGTGAAGCGAAATGAAATGAGTACAGATGTCTGTTTATTATTGTTTCGGATTGTGCATTCTGGATTCCATATGCTTTAACACAAGTTGATATAAGCCGCCCTCTCGGGAAAGGAAAAAATCTCTAAAAAAAAAAAATACTTTCAATTTAACACAAGTCGATATTTATTCATTAAAAGTAAAAAAATAAAGTAAGAAATAACAAAATAGAAAGAGCCAGTTCAGTGTCGCTTAAAGATCTTGTTCTTTGGCCTGCTTTTTTCGACATTTATTACATTCCTTCGTTATTCGTCATAAATTGTCAGTTCCATATTCGTAAAGAGTTGATTTTATGATAATGTGTTGAAAATTCCGAATTTCCAATATTGATAGCGTGAGTATTAAAACTTATAGAATAGATTTCCTTCTTTTTTATGCAATGTTATGCACTAAGAGGAGCTTGATGAATACGTGAAAGAGCAGATCATAAAAGAAAAATCTTTCTCTTGTGAGCAATGTCACAAAACTTTTGCTGCATAAATAAACATGAAAACGCATTTTAAAGTGCACAAAGAAGAGGTACAGTATCCCTGTGACAGGTCATTTCCTCTAATCGCCCCACTCATGGCACATTTGAAAAGACATATTGATGAGAAACCCTATATTTGTGAGTACTGCAGTAAGTCTTTTCCCCTGAAGAGTTATCTAAACAGTCATTTGAGAAGTCACACAGGAGACAAACCTTACTCATGTGAAATTTGTCAAAAATCCTTCTTTCGGAAGGGAAGCCTTAAGGATCATTTCAGAAAGCATACTGGTGAGAGACCGTACTGCTGTAACCAGTGTGGGAAATCTTTTTCTGTTAGAAAAACTCTGCAAAGGCATATGATAATGCATTCCGACAAAAAACCTTTTGCATGTGAAATTTGCCAAAAATCCTTCTTTCAGAAGGGAAGACTTAAGGATCATTTCAGAAAGCATACTGGTGAGAGACCATATTGTTGTAACCAGTGTGGAAAATCCTTTTCGGTGAGAGAAACTCTGCAAAGACATGTAAAAACGCATTCTGACGAAAAACCGTTTGCATGTGAAATTTGCCAAAAATCCTTCTGTCGGAAGGAAAGCCTTAAGGATCATTTCAGAAAGCATACTGGTGAGAGACCGTACTGTTGTAACCAGTGTGGAAAATCTTTTTCTGTTAGAGAAACTCTGCAAAGGCATGTAAGAACACATTCTGACGAGAAACCTTTTGCATGTGAAAGCTGCGAGAAAAGATTTGCTTCAAAGCATTCATTGAAAAATCATTTAATGTTGCATAAGGGACAGATTCCCTTTTCGTGTGACCACTGCAAAAAGACCTTTACTAACAGGGGCAATCTAAATGTGCATATAAGGTGTCACTCAAGGGAGTTACCTTACTCCTGTGAGATTTGCAAGAAGGGATTTATATGTCGGAGAAACTTGATGGATCACTTGCAACAGCACACTGGGGAGAAGCCATTTGTCTGTCACGTATGTGACAAGCGGTTTACAATGGAACAGACTTTGAAAAGGCATTTGATATTACACACTCCTAAGGCACATACTTGCGAGATCTGTCACAAGTTATTTTCTGAGAATTGGGGTCTACAGAAGCATTTGAGAATGCACAGGGGGGAGAGACCTTACAAATGTCAGCTGTGCGAAAAGGCGTTTGATACACAAGGACATCTTAATGTGCATCTGAGGATACATACAGGAGAAAAACCTTATGTCTGTGAACAATGTGAGAAGGCCTTTGCACATAAGTCAACTTTAAAAGATCACTTAAAGGTGCATGAGAAACAATTAATTTTGTAAAATAATTAAATTATTTTCACCATGTACTCATTCTTGATTCTTGGAAAGAGTAATTAATAATTTGTATAAAATATGTTTTAAGTTACACAGTTTTCTTTAAAACACAATTCACAATTACTGGATTTCTGCCATCATTTGAGTATTTTAAAATTCAAAACATCGTTGCATTATCCAAACATTCCAAACAAAGCTATTGTTGCCATTTGACAAATAATTCTGATAATTTCCTCAGAGCCAAAATTATTAATTTCTTTTCCTAATTAACGTTATAATAAAGAATAAAATGGATGGAATATTGTATTGTCATCGAAGATAAGCTAGTGTAGAAAGTTTGAAGATAATTTAGGCAGTAATAGTGTTCGAAGACCACATAACAAACTTCTGTGACAAATCAAGTTAAATAAAACCATGTAAAAACAACTGAACTTTTAGTAATGTTAACCTGCGATGGTTGGAAAGTTGTGATAAATATCAAATATTAAGGTCAAGATCTGCAAGTACTGCACAATACCAATTAAATTATTTTTTTTAAAGAATGTTTTTATTAATAATATGTAATCAATTTTAAATAATTTTGGTAGGAATATTTTATTTTTTGCTATTAGCATTATTTATTTTTTGTTCCCTTGGTGAAAATTCAATTGAAGGTGAAAAATAACATAAAATGTTTCTTTTCCCTTTTTATTCTAAAGTAAATAATAAAAATCAACAGTATGGAAGCACACATTAGAAAAATATTTCAGGCCTGTCTTGGGGACATAAAGAACCTTTTAATGAAACATGACCAGCTTTGCAATGTAAAATTTCGAATAAAACTTCAACTTTATACACTATAAAGACCTTTTTTACATGCGTCTGCAATGTATTTGTGATCAAGGTTAAACAAAATAATGTTGATTTTTTTCATTTATTATCTTCACACAAAGGTAAACGTTTATCTTAGTTGCCGGTGGTGTAGTCCTGGAGGAAAATTCAGGGGGGACGCTTACATATACGAATATCAAAAAGGTACGCCAATGTTAAAGTTCAAAATAAATGGGGGGACGCTTGTGTTAAAATAAAAAGGTAGGGGGACGCCGTCCCCCTGCGTCCTCCCTCGACTACACCACTGTTAGTTGCACCACGATTAATTTATGTACATTATAATATATGTACAGTAAAACCTGTAAAGTTGACCACCTGTCAATATTGACCACTTATGTACGCCGAATTTGGATGGAAGTATTACAAAAAAGACTTTGTAAGTTGACCACCTAATTATTTCTATATTCATTTGTTTGTTAGTTTTTGCAAAGATAAAAAAACTTAAATAAATTCTGAAGAATATTTTTTATGCTGTTATGTTAGACCAGTGTCTGGTCTAATTTTATTATGTGCCTGTATGGATGAAACATCAATGTAAAGTTTTCCTAAACTTCTTTACAAGTTAACTATATGGGGAAATTACTATGAGCCTTCTTATATCCTTTAAATAAGTTTCTTTTTTTTTCTTCTATCTGATATAGCCATGTAGATAATTGAAAAAAGATATCTAATTACTATTTTAAAGTAATGTTGCTACATGAAGCTATACTTTAATTAGTTACAAATGATTAAATGCATTGTGTAAGAACTTACAAAAACAAAATCTCCCTCTATAAGTTGACTACTAAAGTGCTGTACCGCAAATGGTCATCTTGCGCAGATTTCACTGTTTTCAGATTTAACCCTCCAGAACTGATATTAAAATCAGTGACCTTAGAATTAAAACATGAGAATGTTTCTCGCACCACCTATTTCTCTCAAAACGAGGTTAGTAAATGAAATATTTTCAACTAAAAGCATTTTTGTTTATTTTAAACACCAAATGTTACAAACTAAATAATTATTCAAAATTCATTATACTGTTTAAAATATCACATATATAATTTTTTTTTTCTTCTTGGCGTGAGTATTTTGCTCATGGAGTAAGTCCTGAAGGGATAAAAACTGTTTACACATTATTTGAATGTAATTGCATGCTTGTTCAATTATGTTTATTTCTTCTCAAATCTGTGATTTTAATCAGTCAGTTTTATAATCATAAAAATAATACAATGTAAATATTTAATAATTTTTATGTTATTGTACCTTAGATTAGTAAAGAGTATTAATAATCCAAGCTATAAAGAGTTATACTCTGTGACAAACTGTCTACCTCTTAATGTTTCTCTAAGAATTTTCCCATTTGTTTGCTTTATGTAAAGGTATGCCGTGTACATTAATGGGAGCTGGTGCATGTTAAGTAGGGCTTGACTTCAATGTCCTCCAAGTGAAACGATACCTCTGGGGGTGCCAACTAGAGATGAGTTCTGGCTCACTTTTGCAGGCCCGAGCCGGAGTGATACTGTTCTGTGTCAAAGCCCGAGCCCGAAATGATTTTATAAAGTGTTGTTAATAGATGGGGTGCTACGTCGACTAAATGTAGGCTTTTTGTTGTCATCGCAATTAGTTCTAATGATTTTTTTTTCGTTTCAAATAAAGAATACATATATTTTTAAACTATCATGAAAGGCTCCAGTTGAGATTAAATTCTGCTGAGCTAAAATGCATGAAAAATCTTCGGTTTGGAAACATTTTTGGGAAGTTCTTGATTTGCGATCAAATTTAAAACTGAAATATATTCAGTGCAACTATTGCAGTTAGAAAACGTAATAAGATGGGTCTCTAATTTGGAGCAAATTGAAACTGAAAGTGGACACAAGACTAGCAAAAAAGTCCGGACTCTAGGTTGATGCATGAATATTTTACCATGAGCCCGAGCTTGAGAGTAACTGGAAAATGTAGAGCCGGAGCCTGTGTCGGGCTCGGGCTGAGCCCATCTCATCTCTAGTGCCAACCCCAGTTGACGGTCTCTCATCTGGGAGCTGGTTCAAAAAAATTAGGAGACCACGTATATAGGGGCGGAAGTTAGACTCCTGCCTATAAGGGCCCCGTCAGACTCAGGAGCAACACACCCATTCTTCCTCGCTTCACGCAAGGATAAGACAACAACAACATCTAAAGGTATTATTCATAAATGCTGTCACGCTTCGAGGGGGTTCATGAAATTGCGACAAGGGTAACAAGAAGTGTGACATCATGCTTATGCAACATAGTGTGGCATGTGACAAAGGTGGGAGGGGATATGTTGAAGTGTGACATTTTGTGACAAAGACGTGAGGGGGGGTCAAATGTATGGGGAAAAGCGGGACATCATTTATGGACGGTCCCAAAGACACAAGCATAGCCTTAGTGCAATTTTTCCCCTCACAGCTAACAGTATAATGTTTTTGCTGAAAATGCATGAAAACTCCTAGGGGTCATTCATAAATGATGACACGCTTCGAGGGGGGAGGGAAGTTGAAGTTTATGCAGTAATAGTGGTTGAAGACCACGTAACAAACTTCCGTGACAAATCAGGTTAAATAAAACTGTGTAAAAGCAACTGAACTTTTAGTAATGTTAACCTGCAATGGTTGGAAAGGTGTGATAAATATCAAATATTAAGGTCAAGATCTGCAAGTACTGCATAATAACAATTAAATTATTTTTTTAAAGAATGTTTTTATTATTAATATGTAATCAATTTTAAATAGTTTTGGTAGGAATATTTTATTTTTTGCTATCAGCAATATTTATTTCTTTTTTGTCCCCTTGGTGAAAATTCAATTGAAGGTGAAAAATGAAAAATAATAACATAAAATGTATTTTTTCCCCTTTTTATTCTAAAGTAAATAATAAAAATCAACAGTATGGACGCACACATTGGAAAAATATTGCAGGCATGTCTTGGGGACATAAAGAACCTTTTAACGAAGAATGTGACAGTTTGTGACAAGGGGAGGGAAGGGGGTAACAGGAAGTGTGATATCGTGCATTTTGACTTCTATAAAAACATTTAAAATAATCAAATTGAACTTATTTTATGCCAATCTAATATAGCATGACATGTGACAACGAGGGGTAGGGGTTATGTTGAAGTGTGACACTTTATGATAAAGAGGGGTGGGGCATCAAATATATTTAAAAACGTGTGACATCATTTATGAACGGTTCTCTAGATATAGCTACTTCATCACCCTTGAGTTAAGTTTACTATAAGTAATTTGATTGGTTTTGTAAAAGTCATTTTCTGAAGAATTGCCATAAAAATAAAATTTACCAGTGCAGAAGAAAAAAAAGAGTTTGGGTTTTTTTTCAAGCAGAAAGAAGGTATAATGATATTAGCAAGCTTTTGCCATGGGCAGAAAAGACCTGGAAAAACCATCCCGGCAAAAATAGCATTCTATGTGTACATTTATTTAGTATTTTATATCATTTTACTTTTTTTTGCCAGCTGAACTAAAACATCAGATTTTAAAAAAATTTAGTTTCAAATCAATGTTATTCATACACAAGTTTGGCGCTAAGCTAAATAAGTATAATATATGATAGTATTAGTAGTATGCATTTTAAGAAAAAAATACTCAATTTCATAACAATCTTAAAAATGATTCTATTACACAAAATTTACAATAAATAAATTACAGTACACAATCAAAAATTAAATGAGCACTGGTCAATTTGCTTTTCTCCAGTTTCTACTGAACAATTTCAAAGTGGGTATTTTTTTTGGGGGGGGGGGAGGGGGTATATTCAAATATTAGTCAAGAGTTCAAATACAGGACAATCACTCTTAGAAAGGCTCTGAGCAGGCAACTATCCCAAAAGTTCTCTGTAACAAAAATATCACACAAAATAATGTTACTATGTGAAACATGATGGGAGGACATAGTTTCTGTAGTACCTGTCCACTGGCAGTGGCTCAACTGCCTTGAATTATGTACATGGAGTAAATCTATCCGAGAATTATTTTTTCAAAAATATTGTTTCAAAAGATTTTTTCCAGATGGATTGGCAACAGTCGTTTCCTTCCATTCCATTCCAAGCTATTGGACACCTGAACAATAATTAGCAGAAAAATTTTACATGTTGATTAACTGGAAAATGATTTTTCATTTACTGGTCATTTACCACCTTTTAATTGCACATTCAAAAACACCTGAAGTAGTGCCATTTTTTAAAAAGAACTCAATTTTGTGATAACATAGTAGTTATCCACATCTATTCTATGTATTATTATTTATATCTTTTTTTAAAATTTATTATTTTTATCATTAAATTATTAATCATTGAGTTAGTTCTTTTAGAATTTTTTTTTTTTTCAGATACCGCAATTGAAAATTTAATTTGTTTAATTGGCAAAAATGGTGATGTTTCAAATACTGCATTTCTAAATTAGAAGAAATTAAAATTTCACCTCCTTTTTCCAAATTAAATTATGCATTTCAATGGAATTTACATTGTTTTTTTTTTTTACTAAGAAGTTTACATGGCACATTTAAAATTTAAAAAATTGTTTGTGAGATAATTCATTTATATTATTTTTCATTTGCTACTTTTAAAAGTTCTTAAAGTAATGTTTTAAGCCATAATTAGTAATGCACTCTTCATTTCATAAGCTGTTATTATTATTATTATTTTTTTTTTTTTTTTTGATCACTTGTTTTAAAACCACATGAATTTTTGTTTTTAAAAGAATTATCATACAATTCTTGGTGTAAAATTTTTCTATGGAAACATGTCTTTCTAATATACTTTCTCCATAAATTTTGAAAAAAACCAGGCTGTTGACAGAAGAGGAAATTAAAGCACTGTTGTCTCTAAAACTGGACTAGAAGACCCCAACAAACATGTATATATTACTTTATTGGCGACATTTCAAGTGCGTTAACATAATAACCAATATATATAAAACAGTCAAACCCTGCTATAATGAACCCTCAATGGACCGACTTCGGAGATCGTTATAACCGAGGGTTCGGTTCTACATCTGATTCTACAAAAAAAAGTTAACTGACTGAGATATTTCTAAAATAATAAACATATTTCTCTCAATAATCAGGGTAGAGTAGTAAAATATTAACCTTAAATATGGTTTTGAATAATAAATAAACAAATTTTAAAAATTTAACTTATTATTTATCTATAGTAGAAAAAAAAAGATGTTATTAGATGTTAGATGTTGGCTGTAAACTTTTGGATTTTATATACACCATTGTAAAAAAAGGTGTTCGACTAGACTAGCGCACAAATGGCAAGGAATGTTGCTGAGACAAATCGTATAAAATACTTGAAGTTTTGGATCACTATAGCTGATTTTCTAACGTTTGGTGATCGTTATAAATGTTTGAAAGGGCATTAATGACATAGGGTTTCAGTTGGGACCATTTGGAAGGTTTGTTACAACCGGTGGATCGTTATATCCCGGTTCGCTATAGCAAGGTTAGACTGTACTATATATGTTAACTGAACTTAGCAAAATCTAATGATAAATGTTAAAAACAGTATTTTTTCAGCAAAGAAGCTTAAAAATAAAAATTTTATAATCTGTAAAATATACTAAAGCTTCGCTTGAATCCTTATATGCCGAAACTGACTATTCAGAATTAAATACATAAGTGAGACAACCTCACAATCAACTAACACATATTATTTCCTATGTCCGAAATTTTGGAATGAAAAATTTTCGCAATGCTACACCCCCAACTGCTTTTTCAAATGCAGTCAGACCTTAATATAAGGTCCCCTCCCCCCCCCCCCACATATAAGGCCACTTTCCTAAAGTCACAGCTCACTGAACGTCAAATGTATATGAATTGGTTATAAGGTTACCTCACTTATAAGCTCCTTTTCCTAAAGTCCCAAGGGGAGACTGTAATAAGAAAAAAGTAATAACACTAGGGATGTACCGAGTACTCGGCCATTTACTACTCGACCAAGTAGCCGAGTGCTCCGCAATTTACTATTCGGTCGAGTACGGAGTACCAAATACCAAGTAGTTATGAATAAAAAAAGATATTAAAAGATATTTATAATGAAAAAAGAAATCGCCTGTCTGCAGAAAATGTAGAAAAACTTGCATTTTACGCTATTATTTATATTTGCATATTATTGTACTAATGAGTTATAAATTTATCTACTATTAGTAATCTTAAAAAAAAATTATGAAATTTTTACAACTACTCCGTAATGGCTGAGTACTCGGCTAGAATTTTGCTGAGCAGTAAAATTCGAGCAGAGTACTCGGTACATCCCTAAATAACACCACAGGAAAATGACTCGTTCTTTTCAGTCATCACAAGTTGACTGTATATACTACAGAGTAACGTAATTAATGGATAGAGTATTGCTACAAAAATAGAGAATAAGTGATAGGGGGGAAACAACTATAGTACAAAATTCCTTATGGATTTTATTTAGCAACTACACAATTACCTGGCATTGCAGGCTATAATAATACATAATAGTAATACATCAACCCCATGTATTTTAACAATTAACTTTAAATAAAATCTCGCATGCTTGCTTTCACAGCAATGAATTATTGGCAGGGCTGCCACTCTTTAAAAATCACAAGACTGAACGTTTTTAATGAAGTCAACGTCGAGTAATACAGTCTAGCATCAAAAGGGAAAAAAATGATACATTAGCATAAAACATTTTTTTTAATAGAGGGTTGTTTTCTTCTTTAGATATATATTACACATTTTCATTCAAATTTAAGAATTTATATGTAAGAAATGTGATTTTTTATCTCTGAAACACCTGTGGTACACATATATTTTTATTTCTTTGATAAACAAAATTTATAATTTGAAATAAAAAGATAAATTTTTTAAATGAAAGACAATGCTAAATTTACATCACTATTTATAAAGCTAAATTTATTAAATATCAAATCATTAGATGAATTTTTCACTCCTCTATTTTTGAAAGTTCTTTTTTATAAGTGTTCCATTTAAAAAAAAAGGAAAGTCAAAGAATTAAATGCTTGTTACTTTAAACAGTGGTACTTCCCCCCACTTAAGAAAAGGTTAACTACCAAAAATTTATTGATAATTAAATTCACATTCACATTGTAATGAATAAAGAAAAGAGAAAAAAAATTTATTTATTAAAATAAAAAATGAAATAAGTCATTCTAAAGAAGCAATTTTCAGCAAAGCACGTGTTCAATATTGGCATGTTTCCAAAACTTAAGTTTCGTGCTATAAACAAGAAGTAGAAATCACAGAAGTTCAAATGAAATACTTGAAACATAATTGAAAAATTGTGTATTATTTATCTATCTGTAAAATATATATATAATTTTGGCATCCTCGCTAAAGGATGGAATTCCACCCCCAGGAAGAAAATGGCAGCTCTGTATTGGAATTCATTCTCTCTAAAACGTCCATTAACAAATGCTTAATCCTTCTTAGAAAAAAATACGATTCTGAGCACTCATGGACCCTCAAATGATTTTTTAAGTTTGAAGATTGAGAACAGTGGCTTAGCTAGACCTGGATTTCAGGAGGGGTTTCTTCGGGAAAAGTCGGTTAATTTCATTGTTTTAAAAGAAAAATGTTTCAAATTCTAGACAATCTTTATCATTCCAGGAGGGATTTTATCCCCAAAACCAGCCCCTTATCTATGCCAGTGATTGAGAAAATGCCTTTGAAAAACATCCACATGACTAAACCAATATTAACATGAATATGGTTGTTGGTAAGTATGCACTTTAAATGAGATTTTAAATTTGAAGATTGAGAAAATGCCTCGACAAAATTCACACCAATATGTCTTTTATCCGGTATGGGTTTTTACATGTTTCTTAAAATTTGAAGAGCTAGAAAATGCCTTTAAACAAAATTCACATGAATATGGCTTTTCGCCAGTATGGATTTTAAGATGTTTTTTTAAATTTGAAATGTCAGAAAATGCCTTTGCGCAAATTTTACACGAATGTGGCTTTATGCCAGTATGGATTCTGACATGTTTTTTCAAGTCTGAAGGGTTGGAAAATGCCTTTGAGCAAAATTCACATGAATATGGCTTTTCGCCAGTATGGAGTTTGACATGTCTCTTTAAATTTGAAAAGTCAGAGAACGTCTGTGAGCAAAATTTACATGAATGTAGCTTTTTGACAGTATGGATTTGGGTATGTCTCTTTAACTCTGAAAAGGAAAGAAATGCCATTGAACAAATTTCACACGAATACGACTCGCTAGTATGGCTTCTGTAATGTTTCTTTAAGTCTGCTGAGAGTGAAAATGCCCTTGAACAAAATTCACATGAATATGGCTTTTCCCCCGTATGAATTCTGTGATGTTTCTTTAAATTTGAAGAATCAGAAAATGCTTTTGAACAAAATTCACATGAGTATGGCCTTTCGCCAGTATGGATTTTGACATGTCTCTTTAAATCTGAAGAGCCAGAAAATGCCTTTGAGCAAAATTGGCATGAATGTGGCTTTTCGCCAGTATGGGTTCTGACGTGACTCTTTAAATCTGAACAATCATAAAATGCCTTGGAGCAAAATTCACATGAATACGGCTTTTCGCCAGCATGGATTTTGACATGTCTCCTTAAATTCGAAGAGTCAGCGAATGCCTGTGAGCAAAATTTACATGAATATGGCTTTTCGTCAGAATGAAGTTTCAAATGAGCATTAAAATGTGAAGATTGAGAAAACGACTTTGAACAATATTGACATACGTATGGTTTTTCGCCTGTATGGACTCTTAAATGACTCTTAAGGTTTGAAGCACGAGTAAATATCTTCAAACAAACTTCACACGAATGTGTCTTTCTGCCACGATTGGCTCTCAAAAGTGTCTCCAAGACTGAAGCGTTAGAACATGCCATTGAATGATCTTCACACAAATATGATTTTTAACCTGAATGAGTTTTTAAATTTGAAGATTAAGAAAATGACAATGAACAATATTCAGATGGAAATGGTTTTCTTATCTGCATGGACTTGTATATCAGTCTTTATGCTTGAAACACCAGAAAATATCATTGAACAATATTTACAAACATGGTCTTCTTCCAATGTGAACTCTCAAATGTTTGTTTAAGTGTGAAACAATAGAAATGCCCTTTAACAATCCACCACCATAGATCTTTAAATGCAGGATACTGCTAAAGCGACTGAAAGAGCAAAAGAAATTCTTAAGATTGTGGATTTCCGAGCATTCTCAACTTTTTTCAGTCATAAACTGCCTTCATTCAGAAAATAGAAGAACATAACTTTTTTTAGAACTAAAAAGTTGGCAACTGTAGGTTGCCGGCTAAGGAACTTAACAAATGGTTTCTTTATAAAACAAAATAGAATATAAATTTTCTACACAAACACTTCAGAACTGATACATCCCTCTGCAATTATTAGTAACTAACTGGGAGTAAACAGAAAGCCAACCATGGAAACTAACGTGTCATAAACTTAGATACTACTGGCAACATATCTATATTCTTTAGCATTTACACCTCCTAAATACTAATTTTGTAAATCAGTCGGTGAAATTGATTTCTTTTAATAATATTCACATGAATGCCTTTTAAGCAAGAATGACTACTACTCCAAACCGTTTCACAGGAATGTTGTCAACATTACAAAAAGACAGCCTGAGCTTGTTGCATCCTACCGTTATGCATATCGATGACAATCATCAATTGATCTTGATTGGCTTAGCTAAGGAATACAGTTTCTTGATTTAAATATGAAATTTAAAAATGTAGGAATATTCTTCTTAGGTTGCATTTGTTCAAGCACTGCTTCAACAACATTCTTTAGATGAACGTGCATGTGCGGCTAATTCTGGCATTGTACCTTCACCTCAGATAGAGTCCAGATTATTGCTGTAAAGAATGAAAGGAATTAGTGTACATTAAAAATTAAACAGCTTCAAACACAAGGAAACTGGATATTAGGTTTGAAATCAATGAAAATATTTTGAATGCAAAAGAAAGGAGGATGTGCATAAAAATAAATACCAAATCTGGCACACACATGTAAACAGTAGAATCTCAATAATTCGAGTCTCAAAGTTTGAGTTTCCCATAAATCCGAGCTAGCAAAAAAATATCGAGTTAGCTGCCCAATAATGACCAACAACAGCAAAATTCCTGAAAGAAATTCCTCATCTTGTTTTTATTGTTATTCAACGGTTCATGCGCCCAATGCACAAGTTGAAGCCACCTGCCAAACCTCCCTCACAAACAAAACGGCTCCATGTAATAGGGAGAGGTGAAAGTGCGGGTGCAATTCCAAGAAAATAATTGTACAATGGGCCCATGCTCTACTCATCCCTTTTTCTGCTTTGAACCTGGGAACATGTCTTCAACCTTCTAAAAATAGATCAAGGACATAGGATTGCCAGATTGCGGAAAAATAGCGAATTGGGCTACTTTTAGTCATGACTGGTAACTAAAAATTTTATTAATAAGTAGGAGCAATGTATTCAAACAGAAAACGATTGACAATTATTTGAAAATATAATTAACTTTTAATCATGTAACTGTATGTACGAACATTTTTCCTGTAAATAGATGATACTGAATTTAAAATTTGCTTTACTTTGATTTATTGTTATGATTTCTATAATTCGAGTTTTTGATAGTTCGAGGTAGCTCTGGTCCCGTCCACTTTGAACCACAAGACTCTACTGCATATATATATATATATATATATATATATATACATATATATTAGTGTTTGGCAGTAGTTAACTACTAGCGGCAACTACTAGTTGTAACTTCTTTTCTTTTGAACTAATTAACTACTAGTTAAACTACTTTTTTCTCAACTACTAGTTACAACTACTTTCAAAATTCCAACTACTTTCGAAAAAAAATTTTTTTAACCGACTTCACAAAAGAAGGAGGTTATACATTCATACTGTATGTATGTCGTGTTTTTTTTTTTGTCCACTCATAACTTCTTACCGGATAAACCGATTTTCATGATTTTTTTTAATAGATCGAGGGTGGTTT
This sequence comes from Octonoba sinensis, assembly GCA_038502835.1. Taxonomy (NCBI): domain Eukaryota; kingdom Metazoa; phylum Arthropoda; class Arachnida; order Araneae; family Uloboridae; genus Octonoba; species Octonoba sinensis. The sequence goes on from CM076604.1 coordinate 9,460,851, forward strand.
CCCATAGGTCCCATACCTTGGTTTGCTCATATTCAATAATTAGAAAAAAAAGTTATGGGCTGAAATGTGGTCATTTTTTTTTTGCTTTTGCATCTATAACTTTTGACTAAATGAACCAATTTTGATGATTTTTTCTTTAATCGATAGAGGGTCGTCTAACTCAAATATCGCACATCAATTTGACTACATTTGTTTTTTAGAAAAAATGTTATGGGTGAAAAATAAGTCTTTTTTCATTTTCATTGGAAAGGCTGGGCTTGATTTTTCTTTGTTGAGAAAATCGTTAATAAACATGAAACTCATTGTTAAAAAAGAGTTTGTCGACATTAAGATGTAATATTAACAGCAATTATAACAAGAAATAGACTGAATAAGGCATCTCTGAAGAAGAAATTAAATCCAATCAGTTTGTTTGCTCCCTAGTTACCCTTTAAAATCTATTTCAAAATGAAATTTATCATACAAACCGTTAGTTTTTAGTGTCTTTCCCCCAAAGAAGGTTTCCCCTTTGATATGTATTTTTTTAAAATCGAGTATTTGTATAAAAATGTATTTACACTAAAAAGAATAAAATAAAATAATTTTTGTAAAAAAATAGAACCGACTTAAAAACTATAAATTGCGCTAAAAAGTAAAAAGTAAAATTGTTATTAAACAACTTCAATACGACTTTTAAACATAATTTTTGAAGTCGCTGCAAAGTTATGATGGATTTTGATGCATGATTCCTTTTGTAACTATGAATCAATTACAAATATAAATGGCGTAGAGTTTGCAACAGTTTCAATGTAAAATAACGCATGGTGTAATGATAATTACTCATAATTTTGCACCGACTTCAAAAATTATGTTTAAAAGTTGTATCGAAGTTGCTTAAGAACAATTTTATTTTTTACTTTGTAGCGCAATTTATAGTTTTTAAGTCGATTCTACTTTTTTACAAAAATTATTTTATTAAATCTATTTTTTGAAGAAATAACTTTTTTAAACATTAAATTATTTAATTTTTTAGCTTATGAATTTAAATTATTACTCACACAAATGTATTTTTTATATTATGTTATATAATGAAAAAGTACTCGTGAAAAAACATAATATTTATTGCAGTATTTACGCAAATTAGAAAAAGCTTTCTAATAATAAATAAATTTCTAATAATCAATAAATAGCGCCCGCACCTGCACATTAGGGTGGTGCTTATTTTTTGAAGTTTTAAATTTTCAACCTCTTACCCTCCAAATTTATTCCATCATACCAAAAAATGATTATGGTAAAATTTTATCACCAGCAAACAATATTTAGAGGTAGCTCAAAGAGGGTAAAGTTTCATAATTGAACGAGATTTTACGATTTTTTTTTAATTTTTAAGCAAGATAAAAATTATGATTTGCAATTATGTTTAATTTATATAATTGTATTAAAAAGTAACTTCTCTATGGATAAGTAAAAATTAAACATTTGTAAATTGCATAGCTATAATAACTTAGATCTCTTAATAAAATATACATTATTCAAGTTTACCTCAAAGGTCCCAATAATTGTCTAAATGAGTGATCCAAACTTATGGAGCCACTGTGTAATAATACCTTTTCCAAATTTTACTATGAGTTATTCTTCTCCCCTCTCCTCCCCATAGTAAAGAAAGACAGGTCAAAAAAGTAAGAAACTTTTCAATTCTCAGATATTTTATATATACATTTTTCATGTACTATATATTTATGTCAGCAAAATATTCTTTATTTTCTGTCTGAGCCATGAGCTATCAACGCGAATATTAACAAAATATGGAAAATCAAGTTGTTGGTGTAATTATGTGCAAGTTAACCACATGAGTACCACTGCAATCTACTAAAGATTTCCTTACGAGTTACTTGTAGCTGGCCTTTACGGTTGATGACTACTGGTCTAAACCATGGGTGGGAAACTACTTGGCTGTGAAAGGAGACCCATTAAATTTGCTGCTTGGGGTTAGCTGGTATCCTAACATACACAGGCTAGCAGCAAACCCTTAGCATAAATTAGGCGGCATGCCATTACCAGTTTAGTACTAAAAAAGAACACACAAATGAATTGAAGGTTATTTTTCCCCCTTAGCTTCATCAATTTTTATTTTTATTGTTACTTCTGCCCTCAAAGGAAGTGGCTCAAAGATTCAGATTTACCCAATTCATTAAACTCAAAACTTTTAAAGCCTTACTTATCCTTTACAAATTATATTGAAACTATCTAATATGCTCACTGCACTGCCTCGAAATCAAGCAGCATCAATATTATAAATACTGTATAATAGTCATATAAATATATGCAGTTGGGATTAAATAGTGTTATTGAAGCAATATTTAGTTTCTTTTTTTTCTTCCATTTCTAATGCTCTCAAATTTTATTTGTGTGACCTTTTCACAACCTGCCAAGTTCACTGTCATTTCAGAGAAAAATTGTTCCATACTTGTAGTTTAGACCAGTCAAACCGTAAATCGCCAGCTACAATTAACCCACAGGGAGATCTTTGGAATATCGCGGTCATACTTAGGTGGTTAATCAGCACATAATTACACTAACAACTGTTAGTGGATTTTCCATATTTTATCTATATTTGCATTGAAAGTTTGGCTCAGAGGGAAAATGGAGAATATTTTTTTGGCATAAATCTATGAAAAAGCAGTAACTGGTAATATAGTAGCCCTCTCGTCTCCATTCTGGCATATATAAATAAATAACTGAGAATTAAAAACATTCTTACTTTTTTAACCTGTCTTTCTTTACTATGGGGAGGGAGGATAAGAATAACTCATAGTAAAATTTGGAAAAGCTATTCTTGCTCAGTGGCTCCATAAGTTTGGCGATCACTGGTTTAGACAGTTGTTGCCACCTATGAGGTAGACTTGAATACTGTATATTTTATCAAGAAAACTACTTTATTATAGCTATGCAATTTACAAATGTTTAATTTTTCCTTATTTATAGAGAAGTTACTTTTTAATATAATTACATAAATTAAACATAATTGCAAATTATAATTTTTAACTTGTTTAAAAATTCAAAAAATCGCAAAATCTCGTTCAATTATGAAACTTTACCCTCTTTGAGCTACCTCTAAATAATGTTTGCTGGTGATAAAATTTTATCATAATCATTTTTTGGTATAATGGAACAAATTTAGAGGGTAAGAGGTTGAAAATTTAAAACTTCGAAAAATAAGCACCACCCTACACCACATGCACAATGAAGTTTCATTTAAAGACCAAATCTTCATTATGGGGAAGCTTTACCTCCACTTCAGTACCATGCATGCATGTGGGATACCATAAAACACAAAAAGAAAGAAAAAATACTGAATTTTAGGATTTTCTTTTTGGAAAAAAATTACTGATTTTTATGATTTTCTTTTTAGAAAAAAAAATACTGATTTTTATGATTTTTTTTTTAAACTGATTTTTATGATTCTTTTTAGACAAGACATTGATTTTTATGATTTAAAAAATATATATACTTATATCAACTTCTAAATTATTAAAATACAGATTTTTTTTTATTATAAATTTTAATATATTCTGGGTTCAAGTAATTCATTAGAATTTTAACTCACTATATGGTAGCTTTAATGCATCTAATCCTCTAGGGAAAGGTGGAATAGCTTCATTAAGGTGTCAAAGAATGACTTTTTATCAGAGAACATTAAGTTTTTGGACATGCTGACTACAGCAAAAGCATCAACAGCACCTCTAGAAAATATTTTTCCTACATTTGGAATAGTGCACTCAAAATTGAGAAACAGATTGGGGGTTGATAAGGTATCCAAACTGGTATTCTTGATAAAGCATCTAAATAGTAAAAATGATTAAGCTGTAGTAGTAAATATTTTATGTGATATTTTCCCTCTCTGTTTATATCAGGATTGGCACGGTTTAAACCATTTGGTTTAAACCATGGTTTAAACCAAATGGTTTTTTTTAAAAAACCACATTTATTTAAAAAATATATTATAATAGTTTTGGTATTTTAAATAAAACCTTTTTGTTTGAATTTCTACTCTCATGAAACATCTCAATTCTACAAGAACATGTAGTATTATTTTCAAACAATTTCCATCCATTCTATGTTCTGAATCAAATAGCCATGGGTAAAGTATTTGGTCTACAGACGGATTTCCGTCTCTTTTTTGTTTTTGTAAATTGTTAGATGGAAAAGGACAGAATACTTAGAACTAAAGTATTTTAATACAGATTTAAATGGGCTGTAAATGTTTTTCCGATTTCTTCATTTAAAAGCTTAATATGTGATGATGTTGCTAATTATAGTAAATTTAGTAATTCGTTAAAATACTTGAGGAATGATTTTTAAAATGTTCGACTTGAGTTCCCACCTTAATTATTAAATATTGTTATTGCTAATATTTATCTATTATCGAGGGTTTGTTGAGATAATTAATTTATACATGCAATGCATAAACAAAATTTCTAGAAAATGCATGTTTTTGGAGTTACGGAAATTTATTTTAACTTCCGTTCTTTGAAATCCTCTTATTTTCACCCATGCAAATAGCTAAATTCACAAAGATTAAATTATAAAAATGTCTGGGTCAGGCAGAAAAAACATGAAATTTGGATTAATTTTACTGAAATAAAATCAGATAAGAGGAAAGGTACAACAGCAGTTTGCAAAATATGCAATAAAGAAATTGAAGGCCAAGGTTCTGCGAATGAAGAAACACATGGAGAAATGTTATGTTCCTGATAATTCCAGCTTGAATGAATATTAAAATGCAAGTTAAAACTAGGGATGTAACGAATATTCGGCCTGGCCGAATAGTCATTTCATCACCAAGCCGAATATTCGGTAAGATCAAATTCAGCCTGGCCAAATATTGATGGACTTTTCGGCAGAATAGTTCTGCTACGGTAGAAATGTAAAAGTTAAAGAAAGTAGTAGACTTTAAACATTTAAAATTGTGTTACAGTTATTGCAACAGCGTGCACTAGTAGTTAGTTTTAATAAATAAAAATATAATAGTTATAAAAATATAATAATATATAGTTATTTAAAAAAACTTCTTTTTTAACCCTTTGTTTTTGATTTGATTGAACAAAAACAGATTTTAAAGTTATAATATTATATTTTATACTTAACATTCGCTCCGAAAAGCTAGCATTTTTATTATGTCATTTTTAACAAAGTGGAAGTCCGACTTTGTTTGGGTAGACTGATTTATTGTGAATATCGGGTAAGAGAGAAATGTGAAAAGCCTAGAATGTATCATGAATATTAAGATAGTATGAGTTATTGGTGTTTTTGAAAATAAAAGTACATTCCAGTTCAATGCATTAAATTTTAAAAAAACTTTTAAGAACAGGTATGTAAAAAATCCCCATAAAATAAAAATATTAACTTCTATAATTTTTAACATATTTTCATAAAACTATTTTGAGCAAGATGTTTTTTCACTAAGCAATAGTATTTCTTTAATTTGAATTAAATAATTAGTACATAAATGCTAATGCTTACATTAAAACCTGTCATTTCCATTCCACTTGTGGGTGAAATTCTCAGTTTTATTGCATTCAAAATAATACAGAAAATACATTAATTTTAGATAGTTTTAGATTATTAACAAACAAGAACAACTTAATGCGTGGAATGGGTGTTTGACTTTGTAAATACTTTTAAATTTGACGAATTTTTTCTATTACAAGGATTTTCCAGAAATTTTAATATTCCGTATTCGGCCAAATCACTATTTGTTACATCCCTATAGTTAAAACTGAAATTTTAATAATGAATAATCATTTATTTATTCCCAATTTTATTAATCAACATGAACTTTTAAAATATTAAAAATTAGCTATCATTGTTACACAGAATTTTTGGCTTGGTATTACATAAAGTTGATTCTTTTTACTATATTGACAAGAAATTAATTAAAATTAATTGATATTTTAAAGAAACATTAACTACTTATTTTAAATAGTGACAAATAGAACATAACACACAACAACTGACTTTTCATAAAAGTCAGAGCAAAGAAAATGCCAAAGTTTATTTTACATACAATCCATGCTCTTGCAGTGGACTCCCTCATTAATGCTCTGTCAGCTAAAATATTCTTAATGACTTCATAAAAAATTCTTAAAAACATAAATTCATTGCTTTTTACATCTTACAACCGTTTCCGGGACATTGATAAAACTGGGCGGGACATCGGGACATGAGCAAAATACCGGGACTGTCCCGGTCAAACCGTGACGTATGGCAAGCCTAACTATGCAGCACTATAATTAATGCACCGTTTAAAAAAATATTTTTTTAATTTTTAATAACTATTGGTCAAAAGTACAATACCCTTTATAATTTATAGTTAAGTCTGCCAACAGTGGCAATTTCATGATAATTCAAAATATTTATTTCTAAGAATAAAATTTTTCCACTCTTTTTAGAATAGCAATGGAATTGTATAAGCACACCAAAATTTAATAAGTTATGTTAATATTTAGCACTTGAAATTAAACAAAAATGTTGTGACTAAAAAGACAAAAGACATATGGGAATTAACCATATAAGCCTTTGTGACAAAATTTGGATGTTGAAAAGGGGAGGTCGACTTATACAAGGTGAATAGAAAAAAAAAAAGTACTTACCAAGTCGACAAATTTCAGGATCTTTAAAGACAGCAAATAATTATCAACAGAGTTCAAGAATTCTAAAAAAAAGAAAAAGGTATTGTTTTTGTATAGAAATTTTAATTTACCAAAATGGATTTTTTTTTCTCAGAATCTGAATATTCATGAAGCTCAATTAATTGAAAATCTGGTTTTTTTTCTTCGTCATAATTGTACATACCTGAGGATTTCATGAGTACCACGGTTTATTTATTGGAAATTGAAAAAAAAAAAAAAAACTTCACAGAACTTTGATTTGACGTAGGGGTCATTCATGAATGATGTCCCACTTTTAGAGGGACATCATTCATGAATGATTCCCTGAGGGAGGGGGGGGGGGGGGTTCAAGAAAGTGTGACAGTTTGTGACAAGGGGAGGGGTAACAAGAAGTGTGACATTGTACATTTTGATTTCTATAAAAACATTTAAAATCTGAAAATTAAACTTATTTTATGCTAATGTAACATAGCAAGACATGTGACAAAGGGGGTGGGGGGTATGTTGAAGTGCGACACTTTGTGACAAAGGGAGAAGGGGGTAAAATATATTGAAAAAAAGTGTTACATCATTTATGAAAGGTCCCTTATATGTTTTCCCGGCATTCTCCTTAAGATGTTATAAGGGTCTACTTATACACCAGTCGATCTATACAGGACACTGAGCAGTAATTCAATGAAATTTACGATAACTTAATTTTAATTGTTGCAAAGTTTTGTCCCTTTCATAAACAGAAAAAAAATTCTCAATTTTACATTGATATAATACACAAAATGAATGAAAACAAAAACATGAACAGGAATATATTTTATTTTTGATGCATTTTTTTAAAAACATTATACTTATTAGAGTTAAGCATTTTTGCATTTAAAGCTTTAAACTCTTATGAAAAATAGTAGAAATCATTTTACAGGCCCTAGATTCCCACAATAGGTCATTTATGTAACTTTTAAATTACATAATTGATATATAATTCTTTTAGGAGACGTAGTGACTTTTACTAGAATTCTGATAACATATAGGGTAAAAGATCTTAAAACTGCTAATCTATATAATGCAATTAATTCTCTATAAACTTTTCTGAAGTAAACAATAACTTATGCTGTTAAAAAAAGAAACAATTATCTCGTGTTGCAAAAATAACAGCAAATAAAATTTTAAAACTAGTTAACTTGTTTTCACCTTAATTTAAAACTTTTACATGAAAAATTGTTTTCAAAGTAAAAAGTCGTAACCAATTATCTTTCCAAGCGCGGCTATTGTAAACCCATGAAGCAAGCTGAAGTGCAGAATGATGAACTTATTTTTAAATGTCAAGTATACTTGATTGCAAATGATAGATAAGTTGCAAAATTTCTGCTTCAATAGTACTTATTGAATTTTAAACTTACAGTAAGGGGCAAACATATTGATGCATTCTGAATAATATTTCATAAATTTGTGAAACGATCTGTATAATTACAAAACATAATACAACACAAAGCCTAATGGTTATTCACGAAAGTATTATAGTAATAAGAGAAGTTAAAAAGATAAATTTCATATAAAAGAATACAACTCTTATCCATAATTTTTATAACATATTTCTTTAATTAACAGATTAGAATTAAAAGCAAATTGCCATAATACCAATAAATTTTTATTACATTGTATTAGATGCTATGTATATTTGAAATTCTATAATAAGTTAAAATACATACAAGAATGAAGTTAGTAATAGCAACATGTCTTGTAAGGCCGTAATATACAATTGATATTATTTTTTTATCATTTATTATATTTTGTCTATTCTACCCTGTACGTTAGACAGGAAACAATCTCTATGATTACAAAAACTTTTCAAACATAGATTAACAAACTTGATAGGCCCAGCTTTACTTTTCACATTTTTAGGTCAGTCAGTCGCTCTCAGAAATGAGATCCCCATGAAGATGCTGATTCATTAAAAAACAAAAAAATCCAAGAAAGTTTCAATAAAAGTTGCTCAGAGTAGAAAGAATGACGTTTTGAGCAGCATATACTCATTACAAGACAAGGCAAATCGAAATCAATAGGGAAAACTTGGCTGAAGTTTCTTGAAATATTTCCTCGTGTGACTGCTCTAAGGCTTTCTCACTTTCCAGTACTAATTTTGCAAATTGAAATCAATAGGGAAAAGTTGGCTGAAGTTGCTTGCAACATTTTCTCTTGTCACCGTTTGAAAGCTTTCTCACTTTCCAGTATTAATTTTGCAAATTGAAATCAATAAGGAAAAGTTGGCTGAAGTTACTTGAAACATTTCCTCTTGTGACCATTTGAAGGCTTTCTCACTTTCCAGTACTAATTTTTCAAATTGAAATTGATAAGGAAAAGTTGGCTGAAGTTGCTCAAAACATTTCCTCTTGTGACCCTTCCAAGGCCTTCTCACTTTTCAGTACTTATTTTAAGTTTTCTTACAGCTAAGCAACAAGTTTTTCCCTTTCATGTATCCTTCTATGGGTAATAAGAGCTGGTTTTCCAGAATATGACTTTCCACAATATTCACAAGCATATGGCCGCTCCCCGGTATGACTTCTAAAGTGGATTTTGAAAGATCGCAGACACTTAAACTTCTTTTTGCAGCACATGCAAACAAACGGTCTTTCTTCCGTGTGAGTTTTCACGTGCCTCTTGAGGTACTCTAACAAAGAAAATGACTTATCACAGTGCTGACAAGAATACGGCTTCTCTTGGCTGTGAGTTTTAACATGGACGTTCAAAACAGTCAGTTCAGCAAATGCTTTACCACAGTATTCGCAAGAGAAAGATTTTTTTCCAGTGTGGGTCACCAGATGTCTTCTCAGGCACTGAAGCCGATCAAATGACAAGTCACAGTAATCACAATTGTGCAGCTTCTCGCCTGAATGGACCTTGAGATGTGTTTCCAAACGTCGCCTCTGCGAAAATGGTGCCTTGCAAAGCTCACAGATATAAGGCTTTTCTTTGGTATGATCTTTTAAATGCTCTTCCAGTGCACCGACTATGGAAAATGTCTTTCCGCAGGCATAACAGGATTGCGGGATATCAAGTTCATGCACTTTTAGATGTTGTTTGTAACCTAAACTGTCATTGAAGGCTTCGGAACAAACTTTACATTTAAATTTTCTTTTGCGGGTCGAGCAAGGTTCCCGTAACTCGTCAATAATTCGAAGAATTTCATTTCTACTTTCAGCATTATCTGTAAGCCTCATTTCAGTTTTTTCTATAAATAAGCTCATGATGCTTTAATTTCATATGCCAAGAAGAAAATCTTATAAATTAGTGAAAGGTTTTTGCTCCATGATTAAATTTGTCACTATTTCTTATGTTATCAAAGCTGAGTTTCCGAACAGGTACACCTATTTCTCTCGGAACCAGTTCATTTTAAGCACACATTTTTATTTAACACGGAAGATTTTCACTGTGAACTTTACTGCAACTAAGGTTGTGTATATTTCACAATCTATGAACACTATTGCTTATGTTATCAAAACTGATAGTTTTCGAACAAGTACACCAATTTCTCTCGGAACCAGTTCATTTTAAGCACGCAGTTTTATGACAGAAGATTTTCACTGTGGACTTTACTGCAACTAAGGTTGCATATATTTCACTTACATTGTTTCACAATATATGAACACTATTGGTTATGTTATCAAAACTGATAGTTTTTGTGAACAGGAACACCTATTTCTCTCGGAACCAGTTCATTTTCAGTTCTCATTTTTACCACAGAAGATTTTCACTGTGAGCTTTACTACAACTAAAATCGCATATATTTCACCAGTATTTTTTCACAATATATGAACACTATTGTTTATGTTATCAAAACTGACAGTTTTTGTGAACAGGTACACCTATTTCTCTCGGAACCAGTTCATTTTAAGCACGCAGTTTTATTATGGAAGATTTTCACTGTGAACTTTACTGCAACTAAGGTCACACATATTTCACCAGCATTGCAAATGTATTTACATAACCACTGAATTTTAAGTCACTTTTGAGAAATGATGGGCAACATACCTAAAGAAAAAGAAAGCTCAAATAACAACAACATTTTACTTAGATATCAACACGTGTAAAAGTGGCCTTTTATTTTCAACAAACTACTTGCAGAAAGAGATAACCTTTCCCCTTAAAAACCAATGTTTCACAATATATGAACATAAATTGCATTAGATGAGAATACTAGCCCACCAGATTATTACACATTACATATCACCAGAACACATTACTTCAGACACAAATGACAATTGATTTCATTTTAAAAAATCATAATAATTTTTCAATCTATAGTATTTGATTTATAACAACAAAAATATTTCCTCCAGACCTGCCAACCTTACAAAATCAAAAAGCAGGAGAAACAAAACCAAAAAGCAGGAGAAATTTCTGTACCTCAAAACCAGTTGAATGCTAGCATAAAACTGATGATTTTTTTGTTTTTAAGATATAAATTACATAAAATTTAATCCAAGAGATATTAAATGCATATTTTGTAAGTTATCCATTTTTAAAACATAACTTAGAGCTAAAAATTAAAATATTTATGCAATTATAAGTATATCATTCATGTGGTCATGAAATGCACAAACACTAAACAAAAAAAAAAAAAAATGTGTTATGAATCTACAGCCAGTAAAAATCTTTTGAAAACAAAATTAATATAAGTATTAACAGTTTTTAAACATTCTAAATTTTTACTACAAAAACATGACTGAAACTGAAAAGAATTTCAGAGACTTTTTCTTTTCTTAAAAAGCAGGAGAAATTTCTGTATTGGCAGCAGGGTTCGTTGATTTAAATCAAGTGATTTTTTTAAAAAAATCATTGATTTAAATCAAGTTATTTTTTTTTCAAAAAAATCATTAAGTTTACAATGTTAGAACGTGCTGTTAAAATGAAATATGTTAAAATTACAACCACTATTTCAAACAAAACTTCCTAGGTCCATCTGTCTGTGTGCATAACATATTTCATAAGTTTAGAATAAATTACTCTTTTTTTAATTTTACAATATTTCTCTTATTCTTCAAGCGTCTTAACAGATAAGCATCATTCATTCACTCATTCAAATTAGAATTCATAATAATCATGAACCATTTTGTGTTTTTTAATCCTAAAAATAATATTTTAGATCAAGTTAATAAATGCCACACAGTAAATAATTCAGAATGATAGTGATTAAAGCACTAATTGTTAGAATTTAGAATACTTATCCTTAAAGTTACATCCATGTCCCCTAATAGCTTAAGGTTTTTTCCTTCTAAAATACTTTTCTATCATAGAAGTTTGCAATAAAGATATTTGAAACAAAAAGTTTCAGTTTTTAGTAATGGTGTGAGCATATGATTTTACTAAATGGGTAAAAATATTTCAGGCTTTTTCATTTATAAAACAGAAAAATGATTAAAGAACACTCAATGTAAAAATTAAACACACACAACTGGTACTTTTTTTCAGCTTTCAACAGCAAAATAATTCAGATTAAATTTGTTCATTTTCTTTGCACTTATGAGTGTACTATTATTCCTGGTAGGGTTAAGCTTTATTTGAGCCATGCATTTATATTAAAATTTGTTTATCATTATTATTATTAAAAAATATTTATTGCTGTGAAAATAGCTTCAAGTGTGTTTTTGCATATTGATTAACATTCCATACTGTTTCTATGAGTATATCATAATAAATATCCAAAATATTTAAGGTCTTCTTTAAAAAATAAAAAAAAGCCGATTTAAATAAAAAAATCCGATTTAAATTTAAAAAATCCGATTTTTATAATTTTCTAAAAATTTCAAAAAAAATCATGAACCCTGATTGGCAGGAGGTAGGCGATTGAACAGAAAAGCAGGAGAGTTGACACATGTCTGTTCTTCTGATATGTGTAAGTATTATTCAAAATATTGGGGGTATTTATCCTAGTACAAACTACCCCAGCAAAAATAGCATCCACTGTTTTTTTTTTTTTGCCAGTTAAACTAAAATATTCAATAAAAGAAATTTCAGTTTCAAATCAATGTTATTCATACTTAATTTAGCACTAAGTTAAATGAGCGTAATATATGAATTATAGTATTAGAAGTTCAGAAGTATGCATTTTATGAAAAAATACTCAATTTCATAACAAAATGAAGAATAAAACTATATACACAATTTATAGTAAATAGGAAATTAAATGAACTTTTCATTTTTTAAAAAATCCAATTACTTTTCCAGTTTCTACTGAACAAGTTTAAAGTGTGGTACGGGGGAGATCATTGTACTTTTATAACTTATGTTATGATGTAGGCATTTGATGATGCCATTGGTGAATTTCAGGATTTGAATAGTAAAGATGAAGTAATATGAAGTTACTGAAGTGATGAAAGTAACTATTCGTTCTTTTTTCGTAAATAAATTAATAGAATCAAAAATAAATTAAGATATAACGGAAGTTTCCGTTGTATAATTTTAGGGGTCGATCCAGCATTTTTAACAGGGTGGCCTGTTTTTTGAACAGTTAATATCATTTTTGTGAAAATTCAAAATTTAAACATAGTGATAAAACAACTTTGTTATTTTAGGCTGCTTCTATAATAAATACTATAAAAAGTACAATTTGGTAGCTCAGAATTTTGTGAAGATGTTTTGATTGATTGGACCTTTGTGAAAGGTACGAAAACAAACCTAAATTTCCTCTGGCGCAAGCGACTCCTGAATTTTGAATTTTATTCTCATATTATAGAGTTCTTCTAATTGCAATATTCATTAATTAACAAAATAAAGGCATTTAATAATACCCAAACATTAATCCTTTATACCCTTATTAAATTGCAGACCTAACTGCTCATTATTTAATAACAATAAATATTTTTGACAGATTTTCCTACCGCCCTGGCAAAAATATCAACCCTGTGACCAAAGAATGAACACACAATTTTCAAGACAATAAACATGTAACATTTTTATTCTAATAATTGTTTGCGTGTCAGATAGCTTGGAATGCCATGGAATGAAGACTGTTGTCAATGATGAGAATTCAGAAACTGTTCATTCACCGAGGACTGTGGTGTGTTCATTTATTGGTCTGTTTATCCTACATTGAAGTTTGTATTACATATTGGGTTGTTCAAGTGCTGTTGACAGGTTTTCGGCCACATTTCAAGCCCTCTGTAGGTAGGTTCTTTTGTGTGTTATTTTCAAGATGTTTTATATATCAGGTGCAGGGAAATTAAATAAAAGTTTTTAAAACCTCTTTTCTTTTCCACATTTGAGGCGCTGCAAATACGAAGGGTGAATTCAACAAATGGTGTTTTCGAGAAAAACACATTTGAATTTTTTTTTTTATCGATTGCAGATGAAGGGCGAACTCAACAAAGCCCAATATCGATTTTGATGTTATTTTTGGAGCAATCAGCGCTGAACAAAGGAAGCGCAGCTGAGTTCACCATTCGTATCCGACTGCCTATGGCAGATTCTTAGCAGTTTTCCGCCATCAGCGTAGTTACATTCTGCTTAATTTGAGATGGAAATAAGGGAAAACTCAATATGGAACCTCAGGGTTCGCACTAGGCCGCGCTATCTCGCGATTTCCATAGTGTTTTTGAAATCTCACTCAAAAAAAGTTCGTTTGCGCGCTATTCCCGCAACTTGCGGACACGCGTACAAAACATCGCGATATGAAACTACTTTTCTAAATTGATAATTCAAAACAAACTAAATGGAGTGTGTTAGTCTTCAACTGTCATCTTATCCTTATTAATGAAAAGAAGAATCTAGGAACCCTATTTATCACATATCGTTATAATAACATGGGGGAACAATTAACAACTTCTTCATTCCTTGTGATTATTGAACAATTTAAGCCCTTTGTGAATGCAGACTTCTCTTCATTCATTCTATTCACAGAGAACAAAATCAAAAAAGGAGTGGGAAAAAGGAATCTTCCTTGGTTACAAGGGTACAAAAGAATGCTGGTTTCTAAAATATACTGTTTTCATTGAAAAACCTCAATAAGTATTATGATATATGATCAGAAAAAATAGAAGAAATATTAAACTAATTTTTAGGATTTTTTTGTAAAAATCACACATTAAAGAATTTTGGTTAAATAACCAAAATACCAGAGGATCCTTTTCATGCTTAACATTTTATAAAGCACCCATTTTTGCGATCACGAATTTTTTTGAAGAATCCGTTTTGTGTGAACCTTGTTGATGTTTATTTTTTCCTTGCTGAGCATAGCTTAGATAATCATATTTTATTACATAGTTTGTATCGGATCATGATCGGACAATTTAGTAATATTTTTAAAGACAAAAACAAAAAGAAAAGTTCCCACTTAAATTTAAAAAATCCCACTTAAAATTTTGGTCAAGATGGGAAATCCCACCTTGTATTTTTCCCCAGTGTGAACCCTAAACCTATACCTGCGGATTCTCCGAGAGGGTTCAGATGCCATCAGTAAAAGAAAAAAGACCCAATGTTGAGTTCGCCCTTTGTATTCGCGACGCCTCATTTGTACCCTACATAATAGAGTTACAACATTTTCGGGGGCATTTGGCATTCAGGATTTTATGGTCTGCTTTAAATATGGTATTTTCATTAATTACAGTTGATATCAAGTAAATAGAAGAGAAAGAAATCAGACAAAAAAGTACAACTGAGCTCGAGATGAATCTTGTAAAACAATTTTGAAAATAAAAAAGGAAACTAACATTTAATATTTGTTTTAAAAAAATTACAATTAATAAAAAGACATTTCAAATTTATTACATTTAACACATAAAAATAATAAATTAAAAATAGAAAACCATTATCCACGCAATTAAGCAATTAGCTAAAAAATACCTTTAAAAGGAAGTCCAGCTGTCAACCAATCAATTCATAATTAACTATCAAATATTTAGTTCCGCAAAGCAATTTTCACGCCTCTAAAATTATAGCATCTTCTTCCATCAAAATAAGACCATTAAGGGATGTGGTCGCTCATGGTAGTTTCCTTGAAAATAAGAAAAAGGTTAGCTCAGCTATGAATAAAAATCTATTTATACGTAGTTATTGTCAGTTATATTAACAGTAACTTAGTGTTTGTAACAATTATTGTCTGTTGGCCACAAGAAAATTTCATGCTTGAAACAGACCGCCCTTCATTCTCTGCAGGGAATAGGAGCTTTTACTTGGCGGTATTTCGTCACTCGTCTTTAAAACTGTTCATTTTAAAAATAAATATGACAGAAACGAAAAAAGACGTCTTTTTTTTTTCAGAGAAAAACTATTACAAAGATGATGCTAAGTGCTCTAATGGCACACTTCAAATTTTTTTTAACTTTCCTTCGAAAAATGACACACACTCAGGGCCTGACAGCCTAATTGGGGCCCAGGGCAAAACCACTTATTTGGGGCGCCCCCTCTGCTTCACTACTTAAGTACTAAAGAACCAAACTTTATGAAAGTATTTAAATTTTTTACCCACCTCATCACAGATAATATAACAAGAAATTGACTTGAAGCTAAATAGCTATAAAGCTATATTAATATATAGCTGTGAAATATATAGCTATTTATAATAGCTAAATAGCTATATATTTCATCAGAGATGCCAACCTAGAAAATATGTTATGCAACAAAAAAAGCAATTTTCCCTAGCTTATTACTTTTACATGTAGTTTAGCAAATGGGTTAGTTTTTTGTCCTGAACATAAATCACTCATTGAAATTTCAGATTTAAGCTGTTAATAATGTTTATTTGCTTATCATATCCGAGTATAAAACAGCACGTAATTCATTGAAATAAACGTCACATAAACCAGCCAATGCACGTTACTAAAATAGGGTCACTAACAATCCTTTGCTTTTATCTGTAGTTGAGCAAATGTGGATTAATTTTTCGTCTTAAATATAAATGACTCGTCCAGCTTCTAAGATTTAAACTGATAATAATGTCAAATGCACTTTACTAAAATAGTGATCAATGCTTTGCTTGTTTTGAAATGTGTTCAGGTGCAGATTCAGAAACTATTCCTGGAGGGTTACGAGAAAGTAAAAAGTGATTGTCCCTCAATATTTTCATATTTTGAATGAGTTCATATGCAAAACATCTAAGAAAGAAACAGTTTTTTTTTTTTTTTGCAAAACGTGATGCTGACAAGGTAATGCTGTTTTGAACAGAACAACTTCGCAGTTCAGAAACATTATTAATCAAATTAAAAACAAGAGTACAGTAGCAACTCGATGCATCCTACCCGCCTCTATTGTTTTCCAGAATCAATCGATTGAGGGTCTACTGTTAATGAAATCTGAATACAATTAGCAAGGGCACTGCAGATTAAACATGAGAATTTTTGCAAGGTGCTGCAGATCAATACAGGTTTCTACCAGTGCTGTGAAAAGTGCGAAATAATTACATAATTTTAGTTACATACCTTTTTCTTTGAAGGATAATTTACGAATCTTTATAGAACAGATTTTACTGTTACTTAAAAATTGAAAAGAATCCAAAACAACATTGTCAATATCACTTTGTTTACTTCGTGCTGTTTACTTTTAATCAAAAGAGCAAAACTACGAAAAGAGGCTTTCTCGGCGTTTGCTTTTGAAAGCGTAGCTATGAACTTAACTGGAGTGCTATATGTCCACTTGGTTCCAGATTATTACTCAAGTGGGCATAAATCAAGGGTAGTCGAGTGAGAGCGTGCTAAAACAAAAAAAGTTTCTTTCGATTCTATTTTAATCAAAACCAATTATGATGAAATGATGCATTGCATACACAGAACTCAATGGCTGTATGTGGGTGCTCGAAAAATTAAATAGACGGGGCCTCAGTGGCTGAGCGGTCAAATCGACTGGCTCCGGTGCCTCCCTGCGCGGAGAGAAAGAGGCGTGGGCTCGATTCCTACCTTTGCCCTGGGTGTATTTCCTTCTTTGTATATTAAAATCTGTTGTGCTGTCTTGTTCTATCTGTCATATTGGACGAGAGTTTGAGGCATATCCTTGAGAATAGCAAATAAACTCGAATATTTATGTGACCTGAAATGGTAGTAAACAAACAAATTAAATAGACGAATTTTTAGCATTTTCTCATTTTGGACATTTTACAAGATTTAAAGCAGATGTTACCAACCTGTAGGTCGCGACTCTCAATGGGATCGCAATATAACTTCTTTCTTTTAAATGAAAAAGCTTGACCACATAGAAAAAAATGACTCTTTTTTTACACTAATTATTTTTAATTATTTGCGCTTAACTTTAGAGCATGCATTACAAAGAAACCGTCAAATGGCAGCAATTTTCGTTATATCCGACCAGAACGAAATCTATCAAAAATGTTTAAAAGAAAGAAACGTATGAGAAATATTCACATAATATAAAGAAATACAGAAACGATACATGAAAACTTTTTCGAACGATATATTGAATTTGTATAATTCACACAATTTACAGAAATACTCAAATAAAAGCAGTCTCACCATATGGTAAAAAAAAATATATAAAAAAAAACAATTTTTGTTTGATGTGTACCAAGTTTAGTTATATTTTATGCTATGTACTTGCAGTTAGAAGACACATAAAAAAGTGTTAAAGTAAAAATGCAATTTTTCGGTTCAACCCCACTGTAAATTTATTTATTTTACATGTCCTTGGACATTATGAAATATACAAGTTGAGAGGGGCTGGATTTAGAGACAGCTTAGAATCTAACGTATCGTTTTTGTGTCAAGAAATACTTGTGTGAAAGTATGTATTGTGAGGTCGCGGGTTGCTTCTCATTTGCTAAAAATGGGTCGAAGTGAAAAGGGTTGGGAACCACTGATTTAAGGGATTTAGTTTTTCTTTGCTCTTAGTCTCCTTTCAAAGGTACTATTTTGGAGATATAAAAGAATTTGCTACAAGAAGTATCTTTTGTGTGGGAAAAATAAATAAATAATAATTATTATAACTTTATTCACATCATAGAGTTCCTTTAAAGTGTTATTTTGGTGCGTTGGGCAAATTTTGGTTACAATCTGCTCATTCTGGCGTGGCCACAAAATTTTCTATATTCTCTCACTTCTAGGTATTCCCATTTATATAGTTAATGTTTCATCATATTCTGTTGTTTAATTTGTATTGCAAAGGCGGATCAAATTATAGTAAAATTTATAATATAGCTCAGGTTTTAGCTTTAACCAAAAATTACCACCAATTTTCTCAATTATTAAAATCTTCCTCTCAGAAGTAAAATTCTTTTCCATAATGTAGTTTCATATTTAGTGAAACAAAAACAAGCACAGTGCAAGTTCTGTAATTAATTTATTCAAAATAAATTAATTCTGAAACTACAATTTGACAAGTTTTATTTTTGGGATCAGCGAAAAATCTTCTGGTTACAAAATCGCCACTACAGGCACTGCTCATCAGAATGGCGCCATCCATGCACGAGAAACATTTCATGTTGTAAAATATGTCATATTGTACGTTTATTGTTGTACAAATACATTTTAGCTCTAAATTTAGAAAGAACTACTGCACAGGCACATCATGGAATGGTGGGTGAAGCACATTAATTACACGGACTGCTTGAGTACAAAAATCTGCTTTAGGAAGAACATCAGCCAAAATAAAGTGGTTAAAAAAATTTCTGAAATGTCTTCAAATGAAATAACTGTTAATTGACCGTTAATTGCAGTGGGGTAAAAACTTTCAAGAAGGCTCTTGATGTTCATTAGGGATTGTTCAATTGATTAGGACCAGTCTAGCTGGGCCTTGTGCCTGTTGCTGGTCGTCACTTTTGTATCGTATTGGTTATACCAAATCCAAAAATTCAACCAAGCTGGAAAAAAAAAATGATTGAAATAAAGAGTTCACATCTCTATTTCCCCAGAACTTACAACAACTGAAGCAACGGATAATTAAAGAGCTTGAACAATTAACAAAGAACGTTTTGTCATGAATGTGTTAAGAAGTGGAATGTCACCAGAGGGCCACACACATAAAACGTCTATAGAAACTTGGATAGCTATAGTTTCACTGTAAATTTGTTTTACATATTAAAATATAATCCCAGACCAAACTAATTTTTTGAAAATTCGCCCATGATGCTTAACTTGTTAATAAATACCAACTATACCTGGGATTTTTTTCTTGAATGGCGGCTGGAGTGATTTTTCCAAGCTGTTAAATGAGCGAATGTTTTTTCACAATAATCACAAGCGTACGGTTTTTCGCCCGTATGAGTCCTCATATGCACTTTTAAGTCAGTAAAACGAGTAAACTTTTTCCCACATTGCTCACAAACATAAGGCTTTTCGTTTGTGTGTTTCGTAGCTGTATGATTCCTTAATAGTTCGGCACGAGAGAAACTCTTATCACAAAAACTGCATTCATATGGTTTTTCCCCAGTGTGTACTCTCATATGAGTTATTAAGTATGTCATACGAACAAACGCCATATTACAATGTTCACAAGAAAAGGGTTTCTCTCCGGTATGAATCATTATATGCTGTTTTAAATGTGACTTTTGAACAAAAGTCTTTTTGCAGTGCTCACAAGAAAATCGTCTTTCTCCTCTATGAGATCTCATGTGAATTTTACGACTCGTCAGTTGAGTAAATGTCATCTCACAGAATCGACAAGGGTACGATTTCTCTATCCTATGAGTATGAGTAACCATGTGAATCTTTAACGTGGCATATTCTTCGAAACTCTTTTCACAGTGTTTGCATGAGTAGCGCTTCTCCCTTATGTGGCTACTTAAGTGTCTCTTCAAACGAGAAGGCTGTGAATTCGATTTTTCGCAAGGATTACAAGCAAGTGATTTTTCTCCTGCGTGTGTCCTTTTCTCATCTTGAGAAGGATAAGAAAGACTGTTGTCACAATTCTCACAAGCGTCCGGTTTCTGGTTAGTGTGACATTTCAAGTGATTCGTCAAAAATGACGAGTGAGCGAACGTTTCCCCACATTGGTCACAAGAATACGAAGTTTGTTCAGCATGACTTTGCAGGTGTCTGTATAGGTTAGAAGACTGCGTAAATGCTTTTCCGCAATACTTACAAACAAAAGGTTTTTCGCCCGTATGGATTCGCATGTGTCGAATCAAGTACGAAGGATGAGTGAATGTCTTTTTGCAACATCCACAAGGGTGAGGTCTTTGAACTACATGGTTTTGCATGTGTCTATGCAAATAAGAAATGTGAGAAAACTTCTTCTGACACATTTCACAGGAAAAAGACTTTTCTGCGCTACTTTTGAGCATGTTGCCATTAGTTTAAAAGCAGCAACTTTGAAGTTTTCTTGCCAAGAACCAAAAGCAAAAAACGTCTCAATACATTTGTTCCTTTTATATCTAAAAAGAAAACAAAAATACTGATTCAGTACAAAACCAAAATAAACATGAAAGTATTACAACTATCTTTCATTCATTAACTCTCTAATGCCCAAGTTTTGTTATCGTCGTCCGTTTTGAGGCGAAGTTGGGAATTAGAGGGTCAAACTAATTTAAACAACTATAATCAGCAATGTCCAACCTTAGCAGCAGCTGTGGTTTTATAGAACTATGAATGCTAAAGTGTTATAAGATCATATGGAACAAAAATAAATATTAATTTTCTCTCTTTGTGCACATTTTTCCTCACATAGGTATTGATCACAAGCATAGAAAAAATTTTTAAAGAAGTGTTCTTTCAAATAACAATCATTTATTAATTGGATAAAGTACTTTAACTACAACAGTTGAACTTGTTTATAACAACTCATCATTAATTAGCATCCATAAATTGCTAATCTCAGAAGATTCCCTATGAAAGTAAAATTAAACACTACCTACGCTTTTAAAATCACAGTAAAAACAGCAACCGCCGTTTTAACATCATTTTTTTTAATTTCATTTTTCATTTTATTGTTTAGCATCCTTTTTTTTTTGTACTTAGTGGCTTTATGGAAAACTTATCTTTATTAATATGCTTATTTATCATTTTTACTTTTTTTTTGCTTTACATTTAAAAAAACATTTTTGCAGGAAAGTAGGCTAAAAATATTTTGCTGGAAAGTAGGCCATTGCACGTGTGCGAGAGTTTACATTCGGAGATTGGACGCGTCTGCTGCAGGGTTTGGGTCGTTCTGCTGTGGAACGCAGTTTTGTAATTTAGCTTCTATATGGTCATTTGGCACAAACTATCCTTATTTACTTTATCATATACTGCAACGAAATTAGGGGTATTAATGTGGTTTCTCGTCAAGTTTGGCGGCTTTCCAATTGTGATAGATAATTCTAGTTTTTGCTAGAATTTTATGGAATCCTCATGTCACGTGATCCGCGATGTTATATAAGGAGCTCTGGCGAGAAGGTTAAAAAAGTTCAGTTCAGTTTTAGTCTTTGGCGAGTAAAGGCAAGTAAGTAATTTACAACCCTCATCTAATATAAAAGAGCAGTGTCTGTCTGTTCGCTAAGCCGTTTCACCGATCGGGACCGCATTCGGCAACGGTTAATGTTTACGACCCGAGAAACTCATCGCTACAAAAATGAAAGTTATGACTCAATTAGTTTTTTCTTAATTATTTTTTTAATTTTTGCTACGCCTATATTGCAGTTTTAAAAGATCTAAGCGTACAAGTTTATGTACGCTTAGATCTTTTAAACTACGCATCGGATTTTAATGCAGTTTTCATAAATAGACAGAGTGGTTCAAGAGGAATGTTTATAGACCCGTTAGAAAGAAATACTACAGGTAGTTCTTTTTTTACTCTAATTTTCCGCAAATTTCCACATAAATTCCTCAATATGGGGGTGAAAAAAAAAACCTTGCACATATTAATGTAATATATAGATCGAAAGCGCTGAATTTAACGCATAAGATGATATTAGTTCTAAAGTTTCTAAGTCAATAAGAACGCCAGTTATAAGCTTTTTAGTTCGATTTCTTAAGACTTACCTTGCCCAAAAATAATTAGCATTTTCCTCAACTCCGGGTGAATAGTGTCAACATAAATTCAATTTAAAGCTTATTTTTTAAAATACAAAAACAAATGACCCCGTGCTACAATTTGGTAGTTTTAAGTAGCCTTTGGCAACAAATCTGACCCACTGACGAAATTGTTTCCAAGTTTTTTTAACTGATCCTTTTACATGCTATACTACTTTTTCAAGTGTTAACAATGTCTAATGTCTTTTTTTTTTTTTGACAAATAGACAGACGAAGTCTTTCAAACGCTACAGGCTTTATGCCGCAGGCGGTTATTTATACTCCTAGCAAGGGCAGCGCCGCATGCGACGTTTTTTATATTCTTAGCTAGAACAGCGCGTCAGGAGGCGTGTTTTTACATTCTTATCAAAGACATCGCTGCAGGCGACGGTTTTTATACTGTTAGCAAGGACAGCGACGTAGGCGACACTCTTAGAGTTCAGCACGGGCAACGCCATGCGGATACCACTAGTAAACATAAAGAGATAAATTATAATAATTAAGTTTTAAAATAGACATTTATGGCAATCACGATGACAAATTGTGATGAGCACGTTTTACGATCTAGTGATTTAAGATCGAATCAGTAAAAACGTTTGGGCAGATTGAATCACTTCGAAGAAAAAAAAAAAAAAAACACCTATAGGCAGCTATTGCTCGCAAATGGAAATAAAATCTTTTCCTCAATTCAGTCTTAAAAAAGAAAAAAAACATAATTATAAGCTTGGAATGCCTAACTTTATGTAATATTTTCAATGATTCAAGGTTTATCTTTACAAACACTGCAATTTTTATTTAGTATTTATTTTTTGAAATGATGTAGTTTACAGATTGTACACTGAATTTCACCATTTGCTTCCTTTTTACAAATTAATTCAAACTTCTCTTGAATCTTAGAATTACCCTATACAGCAAATGTTTTATCAATCTATTAAAAATCTAATTGTTCATTCTTCTACTTTACTCCTCCATTGATTCGTTTGTGGAAGAACTATGAGTTTTATGGTGCCGTTTCAGATAACTCTGGCGAGCGAACTTCCTCCCACAAGTTTCACAAGCATAAGGTTTCTCTCCCGTATGAATGCGAATGTGCCTTTTCAAATGTGACTGGTCACTAAATGTCATTTGGCAGTCCTCACAAGAATAAGGCTTCTCCCCTGTGTGTTTTCTCCGATGCCTTATTAAGTTCGTGCAGAGAGAGAAAGTCATTTTGCAATATTCACAGGAATAAGGTTTTTCTCCTGTATGAATCCTTACGTGATTTTTCAGTACTGTGCAGTGGGCAAATGCCATGTCACAATATTGGCACTTGTACGGCTTCTCTCCCGTATGAGTTCTCATATGAGTCTTCAGATTGACAAACTGAGTGAACACTTTGGCACAGAATTTACACGAGTAGGCCTTCTCTTCGCTGTGAATCATCGCGTGTCTTTTCAGAGCGGTGAAGTAGGAGAAGGCCTTCCCACAATTTTCACAAGAATACGGCCTTTCTCCAGTGTGAGAATTCACATGATCCTTAAAGGCGAAAATCTGGTTGAATCTCTTCTTGCACATCTCACAACAGAACGTTTTCTTTGTGTGCATCTTGCAGTGTTTCTTCAAGTCTGCAAAGTTAGAGAATGGCATTCCACAGTGCTCACAAGAACACGGTTCATGCGAATGAATTTTCATGTGGTTTCTCAAGTGTCCAAAATGCGTGAATTCCACTGAACACTGCTCACATTTGTGGGGTTTCCCGTTCGTGTGAGTTTTTACATGTATTTTCAAGGATGAAACTTTGGCAAAAGCTTTCTCACAGAGATCACAGGAATAAGGCTTATCTCCCACATGCAGTTCCTCGTGACTTCTTAAGTCTCGAGCATGCGAGAAGGTCTTTCCACACTGTTTACAAGTAAAGGAGTGTTCTTCAGTATGAATTTTCGAATGGCGTTTTAGGTATGTACTACGAGTAAAAGTTGCAGGACAAAATTCACAACCAAAAGGCTTTTCTAATGTGCGCATCTTCACATGATCGTTCAAGAAGGCATAATCTGTACTGTCTTCTGCATGAGTTTTCACATGACTTTCGAGATCGGATGAGTTTGAAAATGATAATCCGCATTGTTCACATGGCGAATTCTTACTCATGAAGAAATCCGCATCACTTTCCGAATTCTCAGCTTCAATTAAAGACATTTCATGAAACTCAAATACTTATTTGATTCCTGTTTATATTTTTGTTGGAATTGTTCCCCGATATTGGTTAATTATTCACATTAATGCGATTTCAGCCTTTAGAAGAAAGTCAAAATTGCGTAATGGATCTCACAACATCATTTTAAAGTGCTAAGCGTACCGTTCATATGTTTTATGAAGCTGTGCACATCCATATTTATTTATAAAATAACGTGAAACACAGTTCTAACCAAATCATTTCAAATGTGTTTAGTCTATGTAAAAATATTTATTGAAAAATTATTTTTTTACATCTACCACTATAATTTTACACTTAAATAATTATTTCCATTATATTTTCTCAAATCTCAAATTCCTTTTCAATTTCATCATGAAATATTATCCAACTCCATTTTGGATGTGATAAAAACCTAAGTAAAAAGAAATAACAATTAGAGATTAAACCCTTTTTACACTATACATATTCTAAAAATATGAACAAAAATCACAGTTGTGAAATATTAATGTCATATATTCAAGACTTCATTTTCTTCAAGGGAGCATTAAGAGAACTTTGATTTGTACCTATACACTGCATAGTACATTTCCATGCATAATCAAGTTAATAATGCGACAAAAAAATCTATTTATAACAGACTATTGTGGTACAAAATTGATCTGATTCAAAATTGCTACTTAAAGCAACTGGAATTCATCACAGCAGGATGAATAGTTCACAATAAGAAACCTGACAAAGAGGATAAACTTTCATCTTAGCGTTCATCATAGAATTTCTTTCTTTACATTCATAGTTACGTATTTTAACAGATGAATAAAAAATAACATTCAAATAACAGCAACTTTAATTTTGATTCTCAGTCATTCTTCTAAATTTATTATTCTGTCTTCATACCAATGATGGAAACTTGAAACAATAAAGTTTACAATTCAAGATATGAATATACAAAAGAAAATGCATCCGTTCATCACCGCAAGTGACGCTCAATTTACACATTAGATGTCACTTGAATCCTCGTATAGCAACCAATAAGAGGCATGTGAGCAACTCAAACACATAACTCAGTTTTAGTGCAGCTCCTTTGTATCCTTGTGCAGTTTAAAATGTTGCAGCAGTACGAAACCACGCAGACCCAGCTCAACTACCAAACAAAAGCGAGTCTTAAGTAGGCAGCAATGTGTATTAACACGTTCGCTGCCGGTCACTTTAAGGACGAACCTTTACATTACGCAGTATCAGGAGACACACCTAACACACAATGTGGCTGGAAGCAGATTGAAACAAAGGCGAAGCGTTCCCTCCCACGAACGGGTGGCTGGTTACTGCGACATCAATCACACCACGCTTTAGCCTCTAACGCTCGCTGACGGTCACTTAGGGATGAATTTTTACGCAGTAAACACACCTGAAATGCCCACTGCGGAAAGCAATTGAAACAGCGCAGCTTTTTACGCGCAAGCTTGTGGCTGGCTAACCGAGACATCACTAAACACAGCGCTGTAAACTCTCGCACGGGGTTGACACTGTGGCAAGAGATTGACATCACGCGCTGGAGCGTGGTCGGCAGCGAACGTGTTAATAGTCAATGAAGTTTGAGAAGTGTTCCATACGTTTCGTTTTAAGGCCAATATACGAGCCAACGCATCAGGCATTTTTTGTCAGATTTTTCATTGTTAAAAAGTTACCACACTTTAGCCTCTAACGCTCGCTGACGGTCACTTTTAGGGGATGAATCTTTAAGCAGTAAACACACCTGAAATGCTCACTGCAGCGGAGAGCAATTGAAACAGCGCAGTCTTTTCGCGTGAGCTTGTGTCTGACTGACTGAGACATCACTTAACTCAGCGCTTCTTGCACGTGGTTGGCACTGTGGCTAGAGATTGACATCACGCGCTGGCGCATGGTCAGCAGCGAACGTGTTAAGGATCAAACAAGTAGTCAGATACTCAACGTGTGATGTTAAATATAGATCCAAATTATTTGTATTGAATGTTAACAATATATTTTCCTTTTCATGAATTTAAATGTATTTTTCTTCTCCAAAGTTACTGTACCAGTGCCACAGTGCTGGATCTAGGGTGGGGCAAGCCAGGGCCCATGCCCCGGGTGGTACTTCTGAGGGGCGGCAAATTCAACTGTGATGCACAGAAAAGAAATTTAAAAAAATAAAAAAAAGGAGAAAGAAAGAAAAAATAATAATTAGGAAAATTTAATTTTTGGAAGAGAACTAAAATACAAGTTCTGCGCTCCGATTTTATCATTGATCAGCTATTTTGCTAACTATTAAAACCGATTAATAGAATTGTTTATTTGTATAAACTGTGGGTAACCCTAAAATTTAGGTTAGGGGACGGCAAATTATTTCGCAAAGTCAAAATTTAAAAAATTAAATTTTAAAAAGTCAAGGTTTTTTCCCTCTTGTGATAGTGAAATACGTATTAATCAGGCTATGCTCAAACAATACCCAATGGTTTTTCTTTGAAAAACTTTCAAAGCATCCATTTGGGAAGAGTGGGAACTTGTAAGTGTCGTTTGAGAAGGCAAACGCGTATCTCTTTGATATGGGCGCTAGTAAGAAGGAGGGGGAGAGGAGATTCCTGCCCTCTGGATTAAAAATGCCAATTTTTTTATGAATTTTTATTATTACTTTTATGAGTAAAAACGTTTAAATTTCAAAAAGTTTTTGTCTACATTTTTTTCCTAAAATAAAAATTTCCTAGGTCTCAAAATGCACCAATTTTCATATAAATTTCAAAATGTTCCCGGGGGATGATCTCCCGGACCCCCTACTACTGTCAGAATTTCATATCTCCAGTTAAGAGGGACTTTTCATACGGCTCTATCCCTCCTAATGTTGAGCTGAAAGGGAAATGTTGTGGGAACATTAACAAAAGTTTTTAGGTTTATCAAACGAAAAAATCCTCAAAAAAATGGCCAGCTCATAAAATTTGTATGAAATATCAACAATAATTGATTGGAGAGGGGCGGCATTTTTAAGTTTTGCCCCATCTCGGAAAACTCCAAGATCCGGTACTGCAGTGTCAAGCAATATATGTACTCATATGTAGCTGAAAAAATTAAAGAATCGTAAATGTCGCCATTGGTTACGTAATTAGTTTTAGCATTTTACTGTACATGACATGAGAAGCAAATTGAGGCTACACTAGACTTAATGAATTTCACAATCCAAGACTTTTTAGAGATTCATTTCAGTTACATTAGTAAGTGGAGCCATGCTATCTCAAAGACACTTCATCCACAAATGTTTCTTTGATGCAACAAAAATTAAATGTTCAACGTCAAACTGATTGACAACGTCAATTCATTTCAACCTAATAGTTCCATTTAAAAGGGAGCATGAGCTGTCATTTTCTTGGTTATATATACGTAGTTCTATCGGTACTTTGATGCAAACATGACGCAAACTACATTCTGTACTTGATGCAAACTACGTCCTACCGCCATCTAGACCTTACTCGATTACCCCGACAGGCACGGAGGCAGCGATCTTCCTTCGCCTCTCCCACAAACTCTCAGACCAATTGACAACCAGTTTCGGCCATAAGAGCCGGACTGGCAAGCGTTGCCTACCTGCTTTACCGTCCCAGTGCAGCCCTTCTACAAAGAAAGCCTTGCATCTATCGGGAGCGGATAGGTGGAGATTTAGCGTGACCCAGTCCGCACGGCGAGAAAGCCCTCACCATTACGAAGCATCTCTGTACTTTGGTATGAGGTCCAAACATGCATCACTAAAAATTTCAAACTGCATCCAAGAAATTAATTTACAATATAAACTGAAGTGACTACTAACCATAAAAGCCTGGGTACATTGACACAAAAAGCTGGTTCTTTTTTTTAGAACCTAAAGAAGATCGCTCTTCTGTTCCCATCATGCAGGGACATATGAAGGTTGAACGGGAATCAGTATTTGACATCATAGCAACCAAGAGCCTTAATAATTAGAAACAGACTTCAAAGTTATCTAGTCCTGGTATATAAAACATGCCTTAAGTGAATCTGTGTTGCAAAACGTTATAAAAAGAGCCAGAATTAGTTACCGACAAAATGTCATTAAAACTTTCGTAGCTATTTCTTGGTGTAGTATGCTTTGAAAAAAAAAAAGACACAATCTCCTTTTAGTTACTGAATTTTATACAGGGTTTTCGAATTTTTTCTCTTTTTTTATAAATAATAAATGATACAATATTTTTTTACTCACAGTTTGGTCAGTCAAGGTAACTTTTATTCACAATTTCTCTACTTTTAATTGCCCCACACATATTTTTATAGTATTATATATACATATCATTTCTCTAGCCTCTCTGTCACTCCGCGATATCTTCTTTATTCGTTTAGGGGCCGTTCATAAATGACGTCACGCTTTTTCCCCATATATTTGACCCCCTCCCCCTTTTGTCACAATATGTCACACTTCAGCGGACCCCCCTCCCCCCTTTGTCACGCTATGTTGCATAATGCATGATGTCACACTTCTTGTTACCCCCTCCCCTTCCCTTGTCACACTTTGTCACAATTTCACGAACCCCCTAACCCCCTCGAAGCGTGACATCATTTATGAATGACCCCTTATCAAATTACATGATTTAACCCTCATTTTAACGCTTATCGTGCAGGATAATGACGAAAAATGGACCCACGGCCTAAACATGTACCGCTTCTCTTCAGCTTGAGATTTAAAATCATCTAAGAAGAGAACCTTTAATGGATGCCAAACTGGTGTTGTGTATGCTGGCGCCATCTGTTATCAAGTATACTAACAAGAAACTCTTCTGTTTTTATTGTGTAGGAAATTGAAGTTTTAACAGCGACTGTGTGTTAAACTTATTCAATCGTTAGGCTCTACACATGCATTTATATTATGAATGTGCAGAGCCTAACCAACCAACAGTAACTACATTTTAAGTAACGGAACTGTTTCGTTATTGTATTTCAATGCTATGTATACTAATAGTAAAAATAATTATCATTATTATTGTGATTATTTATTTATTTTGAATATCTAAATAATAGTAGGAAAACATTTGTAACACCTATTTGTACTGATGTGTGCAATTCTTTCGTACCAACACGAGTCTACTTTTTTTCTATTCTTCTTGTCCTTTCTCCCAAAATAGTGTGGATTGCCGCAAGGGTCGACTAGTAATTTATAAAGAGTGCATAGAACTAATCAAGGGTTTCAACAACTTCAAACTAGCATTGAAAAATAGCTTCCACGCAGTGACTTCAGAATGACTGCATTTTTGTACACTTGTCTGTGTACAGTGTTTCAAACTTATTTCATAAAATTAAGAGAAGAAAACTGATTTTATAACCTAGCCAGCTGGGTGCAGCACTGGACCTTTTAGTTTTTTTAAGTTAAATATACTAAAAATATGACGTGGTTCAATGTTAACTGAGGGTTTGAAGTTACCTTGAGTGACTGTAATCAAGCTGTCTCCCTTATGCCCACAGGAACTGTCCATATAGACATTAGAACTTTTACTTAAGAAAATATTTTCTTAGTATGTGCCCTAACTGCTTTCCGTGCCAGAGGGCACATACCCAGAGGCGTAGCTAAGTTTTTCAGGGCCGGGGACAACTGAAAATTTTTCGCCCCCCTTGTGCCACTGGGGGCCTAGAGGCGCTCCCTAAAGGAAATTTTTAAAAACTTTTATACTTCCTAAATGATAAATAGCTCTAAAGAGCAGCCCTTTTAACTTTCGTTTTTATTAGTGACCATTCACTTTTAAGGGAAAAAATGGGACAATTTTTGGATTTTGAAAAATTATTTGCCTGATTTCCCACGCACTCCTGTGCTACATTGCTCATTCCCGATATGATTTGTGGTGCTCCCACTTTTTCGTCGAACATATTCACACCCCTTCAAATCAAATAATTTTCTTTTCACATTTAAAAATAAAATAAATTTGCATTAATTTGGCGCCACTTGACGCTGTGCCCGGGGACAGCTGTCCCTCGTTGCCCCCCTCTAGCTACGCCTCTGCACATGGCCATTTATAAAAATGATCATAGATTTCAGATTTGTATGTTAACAAAGAAAATGCAATAAGGATTTTCGCTTTTTCAGGAAAATCAAGCAAGATAAATTATAGGTTGAGCATGTGGAGAGTTTTATGGTTAAACTGTGAAGTAATAATGCGGGCTTTTATCATTTTTAAGTCACGCAACTAAAAATTATGGTTGTAGTCAGTGGCGTAGCAAGAAATTTCTGAAAAGGGGGGGGGGGGGTCCGGAAAAAAACAGTATCTTATCTTGACTGGTTTGTGCTTCCCCCTTCCCCTGTTCCTCGCAGCATGAGCACCTCCACAGTTGTAAATTACATTTATACTTCCAGGATAGTATAGCATACTTGAAATTTGACCGAGTGATCCTTAACCTCCTCCGAAAAAAAGAAGGGGGTGGGGGGGTCTCTGGTCTAGACTCAGAGACCCTTGCTTTCCTATGCCACTGATTGCAGTTATGATTCATGCATCTAACTTATATTTTAAGGATAAACATTAGTTGACCAACATCCGCCCCAAATCATTCGAGTGGATGTTTATTTTTAATCATTTAACAACCCATATAAGTAAGTACAAAGATCATAACACAACGTAACAAAGCACAAACTCAGAATAAAAAGTATAACAAACAAGGGCGGATCTAGAAAATCTTCAAGGTGGGGGCGATTTTGGAAATCTCGGGGTTCAATGTAAGGATGGATGGAGGAGATTCTTCATACCTTTTCAACAGTCCCCCCCCCCCTTTTTTTTTTCAAACAGCAGGAACAACAAAAAAGAAAATGCTAGTGTAGTGATATTTAAAATTTTACTAACACATTTTTTCAATGCATAATACGTTTATTCAATGCCCTTATAAAAGGAACACAAGTTGCCGTTTTTTTTTGCTTTCGCAGTCTATAGTTTTTTCAACGTCCAATGTAATATCTTTATGGATATGCAATAACGCTAATCCAGTGAGTCTATCATCACTCATTCTACTTCTTAGCCAAGTTTTAACCAAGTTAGGATTTCCTTCAAGCTTTTTCAAGAAAAATGTAGGCTTGTAAATACATTTTCTAAATTTGAGTTGATATGTCTAAATTACAAAATAATAGCAATTATTAGTAATATATTTTCTAAAATTTTTAAAATGTAATATTAAATATGTACTAAAAAACCATCAATGTGTATGCGCAATTTATCTAAACATCTGTAATTATGAATGTTCAATGAAATGTTTCAGACTCCAGGTTTTAGCGTAAATGCTGCAGGAATTTACACCACGTGCTAAGGGTTGGCTAGCTGTCACCAGTTGATAGGTAGAAGAAAAGAGCAGGGACTCTCTTTCCCATTACTCCGAGGATTAGCAACTCAGAGGACAAAGAGACAGGGGGAAAGCATAGAACTTGAAACTGGGCTATTATTAGACTGAGATTCCAAGAACATAAAAAAATGGCTGGTTCCTGTTGCACAAAGAGTAAAAACTGTGTTGATGTAGTATCCACTTGAATCAGCCCAAGGGGGGGGGGGGGGCGATCGCCCCATCGCCCCCCCCCTTAAATCCGCCGTTGATAACAAATAGCTATTTCGAAGCTACAATGGAGCCTCTTCATCAGTGCAGATAAATATTAAATCGCCAAAAATGTTTCAAGTTACACGGTTTTATTTAAATTCAAAACATAGTTGCATTATCCAAACAAAACTATTGTTGCCAAATGACAAATGATAATTCGAATAATTTCCTCAGAGCCAAAATTATTAATTTTTTTTCCTAATTAACGTCATAATAAATTATAAAATGGATGGATTTTTGTATTGTCATCGAAGATAAGCTTGTGTGAAAAATTTGAAGATAATTTATGCAGTAAAATTGTTAGAAAACCGCCTTACAAAATTCCGTGACAAGTCAAGTTTTATAAAACCATGTTAAAATTCGAACAAACAAAACGTAAGCCGCCTTTACACACACGTTCTTAACCGCGGTCCGGACGTCGAGTCATTCAAATCCGCGGTCAAGAGCGTGCGTGTAAATGCGATTTTAGGACGCTCAAGAACGCGGTTAAGAATGACACTCAGATGCGCGCTCATGATCGCGGCGACTTCAATGGAACGCCCCGCATCTGAGAGCGTTCTTGCGCGCGGATAAGAATGTGGTGCGTTTTGCAACACATTCTTGAACGCCACGGTTTTACTCGCGCTCTTGACCGTGGCTGGATGCGCCACGTTCAGTCGCGCGGTTAAGAGTGTACGTGTAAAGGGCGCTATAGTCGCATTATCCAAACAAAACTATTGTTGCCAAACGGCAAATGATAATGCTGATCATTTCCTCAGAGCCAAAATTATTAATTTTTTTTCCTAATTAAGGTTATAATAAATTATAGAATGGATGGATTATTGTATTGTCATCAAAGATAAGCTTGTGTGCAAAATTTGAAGATAATTTATGCAGTAATAGTTGTCGAAAACCGCCTTACAGAATTCCGCTACAAGTCAAGTTAAATAAAACCATGTAATAAAAAGAAGCACTCAACACACAACCAGAAAGCTATGAGTAAACAGGCAAGAACCAGAAAGACAACCGGTATTTATACCAAATGTATCGGATTAGCATATAAGTGCTCAAAAGGAAAAAAAAGACGATTCTTTTGAAAAGCACCCCCTCCCCCAAAAGGGTATAATAGATATAATATTATTGTTTAATTTTGCTTGATTTTGCATGAATCAGTCATTTCTAATAAGGCATGAGTCTCATTAATGAAATTTTTGTTTTATAAGAACAGACATAACATTTAAAAAAATTCAAAGACAAATTAGAAATGCACAAACAGCAATATGAACTAAAGATCTATTTTGAGGTTATACTGAACTTGTTTTTCAAAGCAAAAGAAATGAGCTTAGAGATAAAAAAAAAGTTGATAAATGAGACAAGAAAGAACAATTAACAGTTTAAATGACAATTCCTCATAAAATGAGTCCTTGTGCTAAATGTAAACTGTGATCACCAAATAAAGAGTTTAGCAGTAGGGATTCATTTAGTTTCTACACCAATCAAATTCTCTTGATAAAAATTGGAAAAAACTAATGCTAACTGAATTTTGTAGAAAACAAAAATTAATAAAAATAAAAAAGCAGCTCACGCCCTTTTAAAGGAAGCAGATCATTTTTAAGACAACTTATTATTAACCCTTATTCTCATAAAGCAGCATAAATGCTACCTGGGGTTTTCCACTACTTTCTATTTGTTAAGTGACGTCAGCTCGTATGATGCATTGTTATTTGCTAGCCCTTATTCTCATAAAGTAGCATATATGCTACTTTATGAGAATAAGGGTTGACTACATAACATTTTTCCACCTATGCATTATGCGTTTTTAGTAGTTATTCTTAGCTATGGGAGGAAGTAGTCATGCAACATACTGGTTCAAGCTTACAATACTGGCATTCATTCTTAAATGTACAACTTAATTTTAAAAATCATTCTATTTCACAGCAAAAACATCATATAGTAGAACCTCTGTTAAGCGGTTTAATGATGACCGATGGTAAGCCGGTTAAGTAAAAATACGGTTAAAGCAGGGGATAGCAAAAAACGGGAGATATATTATGCAATTTAAAAGAGAGTGTGGATGAGTGATGGTTTAGTACAGTTACTCTGGGACTTACATACCAGTTATCAAGCGCTTGGCAAGGCTGAATGGACCGACCCACTGAACCTGAGATTAACCAATAGCCCCATTTGATTTCATAGGATCGATATGCGGATTCCCAGAACATCCCCTTCCCTCTCTCCGATACGGGATTGTCGGTTTTCTCTGAAGAAATAAGGATTCCACGAAAAAATTCACTCGGCCACCAAAGCACCCGTTTCTTCCATATGACTAGAGCTCTGAAACCTATTGTTGCTCTTTTGTATTTTGAAAACATGGGCATGGAGGTGAATGGCGGTTAATCTGGAGCCGGTTAAGAGAAGTCCTACTGTATTATTTTCCCATACGTTGTTCTATGCTACCATGCCACAGGTCTGGAGCTCATTCCTCGAGCTGGGCAGGGTTGACTCAGGCATCCGACTGTTCAGTGGGTCGATAAAAGGAGAACCAAGCATGCTTGGGAACAAAACACTAGGGGTTCCAGGTCAGGCTGACCACCTGACCGAACATCTACTTTGCACCCTGGGGCTCTAGGTGTCATAAGCTGAGGCTGGCACAGCAGGCCTTGGCTGACTTGGTCTGGCACAGTACTCTATTTATTCCCTCACATGTATTCCAGAGGTGTAGTCTTGTATTAAAATAAAATGGTAGGGGGACGGTGTCCCCCTATCATTTTATTTTAATACAAGCGTCCCCCCACATTTGTTAAATTTTAACACAAGCATCCCCCCACTTTTGATTTGAATTACTTATCCTCGGATGTATAAGCATTCCCGCAATTTTTTTTTCAGGACTACACCACTGATGTATTCAACCTGCATACCTATTTATTCCACTGAAACTTGAAACCAATTGTACTGGTAAATGAAAAGATTAATATTCCTGCAGCTAAAATTACAAAAATGTTGCACACCTGTTCCCAGGTGACAAGGAACTCTTTATTAATGCAATGACTTTCAGGATTCAGGATAATTTCACAAGGATCATTTATATTACGTAGGTCACAACTTTATGTAAAGATAAAAGGGTTCCTTGAAAATCTGAAACATGATCTGCAATGTTTTTGCAACTTGTGCCTTAACATCAATTCTCACTCATTGTTTTCACACAAAGAAAAATGTTTTGCCTCTCATTAATATCAGTTGTTAAGTTTCTAGGGGCTGTGATAGCCTAGTGGTTATGATGTCGGACTTCCAACTGGAAGATCGCGTGTTCGATACCCACTCCGCAGAAGACCCATGTACACTTGGGGATACTTGGATGTACACCATGTACATCCAAGAATGTACACCATGTACACTTTGAGATACGTGCAAGCAAAATCCGCGGACACCACTACTAAAGGTCGAGACTAGCGATCGCCAGTCGCGACTATAAATTTTTATTTGGCGACCACAAAATGTTATGTCGGTGGTCAAAACTGGAGACTAGAAAAGTTTTGTAATTTATTATTATTTTTTTTAAATACGGCTTTGTGTAATTTTGTGACAAAGTGAAGTTTGAGGCACATGTTAGTATGCAAAATGAAGCCCCAGTTTAGGAGAGGGGGATCAGTTTGAAGCATAGTTCAAAGTGGCAACCAACAGTTTCAAAGCGGCGACTAAATTTTTTTGGTTTACTGGCCATTGGCCACCATCAACCTTTTTTTAGTCTCAAGCATTACCCACTACCCCCTACCTTGTGCCTGGTGGAGAGCAAGGCCGTAGCCAGAAATTTTTTTTGGGGGGGGGGGGGGGCCCTAACTTCGAAACACTGGTGTTGAGGAAAGTTTCAGGGAGGAATATATATGCTACATTGCGAAAATTTTCGGGATTTTGGGGGGGGGGGGCCTCCCAAGTAGGGGTGCCCTTGGTGGAACGCCCCCCTAAGGCCTAGTGCTAACAGGGAATGAGGTTGGAGGAGGAAAGTGGTTATGTTTCTCAATTTAGTTACTGTCTAACTTTGGTTATGCTCATTTAATTCCAATGTTCTGATTTGAGTTCTTCACCTTTATTTTAGTTTACATTGCAATTAAACAATTAAGAATGTATCTAAGCAAAATTCTAGTGTTTCACAACCTATTTTTGACTTTTGAAGATTATAATTTTGACACTTTGTAAATTCATCATCGAAAACCAAGCCATGGTCAATGCGACATTAAGACTGGTAAATAACTGACAGAATAAGGATTCGGCTATTTTATGCTAAACTATGCAGTTATTATAGCTCCGTCCGGGAAACCCTGAAGGCATATAGCGCAAATTCTTTTGTCGCCCTTACAGACAATATAATATTTTAAAATTAAATTGATATTTAATTTACATTAATTCAGAATATTTAATAAAGACAATGTACAACTCTCTTTGATCCTTCACATTATTATGTATAACTATACAGTGCGTCAAAGAATTTTTAAGACGAGGTCTATAAAATAAAATAAAAACCAGATATTATATTTCTTTAAGTGTTTTTATTCAAAATAATCTCCTTCGACTTCAATACATTTGTTACAATGACTTAGCTATGATTTGAATGCCTGTTCCAGCTCACCCCATTGTGGGACTGCCTCCAAAGCTCGCGTTTGTACACAGTATATCAAAGGATTTTCAAGACTGCAGCTGGAATTAAGTTTACAGTGGCAGTATCTGTGTTATCGAGCCTTTGTGAAACTCCTTACCTACCAGCTGATCCGTTGACAAAACCTCAGTTCATTTGTTCAGTTTTTTTTTATAAAACTTTGATGGCATTATAGTCTGTGTAATTAGAATAGGCACATCAAGGTCGCGTTTGCTGCTTTGTCTCCATGGCAACTGCGAGAATGATAACAGAGCCAGGCTTTTTTTTTTTGGACTGCAGTTAAGGCAATGGCATTACAACACCTCCGATTCAAAATATTAGCATAGTTGAGAAAAAGTAATAAGAAAGAATTTATTTTCCTTTTATTTATTTTTGATATTAAGTAAATGCAATTAAATTTCATCTGGAATGTTTAGATAAGATTTTCACATTTACAAACTATAAAATACGATAAATTAGCTATACAATAGCTTTCTGAAACACATCAAAATGTCAGAATAATATTTAGATTGGTTGAAAATATTTGAAAACTTTGCCTGACGCAATCTATTTTTGCCATTGAGAAATAAATCTGATTTGAATCCGTCGATTATTATTATAACTAAAACAACAACCTGACTTATGTTCCCAAACCAAGTGGGGAAAAAGTTTCTAGCACGGAAACCATGGCGACCAGAAGGAGAAAAGGTAGAGTTGTATGACCTTGACACGCCGATTGTAATTACACAGACTATAATACCCTACAAATAGCGTCGACGCGAGCTTTGGAGGCAGTCCCACAATGTGAGCTGGAACAGGCATTTGAATCATTGCTAAACCGCTGTAAAAAATGTATTGAAGCTGAAAGAGCTTATTTTGAATAAGAATACTTTAAAAAATATAATAACTATCTTTTATTTTATTTTGTACACCGTGTCTTAAAAATTCTTTGACACACTATATATATGTATTATTTTGTTTCATCACAAATAAATGATTCTTGCAAAGTTTTAACTCAATTCATGAACATTAAAATGTGCCCCTGGGGGCTCTTTATTTTGAACCGAACAGAAGTTATTCACCAAACTAAAAAAAGCCTCTCGGGGGAAAACAAATGAAAAAAGAAGGCGAAGGGCACAGTACCTAAAAAAGTTTCAGAAATTTGATATTTAACTTACATCAGAATATTTAAATAATGTACAACTCTCTATGATGCTTCAGAAAAATGTATGAATCATGTTTTTCTTTTTTTACATCTACCGTAAGTTACATAAAAAACCTGTACCACTAAAGATACCTGTAAATTATATGCATATTTTTAAACATCTCACATTTCCTAATATGTATAAACACTCTTAATTTTCAAAGATGTTCCTAATTATATTTAGTCTATGCGGGGGTTGATCCAGCATTTTTTAACAGGGTCCATTTTTCGTGAATTTTAAAGACATTTTTGTGAAAAATCAAATAATTTTGTGAAAAATCAAAATTTAAACACATAGTGATGACAAATTTACTATTATCTGCCACTTTTATAATAAAGCATGCTGCGAAAAATACGATTTTGAAGTTTGGAATTTTTAAAAGGGTTCGTTTTTGGTAACAAAAAGTATAAAATTTGCTAGAACATTACTTTTAAAGGTTTCACAATAGTTCATAACAAGAAATGAAAGGGAAATTGTAAAAAATCTAAGATTGAATAAAAAATGAAATACAGCTCCAAGAAAACGAACATATTTTTAACTATTACTTTTTGTTATTTGCCCTTTGTGAATTATCGATAGAGCAGTAAACACGTGAGTACACAAAAAAAAAATCTTCAAAAATTATTTTCTTGATAGAGCACGAAAAAGTTGTGGAAGGGTATGAGAAATATACATACACAATTTTAAATCAATAAATATCTTTCGGTTCCACTTTCAACTTGTAGTATGCAAAATTCCCAAAAGTTGTGGAAATTTACTGAATATTAAAATGTACATGTTTTCAAATTTCTCATTACATTTCCAATTTCTCTCAGAAAAGTTGGAATTAAGTGTGATAAATCTGAGCATAAAATTTAAAATTAATCAATAAAAATCTTCAGGTTCCACTTTGGTGTCTGTACCTAAGAAATTGGCCAAAAATAAAGCAAAATTTTATATTTATATAATTTAAATTTTCGTATTTCCGACTCTTTCTTCCCGCTGTCATAGAAAACGTAAGAAATGGTAGGAGAATCAATCATACGTCCAAATTTTAAATAAATCAATGAATGTCTTTTAAAACCACTTTGAGATTCAAATTGTCGAAATTTCTGTCTCTTTCTTCGCGCTGTCATAGAAAACGTAAGAAATGGTAGGAGAATCAATCATACATCCAAATTTTAAATAAATCAATGAATGTCTTTTAAAACCACTTTGAGATTCAAATTGTCGAAATTTCCGACTCTTTCTTCGCGCTGTCATAGAAAACGTAAGAAATGGTAGGAAAATCAATCATACATCCAAATTTAAAATAAATCAATGAATGTCTTTTAAAACCACTTTGAGATTCAAATTGTCGAAATTTCCGACTCTTTCTTCGCGCTGTCATAGAAAACGTAAGAAATGGTAGGAGAATCAATCATACGTCCAAATTTAAAATAAATCAATGAATGTCTTTTAAAACCACTTTGAGATTCAAATTGTCGAAATTTCCGACTCTTTCTTTGCGCTGTCATAGAAAACGTAAGAAATGGTAGGAGAATCAATCCTACGTCCAAATTTAAAATAACTTAAATCTAATTAATCTGGTTCTATTTTAATGAAATAGACTACTTTGTTTCTATTTCATTTGGCAAGCAAAGAAAAGGTACGGCGTATAACCGATAAATAGCTGTAAAACTTTTAAATGATGATTCAATTATGAGTTACGTTTAGTGCATGGAAAGAAACCCTTGGCTATTAAATAAAATTGTCAAATATACCCGATGAATGAGATGATATTTTGACATTTTAAATGTACAACAGTCAATAACAAAAACACTACTAGAAGCAGTTTCAAAGGATTAAAATTTTATACATTTGCTACAACTATTATTTCGGAATCATTTTAATAAGGTGTACGTACCGATACGCTGTTAAAGCAATGATCAAGTAATTCAAAAAGTTGTTCAGTTCCTCATTTCAACTGATCGCACACAAACGAAGAATTAAAATTCAACTCGATCGTTATGCTTTTCTGAAGAAACAGGAGTATGTTTCTGAAACTACACATTCAACTTTTTGCACAAATCTATAATCGAAAATCAAAATGACAGGCGACAGACCACGATTCCGATAGATCGGACGATTAATTCATTTTCTTGCCCTTTTTTTTTTTTTTTTTTTTTTGTTGTTGCTTGCAGTATCTGCGCAAGTTGCAAATATTTATAACTACTGCACCTTACTTGGAGTTTGGTTTTTTTTACTTTATAAAAGCGATAAATGATGCTTATTTATTTTCCACCAACTTCGGAAAAATACCAAAAAGAGGAACAGATCGAACATCACTTATATTGTTGAGGTTAGTATTGAAGAGGAGAGGCCAAATGCCTATCTTTTTTATTTTCTTGTCGCATTCAAACGAAGTGAACTGAAATAAAGTAAACCTTCAACCTGATGACGCGAAGAAGAGTTCACTGTGATAGGCTGATATTTTTGTTTATGCTAAGAACTTTTGTGCTCTTTATCGACATGAAACATGATGATCCAATATTTGTTGTTCATTGCTGTGTTTCAATGTTAATCTAAAAGCAAATGCTGTTTTATGAACTGTTATATTATGATTGGCTTGCTTAGAAGGTATTATTTCTTCTATTATGCCGAGTGTTTGATTGATTCAATTTCTTTTTTTTTTTGAGATCGCTTCCCTTTCTAAATACCCAAAATTCATAAATACCCAGGTATTTATGAATTTGGCTGTGTTTTCTTTATTTTTTTTTTTCAAAATTATATGTATTTAAAGCACAAATAAATTTTGCTTACATGGACATTAGTGTGTAATTCTCCAAAAAGAAAAATTCATCTTCTTTGACAAGTAAATTATTAGTGAAATCATTATTTTAGTATCCTTTACTTGGGACTTGTTCAGACCTTTATAAATTTACAATTCAGTTCATAGTTCCTTTTATTATTTTAGAACTAGCTGATATAATAAATAAATAAATTGATAAATAAAACCAAAAAAGATCACAGTAAAGTGATCTCGTTCACACAGGGTTGTGTTTTTGGGGTCAAAAACTGGTTTTAGGCTTGACAAAGGTATAATACCAGTTTAAACTGTCAAGAACCTCCCTATAGTTAAAATCTGTTGGGAAATGA
Organism: Octonoba sinensis; assembly: GCA_038502835.1. Taxonomy (NCBI): domain Eukaryota; kingdom Metazoa; phylum Arthropoda; class Arachnida; order Araneae; family Uloboridae; genus Octonoba; species Octonoba sinensis. Next base: position 9,502,097 of record CM076604.1, read on the forward strand.
AAATTTTGAAGATAACATGTACATGGACCTTGCAAACAGTTAACTTATGTTATATTGACATTTTAATTAATCATAATTAGTGTAAAGTGTTGGGTTGCAAATTTCAAAGAATAAGATTTGGCAGATTTCAGGTAAAGAAACTTATGCATATAAACGAAAATATAAAACAGTAGATATCATGTCCAGGGCCTTATTTACCAATAGGCCCGGGCCCAGGGCCCCCCCTTTGAGAGGGCCCCTTAATTTTGGTTATTATTTTTTTTTTTTTGTAGTTTAAATTTTTTTAGAAAAATATTTAAAAATAGCATCTTTCAAAAACAAACTGTTAGTGTTCTGTTGCTTCACAGAAAATTTGTATTATTAAATTATTTTAATAATACAAATAATTTTGGGCTTCCAAATGTTAGTCTGACTCTTTGACATTTGAAAAACAAATTAGTTTTTTCCCTTTGGGGGCCCCCAAATTTTGGTGTGACTAGCAAGTTTTACAAACACATACTAAATGTTACGTTTAAAAATTTTTTGTTGCGTGAGGGGCCCCCAAACATGAGTTGTGCCTATAGTGATTCAAAATGTAAATCGGGCCCTGATCATGTCAAAAAAGCACATTACAGCTAGGGATCTACTGAGTACTCGGCAAAGTTTCAGCCGAGTACTCTACCATTACCGAGTAGTTGTAAAAATTTCGTCATTTTTTAAAAGTTTACTAATAGTAGATAAATTTGTAGCTGATTAGTATTGTATGATGCAGAGTATTGTTTATTCTGATGCTTACTTAGAAGGCATAATCAATCCATTCAGGCAGTGCCATCTAGTGAACAATTTTGAACTGATTGATTTTGTATCTGAGGAGTAATGTGTTTCGATTTTAAATCAATGTATCTTAAATTATGTCATAGTACATAGAAACTTCTGTTTTTTTGACATTAATAATTTTGTATCTTAGGTTTTAAAAATAGAATTACATATAAAAAATATCCCTTTAGTATTAACTAGAAAAAATTAAAAAATGAAAAGAAAATGAATAAAAATATACAGTGTCAATATCAGGCTTGGAGTAATCGCGATTACATTTTGACATAATCGTAATCTGACGACGGCATATTCTCATAATCATAATGGAAATTGTGTAATCCCGTAATCCTTTTTCTCCCGTAATTTTAATCGTAATCTTAAGGAAAAAATCCGTAATCTGCTGGTCCTGCAAACGTGTAATCTTGACCTGCTGAAAGCTGAAATTTTTAGCTCTACATTGGATAGAAGAGATAAGATTACAAGAAAAGGATTCAAACTGTGTACTGAAGTCCTATCCTAACTGTAAATAACCTATGGGCGATCATAATATAAAAGGTTCTGTGTGGCGGTCCCAGAGCCTTGATGGCAGGACGATATAATAGTCTGCTAGAGACGCTTGTTGTCCTACTTGTTGGGGTCTCTCAGAATTCTTAATTGCGGCTCCACTCTCCACGGGGAATGGCTGCAGAGCCCGAGAAGAAAGAGAGTCTGGTCTGCATATGTCACTCGCATCGCCTTGGGGCTCTCAGGGGGGGGGGGGGGTCTCCGGTCTCCTCGCGTCGTCCAGTTTCAGTAAAAGAGCGGTAATCTGCCCGCAAGTCAAAGATTTCGGGGTAGATAAGAAAGGGGAAGGTGTCTGACCAAATGCATCGGTCATTTTGCTTCCTTAATTCCCCCTTCAAAACATATTCAAACGGTTGGGCAATAGGCGAGAGCCTGGCGGCAGCATAATAAGAATGGACCATTTTCCCTTTCAATAATCGAAGCAGACTGCCCCCCGAAAATCTAGTGGAAAGAGTACTATCACCTACACACATAAAGAGACGCACACACAAAAAAAAAGAAATGCCTTTTGGCGTTTTTTTTTCTCCTTTCTTTAACGGCAGAAGTGAAGAATTTTTCTAAAAAATAGCACATTTACACTTCAGCAATTTAGGAGCAGGCGTTACATGATGCTCTATGCTTAAGATATATGAAATCTTAACCCTGGTACGTGTGACTATTATTACTTCTTTTCAATATGTTCTTCGAATATTTAAAAAATACATACATTTAAATCTTAAATATATTTATATTTTAATGCTAATATTCTTTTTAATTAATAGGTATGTAAAAGAAAAAGTGATTTATGTTCAGACATTCTACCAATTGTTTTTTACATGCATGAATTAATATTTAGGAATTATTTTTAAAAATTAATTATCTTTTTCTTCTTAGAATCACCTCAACAGAATTTTGTATTTCAGTTGCATCTTGTACGTTAAATTTGTGTTGTAAAATTACTTACACTTTATTTTTTTATTAAAACAGTTAGTACATGGAAAAAAATTATATGCTCGTGTATGTTAAAAAAAATAAACACAAAAACCATATTAAAATATTGTAGTCACTCATATTATAATTATTCTTCATATTACTTTTTAATGATTACTAATATTGCTAAGAGTTATTTGAATGTTCATGTTCAAATTTTTTGAAATTATTCTAAAATGCAGCATTTATTTTCAAAAGATTATTTATCTCTTACACTATCTGAATATTTTGTTATCTGATGCAATTCATGCACATCTGGTAATTGGTGCTATGTAAATATTTGCACAATTTAAACTAGAAAATAAATACAATGGAGAAATATAGTACATTTTCAGAAATTGCAGCCAACTAAATTTTGATTGTATGCACACAAAATAACAATGAACCAGGTAAATCACTTATGCATTATATATACATTTAGTGCATAGTCTTTGCTTATATACAAAATACGATCACTGTAGTTATCCCTCACATGAGTTTCAAATATTCGAAAAATACTGAATGTGCCTTTCCTGATTATACATATACATGTATATATATATATATATATATATTACAAATTTTTCATTTCTGCAACGACGTCATAATTCCAAAACTGTGATGTTGAAATTATTTCATTATAATTGCATTCATCATCAGTTCAGTTATCTCTTATTAAATCAAAAATTTAATTACAAATCATAACTTTTTGATTTATGACACTATTGTGAAAATGAGAGTTGTATGCATATTATCGGATAATTTTATGCTAATCTAATCGTAATCAAAATCGTAATCGGATGTCATAATCGTAATCGATTACATTTTTCAACGACTGTAATCACTGCCGTAATCGTAATTACTTTTTGACAAACGATTGCAATCGTAATCATAATCTCTCAATTTCTCCCTTTGTAATCGTAATCGTAATCGATTACGTTTCTTTGTAATCGACTCCAAGCCTGGTCAATATAGACTTTTTTTCTTGGGTGCGGGGAGAGAGGGGGGAAGAGAAGATTATGAGGCATTTTAAATTAGCGAATGAATTTTTACCACAACCAATAATCATTTTTGATAAACCGATTTTTAAAACGAGTTATAATGGTTTAAAAGAATTCTATTTTGGAATTCTTACATTCAATTTCTTTCACTAGTTTATTTATTAGTTTATATATATTATGTAGTTAAAATATATATTTTCATTTCAATATATACAAAATTCTTCATGTGCACATCAATACTCTTTTTTTATTCACAACTACTCAGTACTCGGCTACTCGGTACATCCCTAATTACAGCAGCATTTTTCTTGAGTTATTAACACCAAATTGAATATTGATCAGAAAAGGAAACAAAAATGTCAAAAACATACGAAATTTCTTTGAAAATTTGATAACGTAGGCTGGTGATTGCCAGCTATATGAGTGAATTATGGGTCTCCCCCTCATCCTCCTCTATACTCTTTCTTTATTCTTATTTTATATTCAGTCATGTAGTTCCATCGTATAAAAATATTTGTTATTAATGTTACTTTTAGGTAGGGATACAAGGGGGGGGGGGGGGTTAAGGGCAATTGCCCCAACGTGAGAACTGAGTATTACAAAATATTGTATAAATAAAGAACTAAAACCTTATAATTTTCCCCCTTTGGAATAGCTTTTTAGGGGAGATAGGTAAAATTACTAAGAAAGGTGGCCCCTCCCCATCAGCAAAATCCTGTATTGCATAAGACAGCATTCAAAGGATAAACAATCTTGTTTCAAATCTGTATTTTAGTGTTTTAAATTGACTAGACATTCACTAGTTGGGGCAAATACCCAGGTAAAATGCCTGGGCATTTTTTATGTGTTTCTTTTAGAAATACTGAATATTTTTAAGCAGTTAAACAAATTCTTATTGATTAAGGAAAATGCTTATACATATAATCTAATTTTTTGGAATTTGTTTGTTGGAAATCGTTATTAATGTTGCCACCTACAGATATGAAATGGTTTTTTGGTTTTGGGTAAAATAATTTGTACGAAAAGAATTGGAGTGGCATTTTGGTATTTGATTGTAAATAGGCTAACAGCTGTACCAACAGCATCTATACTGAAAATATTTATGAATTATTACATGTTTTATTATCAACACTAATAAAATGTACAATTGTGTAATTTGCACTAATTTTAGTCCCTTTTAAACTTGTACTAATGAAATGTATATTCTTAAAATAACTTATGTTATTTATAAACAGTAATTCTGATTTAAAAAGTAAAGAAAAATATGTTTTCATAATTGCCCATATTTTGGATACATAAAAAATCTTTTGGGAAAAATTCAGTAGGCATTTGCCCTACCCACATCAATCACTAATATAATAAAGCATATTTGTTCCTTCAAGGTTAAAACGATTTAAGAGGTGTCAAATTATTTTTTTTACAGTATATTTGGAGCAATATTCTGTATTAACAAAAAATTTATCTGATAATAAATTTCACTTACAAATATAGGTTTTTGACATGACAGTTTCAACCATGGTTTATACCGTCAAAAACCTGCCACCCTGCTTTCTTAAATTTTGGTAAATCATACTTTTTCTCTTTTTTTAGTTAAATTTTTATTGTCATAGATTTTGGGGTCTAATGCAGGACCTAGATGTAGCGTGGGGCCTGGGGCGACAACTCCACTTTCCCTGCCCTCTGGCCGGTTCAGGGGATTGGTAGATAAACATTTGTTTTGACACAGAGGGAAAAAATTAAGTTACGCCAGGATGAGGACCAAGGGGGAAAAAGTAAATTTATATACTCTTTTCATGCAAAAGGGTGAAAAGAAAATGCTTAAAAATAACTTTGATTAACAAAGAGTTTAGGGTGAAAAAGGCTTTGACATTCAAGGTCCTTCTGTATGTTATAATAAGCTAGCTCTTGATGAGAATAGTTTAATTTAAACATTTAGTCAATCATCCATTTAAAAGGATTCAGAACTATTATTCTACTTTTTAAAAAAATTCAGATTTTGACTTTTGAGTTGTTTTAAAAGGTTTCAGAATTTATTATTTAATTGATTGTCTTGACACGTTTTTTTTTTTTTTTTTTTTTTTTTTTTGTACTTCATTTCCATTGTGTACGGAACATATGCTTGAGAAAAAGTTTTAAATAAAACCCATCTGTGTCAAAGTGTTCTACAATTCACTCATTGTGTTAGAGTTGTTTTATCATAGAATAGTTCAAAATAAATTTAAATTTCAATGTGTTTGAAACTTCTTTTTTTCCCTCCTGAATAGGTTATTTTCAACTGCATGGAATCTTATCCAAAGGAAAACACTTTTTAAAAGAAATATTAATATTGCTATAAAAAAAATCATGGAACAGCTATCTGTGTTGCTTTTTGCAGTACATTTGGTATAATTCATAGCTACCTGAAAAATAATTTCAATCTAAAATCATTTTTAAAATGTATTTCTCATCATTTTTGAAAAGCACCACAGATAGTTGTGAAATAGCTGATAATTTTGAACATTATACAAACTTAATAATTTGAAGATACTTTGAAATTAAGTATAGAAAGAAATATCCTTTTTTTTGAGAAACGTAGCAATCTGTGTATTACAGAAATTGTTCTCACTCAAATAATAATTACCTTCCACAAAGTCACTTTGTTTTTGCAAATTCTATGTATAATGTCCAGTTTCTTCCAAAAGCAGACTGTTTCTTGTGAAATTGCTATTTAAAGATATCCAGGGTTCCCACGCACCTGGAAAACATAGAAAACCTGGAATTGTTAGGGAAAACTAAAATGACGAAAAATGGTCAGGCAAAACTCAAAAATCTCTACAATTTCTGGAAAAGTCAAGGAGTTACTTTCATTTTTCAGTTAGCACGGCTCAATTAATTACTAAGGACAAGTAAATCAGCAAATTTTTTGCAGTGTTATTCTTTTTTACTTTGCAGGGGTCGATTCAGCATTTTTAATAAGGTCCTTTTGTGAATTTTGAAGAGTTTTGTGAAAAATTAAATGATTTTGTGGAAATTTGAAATTTTAACATATAGTGATTTTTTTAAAATTATTATTTGCAGCTTATTTAGTAAATAATTTTCGAAACAGTTTGATAGCTTGGAATTTTGTGAAGGGTTTGAAAATGGACCGGAACTTCCTCTGGCGCAACCTGTGCTTTGCTAAAAAACTTACAGCATAATACTACAGATAGGTATATCAAAATTACAACTGTTATTGAATGTGATAAGGTCGATTAGATAAAAGTATGTGATGTGGACATTGTAACTGCAGTCAGTAAATAGAAGAAAATATCTTGCAATAATATTACGTAGATTGACCTCGATCAACCTGGAATTTTTTCTGTAATCACCTGGAAAATCTGGAATAGTCGGGGAATTTCGTTCCCTACGTTTACTGGCAACCCTGGACATCTTTCTTATTCATCGAAGAAGATTTTATGTTTAATTGACTTTTTACAAAGTCTGCTACCATTTATGTGATGATAATCTTGTGAAAGTGATATTTATAAAATTCACATGCAGTTGCAAAATAATTTCCTGTTTTGAAATTTTTTTTCCTTAGATCCTGTTTGAAGATAATCAACTGTGAAAGAATTCTGGTACCTTGACTTAGTCATGTGAAATAGCTTATTTGCAGAGTTTTTCATAAAACGCAGAAAGGACATCAGTGTGTGAAATTCAGAAAATGGCTTTTAATGAATCCACAAATCTTAATGACTGCATCACCAAAAATAAAAAAGAAAAGCGTCATTTTTGTGAATATTGCAAGAAAGCATTCCGTCATCCATCGGGATTGAAAATTCACGAGAGAGTACATACAGGCGAAAAGCCTTATTCGTGCAAACTCTGTGGGGCAGGATTTACTCGATCGTCCTATTTGACCAGACACGCAAAAGTTCACACTGGCGAAAGGAACTATACTTGTGATCTTTGTAAAAAGTCATTCATATTTGCCTGTGGTTTGAAAGAACACGTAAAAATTCATGGAGAAAAAACATTTTTTTGTGATCAGTGTGGGAAGTCTTTCATTTTTAAGAGCTCACTAAAACTTCACCTAAGAACTCATGTAGGCGGAAAGCCTTTTTCGTGTGATTTTTGTAACAAATCCTTCTCGAGCAAGGGCGCTTTGAAAACTCATTTTAAGCTTCATACCGGAGAGAAGAAGTACTCGTGCGAGCGTTGTGGAAAGGCGTTTGCCGAGAATTCATCTTTAAAGACCCACATAAGAGTTCATCATACCGGAGAAAAGCCTTATGCTTGTGAATTTTGCAGAATGAGGTTTTTTACATCCTCAAAATTGACACGTCATCGAAGGACTCATACCGGAGAGAAGCCCTTCTCTTGTAAGCTTTGTGAAAAGTCCTTTGCCCAGTCGGACTCTTTAAAAATTCATGTGCGGAAGCATACTGGAGAAAAACCGTATGCATGTGAACTGTGTGAAAAGGCTTTTGCTGATTCGTCATCGTTGAGAAGACATGCAGAGACTCATATTTGGTTAAGATACAAATATCCACATTGTTTCTGAGAAGTGGTAAAATATAGCTGCATGCTGGTAAAATGCTTGATTTACTAACTTTTTCATGAAATATTAGTGAACTCTCAATGACTTTCAATTAACATTTCATGATATCAATCAGGCAGTAAAATACAGGTGCAGAATTTAAATTGGTTTTAATAGGTATTTATATGAGGTGTGACTGTTAAGTCACAAGGCTGGTGTCATAAATGTAATTTATTGCAAACAAAGTTACAAATTACTTAATTCCCTTCGATATACTCTCCTCTCCAATCTATGCACTGCTGCATACATGTGTTCCATTGTTCATAGCAATGATGTAGGTCATCAACTGCCACCCTATTCAAACATGCTGTCGCTTTTGCTTTTACATCTCCCACAGACTGCAAATGTGCTCAATGCACTTTTCACTTTTGGGAACAGACAGGAGCCACAGGGATCCAGGTCTGGTGAATACAGAGTGATCGTTAGCACAGTAATGCACTTGTCCGCTAAAAACTGCTTCTCAGAATGGGCAGGCATTTGAATTGTCATGCAAATTTGTCTCATTTTCTCTCTTAATGTTCCCCATGTCTGCAATCATCCGAATACTCAGCCATCTGTCTTTCTGTACAATTTAGTTAATGTTGTGAACATTTTCATCTGTTCTTGAACTCACAGTTCGACCAGGAGGTTCATCATCTTCAATCTCCTCCCTACCATCTGAGCATTGTCTGCGCCATTCGAAAACTCGTGCATATAGACATAGTATTATCACAAAACACCTCTTTTAACATTTTAAAACATTCTATGGGTGGTTTTTTTTTTTAATTTCGCTGGAAATTTGATAATACACTGCTCTATATTTTATTTTAACCATGATTGCGTCTGGAGAACAACATCCTCTTCATGTAATGAAAGAGTTGAGTGAAAGATGTTTTTGACCCACAAATACAAGAGTGACGACCAGCAACAGGCTCAGGGCCCAGCTAGGCTGGTCCTAGTCAATTTAACAACCCCCAATGAACATCAAGAGATTTCTTAAACGTTTTTATCCCACTACAAGTAACAGTCGCTTCCGGTAAACTATTCGAACTACCTACAATCTCCTTGAAGTAGTCATTTTTCCTCATTTCAAGATGAGCACGAGATTTGGAAGGCTTTACACAATGACCTCTGGTTCTACCTTCAGTGCATAAATGTAACCCATCAACATTTTCCATGTTAGTGAATTTGAATAACTGAATCATGTCCCTTCTAACTCTCCTTTGCTCAAGACTGTACATATTGAGCCTAGTAGTCCTGACCTGGGCCGTGGTAGCCTAGTGGTTAGCACGTCAGACTTCCACCTGGAAGGTCGTGCGTTCGATACCCACTGAAGACCACCATGTATACTTAGGGATATGTGCATGTAAAATACGTACACCCCACCACCTCTCCCAGGGGTCGGCGCGAGTCACTTTTTTCACTAAAAGTCACTTTTTTTTGCATTGGTCACTTTTAGTCACTTTTTCAAAAATTGGTCACTATTTTCACTTTTTTTGCCCTTTCTCTGGCAGAGCAACCAAAAAAAGTTACTTTGTCTGTCTATGAGTTAAGAAAACATTGCAATTTTGCATAAAAATATGTATGCCAGGGTTGAAGCTTCCGCGTATCCGCCATTTTTGATTCTGTAAGTCCGCCATTTTTGGTCGTATTTTGAAATTCGGCGTGGCGCCGTCCCCGAGTATGATGAAGTTAAGGTTTGATATTGCAGTGTGGTGCAACAAGAAGGGGAGGCCTAGAGGGCCCGTGCCCTCTCCCCCCATCTATAATGATGATTTTAATTGTTTTTAATTTTTTTTACTCAGGAAGAGCAAATCCTAAGAAAATAAAGTGACATTTAAATTAGAAAAGAAAAAAAAATCAGACTAAAAATTTTTAGCAGTTGCAGATTATATCACTCAGAAAATTACCTTAATTCCTCTTTTCTTTCATCCCCCCCCCCCCCCCACTCCCGAACTAACTGTCACAATCACAAAAGAAAATTTTTGAAGGGGAATTCTCAACGAAAAGACAATACGCATCTTGAGAAAATAAAGTTATATTCTTGTCAAGAAATCATTAAATAATGATGCAGGGGAGGGGGGGAATCTATATTCTTAAAAAAAAACTTTAGATCTGAAAAATTCTTAGCAGTTGCAGATTATGTGTATTGCTCAGAAAATTACATTATGACCTCATTTTATTTCAACCCCCCCCCCCCCCCAAAAAAAAAGGAATTGTACAAAGCTCAGGTAGGAAAAAAAAATAGTGCACCCCTCCCCCGTAAAGAATTTTTCTGATTGTGCCACTCATACTGTCATTATGTATGACAGTGATACCGTGTAACTATCACAGCTAAAATTATAAAATCAGGGAATTTTTTGGAGCTCAATCAGGGAATTTTTCTTGGATTTCGTTACTACTATGAAATTTCAAAAACAGTATCGAATAATCAAACGGTTTGTTTCCTACAATGATACAGAAGATTAGCACAGTAATTTCAGCCTGAATAATTTTGATAAAATATCAAATTTAGATTTATTTCCAGTGAAATTTTCTAATCTTTGAACAAGTATAAAACATATTTAAAAACTAGCATTTGCAAAATAAATTTTATTCGATGTTGAACATAAATTAAAATTTTAAATTTCTGCCGATTTGAATAAATATTTATTCTTTTATATTTTTAAATAAGTAACAATTTGAGAAACAAATTAATTAAAAGAAATAACTTTTGTCTCTCTCACTCTTAGCCATTTATGGGTTTTAAAAAAGGTATTTATGAACATAGTTACAGGTATAAAAATTCTTTTTCTTAAATAGGCTATGAATTTTTTTTTTTAAAGTTGGGTAAAAGCTCTATTTATTCAGGTTTAGTTTTCAACGATGTCGAAACTGCTCTTTTTCAAGTTTTATTTAGTTTAAATAAACACACACGCACACAAGTTTACATTTTAATGTTCACTATTTTGGTCACTTTTTTTAAAGCTGTGGTCACTTTTTTCACTATTTTGAAGACTCCAAAGTGCGCCGAGCACTGCTCTCCCCGTGCGTAAGCAATCCTAAGGCCTCGGCTAACAGGTAGGGGTCTGGTGGAGAAAAGTAGTGCTGACCTCATAATCTAAGTCTCAGAGATCACTTACCAACCTAATAGCCCTTCTTTGAACCCTTTCTAATAAGGTAATATCCTTGTTTAGATATGGAGACCAAAACTGAACAGCGTACTGGTGATATTTCAATGCATGATAATTGAATATAAATGTTGTGTAGTTTACTGAAAATACAGTAAAACCTATAAAGTTGACTACCTGTCTAAGTTGACCACTAAAGTGCTGCACCGCAAGTGGTCAAACACATGTTTCACTCAACACCAAATAAATGAAATAGAATCTATGTTTTGTTTTGCACTACCAAAAATAATATTTCTACTTTAAATATCACAAGTTCATAACACAAAAGTTCATTTCTTTCTTTTTGTGTGTGGAGGTGAGGAGGTGGGGAGATACACCACAAATTACCGCACTCGGTGACGTCCATGCAAGGAAAGCCACTGATATATATATTGGAAATATATTAACTGATCCATTAAGTTAAGATTCATATTATTTTGCTCTGACATTTATTTAATAGATTACATTGTTTTTTTTTTTGTTGTTGTTGTTGTTTTGTTTTTGTTCTTGACGTTTCTTCTTCTTTAAATTATAAATAGTAAAAAATGTGTTCAGCATTGTACAAATTTTGTAAATTGTAGATGCAGGGTTCGCACTAGGCCGCGCGATTCCCGCAGTATTTTTTGAAATCCCATTCAAAAAAAGTTCGTTTGTGCGCTGCTCCCGCAACTTGCAGACACGCGTTCCAAACATCGTGATACGAAACTACAACTCTAAACTGATAATTCAATACAAACTAAATGGAGTAGGTTAGTTTAGATGTCTTCATTCTTTCTATGCACAGAGAACAAAATTAAAAAGAGGAGTGGGAAAAAGGAATCTTCCTTGGTTACAAGGTTACAAAAGAATGCTGGTTTCTAAAATATACTGTTTTCATTGAAAAACATCAATAGATAATGTGACATATGATCAGAACCAATAGAACAAATATGAAACTAATTATTAGGATTTTTTTGCAAAAATCCCACATCAAAGAATTTTGGTTAAATAACCAAAATACCAGAGGATCTTCTTCATGCTTAACATTTTATAAAGCACCCATTTTTGTGATTGCGAATTTTATGAAGGATCCGTTTTATGTGAACCATGTTGATGTTTATTCTTTCTTTGCTGAGCATAGCTTAGATAATCATATTTTATTACATAGTTTGTATTGGATCATGATCGGACAATTTAGTTATATTTTTAAAGACAAAAAGAAAAATTCCCACTTAAATTTTAAAAATCCCACGTAAAATTTTGGTCAAGGTGGGAAATCCCACCTTGTATTTTCCCCCAGTGTGAACCCTGAGATGTAAGGAATAGCGTGAAAGTATGATAAATAAAAAAGTTCTGGGGAGAAAAAAAAAAAGGTTTCGAATCTACGTCCAAAGTAAGAATAAGAAAAAAAAATTTTTTTTTTCTTCACTTTTTTAGTCATAACACTAAAACTCATCGACAGCTACTAACTTTAAAAAAAGTAAGAGAATCGGTTGGCAAACAGAGAAGAAAATTGTAGTTAACTGTTTTGTCTTGGACTATTTATATATAGATATTTTGTGGAAAACAAAATGCAAATTGAATCAGGTTAGATACTGAGAAATATAATCCAAGAAACATCATTCTTGTCGAGTTCTTAGTAGATAGTTTTGTTCCATCTTCACACATCTGAAAAGAAAATATTCTGTTAAGTAATGTCATTTATCTTGGTTATTGTAAAGTAATAAAAGTGATATACTTCTGCTATGTCTAGTTCGTTTTTACGTGTAAACTGAAATAAAATCTTCTAACAATAACTTATGTGTATTTGCTGGTGGAACCTTCTTGCACTAAAGGTCATTGTTTGTATTTATCACTTTATTTTTTTAATAGTTTTTTCTTCTAAAAACTACCGTGTACCGTTATATCATAAAGATGTAATAATAATAACATTGTAGAGAGCATAACCACAGTTATACTAATTGTGTAATTGCATTTTTATGCAAACTAAAGAAAGCAGTTTTTTTTAAATATAATAATAATGATAAAAGGAAGACCTCAAGTTTCCCACCTATACTAAAGACACTAAAGAATGAAATTGTTAAAAACTATTCCATTGTTTTAATCGCTCAGTTTTAAATTACATTTATGATGACTGCAGTCTTGGCAAAGCATTGGAGGAATAATACAAATGGTATGAAAATTATTCATTTTATTTCATTTTTTACTATTTTAGCTACACAATTTGAAAACTATTATAAGGGGCAACTTGGCATTAAAAAATTACAAAATTTTCTGCATTGCATTCCAAAAACTGTTAAAAGTTCGTATTTTTACAAAATAATGTATGCAAATTGATTAGGTTATTTTGCTAGAAGGCATATCTTAATTTTCTTTGACATATTTCTCTCTCATTTAATAGATTTGCAACATAATTAAATAATGGCTGTTTGTGGGTCATTTAAAGGGAGATTATTAACAAAACAAGGCTCAAAAATATAATTTATAGATGCAGCGTAATTTAAAAGTTAAAATAAATTTGTTTTTACGAAGTGAAAACCGTTCTGTTGTAAATTATTACAAATTTGACTTACAACGACAAAGAAATATTAAAAAGTCAAAATATTGCTTGCAATTTACCTGAAAAATGATTACAACAGAATCAAGTACAATTTTTGTTTGTAAATAATATTCGGTTTAGTTAGTAGGTTAGGAGCTAGAGCAATTGAATTATTTAAGAAAGGTAACGCACACGAAATACCATTCAAAAATTCAAACTAGCGTTTTATTTTAATTCTAATTTCAAAATTTGTTTTGACAGTAAAAAATATAAATAATCATAAAAAATTTATATCATTCTGAAGCTGATAAAAAAATTACGTCGGGTGAAATTTGCTCGAAAATGCTAGAATATATCGAGTCTGAGTTACTGCCCAGAATATAATTTCTTCTAACGAAGACGAGGCAAGCTTTTACCATTAAATAAATATTTTCAATCGAGTGGATTCAAATAATTTATTGTTGTAATAAAAAGTCTTTGATTTTCAATTTAAAGTTAATTGTTCATTTTTCGCGACCATGTTTCCTGTTTTATTTATAACTTGTATTGGACTGATATATTTTACCAATGTTATTATTGTAGGGGGAACGCCGGTTAATTTTGCTATAAATAACATACAAAAAAAAAAAAAAAAAAGCTTTTTGATTGATAGATTTAAAAATGTATCTATGTTTTCAACATTATGATTACAAATTTCACTAAATCATTCCGCATTACAAATTGCATTATTAAGGCAATAATTTGAGAGTAAATTAATAATTGAATGGTACACAAAATATTATCTCTAACTCTAATAAATTGCTATTGATTGGGGAAAAATTCGAGTATTAAGTTTGTGGTCTTTTGCATCATGGAGTTAACCCAATGATTGACGACAAAAGTACTGACGTGGAAGACGTTCAAAAGCAGATGGACTTCGGAATTTTTATATAAATTCTGCACTAAAACGCTGTTTAAGAGATATGCTTACTAAAATAAATATTGAACAAAAAGTAAACTTAAAAAGTGATTCCTTATTTTGCCCCAGACTTCAATGGAAAAGGAAGCGCTCTATTTTATAAAGGGTGACCATGTTTCTGAGCATCAACTTGTCCCCAACATGTCCCCAAATCCAAATTTTTGGTGATGTCTTTGGGGTCATAGAAAACTAGTGAATATACGCCTATGTTGTGAAAAATTAATCTCATTAATGTATTTCAAAGGGTATTCAAACATATTTTCTAATAATGTATGCATATTTTCTTAGTTCATTGCCTGTTAGAAATTGAAATACTAGGGCAATAATTTGATAATTAACACAGTATTATCCAACATTTTTCAGTAAAAGTTCAAAATGGCAAATCTAGATGCAATTTGTAAAAATTTTTAAAATTGGGGACATTCTGCGTCTCCAAGGAGTTAGAGTGATTTGGGGGGGGGGGGGGGACAAAGCGTTAAAAATATACAAATTTGGGGACTGTCCCCGAAAGTGAGATGAAAAAAGGGTAGAAATAAATTTCACGTTAAATTAAAGCACAAATGAGCATTAAAACGCAGACATATGTTTCGGGATCGCTTGGAATCCCTTTTTCAATGCGACAGGGAGCTTCTAGATGCAAAACAGAAGCTCCCTGTCGCATTGAAAAAGGGATTCCAAGCGATCCCGAAACATATGTCTGCGTTTTAATGCTCATTTGTGCTTTAATTTAACGTGAAATTTTTTTTCTATTACTTTGCACAAAGTTTAATCATTACTATATGAAAAAAGGGGTTCTTGGTTCTTCATTAATGTTCTTACTCCTTAGTGCCTGTCGGCTTTGCCTCTTTATTTTGCAGGAAGATTCGCGCTCTACAAGATAATCGGGTTAAAAATAGTGTTTTGTTTTGCTACTTCGAAAATCATTGCCCAGATAATTTGACTGTTGCTGTTTCACTGTAAATCTTTTATGAATCAAAAGTATTTTATTTTAAATTGGCGAGGATTCTTTTCCTTACTGACAGTTTATCTTTCCAGCGTAAGGAGGTATGTTGTGAAGTTATATTTTGTATTGTGTCAGATCCGGCACGTACTTAAATATGCAGAAATACTTGTGCAAGTTTGATTAGATGTTATGTTCTAAAACAGGAAATGTTTGTTTATTTGTTTTTTAGTTAGTACTGCATTGTTTGTATTTATACTAAACAATCAGCTGGAGAGAGATTATTAAATAGAACTACAGTAGTTATATTTGATCTTGTTTATAGGGGCAAAGTAAAGTATATTTTTGTTGGATCCTAGAAAGCTCACCCCGTTGGCACGAATTTCGAATTTCGCTGTTTTGTTGTTGGGCACCGGCAGGAAGCATGGCTGCATGTATGAGTGAGTACAGTTTAGAATTTTTTACTTTGTTGAATGCAAAAGGTAAGAAAGAATTGATTGAATGGTGTATGAAAGAAGGATTGGTTGCTTGTAATTATGAATGTCCTAAATGTAATGAGCAAATGGTATTTTTAGAACGAAAGAGTGTTCTTTTGGATGGATACGAATGGAGGTGTCGCAGTCGTAAAAAAGGTGTGAATGCACATGATGTTTCCAGAAGTGTAAGAAAGAATTCGTGGTTTTCAAATAGTAAGTTAAGTATGTATGATATTTTGCGTGTAACTAAAATGTGGTTTGGAAGATGTATGAATGATTATGTTGTGAATGAATTGAAATTGAATAAGAATACAGTTGGTGATTGGTTTATGTTTTGTCGAGAGGTTTGTATGAATGTGGTTGTGAATGATAGTGTGAAAATTGGAGGAGAAAATGTTATCGTTGAAATTGATGAGAGTGAGTTTGGGAAAATGAAGTATGGAAGAGGCGAGCCGATGAATGGACAATGGGTGTATGGAGGTATAGAAAGAGGATCGAATAGATGTTTTTTTCGAGTAGTTGAAGGGCGGACGAAACTTGAATTGTTGCGTGTGATTAGAGAATGGATTTTGCCGGGAAGTACGATTGTTTCTGATTGTTGGAAAGTGTATGACTGTTTGTCAGATGAATGTTTTAAGCGTTTGGCGGTGAATAATAGCTTGTGTTACAAGAATCCTGAAACCGGTGCCCGCATAAATTCAATTGAGGGTACATGGTCGGCGATTAAACGTTTCCTTCGAAGTCAAACAAGCTACGACGAAGGTCGGTTTGACCATTACCTGGCAGAGTACATATGGCGACGCTCCCAAAATCATTCTCTTAGTGACGAGACTTTCAAAGCTTTTTTAAAATGTGCTACTAAGCTGTACCCTCCAATCGGGAAAGATCCTCCAATCGAAAATATCGGCAGTAAAAAAGTAAGTGCTGCTCTTTTTATTTTGCACCCTAAATTTGATTAATTCCTGCATTTAGCCATTTGAGGCCATCTCGTTCTATAAAGGTCAAGATTCAAAGTCGCGACGTGGCGACCTTGTTTGAAAAAGTGGCGATTCAAAAAATTAGGAGCAATCGCCACATTTCCTTTTTTTTTCTAATTTCTAAAATAAATCCTTCCTCTTAAAATACATCTATAGAATTTACAACCCTTGCCTTTTTCACGCACACAAGCACAATGAAAACGCATTAATTCGGGATTCAAGTAACCGAACTTCGGCCGATTGTCTTCATTTCCCCTTTCACAAGAAAAAAATGGCGAAATTTTTTCCCGATTGCTCTGTTATTTTCTTTCTAAATTTCTTCTCACTGCCATTTGCATCTCTTAAATAGTAGCAGGAAGCAATCTTAATCTTGATTTTTTTTTTCACCGCCGCAACAAATTCATTTTAGATCGGCCATTTTTGCTTAAAGGTTATAAAATCGAACTTTCGTGTCACGCCATTTTGAAAATGGTAAGAAAATTTTAAAAAGAGTTTTGAAAAGAATGAAACTAAAATGTACTGATCAAAATTAAAATTGGAAATATACATTCTTTTTATATTTGTGTTCAAAAATGGTATGTATTTGTGATTGTGTTTTTTTGTAAAGGGTTCGTCGTCTGTTTTTCTTTTTCTAGTTTAAAAGTTATACGCATTTTTTTTGCATTGTAGACTTTATATGACAAAATATTATGTTTTCTTCACTGAAAATAAGACACATAAGGAATTTTAGTGCACTGATGCACCATCTCCTCCCTTGCACTTTTGTTTTATGACGGATAGGTGGCCACTAAGTGAATCGAGTTTAGTTGCCACTGGTCACTTCCAAATTTTCTGCGTCTTGACCTTTATCGTTCTACGAGATGGACTCCAAATTGGCGATTTTGAAAGTTGCGCCAACAAGATGGGCTCTCCTAGGATTTTACCTAAATTTTTGGATGAAGCGTTTAAGCTAAAAATATTTCCCAAAGATTGGATAATCAAAATCCAGGGAAATAATTGTGAAGAAGCCAAGGTTTAAAAGGAATATCTGTTGCATTTCACAATTGGTATAATGCATTTTATTTAAAAAATGCTTATAGCTTCCCACCGATATGTTCAATGTCTATGTACAACTATTTAATTCATAATAATAGAGAAAAGGATTATTTACTTATTTTGTGTCAAGTTAAAATATTCTTAAATCATTTCTCATTTTAAAACAATGCCAAGAAACAAGAAAACGTTTTGATGCAATTTTATCACTATGTGTGATATCTCATTTGCTTCAGGTCCCAAAAAGTCAAATTTAGAAATTGGTCACAAAAGTAACAAAAATTGTGAATTGGTCACAAAAAAATTCTGTCACACGAGAATGATCCTCCCCAGAAGACAACGGTTATTCGGTATCAACCATATCTGTAAATGTTTGGATCATACCACTGCACGAAATACCCGGCTATCCGGCATGTCAGATTTGATTTTAAAAGTTTAAACGTTTTGAAAATAATATGTGAATTACAAACCTATTACGTATTTAGCAGCTGTGATATGTTAAAAAATATGCATAGAATTTTCAACTTTTAATCATCGAAGCAGGATATCCGGTACTTTTTCGCCAGCTAAGGGACACTGCATATTCAATAATACCTGGCAGAAGCGATGTCCGATGCATCACCCACCGAACAGTCCTGAAATTAACACAAAATTTAAATTTTGAAAATCTGTCATTGTTCAGAAGCAGTTTTAAGTGATCAGATACATTTTGATATTTTGTCTTATAACTAAAATAATTGCTGTCAAAACTTAAACATTTTTTATTATCTTTCAAAATCCCTGAAATGTGACATAATGAAGAAACAATAGAGACCGTTCACAAATTATGTCACACTTTTTTCAATATATTTGACCCCTCCCCCCTTTGTCAAAATGTCACACTTCAACATACCCCTACCCCCTTTGTCACATGTCATGTTATATTATGTAAACAAAAAAATAAGTTTAAGTGGCTGATTTTAACTTTTTTTTTAGAAATCAAAATGTACGATGTCACACTTGTTGTTACCCCCTCCCCTTGTCACAAACTGTCACACTTTCTTGAACCCATTTATGAATGACCCCTTGCCAGGGTTCACGCCATTAGAATTCAGACCCGTCTTCGGACCCTTGACAAAATTCCAAATACTCAAAATGGACTTCTCACGAAACTCAAATCAATCAAAACGGAAGCTTCACAAATGCCAAGCTTCCAAATCGTACTTTTCACATCATTATTCATTAAAAAAACAGCAAAAAAAAAACATTTTTTTCATCACTGTACATCTAAATTTTAAATTTTCTCAAAATTATTTGCTTTTTCCCGCAAAAATCTCTTTAAAATTCAGAGAAACGGACCCTGTTAAAAGTGCTGGATTGACCCCTGCTTATACTATGTTATAAACAGAGTATTATTTTGCTTTTACAGTTGCTTTTGTTCTTTTTGAAAATTATTAAAATACTTCAAGAAATTTCCAAATTATAAAAAATATTTGTACATACTATACAAGCAAAAAAATAATGGGTTCAAATGGGCCATTCATAAATGATGTCACGCCTTTCCCCCCATATATTTGACCCCCCCTCCCCCTTTGTCACATGTCACGCTATGTTGCATAATGCATGATGTCACACTTCTTGTTACCCCCTCCCCTTGTCACAGTTTGTTACAATTCCACAGACCTCCCTCCCCCCCTCAAAACATAACATCATTTATGAATGATCCCAAATATGATTAGTTGAATGTTTTTTTTAAAAAAAGTTTCCTGCTCTTAAAGTGGGGGGGGGGGGGGGAATCATGAAGCTGTGCATTTGCTTTAAATAAGAAAAATCATCATCATTGAAATGACAATGTAGTATACATATTTTTTCCAGGTTTCCAAGTATCCCCTTTGAATTTTGAAACAGTTTTGCATCTAGAATGTTCTTCAGGGGAGGGGGGGGGGGATGTATGCTGGTGGGCCCACCAAGGAGGGTTCATGACACTGCCATTGAAATTTTTAGGGGAGGTGATTGGTGTAGGTGAAAACTGGGAAATTTGGTTAGTTGCCACTTTTTAAAATTGCTAATAAAAATAGAAAACAAACTCTAAAATTGTTTAGAAAATAAATAAATTAGTGAAATAAAATAAGAAATATATGCCAATTTGAATTAACAGATGCTAAAATTATTTCGAACTTTTAAAATGAGTAAAATATATACAGGATGCTGAAAAATAGAAAGGGGTAATGCAACATGAAATTTTTGGTGCAAAGCACGTGTTCAAGTTGGCAAGTTTCCAAGCAAAAAAAAAGGGTGATTTTTGCTCATAATAAGAATAAGAAAAGAAAAATGCAATTTTTCTTTCAGATGTTCATTAAATTATTCCAATCTTCAAATAAATAGATAAAATACATAAAACGTTTACAGAATGAAAATGAAGCAGTTCGTTCAGGAGGGGAGGAGTGGCGATCAAGCATTTTTTAATCGTCATTTTTACTACTTTAATCACCACGTGACGAGTGCCGACCGCTAATCTTCATCTTTAGTGGCTGGTTTCATGGGGTTTTAGATATTTTTGCGGGGCGGGGGTCATTGTTCTTGGTGAAGAAGGCATGTGCTTAGGGGGGCTCCCTGGCTCATAATAGTCCTTGTTACTAGATTTAGCAACAAGGCTTAAGGGGGCGGGGCGGGGTTGATTCTCTTAACCGCTCCCTTATTGCATCCTTGAGTTTCCTGACATTACTCAGAAGTTGAATATTACTCTGACAGGGTTCACACTGGGGAAAAATACAATGTGGGATTTCCCACCTTGACCAAAATTTTAAGTGGGATTTTTAAAATTTAAGTGCAAACAATTCTTTTTTTGAAAAAAAAAAAAAAAAAAAAAAAAAAAAAAAAAAAAAAAAAAAAAAAAAAAAAAAAAAAAAAAAAAAAAAAAAAAAAAAAAAAAAAAAAAAAAAAAAAAAAAAAAAAAAAAAAAAAAAAAAAAAAAAAAAAAAAAAAAAAAAAAAAAAAAAAAAAAAAAAAAAAAAAAAAAAAAAAAAAAAAAAAAAAAAAAAAAAAAAAAAAAAAAAAAAAAAAAAAAAAAAAAAAAAAAAAAAAAAAAAAAAAAAAAAAAAAAAAAAAAAAAAAAAAAAAAAAAAAAAAAAAAAAAAAAAAAAAAAAAAAAAAAAAAAAAAAAAAAAAAAAAAAAAAAAAAAAAAAAAAAAAAAAAAAAAAAAAAAAAAAAAAAAAAAAAAAAAAAAAAAAAAAAAAAAAAAAAAAAAAAAAAAAAAAAAAAAAAAAAAAAAAAAAAAAAAAAAAAAAAAAAAAAAAAAGACTGTACTCATGTCGATCAACACTCCTCCACATTCTACTCTGGGCACTTCTGTATCAGTGAGCGCAATGGCCACTGACCAGGGTTCGCCATATGTTGTCTTCCCAGCGGGTCCCAAAAATGGCCTTCCGCAATCTGTAAGAGAACGCAAAAACATACAATCATGAGCAAAACTTGCCATTCATAAAGTAGGTGATCGACTTATGTGTTTCCTGAGTTATTTTCTAGATGGCACCACTGGCATGCCCATCATAATAAAATGTGCTAATATAGGTCGAATTTTTTTGAAAATGTGGTTAATTCAATTTTCCATAATATAAGATATTGTCACTACCTTTATTTACAGTACACTAAAGAATACTTCAGAAATTTATCAACAGATGGCAACATCAGTTTTTTCTTATTAAATACCGTAACGCCAAATACCGTATTACTCAAGATATTGAAAACGCTTGACTTACTCACCCCCTCAAATTTTGTAGTACGCCGCCTATTTAAGCGCTCACTGACTAATTACAGAAGTATATTATCAGTGAATGTCTGCATACTCAAAACTGTCATGAAACACTCAGCGACTAACACAACGTTTCTCAACTCTTTCAGTATTCGCGGCCCTGTGTTTCAATCATAATTTTCATTGCGCCCCCCACTTACAATAAAATGTATACAACAATAATGTATATTCAATACTTTAGATTCTGTTTCTGAATTATTTTTAACTAACTGCCAAAACTAGAGTAAAAGCGAGTAATTTAGTAATAAAACTAATTTAGTAATAAATCACTGTTTGAATTTTCGGCAGGAGTAAAGGATTATTTTTCCTCATTAAAACAAGGGCATTACGCATTCTACTATTACCATTTTCAACATCCTCCTTTTGTGAAACTGGATTCCTGCTGTTGCTTCTTTGAAGACAAACGATAGATCTCGGATAAATATAGAAAAAGAACTGAGAGTGACTATTTCTAATATTAAGTATTCCTTCTAAAAACTTTGCTTTGAAAGACACTCCCGAGGAAGGCACTATAATTATTAAATGATTTTAATTTAGTATGTTTTGATTTAGTAATTTGTTTTACTTTAATAAGTTGTTAAATATATCGAAATGTATTTTGTTTTCTATGTGAATGTGTGCTTTCCTTTCAGACACTTAATTCTTTAAAGTAATATTTTTTCTTGGATATTCTCGCCCCCCCCCCTTAGGGGGGCAGGCCCCACAGGGTGAGAATCGCTGGACTAACAGTAACCATTATCATCAGACTGAAGTTATCAACAACTACAAGCGCAGTGAGACATAATTAATTAATAAGAATTTTAAATAAATTTAGTAATCGCAAACAGTTTCTGGAGTCGTTGGTCTTGAGTTTTAGCGGTTTCACACTTGTCAAATTGGAAGGCAAAAATTACTTCTGCTTAGCTTTGGATTTATCGGGATCTGGAGTTTAAACTGTCTGAGAATTACGGGAATTTAAGAATTAATGTCAATGGCCATATTTTTTCATTCATTTTTGAAACTTTCGAAAGCTCACTTTTGGAAACATGATTTGATCAATTTAATAACTTGTGCGCTGAACGCTACTAATAGATTTTATTTTCGTCAACGTGAGCTCAATCAACAAATTCACGTAGCATTTGCAGGGGCGGGGTCAATTGCTCCCTCCCTCTGACTTTTAGAAATACATTATATCTGCACATGTGTTTATGCGTTTTGTGGTTTTTACCTATAATATGCATTGAATATATACCCTTAGCCTCCCCCCCCCCTGAGAAAATTTGAAAATATCAGGCCTGAATAGAAATACGTTAATGACCATTGAGCAGAAATAAGTTAAGAAACACACCTTGCAAACAGGTAGGTCCCACACGACCTGTTGGGCATCTCGTACAGTGGTCCACTTCTGGATTGCACGTTTTGCAAGAAGCCCATCTTCCACACACATCTTCATTATCAGGAATGTTATGAAGGCAAAACCTATATCAAAATTACGAAAGGTAGATGAAATTTTATGACTACGAGCTCTATTAGTAGAAATGTTTTCTAATTGTTACTTGCGGAGGGTTATTTATTACGGAAAATCGGTATGAGACCACGAAGTTGGAAGACTTCCGTCGTATTGTTTCATTCGTTTTATTTCCAGTTAGCCAATCACTGTAATTAATTAAATTTTCGTAAAAGTTTATGCTACTTAAATGAGTATACAATGAGTAAGCTTCAGTTACGTTCTTATACATCAAAATTGTATAAATATGAGAAGTGGTCTCTCAGCAAAAACTGTACGTCATGGATCATTTTGGTTTGGATATTTGAATCAAGCACCTTTTGTTTATATAGAATCACATAGTTTCATCTGACGGACAAAAAAAAAAGTTCAAAATTTGTTGCACAGTGTAATCCGTAAGATATATTTAAATCGACAATGTAAGTAATAAAGTGTAATATTTTCAAGAGCAAATATTTCCCTGCTGTTCCTTGCGCCATGCATGAAATATACCAAAAAAAAATAATTCTTTTTTTTCAGAGCTAAAGCAGAGCAAAAACAAACATTTCATTATCAGAAAAATTAGCGCAGAATTTAAGAAAAATATATTTTTTGATTTTCAAAACAGTAAAACCATATTCTTACTTTCTTTCTAATGGTCACACTAATTATAAGAGAAAAAAACTGGTGTGTAAGACATCGACTCGCAATCTCTTTACAATTCAGAAGAACAAACTAGCCTACTCCAAATTAATTTGCACGATATAGTAAAATGGCAAGCTCGTAAAAGTGAAAACAATTACTATTTCCGGTTCCAATAAGAAAACGTATGGAAATGAATTTAGATATAACATCTTGTCCCAATTAATTAATAATATCCCGTAATCTTGTTCCAATTACATTTGCACAGTATAGTAAAATTGCATAAGTGAAAAATAATTACCATTTCGAGTTCCTATAAGAATGTACGAAAATGAGATCATTAAAAATCTCATCCTGTTCCAATTAATGAATACTGTCCCGATTAATTTGCACAATATAATTAGAATGGAAAAATCGTTAAAAGTTGAAATAAATACTTTTTCGGGTTAAAATAAGAATGTATGAAAATGATCATTAAAAGTCTCATCCTGTCCTCAATTAATTAATAATGTCCCATAATCTTGTTAAAATTAATTTGCACAGCATTGTAAAACCGCTAAAGTGAAAATAATTATTGCAAAATCACAAAAGTGAAAGTAATTACTATTTCGGGTTCCAATAAGAAAGTCTGAAAACGATCATTAAAAACTTCAACAGATGTAAGATTTTCTTCAGCATAATTTTAATCAGACCGAAAACTCACAACTAAATAAGACTATCAACGCACATTTCGTTCTTAACCCCTTGAAGCACGAGTTTTTTTCCAGAAAAACTGGAAAAAAATTTGATCGAGTTTTTTTTTTGACAGAAAATGAATATATAGGTAAGAGTACGCAGTCGGTTAAGAGTACGCAGGGACTTTTTTCCCTGTTGGCAACCCCTGCAAGCAGAAGCGAGTGTGATCAACTCAACACGTTTTTTTTTCAGCTGGCTCAAGAGACCGCCATGTTATTTTCATCCTTGCTGTCGTTTTTTTTATCAGGTAAAAATACTATTTCTGCGTGTTGGCATGTAATTTTTTGTGTAAAGAAATATTAATTTTTTTGTCAATAAAGCATGATGTTTGCTTTTAAGTAATATCATTATGAGCTTTGTTCCCTTCCGAACAACGTGAGCGTGTTAGAATTTTACTATTGTGAATGCTACAGCCATCTATGGACGATTTTGAGGAGCAATACATCGGCGGGTAAGAGTACGGCGGGCCGTTTATTTATCAATAAATCTTCTTTTCCAACAGGCAAACTGCCTTAAAATTGAGATTTCAGTTTTTGATTGGATAAAAAGTCATTTTAGTCTAAATTTACTGTATATTGACGAAAATCATTTTATTTGCTGCAAAAATTAAAATACAAACAAGCTTCAGCAGCTCAAATGATGGGTTCGCTCATTCGCAAACAGTTCGTTAATCCGATGTCTCCAATTTCGTCATTACCTTTAAGATGTGAGCTTTCCAGTGTATTTTGGGTTTTAGCATTTGATTAAGTTTTCTAGTAAAAATTTTTTTGATGGGAATGAAACGTTTATATTCTCCTATTCAGAAAAGTATCCAGAAATCAGATATTCCTTGGCACATCCATGTTGATGCAAATCGAATTAACAATACTACACTTCTGTATCGGCTATTATAATCTAATGAAGTGCATGTAGCAAAGTAAGTGTATTTAATTTTTAGTAAATATCTTTATTCAATTACTTTTATATGCAATCATTTAAGTGAAACTGGTAATTACACCTGAAAATTCAAGTTTCACTTCGCAGCAAGTAGATATTTGTTTTCATTTTATTCTGAACGTTTAATTTTTATAAAATATTTTCCCACCAAAACTTTTGCAATGCTGTTCTATAGCTACAGATTGTTCCACAGCGCGTAGAAAATAATAATTTTTTTAAAATTAATATGTTACTTTAAGCACATCAATTTGTGCGAAAGAATTAAAGCCAGTCAGGACGACTACCTGGCCAGAACATCTATTTCTGCATCTCAGAAGTAGTTCACTGGACAGCTACTTCTTCTAGACTCTCGACCTTGTAAGCTAAGATAGGCACAGCAGCGCTTAGCTCCTATAGAAGCGACTGCTGTGCCAGAGTTGAGTTGAGAGAAAACTAAGCCATATGTATCTATATAATGTATAATATATTCAACGATATACACATGTAGATATCTTTTTCTCAACTAATAAAGGGATCTTGGGTATGAAGCTAACGTTCGCAACCAAAAATTTCTGTTTTGAAAATTATCTTCATCATTTTTCGTCTTCTTGAAAATAAAAACAGTTAATAAATGATACATTTCATTTTTGTTAGAAAAAATGAACGGGTGCTGAAACCCAAAAAGTTCTTGAATTTCCCGCCACTCGAACTCCTGTGTGTGGGCAAATAGTAGGTTTCTGTCTCCGAAAGGTGTTTCTAGCAAAGCTGCTCTTCTAAAGTGCACTACTTTTGTCAGTATACTAACAAGAATGCAAAATCAGATAGCATGTTTTTATTCATTCATTTTTTATTGCTTCCTTTTGCGTTTTGATTTTGTTATACAATTCTACCAATAACAGGAACGTATAATTCTATTAAACACGAGTTGAAACTTAGTATTATTGAGAATTCTTTTATTCTAGTTTCAATTTTGCAACCAGAATATTAAACAGCAGTTATCGGCTACTTTTCTACGCAAACTACTGAAAAAGTAGTAAGATTGTTTTAATGAGTTAAATAATATGGTTTTTGAATTCTTAGACCGTCGAAACCGAAGTTTAAACCAAAATTAAGTTTATATGTTGATTGGTTGCTGAATGCCAAATGAGGAACCAAAATGCCGCCATATTTGATGGCCAGTAAAATTATTCGCCCAGGAATCAACATGTCTACCTAAGATAGTTTCGTAGAAGAACCTCTACAGATCCTGATTCTAAAGAGAAAAATCTCTGGTCATAAAAATTTTTTACGGATCTACATTGTGAGGACTGGAATATTTCTAGATTCGTGGCTTTTTAGTTGCTTTCCTGAGCAATTTCCAGGTTTGTGACTTTTCGGGACCTGTAGACACCCACACCTTGTACCATTTACTATACAATACAACGTTAAAAAGAAAAAAAGATAATAAGTTAGAGAAATCAAGCCAAACCTTTCTAATAAAGATAAAAAATACTTATTTTTTCACCCATAACGTTTTTTTTAAAAAACCAATGTAGCCAAATTGATGTGCGATATTTGAGTTCGACTACTCTCTATCGATTAAAGAAAAAATCATCAAAATCGGTTCACTTAGTCAAAAGTTATGGATGAAAAAACAAAAAAAAATGACCACATTTCTGCCCATAACTTTTTTTTCAATTATCGAATATGGTCAAATAAAAGTACGGGAACTATGGGAAACCACCCTCGATCGATTAAAAAAAAATCATGAAAATCAGTACATCCGATGAGAGTTACACTGTTAAAAATTTCCGTAACAAAATAGTAAAATAACCATTATTTGATTGTTATTTTACCATATTTAACTGCAACAGCTGAATAACCATTAAAAAGATGGTACTCAAACCGCTGATGAGAAAAAAATCGTTTATTCTCTGTTTATCTTAAAGAACGTTTAACTAACCGTCATTTTCAAGCGCTCAATAAGAATCGGGCGTCCATCTTGATTGTGAAATCTTACCGGGGGGGGGGGGGGTCGTACGTTATTTTTTAAAATATGAATAAAGTTTTATCAGTTAAAATCTGCATGTGTATATAAAAAAAAAGAAGATAAAAAAAGTGGCTTAAGCAGTGGATACTAAATAGAAACACATACACACGTCAATCAAAAATTGGAGCCATCAGATTTCCGAACTGTTTGCGAATGAGCGAACCCATCATTTGCGCTGCTGAAGCTTGTTTGTATTTCAATTTTTGCAGCAAATAAAATGATTTTCGTCAATATACAGTAAATTTAGACTAAAAATGACTTTGCATCCAATCAAAAACTGAAATCTCAATTTTAAGGCAGTTTTGTTGAAAGGAAGATTTATTGATAAACAAACGACCGCCTTGTGTGGTGCCGATGGCCGAGTGGTTAGCGAGTAACGTTGGTATGGCAAACAACCGGTTCGATTCCCGCGGGGCTGCGTTTACCGTTTCTACGCCTCGAAGATTCTGCGCCTCGAAATGGTTCAAAAACGCTAAAATTTTTTGGGTTTTAAAAACCCTTTTTAAATGGTTATAAAACCGTAAACTTTTATATTTACGGCTTTTTAACCAAGCTGATTGGAAATGGTTAGGTCCCGTAAAGATAGAAAAATGTTCCAAACCGAAAATTTTAACGGTGAATTAGATGGACAGGCTGCTGCCGGTCATTTAACCCTAATTTCATGCTGAAATTTCTAGCAGTGTATGAGTGGACAAACAAACAAACAAAAAAACGACATGCAGTGAAACCTGTCTAAGTTGACCAGTTGCGGTGCAGCACTTTAGTGGTAAATTTAGACAGGTGGTCAACTGATAGAGGGTGAGATAGAGGGTGAAGGGCTAATTCCGTTCCTGACAAAAGTGGTCAACTTAGACAGGTGGTCAACTTACAAAGGTGGTCAACTTACAGGTTTTACTGTACATACAGTTTGAATGTATAACCTGCTTCCTTTGTGAAGTCGGTTAATAAGCAGTAAACAAAGTCTTTATAAAACTTTCTTTATTAAGAAATAATGCAAAGCAAAGATTGCGGCGTTCTACAACTGATCGTCAAGGATCCAGGGCAAATAAGGGAGTACATTCGTGAATACAGTGAAATGTCCGAACGCTTCACACACTCCTACGGTTCCGTAACTGGCCAATCCTTCTACTGTGTAACGCTGAAGCCTCCTGTCGAAGAACACCATTGGAGCTCCTCTGTGACCCGCGCAAACATTCTTTCCTTCTTTCTTATATCCGGCACAAAACATGTTCGCCCCAACGGATTCGTCCATATTTTGTGGTAGAAAGTCTCGTATTCACTCACCGACGGGAAAAACTTGCAAGTGGACAGAAGAAAGAGTTTTGGGGAGCACACCGCTCGAACTCGAACGCCAACCAGCAACCTAAAACGAGAAAATGTGACATTTTGGGACAAAGGAAGAGGGTATGTTGACATGTGGCATTTTGTGACAAAAGGGGATGGGTATGTTGAAGTGTGACATTTTGTGACACGACCGGGATGGGGTATGTTGAAATGTGATATTTTGTGAAAAAGGGGGAAAGGAGTATGTTGAAAAAATGACATTTTGTGACAAAGGGAGAGGGGTTTTGTTTACGTGTGACAATTTGTGACAAAGGGGGAGGGTATGTTGAAGTGTGACATTTTGTGACAAAAGGGGATGAGATATGTTTTAAATGTTACATTTAGTAACAAAGGGAGAGGAGGTATGTTGAAATGTGACATTTGTGAAAAAGAGGAGAGGGGCAGGTTGAAGTGTGACATTTTGTGACAAAAGGGGATAAGGTATGTTGAAATGTGACATTTTTTTGACAAACGGAGAGGGGTATGTTGAAATGTGACATTTTGTGACAAAAGGGCAGGGGGGTCAAAATTTATGAAAAAACCATGACATTATTTATGGACGGTCCCTTTTATTTATCAATATTTTATTACTCATTTGAATGAAGAATAAGTTGGGTTTAGTGGGTTAAGTACCGCAGTTCATATTGAGTCGTACACTAATGACCCCCCCTCCTCCCCCAGCTCCTCCCTCAAACTTCTTACAGAGAAATGTTAAATACTTACGTCTCCCTTCTTTCCTCGACGCAAATTTCTTGCCGTCGTTTTCAAGGTCGGGAGACAGACAGGATAGATACGGTCAGAGAATTGGACTGGGGGCGAAACTTTCACAACTGCGATATTATTTACGTACCTCCATTCGTTGAAGTCGGGGTGAACTCTGATTGTAAAATTCTGAGGAGAAAAAAAGTGCGAATTTCACTATTTTCCGAAATTGGATAAAGAAGTTATGTAAAAATTAATGTACTATCATAAACAGAACATTCACTTAAGCCAGCGTTCATTTGAACTCTAACAACTCTGTACTAATATTTCTGCAAAATATATTTTTCAAGGCATAGATTTAATGTTAACCCTCTCGTTCCAAATTATGAGAAAATAAGAAAAAATCCGTCATTTAATGCACATAAATGCCACCCCATTTCAAGTGCAAAAATAAATAAATAAATAAATAAATGCGTAAATAAATAAATAAAAATAAATACATAAATAAATAAATACATAAATAAAAATACATAAAAAAATAAATAAAAATTAATACATAAATAAATAAAAATATATAAAAAAAATGTTTTAATAATCTACAAAATTAGCCGCCCTCGCTTTTTTTACAAGCCTTGTAAGAGGGTTATGACGGTTTAATGTTATGTGAAGAGACGGATGAATGGCCACGACATCTAAAAAAAAAAAAAAAAACAATAACGGAATTTTCTATTTTTGAATTTTTTTTTATTCTTGGATACTCATTATATTTTTAAAATAATCATTAAAAAAATAATTATGGGTAAATTCTGAGAATTTCAAACTCAAATAAATTCTATTAAACGGCCGTCCAAACGTCAAAACGGACTCGGGAATGGTTAAAATCGTTATTTCAGTGATTCATACGCACGTGCGTATGTTAGACTTAGCGATATATCGATATTTCACAAAATACCTGTATTACACATTCATCGCGATGCTCGATTTCAAAATTGCTGTATCTTCCGCTATATCGTGATTGGCGATGATATCACGGTTTTCGATAGATTCACCTCAATCCGGAACCACAAATACGGAAAGCTCGGGGCCGCGATCTTTCCGGATTTCCGAATTTTGGGTCCTCATTCGAAAAATTTTGTAAGTAGCATAAGAACCCATATAATTTGCTCTGGAAGTATTTATTAGCATTTTGCTCATTTATAGCATTTTTTATTATCGTATATATTTGCCCATAAGTCGCGGAATTTAACAAAAAAAAAACGAAGCTGGAGTCGACTTACATTTCAGGCAAAACATCGAAAAATCTAGACTTTTCGTGATATTATTTAACCTTTTTAAATTTTAAACAACAAAGAAAAGAATTCGAGAAATTCTGATACGATTTATATTCTCTAGTCACTTAATTTCAGTTAAAGATGGGACTACCGGGAAAATGCGAGAAACGCCGAATTTCAATTTCGCGAATGTTCTGTATCGCGCGAAAATTAGTTCATTTTAAAAAATAAATATAACTACAAGAAATTTAAAAAAGCAAAATTTAATGATGTTAACTCAGCATTAAAGCAACAATTAATAAAAACTCTAATCGCAAAAACGAACCCTTTTCAGAAAATCGCGAAATAACTTTTTTGAAAACTGCACATTTTCGATCTTAAACATGTTCATTACATTTTATTTTCCTTCTTTTTAAAATGTCTATTTCCAAAAAAAAAAACGGTGCGAAATAATTCCGTTTTTTTCTTTAAAAAACAAAAGCTGGGTTTCTTTTCAGCTACCGATTGTTTTTTTTTTTTTTTTTTTTTTGAAAAAGTTCGGATTTTGGGATTCGAATTTGGGTTCCATACTGTACTGAAACATTGCGATATATCGAAATATCGCGATATTATTTTGACGATGAATCTCGGTATCAAAAATTAGACATCGGCAGTACTAGCGTATGTACATACATACAAACGGATATTGTGAAAAAACTGTCCAAATTGATATATTTGTGACTAAAATGCAAATTTAGGCTGAAATTTTTAATGGGAAATTTTTCATGATTAGTAAAAAAGACACTTAATGGGTTAATAAAAACTTCATGAGCTACTAAAAGTAAGACACCATAGTGTCACGTATGGTGCCTTACTTTTAGTAGCTAACCTATTAGTTCCTTTTAAATAACCCATAGGAGATAACCCGTGGTGTGCCTTATTTCTAGTAACCCATTAAGTGCCTTTAAAAAAAAGGGACTTTTAATGGGTTAGTAGTACAATCAAGGTTCTGAGTTCCTGTGTAACATTTGACACATTCACGGATCCCCGTTTGGAAAACTAAATTAACACAATGCACTTAAGTTAAAAACCTGAACGTGAGGGAAATCGAAAGATGTGAGCACGTTTTCATGGTTTACATTAAGTTAATTAAATTAATAATATTAACGCTCAAAATCAGGAACATCAAGGAGCTCCGAATAGAATTAAACAAGCCATTAAACTTTCCACTATATAAGCATCGAATTTATAAAATTAGCAATCTCTAGCTGTCTTGGTAATGTAAAATTTCCTCAGGTTTTTTACCCTGTAGAGCACTCACCCATACAATGGAAACTCTACTATTAAATGATTTTTTTAAGGAATTTCGACTCGTAACAAAAATTAAATAAATAAAAGAAGTAAAGAAACTACAACCGGAACCTTTCACAAATGTGGGTATTAAAAATATTTCAATACAAGCAAACATTATTTTCGCTGAAAAAAACAGCACTTTTGAAAAAATTTCCATTTTCTCTTGTGGAATTCTTTTGAATGCTCTGATCAAATTTTAAAAAAAACCATTATTAGTGAAAGCTTCAAAAGAGAATTCTGTAAATGTTCACCTTAGAAAAATTTGGGAAAATTTATATTTTTGATGGTAAAATCATGACTGCCACAGATCGATAAGCCCCGATTCATTTTTGACTTTACTCGTAGTGTTACTTACAGATATCAGATAAGGTAAAATTTACAAAAGAAAAGGATTCTCAAACATCGAATACCATAATTTATAATTTAAACTCATGAGCTTTTGGAAACTTCGCAATAAATTATTGTTATATATCACCGTTCTTTTCTCCACTTTCTCGTGGTCGTCATCTTTTGCAGTTCTCTCATGGTATTTTCCGAAAATAAGCTCCGAAGGTTCAGGTTGTGTAACGCAATTAGCAGTGGTCAAGACTGTACTCATATCGATCAACACTCCTCCACATGCTACTCTCGGCACTTCTGTGTCAGTGACCGCAATGGCCACTGACCAGGGCTCGCCATATGTTCTCTTCCCATCGGGTCCCAAGAATGGCCTTCCGCAATCTGTAAGGGGAAAGCAAAACGTACAATCAAGAACAAAACTTGCCATTCATAAAGTAGGCGATCAACTTATGTGCTTCCTGAGTTATTTCCTAGATGGCACCACCAGCCATAATAAAATGTGCTAATGACGTGGTGAGAAACATATCGTTGTAGGTCGAATTTTTTTTGAAAATGTAGTAAATTCAATTTTCCACAATATGGGATAATATCACTACCTTTATGTACAGTACACTAAAGAATACTTCAGAAACTTATCAACAGATGGCATCATTTGTGTTTTCTTGGTGAATACCGGAATGCAAAATACCGTTTACTCAAAATACGGAAACGCTTGACTTACTCACCCCTCAAATTTTAGTAGGCCGCCTATTTAAGCGCTCACTGACTAATTACAGAGGTATATTATCAGTGAGTCTGCATACTCAAGACTTTCGTGAAACATTCTTCGCCAAACAATAACTATTATCATCAGACTGAAGTTATCAACAACTACAATCGCAGTAATTAATTAATAAGAATATAAAATGAATTTGGTAATCAAAAAACAGTTTCTGGTGCAGTTGGCCTTCAGTTTTGGCGGTTTCACGCTTGTCAAATCGGAAGGCAAGGAAATACTTCTGTTTAGCTTTGGATTTATCACTGATCTGGGGTTTAAACTGTCTGAGAAATACGGGAACTTAAGAGTTTAGATAATGTCAATGGCCATAGTTTCCCGTTCATTTTTGAAATTTTTGAAGCTCACTGCTGGAAATAAGATGTGATCAAGTTAATAATTTGTGCGCTGAACGCTACTAATGGATTCTGCTTTTGTTAAATTGAGCTTAATCAACAACTTATTACGTAGCATTTACATGTTTCAGAATAACTACAGTAGAATACAGGCCGGTCATTTGGGCGATCAGGGATGGGGTCAATTGCTCCCTCCCTCTGACTTTTAGAAGTACATTGTGTTCGCACTGATGTTTATGCATTTTGTGGTTTTTTACCTATAATATGCATTGAATATATACCCTCAGCTTCCACCTCTGGAAAATTTTCAAAATTACAGGTCTGAATAGAAATAAGTTAATGACCTCTGAGCAGAAATAAGTTAAGAAACAAACCTTGCAAACAGGTAGGTCCCACACGACCTGCTGGGCATCCCTTACAGTGCTCCACTTCCGGGCGGCATTCTTTGCAAGAAGCCCATCTTCTGCAAACATCTTCATTCTCAGGAATGTTATGAAGGCAAAACCTATATCAAAATTACGAAAGGTAGATGAAATTTTATGACTACGAGCTCCATTAGTAGAAATGTTTTTTTAAATGTAACTTGCCGAGGGTTCTTTATCGCGGAAAAAAGATATAAAACCATAAAGTTGGAAGACTTCCGTCATATTGTTTCATTCGTTTTTATTGCGAGTTAGCCAATCACTATAATTAATTAAATTTCCGTAAAAGTTTATGATACTTAAATACAAAACTCCAGTCAACAGAAATAATTTCAGTCTTACCTAATGAAATCTTAGGTTAAATTACTAAGGCATTAAATTGAAAGTTAAAGTGTTTTTATTAACACGATTTCAGTTGTAGGAGGTGACTAGAGAGGGGGGCGAGGGTAAAAGTTATATTTAAAAAAAATTATACAAGCAAAGTGTAAACGAATCTCAGACGGGCATTAGAAATAATATAACACGAGATCGCCCGTGTGAGACACGGGCATGTGCAAATTTGCCTGCACTTTTTGCCCGTGTCAGACACGGGGATATGCGTTAAGTGGTTAATAAATTAGGCATTTAACACAAGCACAAAACATTATTCAAACAAACTAAACTGACTTACGTGTATTTGGGGTCCAGTTTCACCACACGGGCAAGACACTTCAATTGATAACTGGATAACGCAAGCTCCACGGAAGATGGGAACAGTGCTAAAATAACTATAAAAAGATCAAAACTAACAAAAGTCCAATAATATTCTCTGTTTTCCTAAGAGGCTTTTGCATAAGAAGAAATGTGATTGTATTCCTAAAAACGACAATTATTAGCCATCCAACGGATTAAATTCTGAGATGTTTAAAATTGAACCACAGTCAAACCCCAGTATAACGAACCCTCAATGGGCTGACTTCGTAGATCACTATAACCGATGGTTCGCTACATCCGATTTGCCAAAAAAGTGTCAACTGACTAAGATACTTCTAATATAATAAACATATTTCTAACAATAATCGGGGTAGGAGTAAAATATTAACTTTAAATATAGTTTTTTATAATAAATAAACAAATTTACCTTAATATTTATTTATAGTATGAAAAAAAAAATGTTATTATTGGCTGTAAAATTTTGCATTTTATATACACCACAGTAAAAGATAGTGTTTGACTAGACTAGAACACAAATGGCAAGGAATGTTGCCGAGTCAAACCGTATAAAAGTCATCTTTTATACTATTTTATTATAATTTTTGATAGCTATAGCCCATTTTCTAATGTTTGGTGATCGTTATAAACGCTTGAAAATGCCTTATTTGCATAGGGTTTTTCAGTTGGGGTCATTTGGAAGGTTCGTTACTACCGGGGGATCGTTATATCAGGGTTCGCTATAGCAAGGTTCGACTGTATTAACAGTGAGAAGGTAATAGAATAGCAGAATCATTCGACAGACAAATGCTTTGTTGAAATCTCTGTTATCAAATTAGATACACGAAGTATTTAGTTGAACAAAAATTAATCTTTTACTGCGGGTTAGATGCACAAATTTTATTATTAGTAGATAAGTTTTAAAACATTGAAAGACGCTAAAATTAAACAAAATAGGAGTGTATATTTTTACGCAACATGTGAAGAAAACTTCCTTCTATACTGATTAACAAAATGCTTTTTTATTCATTTTTTTTCTTGCATTTTTTAAAAAACTTTGAGAATATTTTTTTTTAAAAAAGCTAAAATGAAAATAGTTGCCTTGTTTCAGAAATGCACAATATTTTTACAAAGCTAAAATGGAAAGGGTTTTGCGCAGTTAGGGATCATTCATAAATGATGTCACGTTTTCGAGGGGGGAGGGGTTCATAAAATTTTGTGACAAAGTATAACAAGGGGAGGAGAGGGGGGTAACAAGAAGTGTGACATCATGCATTGTGCAACATTACGTGACATGTGAAAAAGGGGGGGGAGGGGGTCTGCTGAAATGTGACATATTGTGACAAAGGGGGAGAGGGAGTCAAATATATGGGGAAAGACGTGACATCATTTATGAACGGCCCTTCACAGAAATTCACAATATTTTAGAGCTAAATGAAAACAGTTGCGCTGTTTCAGAAATGCACAATATTTTTACAAAGCTGAAATTAAAATAGTTGCGTTGCTTCAGAAATGTACAATATTTTTACATTAATCGAAAGCGTATGTATTTGTACTCTGAGAAAAAAGCTCTCTGCGAAAAAATCCAGTTTAACTATAGCGATATATATATATAATAACTTTTTAAAACATGCTCGAATATTGGGGGTAATATCAGTTGAGACACAGCAATATAAAATCTTAGCAAAATGTTAAAAGTTGTCGATTTTTTTATCCATTTTTCTTTATCCAAAAGGGTTTCCTAATTCAACCACTGATTTAAAAAACAACATCATTATTTAAAAAGTGATAAAAAAATAATTGTTAACTAATATATTTATTTTCAGAATAAATGATTGATATTTTTTTTTTTTTTCCTGAAAATGATTCAAGATTACAGCAGCGTCAACTAATTTTTTTTTTCATTGTAAATACAGAGACAGGACTTTTTTTAAATGCACGAAAATAGTAGACAAAAGTATCATTTTAAGAAGTATGGATGTTCGGCTTACCTTCTAGAAGATTCATATCCAACTAAAAGGTTAACCTCGGACTAATAACAGATCCCGAATACAACAGCGTGCTTCGCTCAAAAAAAATAAATAAAGTTTAAAGGAACGGATATTAACGACGTCACCGGAAATTAAGAGCCGTTTCCAGTATAGTAAGTTCACCTACGCTGTGATTAAATCAGTTTTCAACAATTCTCACAAAAATAAAGATTCGTCCTTTAATTTTTTTCTTATTTAATATAAATACACTCGTTGACCCGTGAGGAGTTCCTCACTGCGCACCAAATCGTTTTGTGTGGCATTCATATTCCATTCTTTAAAAATTTAGGAGAAACGACATTATGAAGAAGAATTATGAAGAAAAAGGGAAACAGGTGTTGGTACAAAAGAAGACATGTAATTGAACACATCAGTAAAAATAGCTATTACATTTTTTTTACAGAAGTATTATATTCAAACATACCAATGATATACGCGTTTACAAAACCTCTTTAAATACAACGTTGGAAGTGTAAGATCCTCTAAAATTTCTTTATCATAAGTCCAGATATTTAAAAACCGGTCGAGAATTCGTAGTTTCGTGACCGATTTCTCGATCTGTGACTTTTTTGGGACTTTCGCGACCAATTCCAGATTTGTGACTTTTTCGGGACGTTCGTAACCTGTAGACACCCTGAACTATTTACAATGCTACAATGTTTAAAATTACTGTTAGAAATTTCATCATGAAATTACGGTTAACTAGCCGCAGCAGTCTGTCCATCTATTCTAATTAACCGTTAAATTTTTCGTTTTGGACATTTTTGTATCTTTACGGGTTCTAACCCATTTTTCCCAAACAGCTTGATTAAAAAGCCGTAAATGGGAAAAGGTTACGGTTTCATAACCATTTATAATTAAATAAGGGTTTCAGAACTGTAAATGTAAGCTTTCACGGTTTTAAATATTTACAATTCGATTAGTAGCACTTTTGATAACATAGTGCAGGCTATGGTAATTCACTATATGCGTAGAATCTTCGAGGTGTAGAAGCCATTCATAGCTATCATATTGTGCCAGTGGAGCAGGAGGTCTGCCAGAAACGGGAATAGAACCTCGGACCTCCACGGTGGAAAGCCAGTAGTTCCATGCTTTGCCAGGGAGGTACCTGGCCAGTACATCAGTCGGCTTATGAAGGCGTCGAATCGTACCGCCACAATATGTAAAAAAATTACTTTTGAATTTATTAGATTGAAACATTGTACCCGGGTTATAGTTGATGTCCAAGATTTTGAGAAGTTTATTTTATTCTGAGAAAGACAAAAAAAACAATATCAAAAAATAATTAAATATTTCAAGTTTCCACAACCAGTTTTTATGACTATTACTAACTTTATCTTCTCTTCATCCCCCCCCCCTTCAGATAAAAAAAAGGGAAATTATACAATATTATGCGATGGAATTCAAATCTTCACACTTCTCCGATCCACAACCAAGGTGGACGCCCGATTCTTATTGACTACGAGACCTCTAGGTGGCCCCTCATAAATTACGGTTAGTTAACGTTCTTTAGGAGAAACAGAGAATAAACGATTTTGTTCACAATCAATGGTTTGAGTACCATCTTTTTAATGGTTATTCGCTGTTGTAATTTAATATGGTAAAATAACAATCAATAAATTGTTATATTACTATTTTTTACGGAAATTTTTAACAGTGTACGATGATAATAAATACATTTCAGCACGGAAAAACCATCTCTCTCACTTCTCCTGTTTTTCTTTCGCTTTTTTCTTCCGATTCTCGACTTTTCTTCTCAAGATTAAAACTCAACTATCTGAAAGCTGTAGCTGTTGATAGGGGAAATTTTCTCACTCTATAATTGATTCTATTCATAACAAACTTCCTAAAAAAACTTCTGGTCCCAATCATGTGGTTTCTAGAAAAAATTTTGGGTTTTGTGTTACATTCTTTCATTCTGTCAGTTTTCGTATTGCTAAAATCCTAAAAAGGTTTCAATTTCAAGTTTTTTTTTGCTCCTAACAACAAACTTTCCTTCTCTTCTCTTAAAGATCCTGTCGATAAAAATCAACTTAACACTTGGGGTATTTCCAAATTAGTTGCCGTTGCGGCCTTTCTTACGTTGGACAGACAAAACGTGCTCTGAAAATTCGGTTAAATGAGCATAAAGGTTATGTACGAAAGCAAGAGCTAAATAAGTCTAGCATTGCTCAACATTGTTGGACTTCCAACCATTTCTTTTGATTTCAATTCTGGGAAAATTATTTAAAAATGTTCTTCCCCATTAGAGCTTGATTTTTTGGGAAAGGGCTTATCATATTAACAGGAATAGTTCTAATTTGGTTAATGATTCTTCCTCAACTCCTTATTTTTCACAGGTCTGACATAAGTTCCTTTAATTTGTTGTTCTTTCTTGGTTTTCTTGTTAGTTTTCCTTTTTTTGTGTCAATTTTTTTTTCTCTCTCCCCCCCTCCCCCTCTTTTACATGTGTATTTTTGTTTTGCTTTTTGTTTTGGTATTTCCTGTATTTATTTTATTTCCATTTTATTCTTTGTATTTTATTTTATTATTTTGCAATTTTCATATATTTTCACATTTTTATGCTTTGCTGTTGTCTTTTTGCTTTGTTTTTATTGATATTCCTTTTACTTCCTGTACTTCCAACTGCATTCTTTTTGTCGCTCTCTTATTGGTGCTTTCCCTACTACTTCTACTTCCACTTCACACTGATTTTTATTCTCATTGGTTTACATTTAAATTTTCTTAGGCTATATAAGCTTTGTTTCTGTTGTTTTGTCTGCTTCATTGGATGTTTTGCATCTAGAAGCTCCCTGTCGCATTGAAAAAGGGATTCCAAGCAATCCCGAAACATATGTCTTTCGTTTTAATGCTCATTTGTGCTTTAATTTAACGTGTAATTATTTTTCTAAATTTCTTTGCACAAAGTTAAATTATTATTATGTAAAACCTGTTAAGTTGACCACCTGTCTAAGTTGACCCCTTTTGTCAGGAACGGAATTAGCCCTATATTATGTAATTATAGTGAAACTTTTGTAACTTGACCATCTGTCTCTATTGACCTCTTACGTACGTCAAATTTGAGTGGGAGTAAAATAAAAAGCCATTTGTAAGTTGCCCCCCCAATCATTACTATATTTATTTATCAATTTTTGAAAAGATAAAAGAAACTTAAATAACTTCTCCAGGATATTTTTTATGCTATAATGTTACAGCAGTATTTGTCTGGATGGATTAAATATCAATATAAACCTCTTTCAGGGCTCCCACTGCCTTAACACAATTTGTAGCAGCTTTCGGAGCGGGGAAAATGTCCTTTTTGTATCAGTTTGGAGCAGAAGAATTTTAACTTTTGTATCATTTGGAGCAGAAGAAATCGACTTTTGTATCAGTTTAGGAGCCGAAAATATCAACTTTGTTCCATTTTTGGAGATTTTTTTTTTTTTTTTAAAAAAAAAAAATTAAATGGCTGTTTTAAAGCAATGTCATTTTCATACATCAAGGGTAAGAGCAGTTTCAAGTCTTCAAAATGATAGGAAATGTAAACGTCAGTCATCCTTCAAAAACTGGATTACTTTTATATTTCTTAAGAAATTATTCATAACCTATTCAAAAAGTAAGACTAACTAAACCTATAACCCTTAAAAGGGTGTTTTCAATACTTTTCTCAAGAAACAGATTATTATTTTTAAAAAAATGTTTTATTGTTTTTTTCGTCTTCTAATAGTTAAGAATAGCTGGAAGAAAGCTTAAAATTTTCTTCTTTTCAAAAATCATTGCACTTTTTTTGTTTAATAGCTAAAACACTATTCTTTCAAGAAAATAAGCAAAAACTAACTAACATGAAAGGTTCAACTATTTTAAACTATTCATCATTTGTTTTTTAAATGGTACTTATTTAGGTATAATCATTGTGATTATAGAAACAGTAAAATTTTGAATGAATTAAATAAATTTTTATATTTTATCAAAAAATATATTTGAAGTCGATCCTATTTTCTACCTGCAGTAATATTTATTATTTTTCTGATTAAAAAATATTCCTTTAAATTTCAATCCAAAATTCTCACTTGGATGCTTTGGAAGTAATTAATGGCACTAAAAGTAAATTGCTGAGTTTTATAATTTTGCAGCAAGAAAATTCAAGAACCAAATTATTTTTTTCAGTTCTATAATAGAAAGGCAAAATGTATTTCTTATTACATGTTGATAATTTAATGTCTAATGATTTATGTTTTTTTTCCAACAATTTGTCTTTACATCTTTCAAAATTGTGCAAT
This sequence comes from Octonoba sinensis, assembly GCA_038502835.1. Taxonomy (NCBI): domain Eukaryota; kingdom Metazoa; phylum Arthropoda; class Arachnida; order Araneae; family Uloboridae; genus Octonoba; species Octonoba sinensis. The sequence continues at coordinate 9,543,047 of CM076604.1, forward strand.
AGTTACAATTAAATTTCAAGAGTTCTAGGGTTACAGCAATTGGGTGCTGAAAGAAACTAAATTGAATTAAAAGAAAGAGGAAATGCGTGATAATTTCATAACTTTCAAATCTAGTTAAAAAATTGAAACTTTAAGCAAGTTTACTTTTATGAGGTCGTTCATCCAGAACAAAATTTCTATTTCTTTTAATAATATTGCTTAATATACTTGCTAGAGATTATCAATTCATTAAGATATACATGATTTTTTTTAATGATTTTCTAACTTAACTAATTGCTTTACTTATTTTGTTCTTTATATTTATGTTTTATGCTTTTGAATTGCTTGTGGTTATACGATATAGTTTTCAGAGCTTAAAGGGTAATGAGAAAAGAAAAAAAGCTGAAATTCAATGTTTAATTTTACAGCATTTTGAAAGTCTACCCCCAAACACTTTCGGGAACAAATATATATTTTCAAACAATGTTTTTATTTAAAATAAATATACATTTTATTTATTTACTTTGAGAAGAAACATTATAAATAGTTGAAATGGAAAAAATCCGATTTTTATAGAGGATGCAAAAAGATTGTAGAACGTATGCGCTCCTTTGCTTGCACGTGGAAAATAGGCTTAAGGAATTTGAAAAAATTGTTATAGTGGAGCAGCAATCTTTTTAACATCTGTTCTGTAATTGATTTTTCACATTGATTAGTATTTCCTAAACATTAGACGCTAAGTTTTTTTTTTTTTTTTTTTACGTTCCATGAAATTAAACTTTATCTATTTCAAGAAAAACTTACTAAATAAAATGTTCAACATAAATCGTGATAATAGGAATGATTTTTTTTTCTATAATACTTCAAAATATTAGAAATCGTATCATTGTTTCTTCCACAAGCGTGGGGGACATCACTCATTTTGATCAAGTTTCTCATCCATATTTGATGTTCTTAAGAGAGGGTAGAGATAATATTCATTAATAAACTGCTTCAAAGGTTAAAAAAATAGTTGACTAAAGGAAAATGCATCGAAAAATGTCGATTTTAAGGTTAAAAAAATATAATATCTAAAAGTTTTTCGATTTTTTTTTCCGAAAATCGCCGTTTGGCGCAAATTTTGCGAAAAAAATGCATTTTGTAGCAGCATGTAGCAGAAAAATCGTTTTGGCGCAGTTTTGCGCAATTGGCGCAGCCGTGGGAGCCCCCCTCTTTTTTAAATTAACCAAATGGGGAAACTACTTATGAGTACTCTTTATTCTTTAAATAAGTTTCTTTTTTCTTCTAATTGTTCTAGCCATTTTAAAAATATACATTTTTTTGAAATCTTTACCATTAAATAAGTAACTTACATGATTAATAAGAGATTTATCTTTATTTTACCTATTTTTTTTAAATTTTAAATTGTATAAGATACAAAAAAAAAAAAAAAAAAAAAAAAAAAAAAAAAAAAAAAAAAAAAAAAAAAAAAAAAAAAAAAAAAAAAAAAAAAAAAAAAAAAAAAAAAAAAAAAAAAAAAAAAAAAAAAAAAAAAAAAAAAAAAAAAAAAAAAAAAAAAAAAAAAAAAAAAAAAAAAAAAAAAAAAAAAAAAAAAAAAAAAAAAAAAAAAAAAAAAAAAAAAAAAAAAAAAAAAAAAAAAAAAAAAAAAAAAAAAAAAAAAAAAAAAAAAAAAAAAAAAAAAAAAAAAAAAAAAAAAAAAAAAAAAAAAAAAAAAAAAAAAAAAAAAAAAAAAAAAAAAAAAAAAAAAAAAAAAAAAAAAAAAAAAAAAAAAAAAAAAAAAAAAAAAAAAAAAAAAAAAAAAAAAAAAAAAAAAAAAAAAAAAAAAAAAAAAAAAAAAAAAAAAAAAAAAAAAAAAAAAAAAAAAAAAATGAATTTGAATCGTTTCCAGAGTTTTTAAAACTAGATTGAACATATAACATGCATTTGTTAGAGAGTTGATAAGTTCTTCCAGTCATTGGTTTGGGAGGTTCCATGATTGCAATGAGATGAGTGATGGGTACCGCACATACATCTTCCCTCTGGGGCCAGAAAAATGATGCTGATGGTCCATAAGGATGTAAAAACTTTACAGTGACATCATCTTCTTCTGCATTCACTTCACTCACCATGCCAAAATACCATAAATTGTCGTAAATACAGGCACGAAACATCCAAGATCTAAATCTTCTACTTTTACAAGTAAAGTTTGCTGCTTGTTACATAAATTGAAAGTAAAAGCTGGTGTTTCAGCACTATTAATTCTTCGAGTCTCAATCATTCCAAATTCATCTATTTGCTGAAAGCTGTGGAAAGATCTTGTTCCTGAAAGAGTTTGAACATCTTTAAAGTGATTTCTAAATTCAGCGAGTTGAATCAACTACTCCTTTAGAAATGAGTTGGAAGTTAATATTTGCAATGTTGGCTTTGCAAAACTCGAAAAGATCGTTTGTTGTTATTATTTGTCTGTCCAGATGTCGTTGAAGACTTTCCTTCCTAGCTAAACGTAAAACAGCACTACCCCCTATTCCATCACATTCTGTTTTACCCTGACTGGTTGCAAAAAATGACCACTGGGCTTTGAGCTGAAAGTCCTTCTCTTGCAGACACAGATTCATGAAGTTGTATTCATTTTTATATTGCCCAGCACAACTGTCACTGAAGTAATGAATGTTTGTTACATGTGGGTAGTTCTCATTCAGAAAGGATATTACAGTTTTTTGGAACGCATTTTTTTTAAATATAATTTTCTCATTTTTTTCATAACTAGAGTTCAAATCTATGAGTTGTTAATTTTAATATATGTGTTATTCAGTAAACATAAGCTTTTTATATTTGATTTTCATATCTTGCTATTAATGTTAAGAAAAAAAAGAGAAACTCTACTGGAGAGGGGGGGGATCAATTTAGGATTCAATCACTTTGCAATTTTCTTCCTTTTCTTTCATAAGTAAGTTAACAAAAACAAAGCGCATGCACGAAGCACCACTATTTGCTTTATCAATAACTTACGACATAAATTTGGGAAATGGTATGTTTTGGATCATGTCCGTATATTGTAATCTTCAATATGTTTTTGTTTGTAATATATTTAATGTAATATATTTAATTAATATATATGTACATAATGTGTTTTTCTTTTTTTTCCCCTCTTTTCTTTTTTGAAAAGATATTTCTAATGTTTATCAGGCTGTACATAATTTAAAGCAGGTGACTTTTTCAAAAAAAAACAAACAATTAATTGAACTCAATAGTTCTAACAAAAATCCTCAAACAAAATTTTGAAGAATTTATTACTAATTTGAGTTAGCATTATGAGTTGTGAGGTATGGGGACAACAAACATCTCAATTCAAAACAAGAAAAAGAAATTTCATTAATTATGTTGTCCTGATAGTAACGAAATGTCATTCATCTTACCTGCAGAGGTACAATGAAAGTTAATATATCGTTCCATACAAAGTTACATAAGCAATTGGCAAATTTTTATGCAGGTATTTAAAGAAGGAAGTAGAAATTTAATAGAGAAATAAGTATGAAAATATTTTCAATGGGGCAATGGAGCAACAGAATGTTGAGGATTTACCTAATCAATTAAAATCAATTTTAACTGCTTTAAATAATTTGAAGAAAATAACTAAATTAGCCGAAGCTGTAACAAGTATTCAGAAAAAGCTAGAAAATAGCCTGAATCAGCAAGATAAGGTAACTATACAATACCTTTTTTAAAAAAATATAAACATGCATTGACGCCTTTCTTTCTTTTTTTTTTTTTTTAGCCATCTCTAACCCCAAAATATAAAATAAGAGGTTTAAGAGCCAATTAAATTTGATTAAAGAAAACATTGAACTATGAGCTTGAAGTTCATAATTTGTGCACTTCCTTTTTATGGAATTTAATTTGAAAAATAAATTGCAGTCTATGTCAACATTTGAGTGTGGGATACTGTAAGTGCTGTAAAAGAATTCATGGGTAATAAGCAGCCAAAAATAATTCAAATGCTCATTTCAGCAGCAATTGAACTAAAGTTTTCTACATTTGGATTTGTTCACAAGCTCAAAAAATAACCTTGTGGTAGAAAAGACAGCCAAACTTGTTTTCTTTTTCAAATTACTTGGTGGCAAATGCAATCAAAAAAATACCTAACTTTTTTTTTTTTTGTATGTGTTATATAAAAATAAATTTAATTATTAATGAATTTGAGATTATGAATATATGCTATACGTAAATAATTTTAATGGTTGTTATACATATATTTATGTTACTTGCTAGCAACGTGGCGAATGTGCAGTAATTATATTTTCCTACACATGCGTATTGGGTTGAACGTACAGTGTTTTTATTTTTCTAAATTTTTAGCATAAATATACACTTTTCAATGTAAAATTCTTATTTTTACTTAAATAAATATTATATTCATTGCATTTTACTCAGAATGTCAATCTTAAGTTATGTTTATGGGTATAATAAGCAATCTGGCTTTAAATTAAAAAAAAACTTTTCTTTTAATTTAAAAAAAAGTCATGATTTTTTCGTGCTAATATTTATTAAGAATTAAAAGCCATGTCAAAGAAAATTAAATTAATTATTTTGACTTAATGAGGCAATATATGACTATGTTATTAATAAAACTGATAAAATATATGGCAAAATCTTAAATTGTTTGTAAAAACCGTTAAACGCAAAAGTGGAAGCCCTAATTTTCAGGGAATGTAGAATTTAATGGTATTAACCAATGGTAAAAAAGTAAAAATTTTTGAGATTGGCTTTTTTGAGAAAAAAAATTTAAAATATTTAAAAAAAAATTTAAACAGATATTTTAAAATTTAGTCTTTTATCTTAAACAGAATATAATTATCTTTCAAATAAAAAAAAACCGCATCAAAATATCTTGCACCATTCAGGAAATTTAGCACTTGAAAGTTTTTGTCGAAAATCGCAAGTGAGAAATTGCGCCGGATGCCAGTATCTCGGGCCAGGAATTTTTTTGAACAAAATAAAAACATACATATAACTCACTTAGTTCTAAATTTTAACATATGCGAAATTCAAAAACTTCTGAGACTATGAAGGTACCCCCCTGCCTGAAGCGACACGGATTATACCTGAAGTATTTTCATAAAAAATTTCATCAGCATTGGTTCGTAAATAAGGAAGGTTTAGTTTATTTTCTATGGAAGAACGAATTGCATTTCCCCCGTCCGATCGATAAAAACCGCAAAATTTCAAAAACTTTAGCAAGGTGTAAAAAATAAACCATTTGAGATAGAGACAAAAATATTTTATATCCTTACTTATATCCATGAAAGGAGTAAAGATGCCAAGTTTCATTAAAATCTGAGATCATGGGTGTCATGTTTGGGATGAACTGACATGGAATGACCCGGCCACAAGCTCAAAATAGGGTTCTTTGAAGCCCTGAAATAGGTGTATGCAATCGCAGTTTGCTTAAAAATGACATTGGCTTTATCATGTATTGTTTCTGCACAAAGGCAACTGTTTCACCTTAATCTAATATTTTGTTTTTTAGTAAAATACATACTTTTCTGTGTTTATTATGCAGCAGATATTTGAATAGTATTTCATTAAATTTCAGAGCTTGCTTCGAATATAATGTAAATCAAAATGGAAGAATTGGAAATGTTTCATACCATATTAAAGAAAAAAAAACTTTTTAGACCTATACAACAGTGGTATTTTTTAAAATTGAATTGTTAAGTGCATTAATGTCCATTTGTTTATTTTTTCTTTCAAATTGGTTAATAACATTTGTTTTTTTCCCCCGCAGATTAAACTAAATTCCACATGGAGTCCCTGATTAGTTACAAAGTTTGTTGCCAAGAAAATTTTATGAGATTGAACAGATTTTGCAGCAAATGACAATAACCTACCCCTTTTGTTGTATTTCTTTGAAAGTACATACGTTAAAAGTTATGTGTTACGGTTGAGAGATTTAAAAGTAAACTGACAAAAATATTGTAACAGGATTTTATAATTTTGTGGGATTTCTATCTACCTCCAAGTTGTTTTTTTCGCTCAATTTTGCTGGCAGTTGAGTTATCGGATTCTTGTAACAACATTAGATTGAATAATAAGAAGCTTGACATGTAGCTTTCCTTGATGTTTTGCAATTTCCACTTTATCTTGAAATCTCATCCTGGAAACTATTTAAATATGTTTTTTATGTCACCTTCTGAAAGATTCAGAGGAGAAAAACTAATTACAGACCGTTTATCGTAGCATGTAGGAATGTGCAAGGTGTGGTTTTAAGATATAAACTTGATCTTCAATTTATGACAAAAATAGATTCTGTCTGATGCATAAAAAATAAGCTGAAAAGTTGACATGTCCAACAGCAATGAAATGCATGTTAGCATGAATAGCAAAATGCCTTCATTTTCTCCCTACAAAATATGCAAACAAGAAAACATTCTGAATTTTAAGGTTTAATTGTAGCGAAGCACGATCCATTGTGGTGAGACTAGCCTATGCATGATTTTATTATAATGCCACGTCTTTCTAATAAATTATCTGAAAATTCAGCAAACTCTTACACTTGTGACATTTGTAAAAAGGTGTGTCATGACTCTACGCATTTAAAGAGACACTTACGCAGTCACACAGGAGAGAAGCCCTTCTCATGTGAAATTTGCGGAGAGAAGTTTAAAGAGAGAGAGAGGTTGAAACTACACATGAGAATTCACACAGGAGAAGAGCCTCCTTATTCCTGTGATGTCTGTAATAAGACTTTCTCTTATCTTTCGCATTTGAAAAAACACTCGTTATCTCATACAGGAGAGAAGCCTTTTTCGTGTAACCAGTGCATGCAGAGTTATAAGAGTTCTTCACGGTTGAAGGCACATATGAAAGTTCATACCGGTGAAAAGTCTTCTTATTCTTGTGAGATCTGTAAAAAGACATTTACAAATCCTTATAATTTGCGTATACACATACCAACTCATACAGGAGAAAAGCCGCACTGTTGTGGTGTTTGTGGAAAGACGTTCGCTGTACTCTGTTACTTGAAAAGGCATGTGAAACGGCACTTTGAAGATAAAAAATACGCTTGTGATATCTGTCATGCAAAATATACTTCTTCTACGACCCTGAGAGTGCATATGCGAATTCATACAGGAGAGAAGCCATATGCTTGCGACCACTGTGAAGAGTGTTTTGCCCATTCTTCGCAATTGAACCAACATATGGTAATTCACACAGAGGAAAAGCCTTCTTACTCTTGCGAGTTTTGCGACAAGGTGTTTTTTCTGTTAACCCACTTCAGGAGACACATAAGGACACATACAAAGCCCCATCCTTGCTCAACTTGCGGAAAAGGATTTGCCACGTTGGGTGCCTTAAGAAAGCATATACCAGTGCACACTGGAGAAAAACTTTATTCCTGTGGCCTTTGCCAAATGCAGTTCAAGCAATCTGGAAATCTGACCACACACATGCGGATTCATACAGGGGAGAAGGTCTACTCGTGTGATGTATGTAAAGAAGCATTCCGGTATGCCACAATGTTGAAACAACATATGAAAATTCATACAGGAGAACAGGCTTATTACTCTTGCGAGATTTGTGGAAAGGCTATCATCAAGAAGAAACACCTGAGGAGGCATATGATGAGCCATTCGATAGAGAATCCCTGTGTTTGTGATATTTGCCGTCAGCCATTTGCCAGTGCCGAGACGTTGAGGAGACACATGAGGACTCACAGTGAAATAATTCCTTATTCCTGTGAAATCTGCGGAAAAGATTTTGCACAATCGTTGCTTTTGAAGCGGCACTTGAAAACTCACAACCCAGAAAATGTTCACCATTGTGATCAGTGTGACATTGCCTTCGATCGCCTGTCTCATCTGAAGAGGCATCAGGCCACCCATGTCGCTGAGAGAGCATATTCTTGCGAAGTTTGTGGGAAGACGTTCACTCGTGTCGTGTATTTGAAGTCTCATTCGGCAATTCATTCAGAGGAAAGCCCCTTCCAGTGTGATCATTGTGAAATGGCTTTCAAACGTAAGGGTACCCTGCAAAAGCATGTGCTTAGTCATCACGAAAAACTGCCCTTTGTTTTTGTAAAGGGATCTTAAAGGTGTTTTCTTCATTTTTTTGTTTGGAAATATTTATGGTCATGCATTGGAAAAAAAAGAGGACTTCAGTTATGCTTAACCAGTTGTGTTAGTTCTGGAAATAAAGTTGAGGGAAGTTTATACATACAATGATAAGTGATTGAATTCAAAAAGTGTGCGGGGGGGGGGGGGGTGGCGCCTATGTTAAAATTAAAAAAAGGGGGGAACGATGCTTTTTTTTAAATAAAAAGGTAGGAAGACACCATGTTAAAATTTAAAAACTGTGACCAGACGCTTGTATTGAAATAAAAAGATAAGGTGACGCCATTGCCCCTGCTTCCCCCGTCGACTACACAATTGTGCTTAACCCTTTCTCTAATGATTTATCTAAATTTAATGTTCTTGTGCCTCAAAATTTCCTGAGGAACTTGAAATTTTGTTTTTCTGTGTAATTTTGAATAGGCTTTTTTTCCCCTTAAGGAATTTTACCATTTCATGTCCGCAAAAAAGGCTTTAAAAATTAAAAGCAACGTAATGCTTGATGTTTTTGTTTTCTATTCTTTCTGTCAAAGTGCACTTCTATCTATCTATCTAACTAATTCCTTTCTTTAAGTTAGTTTACTCTATATCCAAGTTATAATTATTATTATTGTTTCCTTTCTTTTCTTTTGAGTTTTTGCCTCTGCCTTACCTGAAACTGAAATGTTAGTAATTTAGCATGATTTGTCATAAGTCATAAACATTTCAAAAAGAAATCCTGTTTTTGCAATCATGATGAGCTATTGTTGGTATTATTCAATTGTAAATTAGCGAAAGCCTTATTCGTCATCGCTCTATCATATTTCCTGATAAGAGGTTCCCTATTTTTCTACTTTATGATTCATAAATAAGGAAAAGCAATGCTTAATTCTCCAGGATGTTAGCTATCAGTCAGCTGCCTGCACAAAAAAATATCATACGAAATTACACTGTGTAAAATGTGGTGAAAGGACGTTGTTTCTATAGCACCAATAAACTCACTGATGGAAAATACCTTGAAGAAGAAGAAAAAAAGAATTATTTGTAACAAAATACATGTGTGTTTCTGAAAATAAAAAAATACTCATTACGTTTCAGTTGAGTTTTAATGTTGTTTTAATATTTTCTTTAAAAATTCTGCATGAGATTTTGAGGTAGTGTTTACCTAAAATACGTTATAAACTATTCAGGGCGGGGTAGTGTGGTTCCGCGGAAAAATGTCCAGGTCCCTCCGTCCTAATAAATAGTCCGTTCGGGAGACTCCCCTCTCTGAAAACCATTCGGGTGGGGGACTCCCACTTGTTCGCAAAAAACAATTCATCATGGTCGAACTGCTTCACGCCCTTTTCAGCCATCAAGGCAAAACGCGCAAACTGCCAATTCTCGCAAGAGTTATCGAGTTCTTAATTCTTTTCCGATTTCTCTAAAAAATTTTATTCTAATGCCTAACATGCAATAATTTAAAATTTCGCGCTGCATTTTAGCATAAATATTCATATAATTTTAACGATAAAAAATATTATGCGATTATTATACGAAACTTTTTATTATCTTTGAATGCTAGGTGGGACTTCGTGACTGTGGCAGGTTTAAAAAATGTTTATTCAAGCAGGAAGCGACCCTGATTAATTGGTTTACTCTCCTTATAACTGTAGAATGGAGAATGTCAGTTTGAGATAAATATGTATAAGCATTTACAAATTTTATATTTTACAAGTTTGCTTGCTTATGACCAAGTTAACAAATATTTTACACTAATGGAACCTTTAATTTATGGCTATTAAATGTAAATAATAATAATTAAAAAAATGCTACTTATGATTTTTTAATCATGCACAAATTAAAAATCTAGCTGATCAGTACATTTGCTGAAAAAAAGTGTGCAGTAATTCAAAGTTTTATAAACACATTAAAACTCTTTGAGTGCAGATGTTAATTTAGTAACAAAAAAAATTAATAAATAAACAAATGATGATAATACTTCTGATTTTTTAATCACGCACAAGTTAAAAATTTAACTGATTAGTATATCTACAGGGGGAAAATGCCGTAATTCAAAGTTTTCAACTCATGAAAAATCTTTGAGTGTAGATGTTAATTTAGCAATAAAATAATGAATAACAATAAAAATAAATGTTAAAAAAAAAAAAAAAAAAAAGCCACATTTTGACAAAATAAAAATTAACACAGGCAAAAACCAAAATTTTACCCAAATGAAAAGTTAATTAAAAAGCATCAAAAGTTATTACATATATTAAAATTTCCATTAACTAGCAAATTAAGATAAAAGTAAAAAAGATACATGATTTAGCAACACAACTGATATTTTCACTTATAATAAAATATTACGTAATGATGTTTGACTATCGAAAAAAAGGAGAAATATTATAAGACTCTGATGCTAAAAGGAAAAATTCAAAGTTTTCCAGCAATGTAATTAAGTTGTAATATTATGATTTAAGGTAAACTTTATTCATATAAAAAAATGTTGTGTGCATTATAGCCATAGAAGTTAAATTTCTATGAAATAATTCCATTTAACGATGGCATACGAGAACAAGGCCTAAATAGCCAACTCCCCATTGAAATGAACATTATCACCGTTTTCTTTTAAGTTTCTCGAATTAATTTTTACATCTCTAAGCACAACAGGATGCAACCATATTGCTAAATGACGAAAATAACATTTTTCGATAAACCATGATAAATTAAATCGAAATTTGTAACAATACACCATACGAGCCAATACTTCCACAATGGGAAGTTAGCGGGGTTTTGCCTTGATGACTTGAGCATTCATGCGCTTCGGCTAGCAAGCTGCCTTGTTGAAGCATAGGGATGGGGATTCCTCGCTGCGATCTTTAGAGGTGTGGTATCTAGGTAGTATCCCAATGTGTGGTATCCAGGTGGTATCAAAGATATTCGCTTTCCAGGAAAGGAAGGCGGCGCCCACATCGCGAATCGGTAAACTTCCTAATTGTGTTCCGCCCTCTAGTAAGTGACGTCATGCACTCAAGGAGTTCAAGCACACGTTAAACAAAAACCAAATGCGCATCAAGTGTCTTCGTATACCGTAATATACATAGTACAATAGCCTGAAGTGAGAGAGGGATTGCTGAATGGCTGAGGGTCGAGACTATATATAAATATTTTTTACTAATAAGACACTTGTAATGCTTACGTACCCGGATGAGATGTGTCAGCATTTATTAGCATTTATGCAAGCAGCATTAACAACGTTTCTAAGCCAGAAAGGAAGCGAACAAGTCGAATGCGAATCTGTTGACTCAAAAGGGAGAGAATGGGGAGGCGCCATCGTTTTGTCTGTCAACAGTTTTATTATGTATAACCAGTGGCGTAGCTAAGTGGGGGGTGGGCGGGGTGTCACCCACTCAGGGCTGACACCCAACCTCGACGGAGAAAAAAACCTTTAAAAGCTTCATAGAATAAAACAAATTCTTTTAATTGGATGTTGTTTTCTATTTTGAACTGAGCAAAGTGTTTCCTTTAAAAAATATATTCGCAATGTTTTTCAACCGCTAATCTTAACCGTTGCTGTCAACAAATACTTTAAATATTAGGAGGTTCAACATACGAATGGTGTTTTTCTTTTCCAAAGCTGCGATTTTTTAAAAACTTGTTCAATAGATTTCATTAAAACGCATGCTTCACGCTTACCTGATTTTCTTTTTTTTTTTAGGGGGGGGGGGGTAATTTTTTTCCACGGAGGGACTCCATCACTACCCGCTCGGGGTGCCACCCATGCTAGCTACGCCACTGTGTATAACGTCCCCAATATTGCGCAGAGCCCTTTTATTGAACTAGTATTTCTAGCTTGGTGTACCATAATTGCGATTCTTTCAGTTGGGAATACAGTGAAACCTGTGTGAGTTGACCATTTGCGGTGCAGCACTTAAATGGTCAACTTAGAGGGTGGATATGTTTTTTTTTGTCATTTCTTACACTATGCGTTTATTCATTGGTAACTAATTAAAATGTAACTTCATGTATTAACGTTACTTTAAAATGAGTAATTAGCTATTTTTTCTCAATTATCTAAAATATCATTAGGTAAATTTAGCCAGAATTACTCACAATGTATCTTGTACAACTTTAAAATTTAAAAAATAGGTAAAATAAAGATAAATCTCTTATTAATCATGTAAGCTACTTATTTAATGGTAAAGATTTCCCAAAAAATGTATAATTTTTGAAAATGGCTAGAACAATTAGAAGAAAAAAGAAACTTATTTAAAGAATAAAGAGTACTCATAAGTAGTTTCCCCATTTGGTTAAGTTACAAAGAGGTTTATATTGATATTTCATCCATCCAGACAAATACTGCTGTAACATTATAGCATAAAAAATATCCTGGAGAAGTTATTTAAGTTTTTTTTTAATCTTTTCAAAAATTGATAAATAAATATAGTAATGATTAGGAGGTCAACTTACAAATGGCCTTTTATTTTACTCCCACTCAAATTTGACTACGTAAGAGGTCAATAGAGACAGGTGGTCAAGTTACAAAAGTTTCACTATAATTACATAATATAGGGCTAATTCCGTTCCTGACAAAAGGGGTCAACTATAGACAGGTGGTCCAACGTTACAAAGGTGGTCAACTTAACAGGTTTTACAGTTAATAATAATTTAACTTTGTGCAAAGTAATAGAAAAATAATTACACGTTAAATTAAAGCACAAATGAGCATTAAAACGCAGACATATGTTTCGGGATTGCTTGGAATCCCTTTTTCAATGCGACAGGGAGCTTCTAGATGCAAAACATCCAAATGAAGCAGACAAAACAACAGAAACAAAGCTTATATAGCCTAAGAATTAACTGTAAACCAATGAGAATAAAGTCAGTGTGAAGTGGAAGTAGAAGTAGTAGGGAAGGCACCAATAAGAGAGCGACAAACGAATACAGTTGGAAGTACAGGAAGTAAAAAGGAATATCAATAAAAACAAAGCAAAAAGACAACAGCATGCATAAAAATGTGAAAATATATGAAAATTGCAAAATAATAAAATAAAATACAAAGAATAAAATGGAAATAAAATAAGTACAGGAAATACCAAAACAAAAAGCAAAACAAAGTACACATGTAAAAGAGGGGGAGGGGGGGGGGAGAGAAAAAAAAATTGACACAAAAAAGGAAAACTAACAAGAAAACCAAGAAAGAACAACAAATTAAAGGAACTTATGCCAGACCTGTGAAAAATAAGGAGTTGAGGAAGAATCATTAACCAAATTAGAACTATTCCTGTTAATATGATAAGCTTCCCAAAAGTCAAGCTCTAATGGGGAAGAACATTTTTGAATAATTTTCCCAGAATTGAAATCAAAAGAGTGGTTGGAAGTCCAACAATGTTGAGCAATGCTAGACTTATTTAGCTCTTGCTTTCGTACATAACCTTTATGCTCATTTAACCGAATTTTCAGAGCACGTTTTGTCTGTCCAATGTAAGAAAGGCCGCAACGGCAACTAATTTGGAAATACCCCAAGTGTTAAGTTGATTTGATCGACAGGATCTTTAAGAGAAGAGAAGGAAAGTTTGTTGTTAGGAGCAAAAACAACTTGAAATTGAAACCTTTTTAAGATTTTAGCAATACGAAAACTGACAGAATGAAAGAATGGTAACACAACCAAATTCTTTCTAGAAACCACATGATTGAGGGCCAGAAGTTTTTTTAGAAAGTTTGTTATGAATAGAATCAATTAAAGAGTGAGAAAATCCTCTATCAACAGCTACAGCTTCCAGATAGTTGAGTTCAATCTTGAGAAGAAAAGTCGAGAATCGGAAGAAAAAGCGAAAGAAAAACAGGAGAAGTGAGAGAGATGGTTTTTCCGTGCTGAAATGTATTTATTATCATCGTACACTGTTAAAAATTTCCGTAAAAAAATAGTAATATAACAATTTATTTGATTGTTATTTTACCATATTAAATTACAACAACCGAATAACCATTAAAAAGATGGTACTCAAACCACTGATTGTGAACAAAATCGTTTATTCTCTGTTTCTCCTAAAGAACGTTAACTAACCGTAATTTATGAGCGCCACCTAGAGGTCTCGTAGTCAATAAGAATCGGGCGTCCACCTTGGTTGTGGATCGGAGAAGTGTGAAGATTTGAATTCCATCGCATAATATTGTATAAGTTCCTTTTTTATCTGAAGGGGGGGGGGATGAAGAGAAGATAAAGTTAGTAATAGTCACAAAAACTGGTTGTGGAAACTTGACCCATTTAATTATTTTTTGATATTGCTTTTTTATCTTTCTCAGAATAAAATAAACTTCTCAAAATCTTGGACATCAACTATAACCCGGGGTTTAACAAAAAAAAGCAAGGGGGGTTGGTTCAAGGATTTTGCCCAACCCGGAAAAAAACCCCCGGGGTGGGTTTTTTTTCAACCTTTTTTGCTTAAGGCTTTAATAATTCTACGCTAAGGTTTAAACCCCAATTTTTAAAAATTTCTTGAAATTTAAAGGAAAAACCAAATTAATTTTAATTTAAAAATACTTTATAAATTTTCAAATAAATTTTGCATTTGGTTTATTTAAAATATTGGAAAAGGGTTAGCCCCTAAAAACAAAAACCAAAAAAATTTTGGAAAAAAACCCACAGGTGGGCTATTTAAAATTTTTTGTTTTTAAAAATTTTTTTAAAATTTTGCACTTTAAAAAGTTAAAACAACGTAAAAATAAAATGGAAAATTTGCGAAACCCCAAAAAACACAGATTTTAGAAATTACAAAATACGAATTCTGACAGTTTTTAAATTTGGGATAAAAAAATTTTAAAACCCAAAATTGAAAAAAAACCAACTTTGGGGGATTTTTTGAAAAATTTCTTTTAATAAAATTAAACTTTACTGATGTAAACAAAAAAACATGTCTTATTTTGACCAAACATAATTTAAATTTTTTTTCATAATTATACCTTATAATGTCATGGGTCCTAAAATTTTGAAGGAATTGGGAAACCCCAAAAAAAGATTTTCGCAGTGAAGAACCCTACAGGGGGGGTTTTTTCAAATTTATGCAAAAATTAAAACTCTTACTTATGTGAAAAAAAAAACCCGGGGCTTAAACGGAAATTTTTTTCCTTTTTATCCTTTTCTTTAAAAAATTTCGAAAATTACTGTTATGGGTTTTTTTGGAAAATTTTGTTCCCAACATAATTTTTTAAAATAACTTTTTTCTTTTTTCCCGCATAAAAAATTCCTTTTTATTTTGAAAAAAAAATTTTTAGGGGAATCTAATCTTCAAAAAGAAAGAAAATAGCAAACTTCACTTTAAAATAAATATATTTTAACAATTAAACTTTTTTTTTAAAAAATTTTTAATCATGGTTAAATTTAAAAAAATTTTGGTAAAGAAAACATAAAAAATAATTTTTTTGCCCAACGATTTTTATTTTTTATTCAACTTTATTTTATATTCAGGCAAAGAAAAATTATCTAAAAATTATGCGGTCCCCAGGGTTACGAGTAAAAAAATTTTTTTGTATTTGTACTTTCCAAACCCACTATTTTAATTTGCTTTTTTAAAAAGTGCATTTCGCGCCCCAACATTTTATTTTCTCTAAAAGATTGCAGAATTTTTGAACCGTTTAAAATTAGCTTAAACCCCCCCCCTTTTAAACATTTACATTTAAATTTTTCAATTAACTAATGTTAAAAATTAACCCTTTTTTCTTAACCCTTTGATATTTTAAATTTTGAACCCCCCCCCCAAGGGCATCAATAAACCCCAAATGCGCAACCGTTTTATTTGACTTTTAAAAATTAATTTTTAGTTGTAAAACAAGGAATAATTTATTTAAAACTTTTAAAAATAAGTATTCTCAAATTTTTTAAAAATGCAAAAAAAAATGTAATTAAAAGAAATATATAAAGGAATTTTCTTTTACTTTTAATTAATACCATTATGTGTAGGCAACCTCTTACAAAAAAGAATAAAGAAAACCTCAAATTTTTGAAAAAACCCAATAAAGCCCGAAAAAAACCCAATAAAACCCGAAAAAGCCCAATAAAACCCGAAAAAACCCACCGGGTTGGGTTTTTTCCAACCCTGGTACAATGTTTCAATCTAATAAATTCAAAAGTAATTTTTTTACATATTGTGGCGGTACGATTCGACGCCTTCATAAGCCGACTGATGTACTGGCCAGGTACCTATTGGCAAAGCATGGAACTACTGGCTTTCCACCGTGGAGGTCCGAGGTTCTATTCCTGTTTCTGGCAGACCTCCTGCTCCACTGGCACAATATGATAGCTATGAATGGCTTCTACACCTCGAAGATTCTACGCATATAGTGAATTACCATAGCCTGCAGTATGTTATCAAAAGTGCTACTAATCGAATTGTAAATGGTTTAAAAACCGTGAAAGCTTACATTTACAGTTCTGAAACCATACTAGTTATGAATGGTTATGAAACCGTAACCTTTTGCATTTACGGCTTTTTAATCAAGCTGATTGGAAATGGGTTAGAACCCGTAAAGATAGAAAAATGTTCCAAAACGTAAATTTAACGGTTAAATAGAATAGATGGACAGACTGCTGCCAGCTATTTAACCGTAATTTCATGATGAAATTTCTAACAGTAATTTTTAACATTGTATTGCATTGTAAATAGTTCAGGGTGTCTACAGGTTACGAACGTCCCGAAAAAGTCACAAATCTGGAAATCGGTCGCGAAAGTCCCAAAAAAGTCACAGATCGAGAAATCGGTCACGAAAACTACGAATTCTCGACCGGTTTTTAAATATCTGGACTTATGATAAGGAAATTTTAGAGGATCTTACACTTCCAACATTGTATTTAAAGAGGTTTTGTAAACGCGTATATCATTGGTATGTTTGAATATAATACTTCTGTAAAAAAAACTAATATCTATTTGTACTGATGTGTTCAATTACATGTCTTCTTTTGTACCAACACCTGTTTACTTTTTTCTTCATAATTCTTCTTCATAATGTCGTTTCTCCTAAATTTTTAAAGAATGGAATATGAAATGCTACACAAAACGATTTGGTGCGCAGTGAGGAGCTCCTCACGGGTCAACTAGTGTATTTATATTAAATAAGCAAAAAATTAAAGGACGAATCTTTGTGAGAATTTTGTGAGAATTGTTGAAAACTGATTTAATCACAGCGTAGGTGAACTTACTATACTGGAAACGGATCTTAATTTCCGGTGATGTCATTAATATCCGTTGCCTTTAAACTTTATTTATATTTTTGAGCAAAGTACGCTATTGTATTCGGGATCTGTTATTAATCCGAGGTTAACCTTTTAGTTGGATATGAATCTTCTAGTAGGTAAGCCGAACATCCATACTTTTTTAAAATGATACTTTTGTCTACTATTTTCGTGCATAAAAAATATCCTGTCTCTGTATTTAAAATGAAAAAAAAAAGTTAGTTGACGCCTGCTGTAATCTTGAATCATTTTCAGGAAAAAAAATTGAAAAATCAATCATTTATTCTTGAAAATAAATATATTATTTAACAATATTTTTTATCATTGTTATTTTGTAAATAGTGATGTTGTTTAAACTCAGTGGTAAATTAGGAAACATTTTGGATAAAGAAAAATGGATAATAAATCGACAACTTTTAACATTTTGCTAAGATTTTATATTGCTGTTGTCTCAACTGATATTACCTCAATATTCGAGGCATGTTTTAAAAAGTTATTATATATATATATATCGCTATAGTTAAACTGGATTTTTTTCGCAGAGAGCTTTTACTCAGAGTACAAATACATACGCTTTCGATTAATGTAAAAATATTGTACATTTCTGCAGCAACGCAACTATTTTAATTTTAGCTTTGTAAAAATATTGTGCATTTCTGAAACAGCGCAACTATTTTCATTTTAGCTCTAAAAATATTGTGAATTTCTATGAAGAGCCGTTCAAAAATGATGTCACGTCTTTCCCCATATATTTGACTCCCTCTCCCCCTTTGTCACAATATGTCACATTTCAGCAGACCCCCGCCCCCCTTTGTCACATGTCACGTAATGTTGCACAATGCATGATGTCACACTTCTTGTTACCCCCTCTCCTCCCCTTGTTATACTTTGTCACAATTTCATGAACCCCTCCCCCCTCGAAGCGTGACATCATTTATGAATGATCCCTAACTGCGCAACCGTTTCCATTTTAGCTTTGTAAAAATATTATGCATTTCTGAAACAAGGCAACTACTTTCAGTTTAGCTTTTTTTAAAAAAAGTATTCTCAAAGTTTTTTAAAACTGCAAGAAAAAAATGAATAAAACGCATTTTGTTAATCAGTATAGAAGGAAGTTTTCTTCACATGTTGCGTAAAAATATACACTCCTATTTTTTTTAATTCATCGTCTTTCAATGTTTTAAAACTTATTTACTAATAATAACTTTGTGAATCTAATGCGCAGTAAAAGATTAATTTTTGTTCAACTAAATACATCGTGTATCTAATTTGATAACAGAGATTTCAACAAATGCATATGTGTCGAATGATTCTGCTATTCTATTACCTTCTCACTGTTAATACAGTCGAACCTTGCTATAGCGAACCCCTGATATAACGATCCCCTGGTAGTAACGAACCTTCCAAATGGCCCCAACTGAAACCCTTTGTAATTAAGGCATTTTCAAGCGTTTATAACGATCACCAAACATTAGAAAATGGGCTATAGCGATCAAAAATTATAATAAAATAGTATAAAAGATGACTTTTATACGGTTTGACTCGGCAACATTCCTTGACATTTGTGTTCTAGTCTAGTCAAACACTATCTCTTACTGTGGTGTATATAAAATCCAAAAGCTTACAACCAATAACAACATCTTTTTTTTTCTACTATAGATAAATAATAAGGTAAATTTTTTAAATTTGTTTATTTGTTATTAAAAACCATAATTAAAGCTAATATTTTACTCCCTACCCTAATTATTGTTAGAAATATGTTTATTATATAGAAGTATCTTAGTCAGTTGACACTTTTTTTGAAAAATCGGATGTAGCGAACCCTCGGTTACAGTGATCTACGAAGTCAGTCATTGAGGGTTCGTTATACCGACTGAAGTTCAATTTTAAACATCTCAGAATTTAATCCGTTGGATGGCTAATAATTGTCGTTTTTAGGAATACAATCACATTTCTTATGCAAAAGCCTCTTAGGAAAACAGAGAATATTATTGGACTTTTGCTAGTTTTGATCTTTTTATAGTTATTTTAGCACTGTTCCCATCTTCCGTGGAGCTTGCGTCATCCAGTTGTCAATTGGAAGTGTCCTGCCCGTGTGGTGAAACTGGGTCCAAATACACGTAAGTCAGTTTAGTTTGTTTGAATAATGTTTTGTGCTTGTGTTAAATGCCTAATTTATTAACCACTTAACGCCTTTGCCCGTGTCTGACACGGGCAATAGGTACAGGCAAATTTGCACACGCCCGTGTCTCACACGGGCGATCTCGTGTTATATTATTTCTAATGCCCGTCTGAGATTCGTTTACACTTTGCTTGTATAATTTTTTTTAAATATAACTTTTACCCTCGCCCCCCTCTCTAGTAACCTCCTACAACTGAAATCGCGTTAATCAAACACTTTAACTTTCAATTTAATGCCTTAGTAATTTAACCTAAGATTTCATTAGGTAAGACTGAAATTATTTCTGTTGACTGGAGTTTTGTATTTAAGTATCATAAACTTTTACGGAAATTTAATTAATTATAGTGATTGGCTAACTCGCAATAAAAACGAATGAAACAATATGACGGAAGTCTTCCAACTTTATGGTTTTATATCTTTTTTCCGCGATAAAGAACCCTCGGCAAGTTACATTTAGAAAACATTTCTACTAATGGAGCTCGTAGTCATAAAATTTTATCTACCTTTCGTAATTTTGATGTAGGTTTTGCCTTCATAACATTCCTGAGAATGAAGATGTTTGCAGAAGATGGGCTTCTTGCAAAGAATGCCGCCCGGAAGTGGAGCACTGTAAGGGATGCCCAGCAGGTCGTGTGGGACCTACCTGTTTGCAAGGTTTGTTTCTTAACTTATTTCTGCTCAGAGGTCATTAACTTATTTCTATTCAGACCTGTAATTTTTGAAAATTTTCCAGAGGTGGAAGCTGAGGGTATATATTCAATGCATATTATAGGTAAAAAACCACAAAATGCATAAACATCAGTGCGAACACAATGTACTTCTAAAAGTCAGAGGGAGGGAGCAATTGACCCCATCCCTGATCGCCCAAATGACCGGCCTGTATTCTACTGTAGTTATTCTGAAACATGTAAATGCTACGTAATAAGTTGTTGATTAAGCTCAATTTAACAAAAGCAGAATCCATTAGTAGCGTTCAGCGCACAAATTATTAACTTGATCACATCTTATTTCCAGCAGTGAGCTTTCAAAGTTTCAAAAATGAACGGGAAACTATGGCCATTGACATTATCTAAACTCTTAAATTCCCGTATTTCTCAGACAGTTTAAACCCCAGATCAGTGATAAATCCAAAGCTAAACAGAAGTATTTCCTTGCCTTCCGATTTGACAAGCGTGAAACCGCCAAAACTGAAGGCCAACTGCACCAGAAACTGTTTGTGATTACCAAATTCATTTTATATTCTTATTAATTAATTATGTCTCACTGCGATTGTAGTTGTTGATAACTTCAGTCTGATGATAATAGTTATTGTTTGGCGAAGAATGTTTCACGAAAGTCTTGAGTATGCAGGCTCACTGATAATATACCTCTGTAATTAGTCAGTGAGCGCTTAAATAGGCGGCCTACTAAAATTTGAGGGGGTGAGTAAGTCAAGCGTTTCCGTATTTTGAGTTAAATTTTGAGTTAAACGGTATTTTGCATTCCGGTATTCACCAAGAAAACACTAATGATGCCATCTGTTGATAAGTTTATGAAGTATTCTTTAGTGTACTGTATATAAAGGTAGTGATATTATCCCATATTGTGGAAAATTGAATTTACTACATTTTCAAAAAAATTCGACCTATAACGATATGTTTCTCACCACGTCATTAGCACATTTTATTATGGCTGGTGGTGCCATCTAGGAAATAACTCAGGAAGCACATAAGTTGATCGCCTACTTTATGAATGGCAAGTTTTGTTCTTGATTGTACGTTTTGCTTTCTCTTACATATTGCGGAAGGCCATTCTTGGGACCCGATGGGAAGAGAACATATGGCGAGCCCTGGTCAGTGGCCATTGCGGTCACTGACACAGAAGTGCCGACAGTAGCATGTGGAGGAGTGTTGATCGATATGAGTACAGTCTTGACCACTGCTAATTGCGTTACACAACCTGAACCTTCGGAGCTTATTTTCGGAAAATACCATGAGAGAACTGCAAAAGATGACGACCACGAGAAAGTGGAGAAAAGAACGGTGATATATAACAATAATTTATTGCGAAGTTTCCAAAAGCTCATGAGTTTAAATTATAAATTATGGTATTCGATGTTTTGAGAATCCTTTTCTTTTGTAAATTTTACCTTATCTGATATCTGTAAGTAACACTACGAGTAAAGTCAAAAATGAATCGGGGCTTATCGGTCTGTGTGGCAGTCATGATTTTACCATCAAAAATATAAAATTTTCCCAAATTTTTCTAAGGTGAACATTTACAGAATTCTTTTTTGAAGCTTTCACTAATAGTGGTTATTTTTAAAATTTGATCAGAGCATTCAAAAGAATTCCACAAGAGAAAATGGAAATTTTTTCAAAAGTGCCGTTTTTTTCAGCGAAAATAATGTTTGCTTGTAATTGAAATATTTTTAATACCCACACTTGTGAAAGGTTCCGGTTATAGTTTCTTTACTTCTTTTATTTATTTAATTTTTGTTACGAGTCGAAATTCCTTAAAAAAATCATTTAATAGTAGAGTTTCCATTGTATGGGTTAGTGCTCTACAGGGTCAAAAACCTGAGGAAATTTTACATTACCAAGACAGCTAGAGATTGCTAATTTTATAAATTCGATGCTTATATAGTGGAAAGTTTAATGGCTTGTTTAATTCTATTCGGAGCTCCTTGATGTTCCTGATTTTGAGCGTTAATATTATCAATTTAATTTAACTCAATGTAAACCATGAAAACGTGCTCACATCTTTCGATTTCCCTCACGTTCAGGTTTTTAACTTAAGTGCATTGTGTTAATTTAGTTTTCCAAACGGGGATCCGTGAATGTGTCAAATGTTACACAGGAACTCAAGAACCTTGATTGTACTACTAACCCATTAAAAGTGCCTTTTTTAAAGGCACTTAATGGGTTACTAGAAATAAGGCACACCACGGGTTATCTCCCTATGGGTTTTTTAAAAGGAACTAATAGGTTAGCTACTAAAAGTAAGGCACCATACGTGACAGTATGGTGTCTTACTTTTAGTAGCTCATGAAGTTTTTATTAACCCATTAAGTGCCTTTTTTACTAATCATGAAAAATTTCCCATTCAGCCTAAATTTGCATTTTAGTCACAAATTTATCAATTTGGACAGTTTTTTCACAATATCCGTTTGTATGTATGTACATACGCTAGTACTGGCCGATGTCTAATTTTTGATACCGAGATTCATCGTCAAAATAATATCGCGATATTTCGATATATCGCAATGTTTCAGTACAGTATGGAACCCCAAATTCGGAATCCCAAAATCCGGAAGACCCAAAAATCCGGAACTTTTTCAAAAAAAAAAAAAAAAAAATCGGTAGCTGAAAAAGAAACCCAGCTTTTGTTTTTTAAAGAAAAATCGGGAATTATTTCGCTCCGTTTTTTTTTGGAAATAGACATTTTAAAAAGAAGGAAAATAAAATGTAATGAACATGTTTAAGATCGAAAATGTGCAGTTTTCAAAAAAAGTTATTTCGCGATTTTCTGAAAAGGGTTCGTTTTTGCGATTAGAGTTTTTATTAATTGTTGCTTTAACGCTGAGTTAACATCATTAAATTTTGCTTTTTAAAATTTCTTGTAGTTATATTTATTTTTTAAAATGAACTAATTTTCGCGCGATACAGAACATTCGCGAAATTGAAATTCGGCGTTTCTCGCAATTTCCCGGTAGTCCCATCTTTAACTGCAATTAAGTGACTAAAGAATATAAAATCGTATCAGTATTGGGCGAAATTCTTTTCTTTTGTTGTTTAATTAAAGAGGTTAAATAATATCACGAAAAGTCTAGATTTTTCGATGTTTTGCCTCAAATGTAAGTCGACTCCAGCTTCGTTTTTTTGTGTTAAATTCCGCGACTTATAGGCAAATATATACGATAATAAAAAATGCTATAAATGAGCAAAATGCTAATAAATACTTCCAGAGCAAATTATATGGGCTCTTATGCTACTTACAAAATTTTTCGAATGAGGACCCAAAATTCGGAAATCCGGAAAGATCGCGGGCCCGAGCTTTCCGTATTTGAGGTTCCGGATTGAGGTGAATCTATCGAAAACCGTGATATCATCGCCAATCACGATATAGCGGAAGATACAGCAATGTAAAGTCGAGCATCGCGATGAATGTGTAATACCGGTATTTTGTGGAAATATCGATATATCGCTAAGTCCTAACATACGCACGTGCGTATGGATCACTGAAATAACGATTTTAACCATCCCCGAGTCCTTTTTGACGTTTGGACGCCCGTTTAATAGAATTTATTTTGAGTTTGGATTTCTCAGAATTTACCCATAATTATTTTTTTAATGATTATTTTTAAAATATAATGAGTATCCAAAAATAAAACAAATTTATAAATAGAAAATTCCGTTATTGTTTTTTTTTTATAGATGTCGTGGCCATTCATCCGTCTCTTCACATAACATTAAACCGTCATAACCCTCATACAAGGCTTGTAAAAAAAGCGAGACGGCTAATTTTGTAGATTATTAAAACATTTTTTTTATATATTTTTATTTATTTATGTATTAATTTTTATTTATTTTTTTATGTATTTTTATTTATGTATTTATTTATTTATTTATTTATTTACGCATTTATTTATTTATTTATTTATTTATTTTTTGCACTTGAAATGGGGTGGCATTTATGTGCATTAAATGACGGATTTTTTTTTGTTATTTTCTCATAATTTGGGAACGAGAGGGTTAACATTAAATCTATGCCTTGAAAAATATATTTTGCAGAAATATTAGTACAGAGTTGTTAGAGTTCACTGAACGCTGGTTTAAGTGAATGTTCTGTTTATGATAATACATTAATTTTTACATAACTTCTTTATCCAATTTCGGAAAATAGTGAAATTCGGACTTTTTTTCTCCTCAGAATTTTACAATCAGAGTTCACCCCGACTTCAACGAATGGAGGTACGTAAATAATATCGCAGTTGTGAAATTTTCGCCCCCAGTCCAATTCTCTGACCGCATCCATCCTGTCTGTCTCCCGACCTTGAAAACGACGGCAAGAAATCTGCGTCGAGGAAAGAAGGGAGACGTAAGTATTTAACATTTCTCTGTAAGAAGTTTGAGGGAGAAGCTGGGGGAGGGGGGGTCATTAGTGTACGACTCAATATGAACTGCGGTAACCCACTAAACCCAACTTATTCTTCATTCAAATGAGTAATAAAATATTGATAAATAAAAGGGACCGTCCATAAATAATGTCATGGTTTTTTCATAAATTTTGACCCCCCTGCCCTTTTGTCACAAAATGTCACACTTCAACCTGCCCCTCTCCTCTTTTTCACAAAATGTCACATTTCAACATACCTCCTCTCCCTTTGTTACTAAATGTAACATTTCAACATATCTCATCCCCTTTTGTCACAAAATGTCACACTTCAACATACCCTCCCCCTTTGTCACAAATTGTCACACGTAAACACACCCCCTCTCCCTTTGTCACAAAATGTCATATTTCAACATACTCCTTTCCCCCTTTTTCACAAAATATCACATTTCAACATACCCCATCCCGGTCGTGTCACAAAATGTCACACTTCAACATACCCATCCCCTTTTGTCACAAAATGCCACATGTCAACATACCCCTCTTCCTTTGTCCCAAAATGTCACATTTTCTCGTTTTAGGTTGCTGGTTGGCGTTCGAGTTCGAGCGGTGTGCTCCCCAAAACTCTTTCTTCTGTCCACTTGCCAGTTTTTCCCGTCGGTGAGTGCATACGAGACTTTCTACCACAAAATACGGACGAATCCGTTGGGGCGAACATGTTTTGTGCCGGATATAAGAAAGAAGGAAAGAATGTTTGTGCGGGTCACAGAGGAGCTCCAATGGTGTTCTTCGACAGGAGGCTTCAGCGTTACACAGTGGAAGGGTTGGCCAGTTACGGAACCGTAGGAGCGTGTGAAGCGTTCGGACATTTCATTGTATTCACGAAAGTACTCCCTTATTTGAGCTGGATCCTTGACGATCAGTTGTAGAACGCCGCAATCTTTGCTTTGCATTATTTCTTAATAAAGAAAGTTTTATAAAGACTTTGTTTACTGCTTATTAACCGACTTCACAAAGGAAGGAGGTTATACATTCAAACTGTATGTACAGTAAAACCTGTAAAGTTGACCACTTTTGTCAGGAACGGAATTAGCCCTTCACCATCTATCTCACCCTCTATCAGTTGACCACCTGTCTAAATTTACCACTAAAGTGCTGCACCGCAACTGGTCAACTTAGACAGGTTTCACTGCGTGTCGTTTTTTTGTTTGTTTGTTTGTCCACTCATACACTGTTAGAAATTTCAGCATGAAATTACGGTTAAATGACCGGCAGCAGTCTGTCCATCTAATTCACCGTTAAATTTACGGTTTGGAACATTTTTCTATCTTTACGGGACCTAACCATTTCCAATCAGCTTGGTTAAAAAGCCGTAAATATAAAAGTTTACGGTTTTATAACCATTTAAAAAGGGTTTCAAAACAAAAATTTCAGCGTTTTTGAACCATTTCGAGGCGCAGAATCTTCGAGGCGTAGAAACGGTAAACGCAGCCTGCGGGAATCGAACCCGGTTGTTTGCCATACCAACGTTACTCGCTAACCACTCGGCCATCGGCACCACACAAGGCGGTCGTTTGTTTATCAATAAATCTTCCTTTTCAACAGGCAAACTGCCTTAAAATTGAGATTTCAGTTTTTGATTGGATCCAAAGTCATTTTTAGTCTAAATTTACTGTATATTGACGAAAATCATTTTATTTGCTGCAAAAATTGAAATACAAACAAGCTTCAGCAGCGCAAATGATGGGTTCGCTCATTCGCAAACAGTTCGGAAATCTGATGGCTCCAATTTTTGATTGACGTGTATATGTGTTTCTATTTAGTATCCACTGCTTAAGCCACTTTTTTTATCTTCTTTTTTTTATATACACATGCAGATTTTAACTGATAAAACTTTATTCATATTTTAACAATAACGTACGACCCCCCCCCCCCCGGTAAGATTTCACAATCAAGATGGACGCCCGATTCTTATTGAGCGCTTGAAAATGACGGTTAGTTAAACGTTCTTTAGGATAAACAGAGAATAAACGATTTTTTTCTCAATCAGCGGTTTCAGTACCATCTTTTTAATGGTTATTCAGCTGTTGCAGTTAAATATGGTAAAATAACAATCAAATAAATGGTTATTTTACTATTTTGTTACGGAAATTTTTAACAGTGTAACTCCTCATCGGATGTACTGATTTTCATGATTTTTTTTTAATCGATCGAGGGTGGTTTCCCATAGTTCCCGTACTTTTATTTGACCATATTCGATAATTGAAAAAAAAGTTATGGGCAGAAATGTGGTCATTTTTTTTGTTTTTTCATCCATAACTTTTGACTAAGCGAACCGATTTTGATGATTTTTTCTTTAATCGATAGAGAGTAGTCGAACTGAAATATCGCACATCAATTTGGCTACATTGGTTTTTTAGAAAAAACGCTATGGGTGAAAAAATAAGTATTTTTTATCTTTATTGGAAAGGTTTGGCTTGATTTCTCTAACTTATTATCTTTTTTTCTTTTCAACGTTGTATTGTATAGTAAATGGTACAAGGTGTGGGCGTCTACAGGTCCCGAAAAAGTCACAAACCTGGAAATTGCTCAGGAAAGCAACTAAAAAGCCACGAATCTAGAAATATTCCAGTCCTCACAATGTAGATCCGTAAAAAATTTTTATGACCAGAGATTTTTCTCTTTAGAATCAGGATCTGTAGAGGTTCTTCTACGAAACTATCTTAGGTAGACATGTTGATTCCTGGGCGAAATAGTTTTACAGGCCATCAAATATGGCGGCCATTTTGGTTCCTCATTTGGCATTCAGCAACCAATCAACATATAAACTTAATTTTGGTTTTAAACTTCGGTTTCGACGGTCTAAGAATTCAAAAACCATATTATTTAACTCATTAAAACAATCTTACTACCTTTTTCAGTAGTTTGCGTAGAGATGTAGCCGATAACTGCTGTTTAATATTCTGGTTGCAAAAATTGAAACTAGAATAAAAGAATTCTCAATAATACTAAGTTTCAACTCGTGTTTAATAGAATTATACGTTCCTGTTATTGGTAGAATTGTATAACAAAATCAAAACGCAAAAGGAAGCAATAAAAAATGAATGAATAAAAACATGCTATCTGATTTTGCATTCCTTGTTAGTATACTGACAAAAGTAGTGCACTTTAGAAGAGCAGCTTTGCTAGCACACCTTTCGGAGACAGAAACCTACTATTTGCCCACACACAGGAGTTCGAGTGGCAGGAAATTCAAGAACTTTTTGGGTTTCAGCACCCGTTCATTTTTTCTAACAAAAATGAAATGTATCATTTATTAACTGTTTATTTTCAAGAAGACGAAAAATGATGAAGATAATTTTCAAAACAGAAATTTTTGGTTGCGAACGTTAGCTTCATACCCAAGATCCCTTTATTAGTTGAGAAAAATATATCTACATGTGTATATCGTTGAATATATTATACATTATATAGTATGGCTTAGTTTTCTCTCAACTCAACTCTGGCACAACAGTCGCTTCTATGGGAGCTAAGCGCTGCTGTGCCTATCTTAGCTTACAAGGTCGAGACTCTGGAAGAAGTAGCTGTCCAGTGAACTACTTCTGAGATGCAGAAATAGATGTTCTGGCCAGGTAGTCGTGCTGACTGGCTTTAATTCTTTCGCACAAATTGATGTGCTTAAAGTAACATATTAATTTTAAAAAATAATTATTTTCTACGCGCGGTAGAACAATCTGTAGCTATAGAACAGCATTGCAAAAGTTTTGGTGGGAAAATATTTTATAAAAATTAAACGTTCAGAATAAAATGAAAACAAATATCTACTTGCTACGAAGTGAAACTTGAATTTTCAGGTGTAATTACCAGTTTCACTTAAATGATTGAATTATAAAAGTAATTGAATAAAGATATTTAATAAAAATTAAATACACTTACTTTGCTACATGCCCTTCATCAGATTAATAATAGCTGATACAGAAGTGTAGTATTGTTAATTCGATTTGCATCAACATGGATGTGCCAAGGAATATCTGATTTCTGGATACTTTTCTGAATAGGAGAATATAAACGTTTCATTCCCATCAAAAATTCTTACTAGAAAACTTAATCAAATGCTAGCCAAAGTACACTCGAAAGCTCACATTCTTAAAGGTAATGACGAAATTAGCAAAATTGGGACAAAAATTTCAGCTATAAATTCAAATCCTATTTCATATTTGTCAGATTTTGCAGAGACAGAGAACGAGTGCGATTATGTAAAAATGGAGAAATACCTAGTGTTGGTCAGGAAAGATTATTCTACACGTGAAACATTTGATGATCTATGATTTGTTGAATACAAGAAGTCAGTGCCACTGAGTGGACTTCCACCGACATCACTTTCAGTTAAAAGACACATCCTAAGAGCTTTTTAGCACATAAGACGGAATATTCGTCTTCTTGAAAATAAATAATTAATGATCCGTGTGATTTTTGCTGGAAAAATATTAACGGGGTGCTGAGATCCGAAAAAGTCTTGAATTTTCTGCCACCCGAACCCTGCGTGTGTCTGTGTGCAAACGAAAGGTTTGCGTCTCTAAAAATGTTTCCAAAGCTTCTGTTGTAAAGTGCACTACTTTTTAGCCTACTTTCCCGTAAAAATAAAAAAAAATAATAATAAAGCATGAAAGAGGCTTCATGTATCGTGAAAATATCGTTAGAAATCAAGAAAAGTCAAAAATAAGTTAAGTAATTAAATAAAGATTGAAAGATAAAAAATTTGAAAGTAGGGTTTTGAGATGGGGAAAAAGTGTGTCTGTCGGTCTGTCGGTCTATCTGTCTGTCGGTCTGTCCCCCCCTAATAACGTTTGAACGAATAGTCCGATTCGAAAAATTCTTTTTGCATTCGAAAGATCTCGGCGAGAACATCTCATTTCCATATTTTACTTTTTGATTTGAACAATTTTTTTGTTCAATTTTGAACAGTTCAAAAAATTTTAACATTATCGCCTATGGGTGAAAATGAAGCAAATTATGTAACTTTGGGTACAAGATCCAAGTTCCCATGAACAAGCTCACTGGAAGAAGTTCTTGGCGTGAAATATTGATTTGAACATTTTTTGTTCATTTTTGAACAGTTCAAAAAAAATTAACATACCGCCTACGGGGAAATTTCAATCCAATATAATTCCTGATCCAACGGACCGATTTGCTTGGAACAAACTTTATCGGAAAGCTCTTATGACGTAGAACATGTACAAATAGAAAGTACATCCAGAACTAAGAAGCCTATTTTCCTATGAAATTTTTTGATCGTGATTTTCAAGAATATTTTTGAATCAATGAATGAATGAATAATATTAAATGAATAAGCAAAAGAATGAATGAATAAATGAGTGACTAAATACATGAATGACTTA
This sequence comes from Octonoba sinensis, assembly GCA_038502835.1. NCBI lineage: Eukaryota > Metazoa > Arthropoda > Arachnida > Araneae > Uloboridae > Octonoba > Octonoba sinensis. The sequence goes on from CM076604.1 coordinate 9,572,978, forward strand.
ATAAATGAATGATTGAATGAATATCTATTAACCGTTGAAAAAGGTATATTTGAAGCAATTAAGAACTAAAACTAAACGAGAAAGACAGAGAGAGAGATAGCTAGATTATAAATTTGAATTCGGTGTATACGGGAAAGTAGGCTCGTATAGTTCTAGACGGAACTTCTTGTTTATAATTATAATTACCAAAAAGGAATGCAAAATCAAATAGCATGTTTTTATTCATTAATTTTTTTTAAAACTTGTAACCTAATCGAAAATGTTTGAACATTAGTATTTTAAAATTACCAATAGGATACAAATGGTAGAATGAATATATATATATTTATGTTTTAACAATAAAAACTACTTATAATATCATAATATTAACTTAATATTATAATACTGTACTTTTATAAGAAATATTTGATACTTTTCCTTACAGAGATCACATAAACGGAAAAACGTTTTCCCTACACAATTGAATCAATGCACTTTTCTAAAATCGTTATAAACATGTCAAACTTAAAGTTTACAATTAAAAGTAGTTTATTTTCCCAAAGATAACATTTCTAATCGTAACAAAGTCTCCTACTTTACATTTGATGATTTAATCTAAGAATTTAATTATTGCTAATTTAATATATTTGAACTTTTAATGACTGTTTTGTTTTATGTTGGTTGTTTGTTTCTTCTAGTTCCTTTCTAGTTATTCCGATTTCTTCCCGTGTACTATAATAAAATTGGTTTCTAGTAAAATGGGTACTAAATGGTTTTATGTGATATACTTATAGAAATTATTTAAATGTAACTTTATTTTTTTATTTACTGAAAATTACATGTTTTATAATTGATATTTCTCTATTACAAAACATATAATTTGCTCAGAATTAAATCATCATTATAAATTAATATTGGTATACTTGTTTTATAAACACTTTTCCTTGAAAAAGCTTCTAGAGGAATTGAACTCTTTAATTTTATTGTTATTTTTTAACAATTATTACTCTTTTTTTCTCCTCCATAAAATATTTCAAGTCTGATATTCTAGCATAGAATTTATTCCTTGAACAGGAATACTCATCACATTTATTTTAGATTAACTCTGATTTTTAATTTTTAATTTCCGGTTTACTGAAAAAAGTGGACGAAATTTACAAAATGATATTGAGTCTGGGCCGGCTTTTTCTAGGGCGAAAAGACCGGGCTAACCCTGTGGTTAGCTGGAGAAATATCTGTCGTCCAAATATTTTCTATTCAGCAAAATATCCTCGTTGAAAACTGCTCTTGTTGTTGATTACATGTCACAAGTTCGAATGATAAAAAAGCTTAGGGACCGGGATATTGAAATGCACAAAAAGATGCAGTCTATTCTCTCTACGTGGAAAAATAGACTGCATCAGTTCATTGCTGATGATGGCCGCCATATTGCTGAGGTAATATTCAAAACTTAATGTAAAAAAATAGTATAAAATACAGATCAAAATAAAAAAATCTTAAGTCTCAAACTGCATTAGTTTTTTTTTTTTCAAATAAACCTTCAAAACCGGGTCATTAGTTTTGCCCCACGCTGTATAAAGAGCCTGTATTTCTGTAGCCTGTATTTCTGTCGGTCTGTGAGATCGTCCGTATTATGAAATTCCATTATTTGCCCCTCATTTGAAAGCCTATCGTGCCGTCTAATGACGAAAAATAGACCAACGGTCTAAAAATATACCGCTTCTCTTACAATTCAGATTGAAAATCATCTAAGAAGAGGTCCTTTAATGGATACGTCGATGTTTCGATAGATATTGAATCGGATTCGATAAATATCGAATCGGATATTCACTTGAAACATCAGCGTTTACATACTTCTTCGTTCTTTTTTAAATTGCACTACCATCATAATAAGCAGATCTTTTTTGATAAAGAAATCTTAGAGGGGGGCCTCAGTGGCTGAGCGGTCAAATCGACTGGCTCCGGTGCCTCCCTGCGCGGAGAGAAAGAGGCGTGGGTTCGATTCCCACCTTTGCCCTGGGTGTATTTCCTTCTTTGTATATTAAAATCTGTTGTGCTGTCTTGTTCTATCTGTCATATTAGACGAGAGTTTGAGGCATATCCTTGAGAATAGCAAATAAGCTCGAATATTTATGTGACCTGAAATGGTTGTAAAGAAAGAAAGAAATCTTAGAGGATCTTACCCTTCCAACATTGTATTTAAAGAGGTTTTGAAAACGCGTATATCATTGGTATGTTTGAATATCATACTTCAGGAAAAAAAGAATTAAATTGTAACAGCTGTTTGTACTGATGTGTTCAATGTTCAATGACATGTATTCTTTTGCACTAAGACCCGTTTACTTTTTTCTATTCTTCATAAAGTCGTTTTTCCCAAATTTTTAAGGAATGGAATATGGAATGCTACACAAAACGATTTGCTGCGCAGTACGGAATTCCTCACGGGTCGACGAGTGTGTTTATATTAAATAAGCAAAAAATTAAAGGACGAATCTTCATTTTTGTGAGAGTTTTTGACACCTGATTTAATCACAGCGTAGGTGAACTTACTATGCTGGAAACGGATCTTAATTTCCGTTGACGTCTTTAATATCCGTTTCCTTTAAACTTTATTAATATTTTTGAGCAAAATACGCAATTGTATTCGGGGTCTGTTATTAGTCCGAGGTTAACCTTTTAGTTGAATATGAATATTTTAATAGGTAAGCCGAACATCCATATTTTCTTAAAATATTACTTTTGTCTACTATTTTCTTGCATAAAAAATATCCTGCCTTTGTAGTAATAAAAAAAAAGAAAAGTTAGAAAGTAAGAAAAAAAAAGTTAGTTAAACGCCTGCTGTAATCTTAAACCACTAACAAAAAAAAAAAAAAGAAAAGATATCAATCATTTATGCTTGAAAACAAATATATTAGTTAACAACTTTTTTTTATCACTGTTATTTTTTAAATAGTGATGTTGTTTTGACTCAGTGGTTAAATTAGGAAACATTTTGGATAAAGAAAACCGGATAATAAATCGACATCTAACAATTACTTTTAACATTTTACCAAGATTTTATATGGCTGTTGTCTCAACTGATATTGCCTCAATATTCGAGGCATGTTTTAAAAAGTTACATATTAAGTTACGGCGAATGTCCGAAATTGGAGAATGTCAACATCTCCAGTCTGATAATTGATGAATGTCGACATTCACCGGTGATTGTCGACATTTTCCAAATCTGGATATTCACCGGTGATTGTCGACATTTTCCAAATCTGGATATTCACCGGTGATTGTCGACATTTTCCAAATCTGGATATTCACCGGTGATTGTCGACATTTTCCAATTTTGGACATTCACCGGTGATTGTCGACATTTTCCAATTTTGGACATTCACCGGTGATTGTCGACATTTTCCAATTTTGGACATACCCACCGTAAGATATATATATATACTATTACCTTTTCACTGTTATTGGTTCAATTTTAAACATCTCAGTCTCTTTTCTGCTCAGAATTTAATCCGTTTGGATAGCTAATAATTGTCCTTTTGGGGAATATAACCACGACTCTTCTTTTGCAAAAGCCTCTTTGGAATACGGAGAATATTATTGGACTTTTGTTAGTTTTGATCTTTTTATAGTTATTTTAGCACTGTTCCCATGTTACGTGGAGCTTGCGTCATCCAGTTGTAAATTGGAAGTGTCTTGCCCGTGTGGTGGAACTGGGTCGAATTACACGTAAGTCATTTCAGTTTGTTTGAATGTTTTGGGCTTGTGTTAAATACCAAATTTGTTTACCAGTTAACGCCTTTGCCCGTGTCTGACACGGGCGATAGGTACCGGCAAATTTGCACATGCCCGTGTCTTACACGGGCGATCTTGAATCTCGCGTTACATAATTTCTAATGCCCGTCAGAGATCCGTTTACACTTTTGTTGGTATAATATATTTTATATAACGGTTACCCCACGCTCTCTAGTCCTCTCCTACAACTGAAATTGCCAAAAGCAATTTATACTATAAGGGAAAGGAGGGTAAGAGTACGCACCTAGTGGATTTTTCGTTATAAAAATGAGAATTGAAAAGTGAGAACCTTGAAATTTGACTGAATCATAGTTTATTAACTTAGAAACTTAGGTTCAAAAAATGAAAGTTTTATCTTAAAAAATTATATGAAAGAAAGCAAGCGGGAAAAAAAATTGCAAATGCGTACTCTTACCCGACCTGGCGGATAAGAGTACGCACCCAGGAAGGGTAAGAGTACGCATTCAGAAAATTTAGCAGTAGTCACATACAAATGCTCCGGTGCCTTCGTAACTGGAACATTCATCATGCCACCACTCCTTACACAATCCACACTGAATCCAATCTTCATCATATGATTGTTCGCAGCCTGGGCATATTGTCGCCTCATTGTTTGCTGAACTTGTTGAGGGAACTGGGTTGTCGATACAATGCAGAACAAGTTTTTCCTTTGCTTTCACTGTTTTTCCTTTTTCCGTTTTGGCCCCTTTTTTACTTTTCATAGCAGCTCGATTAGCCTTTGTTCTTCTAATTCTCTCTACCTTTTCCTTATGTGCGTACTCTTACCCGCCGATGTATTGCTCCTCAAAATCGTCCATAGATGGCTGTAGCATTCACAATAGTAAAATTCTAACATGCTCACGTTATTCGGAAGGGAACAAAGCTCATAATGATATTTACTTAAAAAGCAAACTTTATTGACAAAAAAATTAATATTTCTTCACAGAAAAATTACATGCCAACACGCAGAAATAGTATTTTACCTGATAAATAAACGACAGCAAGGATGAAAATAACAATGGCGGTCTCTTGAGCCAGCTGAAAAGAAACGTGTTGAGTTGATCACACTCGCTTCTGCTTGCAGTGTTGCCAACAGGGAAAAAAGTCCCTGCGTACTCTTAACCGACTGCGTACTCTTACCTATATATTCATTTTCTGTCAAAAAAAAAAAAAAAACTCGATCATTTTTTACCAGTTTTTCTGGAGAAAAACTCGTGCTTCAAGGGGTTAAGAACGAAATGTGCGTTGATAGTCTTATTTAGTTGTGAGTTTTCGGTCTGATTAAAATTATACTGAAGAAAATCTTACATCTGTTGAAGTTTTTAATGATCGTTTTCAGACTTTCTTATTGGAACCCGAAATAGTAATTACTTTCACTTTTGTGATTTTGCAATAATTATTTTCACTTTAGCGGTTTTACAATGCTGTGCAAATTAATTTTAACAAGATTATGGGACATTATTAATTAATTGAGACAGGATGAGACTTTTAATGATCATTTTCATACATTCTTATTTTAACCCGAAAAAGTATTTATTTCAACTTTTACGATTTTCCCATTCTAATTATATTGTGCAAATTAATCGGGACAGTATTCATTAATTGGAACAGGATGAGATTTTTAATGATCATTTTCGTACATTCTTATAGGAACCCGAAATGGTAATTATTTTCACTTATGCAATTTTCCTATACTGTGCAAATTAATTGGAACAAGATTACGGGATATTATTAATTAATCGGGACAAGATGTTATATCTAAAATTCATTTTCATACGTTTTCTTATTGGAACCGGACATAGTAATTGTTTTCACTTTTACGAGCTTGCCATTTTACTATATCGTGCAAATTAATTGGAGTAGGCTAGTTTTTCTTCTGAATTGTAAAGAGATTGCGAGTCGATGTCTTACACACCAGTTTTTTTCTCTTATAATTAGTGTGACCATTAGAAAGAAAGTAAGAATATGGTTTTACTGTTTTGAAAATCAAAAAAATATATTTTTCTTAAATTCTGCGCTAATTTTTCTGATAATGAAATGTTTGTTTTTGCTCTGCTTTAGCTCTGAAAAAAAATTTTTTTTTTTTTGGTATATTTTATGCATGGCGCCAAGGAGCAGCAGGGAAATATTTGCTCTTGAAAATATTACACTTTATGACTTACATTGTCGATTTAAATATATCTTACGGATTACACTGTGCAACAAATTTGAACTTTTTTTTTGTCCTTCAGATGAAACTATGTGATTCTATATAAACAAAAGGTGCTTGATTCAAATATCCAAACCAAAATGATCCATCACGTACAGTTTTTGCTGGAGACCTACTTCTCATATTTAAACAATTTTGATGTATAAGAACGTAACTGAAGCTCACTCATTGTATACTCATTTAAGTAGCATAAACTTTTACGAAAATTTAATTAATTACAGTAATTGGCTAACTGGAAATAAAACGAATGAAACAATACGACGGAAGTCTTCCAACTTTGTGGTCTCATACCGATTTTCCGTAATAAATAACCCTCCGCAAGTTACATTTAGAAAACATTTCTACTAATAGAGCTCGTAGTCATTATATTTCATCTACCTTTCGTAATTTTGATATAGGTTTTGCCTTCATAACATTCCTGATAATGAAGATGTGTGTGGAAGATGGGCTTCTTGCAAAACGTGCAATCCAGAAGTGGACCACTGTACGAGATGCCCAACAGGTCGTGTGGGACCTACCTGTTTACAAGGTGTGTTTCTTAACTTATTTCTGCTCAATGGTCATTAACGTATTTCTATTCAGGCCTGTAATTTCAAAATTTTCCAGGGGGGGGGGAGGCTAAGGGTATATATTCAATGCATATTATAGGTAAAAAATCACAAAATGCATAAACACATGTGCAAATATAATGTATTTCTAAAAGTCAGAGGGAGGGAGCAATTGACTCCACCCCTGTAAATGCTACGTGAATTTGTTGATTGAGCTCATGTTGACGAAAATAAAATCTATTAGTAGCGTTCACCGCACAAGTTATTAAATTGATCAAATCATGTTTCCAAAAGTGAGCTTTCAAAGTTTCAAAAATGAATGGAAAAATATGGCCATTGACATTAATTCTTAAATTCCCGTAATTCTCAGACAGTTTAAACTCCAGATCCCCGATAAATCCAAAGCTAAGCAGAAGTAATTTTTGCCTTCCAATTTGACAAGCGTGAAACCGCTAAAACTCAAGACCAACGACTCCAGAAACTGTTTGCGATTACTAAATTTATTTTAAATTCTTATTAATTAATTATGTCTCACTGCGCTTGTAGTTGTTGATAACTTCAGTCTGATGATAATGGTTACTGTTAGTCCAGCGATTCTCACCCTGTGGGGCCCGCCCCCCTAAGGGGGGGGGGGGGGGAGAATATCCAAGAAAAAATATTACTTTAAAGAATTAAGTGTCTGAAAGGAAAGCACACATTCACATAGAAAACAAAATACATTTCGATATATTTAACAACTTATTAAAGTAAAACAAATTACTAAATCAAAACATACTAAATTAAAATCATTTAATAATCATAGTGACTTCCTCAGGAGTGTCTTTCAAAGCAAAGTTTTTAGAAGGAATACTTAATATTAGAAATACCCACTCTCAGTTCTTTTTCTATATTTATCCGAGATCTATCGTTTGTCTTCAAAGAAGCAACAGCAGGAATCCAGTTTCACAAAAGGAATGATGTTGAAAATGGTAATAGTAGAATGCGTAATGCCCTTGTTTTTAATGAGGAAAAATAATCCTTTACTCCTGCCGAAAATTCAAACAGTGATTTATTACTAAATTAGTTTTTTTTCTAAATTACTCGCTTTTACTCTAGTTTTGGCAGTTAGTTAAAAATAATTCAGAAACAGAATCCAAAGTATTGAATATACATTATTGTTGTATACATTTTATTGTAAGTGGGGGGCGCAATGAAAATTATGATTGAAAACAGGGCCGCGAATACTGAAAGGTTGAGAAACGTTGTGTTAGTCGCTGAGTGTTTCATGCCAGTTTTGAGTATGCAGACATTCACTGATAATATACTTCTGTAATTAGTCAGTGAGCGCTTAAATAGGCGGCGTACTAAAATTTGAGGGGGTGAGTAAGTCAAGCGTTTCAATATTTTGAGTAATACGGTATTTGGCGTTACGGTATTTAATAAGAAAAAACTGATGATGCCATCTGTTGTTAAATTTCTGAAGTATTCTTTAGTGTACTGTAAATAAAGGTAGTGACAATATTTTATATTATGGAAAATTGAATTAACCACATTTTCAAAAAAATTCGACCTATATTAGCACATTTTATTATGATGGCATGCCAGTGGTGCCATCTAGAAAATAACTCAGGAAACACATAAGTCGATCACCTACTTTATGAATGGCAAGTTTTGCTCTTGATTGTATGTTTTGCGTTCTCTTACAGATTGCGGAAGGCCATTCTTGGGACCCGATGGGAAGACAACATATGGCGAACCCTGGTCAGTGGCCATTGCGCTCACTGATACAGAAGTGCCGAGAGTAGAATGTGGAGGAGTGTTGATCGACATGAGTACAGTCTTGACCGCTGCTAGTTGCGTTAGGGAACGTGAATTTCTTGAGCTTATTTTCGGAAAATACCACTGAGAGAACTGCAAAAGATGACGATGACGAGAAAGTGGAGAAAAGAACGGTGATATATAACCATATTTTATTGCAAAGTTTCCAAAAGCGCATTAGTATATATTATAAATTATGGTATTCAATGTTTTGGGAATATTTTTCTTTTGTAAATTTTACCTTACCTAATATCTGTAAGTAACACTAAAGTCAAAAATGATTCGGGGCTTATCGGTTTGTAGGTCATCGGTCATATCATCAAAAATATAAAATTTTCTCAAATTTTTCTAAGGTGAATATTTACAGAATTCTTTTTTATAGCTTTCACTAATAGTGGTGCTTACTTAAAATTTGATTAGAGAATTCAAAAGAATTCCGCAAGAGAGATGGAAATTTTTTCAAAAGTGCTGTTATTTCAACGAAAATAATGTTTGCTTGTATTGAAATAATTTTAATAACCTCTCTTGTGAAACGTTCTGGTTGTAGTTTCTTTACTTCTTTTATTTACTCATTTTTTATTAAGAGTCGAAATTCCTTAAAAATATCATTTAATAGTAGAGTTTCCATTGTATGGGTTAGTTTTCTGCAGTGACAAAAACCTGTTTAAATTTTACATTCCCAAGATAGCTAGAGATAGCTAATTTTATAAATTCGATGCTTATATAATGGAAAGTTTAATGGCTCGTTAAACTCTATTAGGAGTTCCTTGATTTTCCTAATTTTGTATTAGCAATTTAATTTAACTCAATGTAAACCATGAAAAAGTGCTCACATCTGTCGATTCCGCTCCCTTTCAGATTTTTAACTTAAGAGCATTGTGTTAAATCAGTTCTCCAAACGGGGTTCCGTGAATGTGTCAAGGGTTACACAGGAGCTCAAGCACCTTGGTTATACTACTTCTCTCTGAAGTGAAGAATATAACTTTTCTTAATTTTAATTGAATTTGACGTGACAGTATAGTGTCTTGCTTTTAGTAGCTCATGCAATTTTTATTAACTCATTAAGTGCTTTTTTAAGGCACTTATAGTTTAATAGAAAAAGGCCCTCCAAGGGTTAGCTGCCTATGTTTTTTTTAAGGTACCTAATGGGATAGCTACTAAAAGTAAGACACCAAACGTACCAGTATGGTGTCTTACTATTAGTAGCTCATACTATTTCTATTAACCCATAAGTGTCTTTTTTAAGACACTAAATAGGTTAATAGAAATAAGGCACTTAATGGTTTAGCTGGCTACGGTTTTTTTTAAGTTTTCAATTGGTGGCTCGCCCGAATGACTGTTCGCGTGCTTAGGTCATGCGCAGAAGCTGTTTTTCATCTGCGTGACTTCATGCTCACCCTGAGCGTGCTCTAGTCTGGACGCGGCCTGATGGGTTAGATGCTAAAAGTAAGGCACCATACGTGACAGTATAATGTCTTACTTTCAGTAGCTCATGGTATTTCTTGTTGCCCATTTAAGTGCCTTTTTTAAGGCGTTTAATGAGTTACTAGAAATAAGGCACTCCACGGGTTAACTTCCTATGGGTTTTTTAAAAGGTACTTAATGGGTTAGCTACTAAAAGTAAGGCACCATACACGACAGTATGGTGTCTTACTTTTAGTAGCTTATGCAATTTTTATTAACCCATTAAGTGCATTTTTTACTTCCTTGTACGACGTACAGGAAGTATTCTAATCAGGAAAATTTTTCCATTCAAATTTCAGATTAATTTGTATTTTAGTCACAAATTAATCAATTTGGACATTTTTTTTCACAATGTCCGTATGTATGTACGTATGTACACACGCACGTGCGTATGGATCACTGAAATCGATTTTAACCGTCCGCGAGTCTGTTTTGACGTGTGTACGCCACTTTATGGAACTCATTTTGAGCTTTAAAATTCTCAGAAATTATCCATAGTTATTTTTTTAATAATAATTTTAAAAATATAATGAGTATACCAGAATAAAACAAAGTTTGTAATTAGAAAATTCCGTTATTGTTTTTTATTTATGGATGTCATGGCCATTCATCCGTCTCTTCACATAACATTAAACTCATAACCCTCATACAAGGCTCTTAAAAAAACGAGACGGCTAGATTTTAGATTATTAAAACATTTATTTATTTATAATTATTTTTTTTTATTTATTTACTTATTGATGTATGTATTTATTATGTACGGCTAGTTTTTAGACTTTTTTTTTTTTTAAATTATTTTATTTATTTATTTATTTATTTACGCATTTATTTATTTATTTATTTATTGCACTTGAAATAGGGTGGTATTTATGTACATTAAAAAAGGGGTTTTTTTTTTTTCTTATTTTTCCATAATTTGGGAACGAGAGGGTTAACATTAAATGTATCCCCTAAAAAATATTAGTACACAGATGTTAGAGTTCCCTGAACGCTGTGTTAAGTCCTGTTATGGTGATACATTAAGTTTTGCATAACTTTGTTATCCAATGTAGGCAAATACTGAATTTCGGACTTTTTTTTCTCCTCAAGAATCTTACGATTAGAGTTCACCCCGACTTCCGCAACCGGAACTCCGTAAATAATATCGCAGTTGTGAAATTTTCGCCCCCAGTCCAATTTTCTGACCGCATCTATCCTGTCTCTGTCTCCCAACCTTGAAAACGACGGCAAGAAATATGCGTCGAGGAAAGAAGGGATACGTAAGTATTTTACATTTCTCGTAAGAAATTTGATGGAGGGGCGTATTCGAGTACGGCTCAATATGAACTGCGGTACTTAAACCACTAATGCCCAACTTTTTGTTTATTCAAATATGTAATAAAATATTGTTTGAAATATTGATAAATGAAAGGGACCGTCCTTAAATAATGTCACGGTTTGTTCCTAAATATTTGACCCCTTCCCTTTTTGCCACAAGCTGTCACACTTCCAACATACCCCTCCCCCCTTTTTCCCAAAATGTCCCATTTCAACATACCTCATCCCCCTTTTGTCACAGCATGTCACACTTCAACATACCCTTCCCCTTTTGTCACAAAATGTCGCATTTAAACATTTCCCCTCCCCCTTTGTGACAAACTGTCACACTTCAACAACCCCTCCTCCCTTTGTCACAAAATGTCACACTTCAACATACCCCTCCCCCCTTTGTCACAAAATGTCACATTTCAAAATACCCCTCCCCTCTGTCACAAAATGTCACACTTCCAACATAACACCTCCTCCCTTTGTCACATGCCACGCTATATTGCCCTTGCAGTGCAAAAACAGAGCACTACGTTATAGATCACATTTCCAAATTTATTTTTGAATTTTTATTGACAGCATTTTGTGAACATAACAATAATAATGATCATATGTGTACTTAATTCATATGAAATGAAATTCATGTTTACAGCAAAAAATATAATAATTATTTAATATTAAAATATAATAACTTTTTGAATTCAGTAAAAATGAACAACGATTTTATGTTGCATAAGCATGTCACACTTCTTGTTACTCCTCCCCCCTCGAAGCATGGCGTTATTTATGGATGATCCCAAATGGGAGGAAAGTGGAAAAAAAATTAAACTCAAAATTAAAATTAAAAAAAGAAAAAAAAAAACATCTCAAACAGGGAAAGAGAGTCATGAGTAGGTACAGGTTTTCCAAAGATACATTACTTTCTAGGAATGCATATCTCAGAAAGTGTCTAATATCAAAGCTAATATACAGGGTGCGGCAGCATAACTTCCTTTTTTCAAGACTGAATGAAACCCGTTTTATGAATCTTATAAACTTTAAATTTTGTTTAAGGTGTAGGTACATGCATAAAGTTATGTTTTACACAGTTTTGAAAATCAAACCAGGTAGGTGACGTCCCCCAATCCTCATGCACTGAAAGCCGAATTCTAGCGTTTGTCACGATCTTACCAACATAGCAGCGGGTATGTTAGCAATTTCAGCCTGGATGCTGGCCTTTAGGTGTTGTAGGGTCATTGGCTGATTGACATAAAGTCAATATTTCAAAAAAAACCCCGAAGAAAAATCACAAGGGGCCAAATCCAGGAAGCTGCTGGCCACTTCATATCACTGAACGTTCATTCGAAAAGTAGGCCTCGATAGAAAACGCACTCTCCTTCGAGATTCCCATGCAGAATGGCGACTGACCAAGGTGGGAACAAAGCTTTAGAACCGTCCCTTTGGAATGAGACAACTCCCACCCCGCAACAACATTTATAGCCTGAAAGTCGCACATTTCAAAAAAGGAAATTATGCTGCCGCACCCTGTAGAATACACAAAAGATTATTCAGATAAACCAAGGAGTCATTTCATATCAACTGGACCAATTTTAAAAATCATTACCACTCGACCTCCAATTTTGATAAAACTTTGTAGAAAGTTTCTGGAAGATATATAAGTTAACCAAATTTTTAGACCTCGAAAGTAAAAACTGATGTAGCAAGGGGCGCCTAAGTTTAGGAACCAAAAAGGCTGCCACTGACGAACGAAATATGTAGCCATGTTTGCATGTACCTGGAGATCCACATAATAAGAGCACAACCTCTAAATTTATTTTGCTTAGACAACTTTTTGTGCTTAATCTGATAGCGAAGTTTTGAAAGACTACCAAGAAAGTCATTTTCTATTGTGTTCAGTCAAAGTTGGCTGAAAATTCAATTTGACCAATATTTTAAAAAAATTATACTGCTCTAACTCCTCAGTAACTAAACTTATACACTTGTAACTTTTTAAGTAACTAAGTCAACTACTTTTCAACGTGTTCTGAAAATTTCTAAAATTTAATTAAGTTGGGTTTTGATTTATAGTTACCTAAATATGCAGCGGTTCTCAAAAATGGCCAATTTTGATCATTTTCGAACCATCATATCTGAGGGGGAACTTAATGAATTTTCTTCGTTAAACTTTCATTAGATAGAGGAAAGGTTTCTCTTCCAAGCTTGAAAATTTTAGGAAGGTATTTTTTCGTAAGGTCGGAGAAAAAATGGTTCAAGTTTGAGTTAAAAACCATGGCGATATGTGCGCATTTCTAGCCTTAATTTAGATTTTTTGGTGTTTCATTTGACATTTAAAAAGAAAGAAACTTGCGTTGGTTCCTGCAGGGCTCTCGCATACTCGCATTTGACGCATAAACAAAATTATTTGAGAAAAGTTGACTCTCATTTATGGAAGATGAGAGTCAAATATTAACAGTCAAAATTTCGACCAAAAGACATTCTAATACTGAAAAATCGATTTGTACTTTTGCTCAATATGCTTAAAATTGGGAATTATTAATAAAAGAACTAGGAATATTGTGAAATAAAAGCAGATGCAAAAAGATTGCCGCACGATTGCAGCAAAACGCTCTTATACTGTTCCTGACAGGCGGCATCAAAAGAAACATAAAAAATAAGCTAAAAGTAAAAAGTCTTCAGCAAATAAAGACCCAATGTGAATAATTTTACACATTAAGATAAATAAATATTTTTTTTTAGAAAAAGAAAGCTTATTATAAACTTAGGCGCCCCTTGTTACACGAGTTTTTACTTTCAAGGTCTAAAAATTTGGCTAACAGTTTTACACCGACCAGAAATTTCATGTAAAATTTTATCAAAATTGGAGGTGGTCGCGTGGGGACCATTTGTCCAGTTGACATGGAATGGACCCAAGCATAATATTTTCCGGGCTAATAGGCCTTGGTTCAACCGAAATATTTCTGGCAGACGTTTCACCTGACATGTTTCCGGCTTCTTCAGAGAGAGAATGAAGTGAAGGCAGAGGTCTGGTCCTTATATATCAAGCGTCACATGTGCTTAAACCTCATTGGATAAGCCACCAATCTCAGGTTTGCTGGAGCTGCTTCTGATAGGGTCCTCCTTTTTGTTCTTGGCATTGATTGGCGCTGAGCCCGGAAAATATTATGTTTCGTATGGACACCGGCCTTGAAAGTATGTTCCTATATTCAGATATAGTATAAAATAATAATGATGAGTTTACCTTTTCTTCTGAAAATCGTAATATTAAAGCAGCAAGAACTTCCCATACCTTAATTTCCCACTGTTAAATGTCTTTGCTGTCGTCATTTGAAATGAAAGGAAAATTTACGAGGAATATAGTTTTCCACCACACAAAAAGTTCTTCACCCCATATTGAAAAAAATAGGAGATGGCGAATATTGTAGTGCTGCCATCTAGTAGTACCATCAGAAACGCATTTATTCCCTACATCTGGGGGTTCCAATGTAGTGCTGACATCTAGTAGTCTTATCAGAAACTCATTTATTCCGTATATTGTAATGCAGGTAGCATTGGTGGCGTTTATTAGCAAATACTCCCAGTGAAGATGGTTCTGGTTTCTAAACATCTTGGCTCTTTCCTCGCTAGAAAGGAAGAATTATCATATCGTGGATCATGCCAAATTGGCGATAAAATCCCCATTCTAGTCACCTTGTACAGTTTTCCCTTTACCTTATTAGAATGAACATTATTTAGTCGGTATATGCATTTCTAAAATGTGTTATTTTTTAAACACCAAACTTTAATGAAAAGTAATAATTTTTTTAAGCACTAGATCCAACTCGATAAGTTCCGATAAAAAATTTTACACTGTAAAAAAATTGTGTTTTTTGAATCTCAACACCAAATTTTATTATTCAACAACGTTAAGATTAAATAAAATGCTAAATAGAACATGTAATCCTGACCAACATTTAGCCATTTTTCTGCATTGAAAGTGTTAAGATTGAAAAAAAAAAACATCTTGGCGCCACGTTTGGAGAAAACTTTAAAAATGCGCCAAGTATCTCACGTTATGATAAACGCACTCACCCCACAAAACTATGACAACTCCCCCCCCCCCCCAAAACAAAACGCACCTGTTAAACGAACTTCCCTAAAACTCGAATGGATTCGTTCTTTTCTGCTATGCGCAGAAACGTCCACCCATCAAAAGTCCGAACTGTAGAAAAGCAGTTGAAAATTCGTCACATTTTCTCGTTTTAGGTTGCTGGTTGGCGTTCGAGCTCGAGGGGTGTGCTCCCCGAAACTCTTTTCTCTGTCCACTTGCCAGTTTTCCCCGTCGGTGAGTGCATACAAGACTTCCAGCCACAAAAGTTGGACGATTCCGTTGCGGCATGTTTTGTGCCGGATATAAGAAAGAAGGACGGAATGTTTGCGCGGGGCACAGAGGAGCTCCAATGGTGTTCTTCGACAGGAGGCTTCAGCGTTACACAGTGGAAGGGTTGGCCAGTTACGGAACCGTAGGAGCGTGTGAAGCGTTCGGACATTTTACTGTATTCACGAAAGTACTTCCTTATTTGCGTTGGATACTTGACAATCAGTTGTAGCACGCAGCAATCTTTGCTTTGCATTATTTCTTAATAAAGAAAGCTTTATAAAGACTTCGTTAACTGCTTATTAACCAACTTCACAAAGGAAGGAGGTTATACATTCACACTTGTATGCATGTCATTTTTTTTTGTTTGTTTGTCCACTCATAACTTCTGCAATCTTTGCTTTGCTTTATTTATTAATACTTCACAGAGGAAGGAGGTTATACATTCAAACTTGTATGCATGTCATTTTTTTGTTTGTTTGTCCACTCATAACTTCTGCAATCTTTGCGTCGCATTATTTTTTAATATTCACAGAGGAAGGAGGTTATACATTCAAACTGTATGTGTGTCGTTTTTTTGTTTGTTTGTCCACTCATAACTCCTCACTGGATGAACCAATTTTTTTTAATCGATCGAGGGTGGTTTCCCATAGGTCCCGTACTTTTGTTTGACCATATTCGATAGTTGAAAAAAAAGACTTTTCAACGGGGCGGAAGTCGGACTCCTGCCTATAAAGACCCCGTTAGACTCAGAAGCAGCGTATCCATACTTCCTCGCCACGCGCGGAACAACAACATCAACAACCCAAACGACTTACAATGTATCCTAAACAACTTTTCAATAAAAGCACTCAGTAAAAATAAGGATAAATATTTTATTAATTATGTAAGTAAGCATGATGTCACGCTTCTTGTTACTCCCCTCCACTCCCCTTGTCACAATTTCAAGAGCCCCCCTCCTCCTCGAAGCGTGACATCATTTATGAATGATTTCTAAGTTATTTACAACATAACGAGGTCGTGGTAGCCTAGTGGTTAGGATGTCGGATTTTCAACCGGATCTTTATCCGACCCTCTGAAGACCCACCATGTACACTCGGGGATACGTGTATGCAATATCCGTGCACTCAAGAAGCAGTTATGGGGGTACCAACCGTTTCTCGTCCCCCTTCCTCTTAGGTCAAAAAAGCGTATTTGACCTAAGCACTGCTATCTGGTGTCATCCGATTACATAATCTGCATTTGGGCCAAGTACAGTAGAGCCTCGGTTATCCGAGCCCCGACTAACCGAGTTCCGGGTTAATCAAGGTACATTTGCCCCTGAAATTTTTTTTTTTTTTGGCGGCCGATGGCGGCGTCACTGACTGACATCAGTCATCCAATTATTTTCTGGTGATATAAAGACGTAGAACAACAGTCAGATGTAACTGAAACAGACCTTTTACGGCTGCAACCATTTCGTAAAACGGTAGCAAAGAAGCGAGCGAGTTCCAACAGAGAACAATATATATATATGTATATATATATATGTAACATGGCCGTTACATCTGTATTTCATTTTCTCGAATGTCCGTCTATGAAGGCATCGTATAAAACATTCGTGACCAGAGTCTATTTAAATCCTTGGTTTGTTTGAGTTTCATCATAGGAAATACACATTCAAAGCAATACAAAGACGAACACCAACATCAACGTTTTTACAAGAATATTTACATCGTGAATTCCCACTCTTCTATATTCAAAATTTACATAGTGAATTCCCGCGCGAAAAGCTTGCGAGAGCCTTTTATACCCTTTCGAGCTACATGTCACGTGATGATGCTCAGATTTTTGTACTTGTTCTTCTGCAAAGCTATTTTTAGTTCACATTACATAATCTTTCCCGCGTTAGTTTCCCGGGCTTAGGGACATATAAAAAATATCTGTTTCAAAAACGAAACAGAATTCAAAAAGGGGTTTAAAAAAGTTGTTTAGTTTCCAATGTTATATATATATTTAATACTATATAAATAGACTTCTTCAAGAGAAAACTTTAACTGGAACATGTACTCTACTGATGTGTACATATAAAATTAGATATTTGTATGTATATAACGTCCTTTTTTCATTTCATAATATGTACAGTAAATGCCTTTTTTTTTACATCTTTGACGACATTTTCATTCATTTCAACCCATGTTTCCCTCTCGATTAGGACAGAGTCCCTGTTATCCGCGTTTTCGATTGTCCGAGGTACCCTCGGTCCACATTACCTCGGATAATCGAGGCTCTACTGTTTTCTCTCGCAATTTGGACAGATTCCGTGTTATCCGAGTTTTCGTTTATCCGAGGTACCCTCGGTGCATATTACCTCGGATAATCGAGGCTCTACTGTAGTACTTCCACCTTTGTGATACTCAGTAAAAACGGAAGGCGCTAGGAGCTTGGATACCCGAGTGGCATTTGTTACAACAACAACTTAAGCGAATGTAGTGAATGTTGCACGTAAAAATGGTGTCAATTTTTTGGTTTCAAATGATGGGGCCTCAGTAAATTCACTGGAGCAAAACAATCTGTTGTGAGACGAACAATCAAAATGCTTTGTGCTAAAATATGAGGGCAAAGACAAAACAACGTAAAAATGCACAAATTCAGAAAAAGTATCGCAAATAGCTATTTCGAGGCTACAATGGAGCCTCTTCATCAGTGCAAAAAAGAAGTGCTCAACACACAACTCGAAAGCTGTGAGTGAACAGGCAAGAACTAGAAAGACAACCGATATTTAAGGTAAATGACCCGGTAGTGGACACTTAGCTCTTTAAGCTCCTAAAATAAGCGAATGCAACATTAAACTTGAATGAAATGATCAGAACCTACAGCGAACGATTCCTGGAGCTGGTTAATGGAACTAAAGTTGGCGTGGAGCATCTATGCAAGTACATGGATCATACTATTTAATAGCTGCCTCCACAGTGGTCACATTCGCTGCTCTTTTGTAAAGACTATCAATAAGAAGGTGAGGGATTTGAGGAAAATATATGGGAAAAAGCGTGACTTCATTTATGAAGGGTCCCTTAGTCATTTTTAAAATTATTTCTCCAAGTTAACAGCATAAAATAGGTGATATTCATTTCTGTCCACTACTAATGCGAATACGTGTTTTATAAATGTCCACCGTAGATACAAATGAAGCGTTTAATAAATGTGACGTAAAAATCCTAATTTCTCATCAAATGACATTTTACAGGTAATTAATGTTTAGAGAAATCGTTGTCGATGAAGCTAAATATGCAACTATGGCTGTAAGTCCCTTGAAAAAATTTTGCCACGTAAAAGAGTAGGGAAATTTTCTTAACTGTGTCCACTACCGGGTCATTTACCTTATACCAAATGTGTCGGAGTAGAGATTAACCAAGGAAAGTTGGATTTGGTTCACTAGTCCACTCCTGTTTTACATTTGTGAGCATAACAATGATTATGTGCACTTAAATTGTATAAAACAAAGTTTAGTTCAAAGTTTAAAACACATAATTTATACATAATAGTACAAAACATTAGCTGTTCGAATTTTGCAAAAAATAACCGCACTATTTTTTCTGAAAAGTGTAAATGCCCAAGATTTCCTTTTAAATTTAAACTTTTAACCTTTTGCACTCCAATGGCTCCGCTAGGGGGACATTCAATATATTGCTTTTAAATCCACTGGCTCCTCCTGTTTTGTAAAATTTCTATATAATATACAGTAGTCCCTCGTTATATCGCGCTTCTCGGGGGACAGCAAAAAAGCGCGATCTAACCGATGAAGTTAGAAATATAACTCAAAAAGTACAAGTAAATTCAGTGTCCAAGTAAAAAAAAATTAATTTAATCTTACATAATGACAACTTTCTTAATAAAAATAGCTTACTAATAAATCCTTATGCAATAGACATATGTCTCTTTCATTCTATGGGCGTTAGAATCAATACAAACAGAAATGCAAAGTAAAACGTCAACTGGTTTGAGTAGAATTATTCTGCAAGTATGTAAGGTGGAGAATGGAAGGAGAATTGTTGCAGCTTTTAACTGCAGCAAATTCAGAAGAAAAGAAAACATTCCTGTTCGGTGGCTTTGTTTAGGCTAAATGTGGGATAGTTGCCAAACTTTTTGAAATGGGCGATTAACATAGAGAAAATGAGAATTTAAAAATCTTTAACTTTTGTGATGATTGGTGTACATGTTAATGAACAAAATAACTTGCACAATTTAATACTGTTTGTATTATTTATAGTTAGTTACAAATAAAATAAATAACCTTATGAATGAGGATAGATGGCTACTATGTGGGTTAGACGCCGCTATGATATTTTGACTTGTAGGAGAGTTGCCCTAAGGAATTAATGAAAGAATATTATGATTTTCTTAATTTTATTAAACATTTGCTAAATAATACAATCAACTGAACTTAAACATTTTGTATTAATTATAATAATCATAATTTTTTGATAAAAATATATGTCTTAATTTTACTTTAGATGGCACAATCATCTTTGGTGCTAAATTAAAAATAATTATCCCAAATTCTTATTGAGCAGTGCCTTGCACAAAATCTTAACTATACCTTTCTCTTTTACGTATAATTTTTTAAATATTTCTTATGTCTTCTGTTTTTTTTTTAACTTATAAGTTTTTTTACGCAATTTATAATTTTTTATTCTTTATTTCTTGACGTAGTTTTAAACGCTTCCATTGATTACAATAATCGCCGTACATTGTGCAGGTTTCATGCAGCCAATTTCTACACATGATGCACTGAATCCAGTCTACCTTCGATTTTGTCGTTTCAAAATCTTCGAAACATTCCACACATTCAGTTGTCGCACACTGAGAAGAGTCTGACTCATTTGAAAGTAATAAAAGCAAGAGTTAAATAAGTCTAGCATTGCTCAACATTGTTGGAATTCCAACCACTCTTTTGATTTCAATTCTAGGAAAATTATTCAAAAATGTTCTTCCCCTTTAGAGCTTGACTTTTGGGAAGGTTATCATATTAACAGGAATAGTTCTAATTTGGTTAATGATTCTTCCTCAACTCCTTATTTTTCACAGGTATGGCATAAGTTCCTTTAATTTGTTGTTCTTTCCTGGTTTTCTTGTATGTTTTCCTTTTTTGTGTCTATTTTGTAATTTTTTCTCCCCCCCCTCCTTTAGATGTATACTTTGTTTTGCTTTTTGTTTTGGTATTTCCTGTACTTATTTTATTTCCATTTTATTCTTTGTATTTTATTTTATTATTTTTGCAATTTTCATGTATTTTCACAGGTCTGGCATAAGATCCTGTAATTTGTTGTTCTTTCTTGTTTTTCTTGTTAGTTTTCCTTTTTTGAGTCTATTTTTAATTTTTTTCCCTCTCCCCCTCCCCCTCCTTCACATGTGTACTTTGTTTTGCTTTTTGTTTTGGTATTTTCTGTACTTATTTTATTTCCATTTTATTCTTTGTATTTTATTTTATTAATTTTGCAATTTTCATGTATTTTCACATTTTTATGCATGTTGTCGTCTTTTTTGCTTTGTTTTTATTGATATTCCTTTTTACTTCCTGAACTTTCAACTGGATTCGTTTGTTGCTCTCTTATTGGTGCTTTCCCTGCTACTTCTACTTCCTCTTCACACTGCCTTCATTCTCATTGGTTTACAGTTAATTCTTAGGCTATATAAGCTTTGTTTCTGTTGTTTTGTCTGCTTCATTTGGATGTTTTGCATCTAGAAGCTCCCTGTCGCATTGAAAAAGGGATTCCAAGCAATCCCGAAACATATGTCTGCGTTTTAATGCTCATTTGTGCTTTAAATTAACGTGAAATTATATTTCTATTACGTTTACTTGCACAAAGTTAAATTATTTTTATCATTTGAAAGTGTTTGCATCGTTTTCATTGGAAATTTTGCCAATTTTTGTTGTAGTCTGAACATTGAGAACAGGGCGCTGAATTGTATTTTGAGTATTCACACTTTTATTTTGATTTCTTCCTGTAAAACACTGTTTCTTAGGTATTTGTTCTTTTGTCGTTTTCTTAACATTAAGATTCATTTTCTATTAGTAGATAATCATCAGAATCACAAGTCTCCTCTGAAGCTGATCTCGACCATTTTTTAGTCAATTTTTTGGCTTGGTTGCTGCTTTCACATGGTATGTTAGGAGTAGCTTCACCTTTATTTTTACCAAGGCCTATTGGTAATGTTCTCCTTGGAAGTCAGAACAGTAGCAGACTGTTTTCCTCTTTTGTAGAAAGGTACCGGAATTTTCGGTACAGGAGAACATTCTTGTAAATACTTGCTAGGCGTCTCCTTCTGTATACCTGCACTAGGCTGCTGAGAAGCGAAAGATATGTGGGGAATTGGTAAGATTCCGTTCCGCTGTGTTAGAGCTACCAGAAGACTCGTGAATTAGATCTGGATTTGGTGGTGAAGAACTTCGAGTTCTAACCAAAGTTGGCCTAACGCGAACCTCGTTGTCGTCTAAACTTCGCAATGTCTGATTACTACATGAGGGACCAGGTCATTAAGAAAACATTTGTTTTGTCTCATCTCTTCAAAAGCATTTTTAAGAGCTTCTTCGGTCCACACGCCTCAGGACCGTGCTCCTTCTTTGCGCACGTACTTGCGTGGCATGCAACGGCGGATCTAAGGGGGAGGGGGCGATGGGGCGATCGCCCCCCCCCCTTGGGCTGATTCAAGTGGATACTACAAGGACACTCCTAAGTGAGTTTTCACTCTTTGTGCCCCGGGACCAGCCATTTGTTTATGTTCTTGGAATCCCAGCCTAAACGCCCTTCAAGTTCTATGCTTTCCCCCTGTTCCTTTGTCCTTTAGTATTGCTGGGTTGCTAATCCTCGGAGTAATGGGAAAAAAATTCCCTGCTCTTTTCTTCTACCTATCAAACTGGTGACAGCTAGCCAACTCATAGCACGTGGTGTAAATTCCTGCAGCATTTACGCTAAAACCTGGAGTCTGAAACATTTCATTGAACATTCATAATTACAGATGTTTATATAAATTGCACATACTCGTTGATGGTTTTTTTAGTACATATTTAGTATTACATTTTGAAAATTTTAGAAAATATATTACTAATAATTGCTATTATTTTGTAATTTAGACATATCAACTCAAATTTAGAAAATGTATTTACAAGCCTACATTTTTCTTGAGAAAGCTTGAAGGAAATCCTAACTCGGTTAAAACTTGGCTAAGAAGCAGAATGAGTGATGATAGACTCACTGAATTAGCGTTATTGCATAACCATAAAGATATTACATTGGACGTTGAAAAAATTATAGACAGATTTGCGAAAGCAAAAAAACGTCAGCTTGTGTTCCTTTTATAAGGCTTTGAATAAACGTATATGCATTGAAAAAATGTGCTAGTAAAATTTTAAATAGCACAACACTAGCTTTTTTTTTTCCTGTTCCTGCTGTTTGAAAAAAAGGGGGGGGGGGGCGGAGGGACTGTTGAAAAGGAATGAAGAATCTCCTCCATCCATCCTTACATTGAACCCCGAGATTTCCAAAATCGCCCCCCCCCCCCCTTGAAGATTTTCTAGATCCGCCCTTGGTGGCATGTCTAGAAAACAAGAAAATAATTAATTCAGTTCATAATACAATGTGGGATAGATGCCTCTAAGGACATCTATACTCACAAAAACTGGGGCATCTATCCTTATTGCGTGGGATAGACGCCCTCTAATTTAACTAATAAATCGTGTTGAAAAATACTGATTTAACATTTAAATGTTTGTATTTGATACATAAATTATAAATAGATTATAAATACGAAAAAATAAGCACTTACTTTATAGCATCAAAAGTTCCAGGCGCACAAAGATTATATGTAACCTAAATCCACCAATCTGTCTCATTTAATTCGTTTTTCACTGCACAACTCACGACACGTTCGTTCCAACAAAGTGCAAAGCATCGACTGGCGGAAGTGAGGGGGCAAGTTCACAATGAAACAAAACATTGCGGGTGTAATTCTCGTGCAGATCGCTACGCGTTTACTTAGGCATCTATCCCCCTATGGCGTCTATCCCCCATTTACCCTAATGGGGTTAAAAAGGCTTTACTGAGAAATGCAATACTTTTAGTTTACAGAGCTCAAACTTAAAATTTTGGGAGACATAGAAAATGCGCGATATATCCGAATAAGCGATATAACGAGGGGTTACTGTATAATGTTCTAATAAACAAATAAACGAAAACTAGTATTCAAAATGTTTTGAAATATATATTTTCAATAAGCTAAAATTGTCTTTTTATGATCAGAATACCTCTGGAGTTGCTGATACCCAAAGTTGAAAAGGGCCTGGAGTGCAAAGAGTTAATTAGAAATTAATTTAAACCCTAATCAACATCGATGCCTTAGATGCAGAATAAAATAAAAATAAAAAAATAAATATGAAAGTTTTTAATCTGTTGCTTTTAAATGTCTTTATTTTAAGCAGAATATGTGATGTAACGTTCTAGCTACTCCATCCTTCCCCCCCGTCACTATTTTTCTAACCCCTCTCCCATCCTCGAAGCGTCGCATCATTTATGAATTTCCCCAGTCAGGAAGTAAAATAATTTTGTTTTCGTAACGACTATAACTGTAAGAAAGGGTTATCAAGAAATATTTCCACCTGCATTGAACTTCCCTAATTGAATGTATAGTTTCAACATTAGTTGGAAGCGGATCCTACTTCCGTTATCGAACACCGGATGTGATGTCATTGATTGCCTTCCGGAAGAGCATGTAATATGCTACACGTATCCAGTCTTCCATTCAGCTTTACTTTTCAAATTTGACATGAATTTTCTAGCAGGTAAGCAAATATCCCGATCTCATCCTTTGAAACTAAATGTTTTTTCGGTAGACTAAATGAGCATTTTGAAATTTATTTTATTCAATCTATATAAATAAAACTGAAAGTTTGTGTATGTGTGTGTGTGTGTTTCACTCGCTACCTGTTAAGATAAAGGAGTTCAGAAGTACGAAATTTTGGTTACAGGTACCTTATTTATTTATTTATACCTCATCAATCACCACCGTACCTACCCTGACGAGGGTTTAACCGGATGTGGTGATTTGAGAGGAAAGAACAGATAGAATAAGACAGCACAACAGATTTTAATATAAAAAGAAGGAAATACACCCATGGCAAAGGTGGGACTCGAACCCACGCCTCTTTCTCTCCGCGCAGGGAGGCACCGGAGCCAGTCGATTTGACCGTTCAGCCACTGAGGCCCTTACAGGTACCTTGGGTCAGGTCTTCGTTTGTTCTTTTTTTATTCCAATTTTAAGCAAAACTGTTAATTTTTTGATTATCTGATTGAAGAAACGTCACACCTTTTTGATTTTTTGATATTAATGCCCGTAAAATTCTGCTCAAAATGAGCTCTTTGCAAAATTCGTAGAACAATTAGAACACGCGTAATATCCATTTTAAGTAGTTTTCGAATTTTAAAACGAGGCTTACCTCTGAATTTATTCGCTCAATTTGAATATTTTCGCCAAAATAAAGAGTATTTTTGTCGCCAAATAGATAGAATTCTGTTAACTTAAAATTAATGAAAATTATTTTTGTATTATGTCGTATACCAGGTTGGAAGGCCTTCGGTATCGCTGATTTCTGATGAATGATGCAATGATATCCCGTGCAACGTCGTGCATGTCAGCTAGTGATAAATAATTTTTATCTGCTGAAAAATGATGAGTTTTTCTTTTCAAGAACGACTCTTAAATTTCAACCGAGAAAAATTTGTCCCGCAGTCGTAGGGATGATTCTGATCCGAAATTCTCCGGGATTTCCGAAAATTTTCGGGGGAATGTTCTGAAAATTAAAAAAAAAAAATTAGTTTTTCGAAAAATTTTCAATTTATTAATCTTAAGATTTCTTTGAAGAATATTATCTGCACTTTCCTTTCTTCCTTTAGTCAAGCAAATATCTTGTACTATACTTTAAAAAAATTTCATGACAATACACTAGACCCTCGATATATCGCGCTTGTCGGGGGACAGCAAAAAAGCGCAATATATCCGAATGCGCGATACAACCGATGTCGTTAGAAATAACTCAAAACGTAGAAGTAAATTGAGTGGACCTGCGCATGCCACCAGAGCATGGTGTGATATACACACACACACACACACACACACACATATATATATATATATATTAATACATTAGCCCCTCGTTATATCGCGCTCGTCGGGGGACAGCAAAAAAGCGCAATATATCGAATGCGCGATATAACCGATGCCGTTAGAAATAACTCAAAACGTAGAAGTAAATTGAGTGGACCTGCGCATGCCACCAGAGCATGGTGTGAAAACGATGCCAAAGATGAAGGTGACCATTTTCTTCGCAGAAAATTCATTTACCTATCAGTCTCCCTTTCTTGATTAAGAGGATTGTATAATTCGAATTTATTCAGCCAAGTGCGAATCCTTTCTGTACTAAAGGGTATCCAGAGGTAGGTGTATTTTTTTCTCCTTGGGCAGTAAACATCTGTCTCTTTCCTTCAATGGGCGTTAGGATCAATACAAGAAGAACAAATAAAACGTCAACTGGTTTTGAGTAGAATCATTCTGCAGGCATGTAAGTTGGAGAGTGGGAGGAGAGTTTCTGCAGATTTTAACTGCAGCAAATTCAAAAGAAAGGAAAACATTCTTGTGTGTGTGTGTGTTCGACGGCTTTGTTTAACGGGGGGGGGGGGGGGCTTTACTCCGAAATGCAATATTTTTACTTTCGAGAAATCAAACTTAAAATTTTCGGAGACACAGAAAAGCGCGATATATCCGAATGAGCAATATAACGAGGCACGATGTAACGAGGGTTTACTGTAGTAACGTTTCCGGAAATAAAAGACTTTTGGTATTAATATTAGACTTTTCATTTAATTATTACCTAAAGTTTTTTTTTTAGTTTATATATACATATGTACACTTATGCATGTATTGTATTAGGCGGGGGGGGGGGGGGAGGCCGTGTTCAACGAAGTATTTTGTCCGAAAACTTCGTGTGAAGTTTCGAAAATTTCTTCCCAGAGAGCACCGAAAGAGCAGCAACATTGACCGAGGTCAGTATTTGGGAGGGTGACCACCTCTCGCTACTGATTCGCTTCGGGACCGAGTACGTCAATGGGAGCTAGTGCACGTAAAATCCGTCGTGGCCTCAATGTCCTCCAAGTGAAATGTCAGTGAGAAGCAAAGGGATGTAAGTGACCAAAAAACTATTATGAGAAAAACGCGTTCAAACTTTGGATTTTATGGGACTTTTACTGTTAATTTTTTTCTAAATCACGTCAGGGCGGAACACCTGTTGGAGCTATCACTAACATCTTTTGCCACAATATAGAATCGTGCCTTCTCTATCATTTGCACTAGTTGTCTCCAAATTTTTAATTTTGTCATTTACATCCCTTTGCTTCTGGGTGCCTCAAATGGTAACTGGTGGGCGCCAACCTTGGGGACGGTCTCTCATCGATCGGGTTCGATTCCCACTTTCCCCTGGGTGTATTTCCTTACTTGTATTGTAATTCTGTTGTGCTGTCTTGTTCTATCTGTCATATTAGACGAGAGTTTGAGGTATATCCTTGAGAATAGCAAATAAACTCGAATATTTATATGACCTGAAATGGTCGTTAACAAGCAAAAATGACAATAAATAAGCAATGAATAAAATTATAATTGGCAACAGGCTGTGTGTGTTGTGTCTGCGTGCAGTTTTTGCTCGGACGTTTTATAGATTTTTTTATGTGTTTCGCAAGACTTTTGAGGAAAGTTCTGTCAATTTGAGGTGCGTATTAAATTGTTTGTACTTTTTTCTCTTACAACGTTAGGTTGTTTTTCTTTTATTATTTTGCGTTTCAATGTTGTGTATAAGCGGTTGGTAACCGTAGTTAAGCGTTGAAGAGTCACCTCGGCCATACAGCTATTTCAGAATTTTCCCTAAGTTGCGTTTTAATTGTACAACTTGACTATGGACTCTAAGATAGATCTACATTGTAAACATTTTTTCACCATTTTTGGTGTTCTATTGGTGAAAAGTTGGACATTATTCACTTTTTGATGCATTTCAACTTCTTTTAAGTGTCTGCCTCGAAAAAATATAGACAGTATAACGTTTCTCAGCACATGAAATGTGTTAACTCTTACGTATCGAAATGTCATTGCGATTGCTAATTTCTATGAAAACAGGATCAATGAGCAATCGTACTGAATGTTTGGTGCGCAGATGAATTAACGAACATCATATGCTAAAAAAACATTCTGCTGTCTATTTTTTTAGACAGGCACTTTAAAAAATTTAAAATACAGTAAAGCCTGTAAAGTTGAAAACATTTGTAAGCTGACCACCTTTGTAAGCTGACCACCTGTCTAAGTTAACCACTTTGTCAGGAACGGAATTTGCTATATATTGTACTAGCAGCGAAGCCCGGCATTGCACGGTCTATCTTAAATTAGATTTTGCACATACAGCTATGTCTCATCAAAATGCTAGAAACGTTGATTATTATTTTTTGATTTGTTTAAAAATGGCAACTGCGTTGATTTGTTTGTTCACACAACAACTGTAACAATTGTTGAAAACATGAAACAATGTAAATAAAATAAAACGGTCTTTTCTAGTTAATTTAGAGGCTTCCAATTTTAGCACGAAGAACAAAAATCCTTCTAAGATAGTTTTTTACGTGCCTTTCAATGGTATCAAGCTCGAAAGGATGCGATAATTTCTTCCGATAGAAAAGGACTATTTTATGCAATTTTTGGAACTCCGCTCCAATTGGTCTTAGCGTGATGATATATAGCCTATAGCCTTCCTCCATAAATGGGCTATCTAACACTGAAAGAATTTTTCAAATCGGACCAGTAGTTCCTGAGATTAGCGCGTTGAAGCAAACAAACTCTTCAGCTTTATTAACCGACTTCAAAAAGGCAGGAGGTTATACATTCATATTGTATGTATGTCGTTTTTTTTTTTTTTTTTTTTTTTTGTTTGTTTGTCCACTCATAACTTCTTACTGCATGAATCGATTTTCATGAATTTTTTTAATCGATCGAGGGTGGTTTCCTGTAGGTCCCATACCTTGGTTTGACCATATTCGATAATTAGAAAAAAAGTTATGGGCTGAAATGTGGTCATTTTTTTGCTTTTTCATCCATAACTTTTGACTAAATGAACCGATTTTGATTATTTTTTCTTTGATCGATAGAGGGTCGTCTAACTCAAATGTTGTACATCCATTTGACTACATTTGTTTTTTAGAAAAAACACTATAAGTGAAAAATAAGTATTTTTTCATTTTAATTGGAAAGGCTAGGCTTGATTTTTCTTTGCTGGGAAAACTGTTAATAAACATGAAACTCATTGTTAAAAAAAAATTTGTTGCCATTAAGATGTAATATTAAAAGCAATTATAACAAGAAATAGAATGAAGGCTTCTCTGAAGAAGAAATTAAATGCAATAAATTTGCTTGCTCTAGCGACCCTATAAAATCGATTTCAAAACTAAATTTATCCTACAAACGTTTAGTTTTTAGTGTCATTCCCTCAAAGAAGGTTTTCCGTTCGATATGTATGTTTTAAAAATAGAGTATTTATATAAAAATGTATTTATACTAAAAAGAATAAAATAAAATAACTTTTGGAAAAAAAATGGAACCGACTTCAAACTATAAATCGCGCTAAAAAGTAAAAAATAAAACTATTCTTCAAACAATTTCGATACGACTTTTAAACATAATTTTTGAAGTCGGTGCAAAATTATGATGGATTTTGATGCATGATTCCTTTTGTAACTATGAACCAATTACAAATATAATTGGCGTAGTGTTTGCAACAGTTTCAATGTAAAATAATGTATGGCGTAATTATAATTAGACTGTCATAATTTTGCACCGACTTCAAAAATTGTGTTTAAAAGTCGTATCGAAATTGTTTAAAGAATAGTTTTATTTTTTACTTTTTAGCGCGATTTATAGTTTGAAGTCGGTTACATTTTTTCCCCAAAAGTTATTTTATAATATTAGTATAGATAATGTAGGAAAACCTTTGTAACTTGACCACCTATGTTGACCACCTGTCTATATTGACCACTTATGTACGCCAAGTTTGAGTGGGAGTATTATAAAAAAAAACCTTTGTAAGTGGACCGCATAATTATTACTGTATTTATTTGTTTATCTATTTTTGCAAAGATAAAAAAAGCTAAGATAACTTCTCCAAGATATTTTTTATGCTATAATGTTAGACCAGTATTTGACTGGATGGATGAAACATCAATAGAAAGTTTGCCTAAACCTCTTCGTAAGTTAACCATATGGGAAAATCACTATGAGCACTCTTTTATTCTTTTAAATAAGTTTCTTCTTTATTCTTCTACCTGATATAGGCATTTTGAAAAATTAGGTATTTTTGGGAAATTTTTACCATCAAATAAGTAACTTACATAGTTGATAAGATATTTCACTGAGTACTTTCATCTTAAAGTTGTATAGGATAAACTGTAAGTCATTCGTGTTAAATTTCTGTAATTATATTTTAGATAATTGTGAAAAACAATAGCTAATTACTATTTTAAAGTAACGTTAATACATGAAGCTATATTTCAATTAGTTACAAATGAATAAATGCATAGTGTAAGGAATGACAATAAATAAATAAATAAAATCGCTACGCTCTATAAGTTGACCACCTGTCTTTGACCACTCTTGTGCTGCACCACAAGTGGTCAACCTACCCAGGTTTCACTGTTCATCAAAAAATGAATAATTTCAGCTTTACATCAACTGAATACCAAAAATGGCCTTCAGTAACACCAACAATTTTTAGTGTAGGTGATGCTTCTTCTTCGAGCAATACGAATGAACTTCGTTCTAAAAACATTCTGCGGTCAACTATTTCTCTTCTAACGGACAACTGGAGTCGGATCTTCCGAACAGTGGTCACTAAACTGGAAACGGAAATTTTGGCGTCGGACATATAGTTAAAATAAATACTGTGGTTCAGAATCATATTTCTTCACCTCCCGACTTTGATGATTTCAAACGTGTCACTGATGAACATTGTATATCTAATATGACTTTCAATCGTGTCACTTCACTGATGAACATTGTCTATCTAATATGACTTTCAATCGTGTCACTTCACTGATCAACATTGTCCATCTAATGACTTTCAATCGTGTCACTTCACTGATAAACATTGTCTATCTAATAACTGTCAATCGGTCACTTCACTGATGAATATTGTCTATCTAATATGACTTTCAATCGGCGTCATTCTTTCGTCACGTTATCGCGAAGAAAATTTGGAAATTTTAGGAGAAGCATGTGTTTGAAATTTAAAATAAATCAATGAATGTCCTCTGGTACCACTTTGTAATTTGAATCAGGCAAAGTAGAAGAAAATTTCAAATTTTGCACGTATGTTTCCAATGCCAATCTACAACTTTGCTGCACTATCCGGAAAAAAATTTATAAAAAAAAAAATTAATTTTTACTATCCGCTCATATGTAATGTTAATGTATTATTTCGTTGTTTTTGTCTCTATTAGTTATTAAAAAGTTCGCCATTACAATATTATATTCCCACTCTACGCCTATAACTGGGGGTTCGCAAACCACCGGTTAGGAAACGGTGTCCCACATTAGGGGCCGTCCATAAATGATGTCACGCTTTTTCCCCATATATTTAACACCCTCACCCCTTTGTGACAATATGTTACACTTCAAAGGGCCCCCTCCCCCCTTTGTCACATGTCACGCTATGTTGCATAATGCATGATGTTACACTTCTGGTTACTCCCTCTCCTCCGCTTGTCACACTTTGTCACAATTTCACGAAAACCCCTCCCCCCAAAGCGTGACATCATTTATGAATGATCCCTCATTAAAAAAAAACAAGAAGTTCCGTCTAGAACTATACGAGCCTACTTTCCCGTATACACCTAATTCAAATTTATAATCTAGCTATGTCTTTCTCTCTCTTTCTTATTTATCTTTAGTTCTAATTATTGAAAATATACCTTTTTCAACGGATAATACATATTCATTCACTCACTCATTCATTCTTTCATTTATTCAGCCATGCATTTATTCATTCATTCGTTACCTTATTCAAGTGTTTATTCATTCATTTACGCATTCATGTATTTATTCACTCATTTATTTATATTTTCATTTATTCAATAATTTATTCATTCATTCTTTTCCTCATTCATTTATTCATTGATTTATTCTTTCACTCTTTCATTTATTCATTCATTCATTATTTCACTCATTGAGTCACTGAGAAATATCCTTGAAAATCCCGATCAAAAAATTTCATAGCAAAATAGGCTCGTAAGTTCTGGATAAACTTTCTATTTCTACCATGTTCTACGTTATAAGAGCTTTCCGATAAAGTTTGTTCCAAGCAAATCGGTCCGTTAGATCAGGATTTATATAGGGTTGAAATTTCCCCGTAAGCTCTGTGTTAATTTTTTGAACTGTTCAAAAATGAACAAAAATTGTTCAAATCAATATTTTACGCCAAGAACTTCTTCCAGTGAGCTTGTTCATGGGAACTTATATCTTGTACCCAGAGTTTACACCATTTGCTTCATTTTCATCCATAGGCGCTAATGTTAAATTTTTTTGAACTGTTCAAAATTGAACAAAAAATTGCTCAAATCAAAAAAGTAAAATATGGAAATGAAATGTCCTCGCCGAGATCTTTCGAATGCAAAAAGAATTTTTCCAATCGGACAATTCGTTCAAAAGTTATTAGGGGGGGGGGGACAGACCGACAGACCGACAGACCGACAGACAGACCGACAGACAGACAGACCGACAGACACACTTTTTCCCCATCTCAATACCCTACTTTCAAATTTTTTATTTTACAATCTTTATTTAATTACTTCACTTATTTTTGACTTTTCTTGATTTTTAACGATATTTTCACGATACATTAAGCCTTCTTTCATGCTTTATTATTATTTTTTTTTACTTTTACGGGAAAGTAGGCTAAAAAACGCGAATTTTATCTATTTTAAAAAAAAAAAAAAAAGAAAGAAATGCGATTTTTATTGAAAATTATTGCCCAATTGCTCTGCTTTGGTTTTTTCCCCCAAAAATTTTCCATTCTTGAAATCTTTGATTTGTACTAAACAGCTCGGGTTCGTGCAAGGTTTCTTTCTAAGGTTAGAAATTTACCCTGATTGAGTAGTAGAATTTCTTAAATCTTGTATGATTGTACAGTCAGATGTTAGCTATTAGATGTATTTTATAATGCGGCTTTTGACAAAAATTGATTTTGGTATTCTTACTGGTAAATAGGGCTCGACCGATGGCATTTTTTGGCCGATGGGCCGATGCCGATTGTTGGCCGATTGTTTCGAGATCAGCCGATGGCCGATGGAAAAAATTCGCTTTAAATCAGCAAAACGTGTAGAAGGCTTGTCAAAAATGTCATTTAAATCATTTATTTATTTTTATGTTTATAAAAACATAAATGCATTATTCAAGCACTATAAAAGACTGTTTAGGGGAAGTTTACTTAATAATTAAAACTAAAAGAATCACTCGCGATTGCAGTAAAGTAATTAAACTATTTGGCGGTGAAAAAAGCTATATCACAGGATTTATAATTCTTTTTTCTTATCTTTGCAAAAAAACTCAACAACTGTTGGATCGCACCGGGTCTCCTTACCTTTCTTTCAAAATTTTCTCGTTATAACACCTGCACTGCAAATGTCTTGTGCAGCTCCCTTTATTTTCTTATTTCTTTCATGGGGAGGAATGCAGGTTTTATAATACAGACTAACAAATAATGCGTGTTTGTATCTTTAACAAAATTGTCGACCTCCCTCCTCGGATTTTTTAGCCCGTTCTTAAAAGAAAAGGGGGGAAGTTTCTATGGTTTTTTTTTCTTTATAAAAGTTATTTTAACTAAAAATAGCTCTTTTTATAAAATAAAAATAAACTGTTAAAAAGTTTCGCTCGCAGTAACGCATCTCCCCCACCCTCTTCATAACAAAGAAGTACCGAATATTGCTTTACAAACATAGACGTGAGATATTTTGTCATTACAAATGAATGATGGAGGGGGGGGGGGGTGTCTTAAGAATCAATCTTATTAACTTTTTTTCTTGTGAATTGAAAATTACACTGAAATAATTGAGACATTCTTTATAGTTCTACGAGAACAAATGTAAGGTCACCGAAATAAACCAATATTTTGTAAACGTGAAAAAGATTTTGAGCGCTAGCCGTTTTCTGTAGACAAATAATATGAAAAACACATCATGGATTATAAAAATTAAGATGTATTTCGAAAAAATAAAAAGTATGGGACCTCGAGTCCGGAACGCTCGGGCCGCGATCTTTCCGGATTTCGGAATTTTCCGGATTTTGGGTCCTCATTCAAAGAATTCTGTAAGTAGAATCAGAGCCCATATAATTTGCTCTGGAAGATTTTATCAGCATTTTGCTCATTTATAGCATTTTTATTATCGTATATGCTCGCCTGTAAATAACAAAATTCAGCACAAAATACGAAGCTGCA
This sequence comes from Octonoba sinensis, assembly GCA_038502835.1. Taxonomy (NCBI): domain Eukaryota; kingdom Metazoa; phylum Arthropoda; class Arachnida; order Araneae; family Uloboridae; genus Octonoba; species Octonoba sinensis. Next base: position 9,606,973 of record CM076604.1, read on the forward strand.
GTAGGCTTGCATTCGTGGCAAAACATCGAAACATCTACACTCTTCCCGATATTGTTTTAGCCTTTTTAATTAAACAATAAAAGAAAAGAATTCCGTCACATTCTGATGTGATTTTATATTTTCTAGCTACTAAATTCCAGTTAAAGATAAGACTATCGGGAAAATACGAGAAACGCTGATTTTCAATTTCGCGAGTGTTCTGTATCGTGCAAAAATTAGAGCTCGTTTTAAAAAAATAATGTAACAAATCTACACGAAATTTTTTAAAAAGCAAAATTTAATGATATTTCTCAGAATGAAAGCTACAATTGATGAAAACTCTAATCGCAAAAACGAACCCTTTTCAGAAAATCGCGAAATAAATTTTTCAAAAACAGCACATTTCCGATGTACATCTTCATAACATTTTATTTTCCTTTTTTTAAAAAAAGCGCCTAACGGTGCAAACATTTCCCGGGTTTTTTTTCCAAAAAACAACAGCTATTTTTTTTTCAACTGCCGATTTTTTCAAACAAGTTCCAGCTTTCGGAATTCCGAATTTGGGTCCCATACACTATACATTGTGAATTTTTGAAAATAAAGAAATTGTAGCATTTTTATTAAGATATTATTCCACCCTGTCGAACGAACTAGTTTTTTAAGAGTTAAATTTTTGAAATTGCAAGTCGAAATTGCACACATAAAATTTCGATCAATAAACATTTATACTGAAAATAGGATTCATATTTTTTATCAATATGTTCTATGGTGTAAACTAATAATAAAATAACAAGAAATATTCTAAACTGAAAGCTGATGCAAGGAGATTGCTGCACAATTGCAGAAAAACTGTAACACGTGACATCGAAGCAAAAAAAAAAAAAACGCTAAGAGAAAAAAGTTTACGCGGGTAAAAATTAAAATTATTATAGTACTAAAATTGAGTACGTACTTTGATTGCGTTGACATTGTATTGTTTACAATTTAGGAATAATAAGAAACATGACAAACTAAAAGCAGGTGGTATAAGACTATTGCACAATGATATCTAATGCACTAAGTCATTATTAATCGAAAAAGGGAAAAAAATGAGTCAAATTAGTGCGAAAAACAAATAGAACTAATAAGACGCCTCTATCACTTTTACTTTAACATATTCTATTTCGCGAGCATTCTGTTCAAAGATAAATAATTTTAATAAAGAAAGGTTTCCGGGCAGAGATCGCTTAAACTAATTTTCCGAATTTTTCATAAAATACTTTATAGAATGACATTAATTTTGTGCTTTTTTTAACTGATGTGCGGCCTGTTATTGTATGGAAATAGAAATCTAGCTATGGAGGAAAAAGAAAGTTAAAGACAGAATGTTTTCTGGAAAGTTGCCCCTGCGAAAAACATCGGACTTGCATCGGCTTTTAGATGTTTTTTAAGGCCAATGGGCCGATGTTTTTCCAAAGTTAACATCGGCAGCTGATGCCGATGGCCGATGTCAACTTTGTTGAACAATCGGCGCCGATGCATCGGCCTTGCCGATGCATCGGTCGAGCCTTAGTTAGAAATGTTTAAACCTTTATTGAAACTCTGATTTTTCCCTTTATGTTCTTTACTCTTGGGTGGTGTTTCTGCTTGTTTGACGTTGAATAAAATTGCTATTATTATCATTATTATTATTGTTATATTTATCAAGTCATAACTAATATTTTTCCTTAAATTTTCACACATTTCAGTCTACGAAAACTTAAAATTCTTTTTTATTAAGTTTATGTTATTTTTCAGTTTTTCTATGTGCTACATTTGCATCATCATATGGGGAACTAAAGCCCTCTCGATGTCAAGTAAACATATCATGTCCATGTGGAAAAACTGGTCTAAATTACACGTAAGAAATTTTTTTTGGGTAATATTGTAATTATTTGTACTTGCAATATTTTTTATATAGAGGAATGTGGGACAAAGTAAAATAAATTGCATTTTTCAAAATGAACAAATTGGAAATATCCTTTGAAAATAACGTACATAAAGAGAGAACTATGAATTTTATCATAGAACTTGCATCGAAAAATTATTTTCAATTTTATGCAGTAAATTTGTACGTTAAATGAAAAGTGGGAAAGTACTAATCGTGGGGTGAGTACTAAAACTAGGTACCTACAAATTTGGCGAAATCTGCGTAAGTGCACAGATAAATCCCATTAGGTGTGGTCCACACCATACTACAACTATTTATCTGTTGTCGACATTTTACAGGAGTTATTTAGAGTTTTTAAAACTACATAAGTTGATGATCAGAAAAAGTGTTCGATCTACAACTAGATAAGTGAACTTATCTAGTTGTTCAACTTGGAAGAACTGCAAGATTGATCCAGATATAATCCAGAAATGGTAGTAAAATAACTTTTAGTTTAGTCTCCACAATCTTCCAAATTCTCAGCAAAACTTTAATTTGCGTTTTTCTCGAAACAGCTGAAATGTAGTTACCTAGTTGTAGTATTGACATCACGTAATGATTTTCCCACTTTGAGCCATGAGCACTTTGCTCCTCTATGAGCACTTTGCTCCTCCTTGAGCACTCTGCTCCTCCTTGAGCACTTTGCTCCTCCTTGAGCACTTGGCTCTTCCTTGAGCACTTGGCTCTTCCTTGAGCACTTGGCTCTTCCTTGAGCACTTTGCTCCTCCTTGAGCACTCTGCTCCTCCTTGAGCACTTGGCTCTTCCTTGAGCACTTTGCTCCTCCTTGAGCACTTTGCTCCTCTTGAGCACTTTGCTCCTCCTTGAGCACTTTGCTCCTCCTTGAGCACTTGGCTCCTCCTTGAGCACTTGGCTCCTCTATGAGCACTTTGTTCCAAGAGCACTTTGCTCCAGGTATGGTGGCAAAGTGAAAAATAAAATATTTTCCTAATAGTTTTCTATTGAGTAATTTATCCTTTCTATTCGTATGTCGCCTTATGGTAGTCCAAAGAACATGTAATAATTCATAATTACGAGTACGGAGGATTATAAATAAATACTTTTCATTAATCATGAATAACTAAATGAATAAATGACTGATAAAACGAGCGAATGAATAAAAGAATTAACGAAAGCAAAAAAAAAGTGATTGATTAAATGAACGAATGGAAAACTCTTCTTAATAAATGAAAAAATAAATGAATTAATACTTGAATAAATGAACTACTAATTCAGTTATCTGACGATAGATGTAGGGAGAAATTAAAGTCAAATATATATTTCACTTTACCCCGTATGCACATGACAAACTGTACTGAACATTTAAGGTGCACAGTCCCTCAAAATTGCTCAAAATATTGATGTTTTTACTTACTTATTTTGATAGATAAAACTGCTTTAAAGCCTCGTGCAAAATTTCAAACCTATGCGAACAAAACTTTAAATTATATTCCGGTTTTTACAAATGACTTTAGTTGTTTTCATTCTGCGTTTTAAATCTTTGAACGTATTTATCTTTTTTTCAGTATTTTTGATCAATGACGTGTAGTAAAATCCCTAAGGCTCTTTCAATTGAAGGTAGAGCTTTGAAACGTTGTATGTGCATTACACAGAGTATGTCTTAACAAAAATTAGCATGGGGGATACCCAACTTTGTACACTGTTGACTCGGGTTTGACTCGGAACTTTGTACACTGTTTTTATTTAATTGTTTAAATATTTTTTTTTTGTAATTTTTCTGAGTTTTTAACGAAAAAAAATTTGTTAAAATTCAACTAAGTATTTAATTCCATGCTGGCTTTTATTCTAGAATGTTTGGAAAGTATTCCAAAGAAAAAACCTTTTGAAAAAAGATGTAATTGAAAAAGTTATAAAGAATTTTTAAAAAAAATGAAAAAAGTTATTTTTTTTTAAATTTTAAATGAATGGTTAATCACAATGAGGTTCGACTTTCAAATTTCATTTCTAATCATGATTGGAATTAAATACGTGTAATATTTTTTTTCCCGACTGTTAAACGAAAAAAAAAATTTGGAAGTAGGACTGTGCCCCCTTAAAATCAAAACATGCCTAACATAAAATGAATTAACACTGTACTGGACATTAATAGGTCTAAATTATTATTTAAATATTAGTTATAGGAATTTTATCATTATATAATAGCAGAAATTTTTTTGACTTGGCGCAAAATATTGCAGCATGAGCATCATCTTTTGAAAATGGCTTATATTATCATTTAGCTTGATCTTTAGAGTTAACTATTTTTTGGCTTGAACCAACTACATGTTATGTCACGAAGTTAAAATGTTTTCAAATAAGCGGCGCTGCAAACAGCAAATAGTTAACCATTTCACTTTGCCCTACACCCCTCCCCCCCATATATTTAGGAGATAGTAGCCTAAAACAAATCGCTTAAAGTGTGACAAAATTTATAAAATTTGTCTAAATACTGATTTTTTATCATGCTTTCTTTTCTGGTGTAGTTTTTGCCTCCATAACACTCCTGAGGATGCAGATGTGTGTCGACGATGGGCTACCTGCAAAGCGTGCCATCCAGAAATCAACCACTGTACCGAATGCCTTCCAGGTCACGTGGGTCCCACCTGTTTGCAAGGTGAGCCTTTGAAACGTCTTCTGCTCTGTAATCCACCGCTCGTTCACAGACCTTGTAAAATCGTCGACCCCGCTTGGGGGAGTTCTAGTGGCACAAGGGCGGGAATCAGTCTGGCTCACGTGTTCAGTTTTGTAAAAGCCAATCTCTGTTTAGAAGGCGTTGCTTCTGCTGATAAGCGAGCATTTCCGAATGCCACTCGAATTGGGGTCCTCTCGTTCGGTGCAACAGACACCCATCTTGAAAACTTCGCGGCGTGGGAAGAAATTGAGGCAAAAGCAGATAAGGCGAAGCGATATAAGATAAGAGACGCTAATTGGTCGAAACTGGATCCTCTACTTCACGTGACCTGTTCGTCCCTCGGTCACTAGTAAAGCGAAGGAAAAGCCAGCGTTTCTCCGTCTATCCTAATATGTCTATGCGCTTGTTCATGCGTTGAGTAGTTAAGAATCGAGTAAAAGGAAAAGAATCAACCTAAATAAAGAACAAATTGTCAAAAATATTTGACAGTTTGTGCTTTATTAACGGTGATTTCTCGCCTTTCTTCATATTTTAGCACAAAGCATTTCCGTTCATTTTTGAACTTTTGATTTATGAAAAGTCAGCCCTATTCTATTCGGAAAAGTTGTGATACGCAGAAATGGACACATTTTGGACTTATATTTTATCATGCATTTGTTGTTTTCCCCCCTTGTTGAGTATTCCGTTTCCGGTTTCAAACTTTAACACTCACAGACACGACGAATGAATGCAGCTGGGTTTATTATTACGAGGTGTGATTGGAAAGTTTTAAGAATGGGCTTGTAATTTCACAATGGCGGTACTTACATGCTACTGTGATGCATCTCCTTCAAAATAGTCCCCTTCTGACTGAACACACCGACTCCAACGGTGTTTCCACTTTTGGAAACTTTCCTGGAATTTTCTTTTCTCGAGTGTGTGAAGGACGCACGCCGGATTCGCCTGGATGTCTTCAGTCGAGTCAAATCGCTTCCCTTTCAGTGAAAATTTCAGTTTATCAAACAGGTAGAAGAAATTTTGACAAAGTTTAACATTCCTGTGCTTCCACAACCGCCCTATTCCCCTATATAGCCCCTGAAATTTTGTGGGTGTCGGCCTATGTAACGGTTTCCTCATCTTTGACTCAGCTCAAAATTACGAAATCCAACTGCAACGGGTATTCTTCCACCGGTTAAGCTAGAAATCGTAGGCGCGGAAGGTTGAAATAAATAAGTAAAGAAAAAAAAAGAAGGGTTAAGTAATAGTTCTGAAACAAGGATCTTCAATTGCACTCTATGTTTTCATAAAGTTTTGCAAAAAAGTTTGTTGCAGACAAAATTTGAAAATTCAATAAACAAAACACAGTGGCTTTTCTTACTCCCCCCATACGGGTCAGAAGTAGAATAATAAGTCAGCTTTTCATCCCTTCAGTGGCGTCGGTAAAATGAATACAGAGCTTGCTTGGGGAACTAATCACTTGGGGTTTCGCGTCAGGCCAACCACTTGACCGGAACATCTGCTTCTGCACTCCAGGCCCTCGGTCTCGAAAACTGTGATGGGCGCAGTAGGCCATGGCCCGCAATTGGTTGTCACGACACTGAGTTTAGCTTTTAAGAAATCCCAGTTTGTCTTATATTAGGTAGTTGTGGGGGAAATAGGTAATAATAATAATAAATGAAAATAAATAAAAAGCTAAAATAAAATAATAAAAATAAATAAATAAACGGCACATTCTGAAATATTAAATTTTTCTGTATAGTAACTAACAAACTCAACAAATTTAAGCCTGAATCGTTTAAATTGTTTTTCTTTCAGTTCCTCAAGACAGCCTTCTTATCCGTGACAAAAGATCACCCCTTTCAAACGTTGAGCCACAGGAAAAAATACTTCGTGCAGATCGTAAGTAAGTTTTACGTACTTGATTAACATAATAAGCTGATTGATAGAAGTATTAAGCAGCTGGCAGTGAGTCTGCTCAACTTAAGCATTCATTTAAACTCATTTATCTGTACAAAGTTGATAGAGAGAGCGTACTCTAGAACGATTATGTGCAACTGAACAATCTCTAGACAAATGGCTTACTAGTCAAGATTTATTTCGGTAAAGGTCACCTATATTGTTTTTTTTTTTTTATCAAAAGGAGGACTTGTTTGTAAGTACAGTGAAACCTACGTAAGTTGACTACTTGCGGTTACCTCTATAAGTTGACCTTTAGAGGTCAACTTACAGAGGGTGGAGATTTTTTTTTTTTCATTTCTTACACTATTCATTTATTACTAATTAAAATATAGCTTCATGTAATGACGTTACTTTAAACTAGTGATTAGCGTTTTTTGTTTTCAATTATCTAAAATATTATTAGAGAAATTTAACCTGTATGACTTACAATGCATCCTATACAACTCTAAAAGTAAATTACTTAGTTAAAATAAAGATAAATATATCCTATTAATTATGTAAGGCTCTTATATGGTAGTAAAGATTTCCTAAAAATACATGATTTTTCAAAATGGCTACATCAGATCGAAGCAAAATGAAGAAACCTATTTAAAGAATAAAAGAGTGCTAATTGGTAGTTTTCCCATATGGTTAACTTTCAAAGAAATTTAAGCAAATTTTATATTGATGGTTCATCCATCCTGACAAATATTGGTGTACCAATAAAGCATAAAAATATCCCGGAGAAGCTATTTTAGTGTCTTTTAATCTTTCCAAAAATAGATAAACAAATAGACATAGTAATAATTAGGCGGTCAACTTACAAAGGGTTTTTTATAATACTCCCGCCCAAATTCGGCGTACATAAGTGGTCAACATAGACAGGTGGTCAACTTAGGTAATCAAGTTACAAAGGTTTCTCTACATTATATAATATAGGGCAAATTCCGTTCCTGACAAAAGTTGTCAACTTAGACAGGTAGTCAGCTTACAAAGGTGGTCAACTTTACAGGTTTTACTGTACTACTTTGTTAAACTAGTGAAGAGATTACTCTAGTTCCAGTAAATGAGAAACTTATATTTTAATAATAAGATCAAAAGACATATCAATTACTATGTACTTCATTTCAGGACTTTCCTGCCCCAATCCGGAGCTTCCCAAACATGTTTCTATTCGATGTGTTCAAAAATCCAGTAGGTGAGTTCATACCTTCTTTTGGGTTCGAGTTTTGTATCTTTTTTTTTTTTTGAATTGCATAGTGTAAATATGCGCACTTTCAAACGTAATTTTTCCAATGTCCAATTCACCGTTGCTTGTGAAAAGTCTTTAATACTTTGGGTTCATTTGACGAGTGAGACTCGTCATCTGCTTTCTTGGGCGAAGTTACGGTGGACGAGCTTGACTTGTCATCTGAATTTAAAAAGCAGGTGTTGATGTTCACGGCACCCCGCCGGTGGGGATCCATACCACTTCCCCACGCCTGGAGAAAGTCTTTAATCGTTTGGTACATTTGACGAGTGAGACTCGTCATGTGCTTACTTGGGCGAAGTTACGGTGGACGAATCTGACTCGTCATCAGAATTTAAGAAGCAGGTGTTGATGTTTACGGCACCCCCGCCGGCGGGGATCCATACCACTGCCCCGCGCCCGGGGAAAGTCTTTAACACTTTGGGTACATTTGACGAGTAAGACTCGTCATCTGCTTACTTGGGCGAAGTTACGGTGGACGAGTCTGACTCGTCATCAGAATTTAAGAAGCAGGCGTTGATGTTTACGGTACCCCCGACGGTGGGGATATATACCAGTTCCCCGTGCCCGGGGAAAGGCACCCCTAAGGCCTGGAGCTAACAGGGGAAGGGGATGGAGGAGAAAAGTCGGGATCCATATAGCGACAAATTAGATCCGTCCCATGGAGCTTAAAAATCTTCAAATAATTCAGTACTGGAAGGGTTATACAGCAATAAATCACGATTTCTTTTGGAGTGACCTGGACAGTCATGCGAAAAGTAGCCTCCAAAAAAGAATAAAATGCCTTTAAATGCCACCATAAAAATTACAATCACGAAGTCTTCTTCGTGACTTCCTGAAGTACATTCCCGTTTTTCGAATTGCACATCCTTGTTCTTTGCAGTGGTAGGCATGTAATTTATGCAGTACATTCATTATGGTTCAAACAATTATTTAATATAACAAAGTAAACCTTTATAATTTTTCTCCTTTAGAATAAACTTTTCTGGAGATCAATAAAATCCCAAAGAGACTGTCCCCTTCTCAGTCGAATCCTGCGTCCTTCCTGATTGTATTTCAATTTTAAATCACAAAATGTTTCGGGAAAAAATAGATTCTATCATACAATTTTATTCGAGTGCTTTGTTTTTCGCCTACTCCTAAACTTTAACCAGATTTTCTCTAAACCGGCTGACCACCACTACCGATTAAGTCAGTAAACTACTAACTACTAGAACTAGCCTGTACTAGAACTACTACCTGTTTACTAAATTTAAAGTTTAACACTTACCTGCCAATTGAGTGCAAAATACACATATAACTTTTGCATGGACAGGATATGTACCTGTGTTTTATATGTTTCCACAGGATATGCCTTGTTAAGTGTGTTTACATGTTCCTACTGGATATGCAAATGCATTGTTAAGTGTGTTTTACATGTCTCTAGAGGGTATGCATGGCTAAGTGTGTTTTACATGTTTCTATAGGGTATGCAATGCATAGTGTGTTTTACATGTTTCTAGAGGGTTTGCAATGCTAAGTGTGTTTTACATGTTTCTACAGGACATGCATTGCTAAGTGTCTTCCCGGCTACGTCTTTGAAACAAGGGAAGAAGATGAGGTACGCCTAAAATGCATCAGGGGCTACTGGGAACCACTGGTCATACCAGCATGTATATGTAAGTATAGAAGAAAATTTTTGAATTTCGACGGATTTACACGTTTTCAGGTGTGTTTCATACATTTTGACCATTTTAAAAAATGTCTGTTTGTGCATCTGTGTGTGGTCTTTTTTTTGGTTTTTTTTCGTGGCCACCGTAACTCAAAAAGGAATGCATGGAACAGAACAAATTTTGGTGCATTCATGGACCCTGATGGCAGTTGGCGCTGATTAGTTTTTGTCACGAATCTATTCGAAGGGGACGGAGCAATCTAACCTTTTCTAGATTAGCGTGATTGATACATCTCAAGAAGTAAGGGAAGGACTCGAACAAAACTTACTTTAATAGCAACAGGTGCTGATTACATTTTGGCGCCATTCGCTGCTAAACGGGTACGGCAATCGAATTTATAATTTTTTGCGGGCACTGTAACTCAAAACCTAATGCATAGAATTAAACGAAATGTGGGACACACATACATCCTGATAGAAAGTAATCTTAAATAAATAATAGCGGCATTCGCTACAAGGGGGTGGAGCAATCGAAAGTTTTTCTCGCTAAGCGTATATCTCAAGAATACAACAATTCAAACAATTATATTCTGGCGCCAATTGCGCCAAGGAAGCAGAGAGACTCTTTACTTCCTTGGCATGATTTGGTTGCAATCGCGCCTATGTTGAATATGCATCTCCTTGGCGCCATTTGCGTTCTGTATTGTATTGTTGCCATTTGAACTACACGTTAACAGATAAAATCTTAATAATATTTTTAACTTTTTGATGCTTTGCTGGGGGCAAAACCTATTAATTAGATTATCTTGGTTTAAATTAACTTTTTTGTACATTTTTCTTTCTTTCAATAAGGATTTGTATCAAAATAAGGATATTTGGCGAGTAGTAATATTCATATGAAAGTTTAAGAAAAAAGTTCCGTTGATGGCAACAACAAACTAGTTGACCGATGTAGAACTAGTTGTAATAGACGTACAACTGGCTTTGCTAAGTGTTTAAAAGCGATGCGTTTAAAACTTAGTATTTACGATGCATGAGCTATGAGCTATGGAAAAAGAGAAATCTGCAATGAAAAAATTTCTTTTAATTTCTTTTTGAATCGTGTGAGTAGAAAGCGCACGGAAGAACAAAAACAAATTAAAAAGAAAAGAAAGTAAATTTTGCCCTCTTAGATTTTGTGACAACCACGACACTAAAATGTGCACACGTCTTTTTGTGAGGCACTGAACAAAGAAAACAAATATGTTTTACTTGGTTCACACGAATTATTTTTACTTTGATTTCTTTTTCGATTTTCTTAAAATTGATTACTAATTTTCTTTGTACCAGCTCAGGGTGAATGCGAAGTGGAGACGTCGGGTAGGGGTAGTAGCTCCTTCAACTGCACCATCAGCATTCAGGGTACAATATGTGATGTCTTGTGTGACAGAAGGCATCAGGGTCGATACTTTTGTTACCCGGGTAGAGAATGGGAGCCTAAATTACCCTACTGTATCAAGGAAAAAGGTGAGTATTTTAATAAAAATTTTCCATATGTATTTGCCGTACAAACCTGTTATTTCAAGTTCTCCCTTGGAGGGAAAGCTTCCTCCAATTCAAAAACATTCTGCAAGTATAGGGTGCTTTTTTAAAGGCGAAGAATTTGAAGCGGAAATAAATCACAAAAAAATGTATTTAAGGTTCATGTAATTTTCTTTCTTTGAAAGATAATTGTATGGTATTAATGTTTGAAGATGATGTCGGGCATGTGGTCAACACGGCTGGCGAATACATGGCGTAACCTGGAGGTCCAGCTTTCACATTTTTCGCAGTAGATCTAGCTGAATGACGGCAACAATCTTGATTTCCATTAGCTGCATTGTTCCTGGTTTATCAGCGTAGGCAAGGGACTTCACATATCCCCAGATGAAATAATCCAAGGGCGTCAAATCGCAAGTTCAAGGGGGCCAGTTGACAGATCTACCGCGAAAAGTGCGTGAAAACTGGTGGCTCGGACTTCAAATCTTCGGGCTCGGGCCTGCAAAAGTGAGCCCGAACTCCTCTCTAGTAGCCACCCGGCTGGCGCGTACATGACGTAACCTGGAAAAGTGTGTGAAAACTGGTCCAGTTTACACACAGTTTTCCAGGTTACGTCATGTACGCGCCAGCCGGGTGGCTACTAGAGAGTTCGGGCTCACTTTTGCAGGCCCGAGCCCGAAGATTTGAAGTCCGAGCCCGTCCGAGCCCTAGTGATACTGTTCTGCGTCAAAGCCCAAGCCCGCCCGAGCTCGAAATGATTTTAAAAAGTGTTGTTAATAGATGTGGTGCTACATTGATTAAATGTAGTCTTTTTGTTGCCATCGCAATTGGTTCTAATGATATTTCTTTTAATTTCAAATAATGCATATATTTTTAAACTATCATGAAATGCTTCAGTTGAAAATAAATTCTAGTGAGCTAAAATGCATGAAAAATGATGTTGGAAAATCTTCGGTTTTCAGCATTTTCGGGAAGTTTTCGATTCACGGTCGAATTTAAAACTGGAATATATTCAGGGCAACACTTGCAGTTAGGAGACCTACTAATAAGATGGGTCTCTAGTCTGGAAGAGCAAATTGAAAATGAAAGTTTACGCAAGACTAGCAAAAAAAAAAAAAAAAAAACATTAGTCCGAGCTATAGGCTGATTTATGAATATTTTACCATGAGCCCAAGCCCGAGAGTAACTTGAAAAGGTAGAGCCCGGCTCATCTCTAGCGGCTACAAGCCTGACATCATAATCAGGCATTATGCCATGAAATTATCTTTCAAATAAAATAATTTACATGAATATTAGATACATTTTTTGTTTTTATTTCCATTTCAAGCTCTCCGCCTCTAAAAGAAACACCCTATACAATCCAATAACGTGTGTTAAGTCTCTTATCGTGGATATTCTGTATTTTACCAACGTGAATTAAAAAAGGCTGTGGTAGCCTAGTGGTTAGGATGTCGGTTTTCTAATCAGAAGATTTGGTGTTAAGTACCCGACCCACTGGAGATCCACGATGTACACTTGGGGATACGTGCATATAAGATACGTAGACCATAAAGTCATGAGGCAGTTCCGAGGGCACCGGAGGCTGGAGGATTTCCCTTCCCTTTACTCTCAGGTCAAAAAGGGAAGGTGGCGTATTTGTGGTGACGCCCTCTAGTGTCATCCAAATACATAATGAGCCAAGTCGTACTTCTACCGTAGTGGTGCTCATCTGTAAACGGAAGGCGTCCTTGCTGCCTTAATTCCTGGTCGCTCTGTGAAGGGAACCTTGGCATTAGAAAATCAACAACAGAGTGTGCAAGATCAATCGAAGAGTTTAAGTTAGTATCAGAATGCAAAATTGACACTTCAAGTTCAATTTCAATGACTTGACCATCTTCCGCCTCAAAAAAAAAAAAACAAAAAAAAAACAAATCCCCTTGTGCAAAAATGGACTTTGATGACCTTGAACGTGATACAGTCGATTCCCGAAAACTCGGAGTGATGTGGACCGAAGGGCGGCTGAATGGAGGCAATTCAACGCTAGAGGGACTCTTGAGCGATCATCGTTGTCACGTGATATCCGCTCTTTTCTTACTAAGATTTTCAATTGAGTTCCACGCGGAGTTCACTAGTAAAAATGAGTTCTCTTAAAATTAATTAGCCTATTTTCACAGCTTTTTCTGATTATAACCCAGTATTTACATTTAAACGAAAACACGAATAATTAAATAATAAACGAAATTTATTAATTATTACAATAGTTATAGTGTTGTATTTAGTGTTAATTTTATGTAATGTAGAAAAACTTTATTTAGCTCTAGTTTTTAATTAGATTTGTCGAACCCGAAGTAAAGCTTCGCTTCCTTTGTTTACATTGCTTTCATCGGTGCCACGTGACCAATGACGTTGCTTGAACTGCCTCCATTAGTGAAAATGCCGGGTTATCGAGAATGCGGTTAAAAAGAGGTAGTAGTTAGACCACAGATTTTTGATAGTTGGACGCTTCTGCGCATGGCAGAGAAGAACGAATCCATTCGAGTGTTAGGGAAGTTCGTTTTGCAGGTGCTTAGTGCGCGAATCAATGTTTGCTTCTCTGTTTCTTGAAGGCAACTAAATTTATAAACTGGCAAATAGCATCAGTTCGGTATGGTGGTAGTGGTGTCTTGTCCTCGCACGTGGTGAGGACGAATGGGTACGCTGCTCTTGAGTCTAACGGGGCCCCTTGTAGGCTGGAGTCCGATCTCCGACCCTTTGAAACGTCTCGTAATTTTTTCAACTAGCTCCCAGATGAGAGACCGTCACCTGGGATTGGCACCCCCAGAAGTATCGTTTCACTTGGAGGACATTGGAGCCACGACCTATTTAACGCGCACCAGCTCCCTTTAGCGTACACGGACTGCAGCAATCAGCGGCGAGAGGTTGTCACCCTCCCAAACACTGACCTCTCAGTCAATGGTGCTTCACTTTCGGTGTCCCGCGGGAACCGAATTTCTGCCGACTGCGGGCAACTGCGGGACATCAGCTCGGTATGCTAAACGAATTAGAAAGAGAACAAAAACAGCAGTTCCCCCCTTGAACATGAATGGATTCTTCTTGGCAATATGCCAGGCAGATTGCTTTGGTTGATGGTAGAGCTGTAGGAGTGTTTCCTCAGAAAATACAGTACAGTACTCTATTGTTTGCTTGAAAACACAACAGATAATAAACGGATCAAATACAGTGACACCTGTGTACGTTGACCACTTGCGGTGCAGCACTTTAGTGGTCAACTTATAAAAGGTGGAAATTTATCTTTTTTTTTTGTCATTTCTTACACTATGCGTTAATACATTTGTAACTAATTAAAATATAACTTCATGTATCAACGTTACTTGAAAATTAATAATTAGCTATTTTTTTTTTTTTACAATTATCTAAAATCTCATTAGATGAATGTAACCTGAATGACTTCCATGCATCATATACAAGTTAAAAATTAAAGAACTTAGCTAAAATAAAGATAAATACCTTATTAATTATGTAAGTTACTTATTTGATGGTAAAAATACATAATTTTTCAAAATGGCGTGAACAATTAGAAGAAGAAAGAAGAAACTTGTTTAAAGAATAAAAGAGTGCTCATAGTCGTTTTCCCATATGTTTAACTTACAAAGAGGTTTAGGCGAACTTTATATGGACGTTTCATCCATCCAGAGAAATACTGGTTTAACACTATAGAATAAAAAATATCCTGGAGAAGTTATCTAAGTTTTTTCTTATCTTTGCAAAAATAGATAAACGAATAAATATAGTAATAATTAGGCTGTCAACTTACAAAGGTTTTTTTTGTAATACCCGCACCCAAATGTGGCGCACATAAGTGGTCAATATAGACAGGTCATCAACTTAGGTGGTCAAGTTCCAAAGGTTTCCCTACATTATATAATATAGGGCTAATTGCGTTAATGGCAAACGTGGTCAACTTAGACAGGTGGTCAGCTTACAAAGGTGGTCAACTTTACAGGTTTTACTATACTCTTAAACAAAGGAAAAGCACGTACTTCAAGGAGACATATTGTTTACTACATGAAAATGAAAACTAATGAATACCCTGGTTGTATCCGATTTATCCGCACTGCCAAATTACAGAGTGCCGAAATTTTGGGGACTCACTTTCACGTATGTGATTTCGCATTCATCTATGTTCAATTGGATGGATTCTAATTAAAATATATTGTGTATGAAAAGTGCCCGCTGTTTTTTGAAGTACGGATGTAACAAATAGTGATTTGTCCAAATAGCTGAATACCGAATATTCGGCTATTCCTTCCAGGCGGAAGCCGAATATTAAAAATTCTAGAAAATCGTTGTAATTGAAAGTATCTGTCAAATTGAAAATTATTCAAAGTCAAACACCAATTCCACACATAAATCTATGATGCAAGATTTAGTTACGTTTAAGAATCTAAAAGTATCTAAAATTAAGGTTTTTTCTGTATTTTTTAATAAAACTGAGAATTTCACCCACAAGTGGAAGAGAACGACAGGTTTTAATGTAAGCATTAGCGTTACTGTACTAATTATTCAATTCAAATTAAAGAAATACTACTGCTTAGTGAACTTTTACCTTACTCAAAATAAGTTTATGAAGATATTTTAAAAGTTATTAGGAGTTAATATTTTTATTTTATGATTTTTTTACATACTGGTTTTTAAAAGATTTATTAAAATTTAATGCATTTAGCTAGAATATGTTTTTATTTTCAAAACTTATGCTATCTTAATAATCATGATATATTGTAGGCTGTTCACATTTCTCTCTTACCCAATATTCAGATTGAATGAGGCTACCCAAACAAAGTCTGACTTTCACTTTATTAATAATAAGAATATAACAGTCTTATGTTCTCCATCATAGGGTAGATAGCTATTGCTAGCTTTTGGAGCAAATTCTAAGTATAAAATACAGTATTTGTTCATTCTAACATAAAAAAAAAGATTAAAAAAGGTAGTTTTTTTCAAAATAAGTTTTTTTTATTAAACTATGTACTCATGTATTCATTTGAAAAAACTATAATACAATTTTAAATGTTTAAAATCTACTAATTTCTTTATTGTTTTACATTTCTACTGTAGTAGAACTATTCGGTCGTATAGTCCATCAATATTCGGCCAGGCCAAATTTGATCGAACCGAGTATTCTGCTAGGTCATGAAATGACTATTCGGCTAAAAGGTCGTCACTCTCAAAAATAGAATCCTCATTTTCGACAATTCTTGAATCGTCAAGAAAATTTCGTCATTTACAACGATTCTTTTCTAGCGAGATCCTCGTGACAATACAGTTATTACCCCAATTTCGACAATTTGACGAAAGGTTTACTCCGAACATTTTTCTCACGAAGCCATTTCGCCAAATTCGGCGAAAGTTTCGTGAGATTTGAGCATGCGTATCTGAGAGTGTAGGCCGAATACCGAACAGTGGCCGAATATTCGTGACATCCCTTGTTTGAAGTAGGTTTCAACAATAAACGTCTTGTTGAAATTTGTGCTATCTTTCCAGGCACTTCCGGGTTAGATACTCGCGACCAATGCCGATGTCCCAATGGCCGTAAATGTGACCGTTACGGACGATGCAGTGTCTGCCCGCCAGGAAGAGGAGGAATTTTCTGCGGAGAAGGTGAGCATCTGCAAATGTTTCAAGATCAAGAAAAAAAAAGTCGCGGGTTGACGTCAGGGTAATTTCGACCGCTGAAAACCTTAAACTTAACCCGATCGCTGAAGACCCGCAATGCACACTTGGGGATAAGTGCATGTAAAATCAGTGCACGCTGAGGTCCCGAGGCAGTTCCGAGGATACCGGAGAGTGGAGAGTTTCCCTTCCCTTCACTCTTGGGTCAAGAAAAGGAAGGTGCATTTGTGGTTGCGCCATCTGGTGTCATCCAAATACATAATGAGCCTAGTCGTACTTCCACGTATGTGGTGCGCATCTATAAACGGAAGGCGCTCCCTTACTGCCTGAGCCCCTTGAAGCGCGAGTTTTTTCGGAAAAACTGGTAAAAAATGATATAGTTCTTTTTGGATAGAAAATGAATATGGGATTATTCATAAAGGATGTCACGCTTCGGGGGGGGGGTAGTGAAATTGGGACAAAGTGTGACAAGGGGAGGGGAGGGGTAACTGAAGTGTGACATGTATTATGCAACATAACGTGACATGTGACAAAGGGGGAGATTGGGGTCCGCTGAGATGTGACATATTGTGACAAAGGGGGCAGGGGGGTCAAATATATGGGAAAAAACCGTGACATCATTTATGAACGGCCCCTATATAGGTATAGTATAAATTGTTTTTGGCAATCTCAGTTGTAGAGTGTGACTAGAGAGCGGGAGGTGGGGGGAAAGTTATATATCAAAAATATTATGCAAATAAAGTGCAAACGGATCTCAGACGGGCATTAGAAACAAAATAACGCGAGATACAAGATTGCCCGTGTGAGGCACGGGCTTGTGCAAATTTGCCCGGAACTTTCGTCCATGCCGGACGCGGGCAAATGCGTTAAGTGGTTAAAACCTGGTCGGTCTGCGAAGGGGAGCTTGGATACCCAAGTGGCATTAACAACAACAACAGACCCTATTGTTATGCCGTGGTTAAGGTTGTTAGTTAGAATGCAAAGGTTTTTTCCGCCTTTCTTATTGGCTCCTTAGAGAGCATTTTAACACAGACGACCTACTTCTTATTTACAGGCTTATCTTCCACAGCACAAAGTGTTCTTGGGGATCATTGTGAGACCTCCGGTTTTAATTGGAATCCGACCCCCTAATAGCCTTATTCACCGTCTACCTTACTAATAGCGATAAACCACGAGGTCCGTTAACTTGGAGTTGAGATTGAACCTCGCGAGGTTGAAAATTTACCCAGAGTTTCTTATAAGACAAGGTCGGATGAAGTGAAATGCCGGTTGAACATCCAGGCCCTTGCCGAGATTCGAGCCTGGGCCCCAAAGAGCTGGAAAAGAATGCTCTGCCAGTGAGACCGCTAAAGTTTTTTTTTTGAATAGCTTGCAATAATTGAAAAGCTTGTGTCAGATTGACTTGCTCGTATCGTATCCATTGTTGTACTGACTTTTTTCAGTATTGGGAAACGCCACCACTTGCACAGATCCAGGAATTGTACCGGAGGCCGATCGTCTGCGAAGTGATGGATCTCCATCGACCTTCAAGGAGGTGTTCTTCGAGGGTGAATCCGTGATTTTCTCTTGCCAAAGCAAACGATACGTACTGGTTGGAGCCAGCATTCTCAAATGCGCAAATGGAGCATGGTCAAATCCACTGCCGCGATGTGTGAAACCAGGAGGTAAGGTCTGCTAATCCGACCTGGCTCATTATGTTACGCTCTGATATTGTTAAAAATAGCATGCTCAAGTGTGCAGATGAAGCATGGTCAAGTCCACAGCCGCAATGTGTAAAACCAGGATATAAGGTCTGCTAATCCGACCTGGCTCATTATGTTACTAACAGATATTGTTGAAAATAACATGCTCAAATGTGCAGATGAAACATGGACAAGTCCACTGCCGCAATGTGTAAAACCAGGAGCTAAGGTCTGCTAATCCGACCTGGCTCATTATGTTCTTCACTGATATTGTTGAGAATAACATGCTCAAATAGGCTGATAAAGCATGGTCAAGTCCACTGCTGCAATGTGTAACAGCAGGAGCGGAGGTCTGCTAATCTTACAAGCCTCATTATGTTACTCACTGGTATTGTTGAGAATAACATGCTCAGATGTGCAGATGAAACATGGACAAGTCCACAGCCGCAATGTGTCAAGTAAGGTTTGCTGATTCGACCAGGTTTATTTTTTTACTTACTGGTATAGGCGAGACCCGGAAGAGTCCGGACAGGAGGAGACTACTGACAGCACGTTTTACACCTAATTTGAATTAAATGGGTAAATGGACAGCTATATTTGCATATGACAATAATAATAGCAGAATACTACCAACATAACCGAATTATTTTTGAGCGGAAAACCAATAGGTTAGGTGCAAAACGTGCTGTCCGGACGCTTCCCTGTCTCCCCTATTGAGCATGATCAGGTGTTTTGCTGGTTTTTCAGGTATTGAGACAGGGACGAAATATTTCTCAGAGTTTCTACTTACGTCAATCATTTTTCATGGTTTTATTTTACTTGACTTGTCACGGAAGTTTGTTAGGCCGTTTTCGACCACTATTACTGCATAAATTATCTTCAAACTTTGCACATAAGCTTATCTTTGATGACAATATAATAATCTATCCATTTCATAATTTATTATAACGTTAATTAGGAAAAAAAATTTATTATTTTGGCTCTGACGAAATGATCAGAGTTATCTTTTGTCATTTGGCAACAATAGTTTTGTTTTGATAATGCAACGATGTTTTGAATTTAAATAAAACCGTGTAACTTGAAACATTTTTGGCGATTTTATATTTATTACATTTGTCATTTAATTAACATGTCCTTGTGTTGCCAATCAGTTGCTGAACGGCTGTCATTTATTGAGTTTAAATTTGTCATAATTTTTCTTTCTAATGTCTAAACTCTTCTTCTCAATCTTGCGAAGTCCTAATCCATAAAACACTTTAAGAGCAGTTTCACAGGACATGAATAAGCTGAGTGTCTGAGTTTGCGATGTCTAAAGGGTAGTGCTTTCTTACAATGCATTCACACCAATGATTGCGGGGATATTTAGCGTCTCTAGTAAAAGACTGTTGCGATGGTTAGTATGGTACCATATATATATTATGCAGAGATCGCGTTAACGCCTCTACAAGCGTGTTTCACGCCTTAAAAATCGGTAATACGCATTGAAATTTTTAAAATGCGTATTTTCCCTCTACATTTTTAAACAACGTTTAGCTTGTTAAGAATTGCAAAATAAATACAATATTCTTCCATTAAGTTACTTTTATTTTTTATATAGTAGAGCTCAAAACTCGTTGTCGCCAAATGCGACCAAATTTTACGTTTCGTCGATCATTGCTTTCATTGAAGTCGCCAATGTGGCTACCCCATTTGCTAATGCTAAAACCCTTTCCCGGTAAAGAAGAAAGAAATAGGAGTTCTTTTTCGCGCCACACGGAAACTAGTTTTTCCTCCGGTTTTACCGGAAATTGCTTACCGTGTTTGAAATTCCAACCTTTTCCATCCTGGAATTATTTTAATTATCTTGAAATTTCTAAGATATTTTTTTTCATTCACAACCTTAAATCTGCTTATTTGTCGCCTCATTTTAACAATTAAAAAAGAAAAAAAAAGTATAAAGATAGAGACAGCCAAAATCGTGCACGTGCTTCGCCGAAAATTGGATTTTCTACTTTAGAGATTTTAATCCTTTTGCATCGGGTACAAATTTCAACTATTTTTCCAAATTAGAAGATATTTTTCACACATGCTACCCTAACTCAGCTTATTTTGCATTTTATTTTTATAGTTTTTTTTTTTTTTTTTTTTACTGAGCCGTTATTGAACACGTGTTCGTCGAAAATTGCGTTTATCACTATTATTCACTATTATTGTTTCATTTATTTATTTACTTCAAATTTGATTTTAGTATTGACAGCTATTTACTTTTTAAAAAATACTCAATTTTGGATTTGTAAGAAATTTTTAGAAAATTGTTAATTTAGCTGTACGTATGCTACGCTCTGGGTCAAGGTCACAGCAGAAGTGGGATTCACTCTTAACTCGGATATGTGTAAAAAGTGTTTGTTATTATTATTTTTTATTTTCACTCCTCCAGAAAATAAAATACTCCTCCAAAAACCGCCAAGGAGTATTTTCACTCCTTGACAAAAATTCCTAGCGCGACCTCATATATTATGGTTGCTATGGTAGACAAACAACAGGAATTTATTTGTTCTAGTTGACGTCATAGTCCACTGAGTAATCAACAAACTAAGGTCGTCTGTGATAGTATTCAGGCAAGGAAAAATGAAATAAGTGACGCAGAAGGTCGTGATTATTAAATTATACAGAGCCATTGACGCGTGATGGAAGCCTTCTAACAACGTTTTGCAGCTGTCTAACGTTGCTGTCGATGTTATTGTGAATGTGCCTTTAGTGGATTTTCTTAGATGTGCATCTTTAACACCTTAACAGTACGAGCTTTTTTCTGAAAACTACACTGGTGAAATAAATTAAGAGAATTTGCATATTTTATCGAATTGCATGAAAAGAACTGAACTGAAGGAAAAACCACTGCTTCTAGATGAAAATGCAAATCTTGTACGGCAAATACGTAAGTGTACACGTGTGTGTAGGCGGAGCCAACAGAAAAACAGGCTTTATAAGCGCGTGGAGGGTAAAATGAATTTCGCTCGCTAGCACACCTCGCCGAATTTCTTGGTGTTACCTTGCAGCAATTGGCTACATTCACATCGGAACAGTAAAAATGAGCAACCACCAACGTTTAAATGATGGAATAAAGTAGCGAATTGTGGGGAGGCTAGAGCAGGCCAATCGTAAATCCAGATATGCAGAAAGTTTAATTTAACGCCCATCGTCGTGTGTAATCTATGGAAACAGTTCCAGAATACTGGATCCATCGAGAGAAACCCTGGGCCAGGTCATCCAAGAGCCACAGAAGATCGCCTTTATCCATTTTAGCAATGCGCAGCACAAGGGCTACAGCTTCTTAGCTCTCTTGGGACCTGTATGCGGCCACAGGAACCCGTGTAACCAGGGTGACTGTTTCCAAAAGACTGAATGAGAGATGGTTGTTTGTCAGAGGACCGGCTGTTTGCGTCTCACTCACGTCTACGAACAGGAGAGTCCGATTAGCAGGTGCAGGCAGCATAGTGATTGGAGTATGGAGCAGTGGGCGACCGTTCTGTTTACAGACGAGTCCCGTTTTAGCTTAAACGCCGATTCTCGCCTTACTTTCATATGGAGAGAGCCAGGGACCCGCTGCCTACCCTCCAATGTCCGCGGAATCGACAGGTATGGTCGTGGCGGTGTAATGGTCTGGGCAGGCATCATGTTGTATGGCCGCGCACCTCTCCACGTCTTTGACTGAGGCTCTGTGACTGGTGTGAGGTATAGGGAAGAGTTCTTGAAGCTCTATTTTCACCTTTTCCGGGGTGCAATGGACCCGAGTTCATTTTAATGGATGATAACGGGAGGCCACATAGAGGTCTTATGGTCGACGAATTTCTCGAGAGTTAGGATATTCGCCGGATGGATTGGCCAGCTAGGTATCCAGACCTCAATTCTATAGAGCATGTCTGGGACGCTCTGGGGAGGGCAATTGCAACTCGCCCCCCCCCCCCTCCGAGAACCATCCAGGAACTGAAAACAGTGTTGTTGAATGAGTGGAACCCATTGCCGCAGGCACTGATAAACTGCCTTATTTCCAGTATGACATCACACTGTAAGGCGTGTATAACTGTAAGAGGGGACCACACACCCTATTAACCCATTTCTTTTATGTATTCTGCAGCACCTGTTTCAGACCTTGAGACTCCCATGAGAGTTCAGCACAAACATGTGTGTCTATTATAACTGTTGGATGTTTATTTTGTTTGTATTATATCAACCTATGTTCACACCAAATTTTATTAAAATATGTCCTGTAGCTCTTCAGAACGTAGATCAAACATGAAAATTCTCTTCATTTCTTACACCAGTGTAGCATAGTGTAGTTATTTTTTGCGATTTCAGGTTGTGGGGGGTAACTAGGGAGCGGGAGGTGGGGTAAAAGTTACTTAAAAAAATATATTATACAAGCACCAAAGGGCCATTCCATGAAAACAGGTACATGGGTGGTCAATTTTAAAATCATACTTATGTGGATAATTTTAGTATGTATTAAAAGATAAAATATCAAATTTTATGTTTTGAGTAAGAAATCAAAGGTTAGCATTTCTGGATTGGCAACACAGTACTCTAAAGATGGTTGATTTGTGCAAGCAAGTTCCTTGAGTTTTCGAACGAATTTTGCATGATTGTTTTGGATAAACGAAATCAACTGAAACTCCTGATGTCAACTTTATAGGTAAGTCTAAAAGTTAATTATTTTATTTTATTAAGCTTTAAGATCTAGGCGATATCTCAATAGCTGTACTAGCACCCACAAAGAGCTTATTTTTCATGTCCCGCACGTGACGAAAAAAAAGATGAATATTTTCATTTCGGTTAAAAATGAAGCTCATTTATTCTGTGTAAATGGCATTTCTAAAGCAGATTAATGTAGTACACATATCCTATGCTAGTTCTAGCTTTTAAAGTTAATTTTACTTGTAAAAAAATCCAAAAACAGAACTGTCCTGCACGTGACGCATTACATGTAGGAAACACAACTCCAATTTCTAAATGTTGATAAGAATTTTATTTCAACATAACTTGAATTCTTGAATGGTTTTTTGTTTTAAAATTGTGTTACTCTAAAGAAATAAATTATACATTTTCGCATATTTATGATAGTTTTTGCTAAATTATGTATTTAATAGAGCATACATTTCTAAAATTTTACATTTTCATTACAGAATGCTCTATCATTTCAAGGATCATTTATGTTTCAGAACAGATTACTCAAGTCATGTAGAAAGACAAATAAGAAAAGCTAGTTTAAAATATTCATGATAAATTATAAAGCAACTACATTTTTTATCGATGAGTTGTTTGGAACAGCGTTATTTTTTTTTTTTTTTTCAATATTTGATACAACATCGTAACAACATAGCCTAAACATTATGAGATTTATTTTAGAAAGTCTATTTATAATTAGAGCTGAATTATATTTCCCTTTTATAACTTTTTGCACAACACCTTTAAATAACATTTTAACATTAATAAAATTTGATTTTTATTGAACAGAAATGGATAATGGAGGGACCTAAATCAAGTGTTGAAAGAGTGAAAAAGATGAGAGAAAAAAAAGCCACATTTCCAGAAGGAAGAAAATAAAAGGACAAATGGACTGAATAAATGAGGAAAGACTATATGACTAAAGCCGAAAAAGAGAAACAAAAGCTCTAATACTACAAGTGGCCAGAGCACCCTTATAGAATTCCCTATCTCTTTAAAGATGTTTTAAGAAAGATTCAGCTCCCGCTTTATCTAACAACAGAGATTTTTTTAAATTTTGAAAAAATAATAAAACTTTTTTTAATTTAGTCTAATTCTAATTAAAATTTTATATATTTCTCGGAATGATCAATTTGCGCATATATTCTATTAAAATTAATGCTTTGTGTTTTAAAGTGTATAACCAATACATTGTTTGATGTTTTCATTTAATTTCCAACATCCTGAAAACCTGTATTACATAAGCATTTGCAATATGTCCCGCACGTGACAACTGTGTCCCGCACGTGACACAATACATTATAATTTTTTTCAACTGTTAAAATTATTATTTCTCAAAACTTTAGGTATGTTTTATTTACATTGGAGCCTTGGCTTTCAATTCCTATATTTTGTTTTGTCACTGGATGATTAATAGAGCAGAAATTCTAGTTGATTCATAATGAAAATTAAGAGAGGTTGACTTTAAGTGTCCCGCACGTGACACATGAAGATTAATTTTATTTTAAACTATGAAAAAGATTTCTGAAAGATAAGTACGTGTCAAAAGCATCTTTGCACCATAAGTAAAGATTAAAAAATGCAATTGCTTCCACTTGTTTAAAATCTTCTGCTCTATGACAAAATTTTGGTAAAACTTTTGAGTTCATTTGTCCCGCACGTGACGGTGGAATGGTCCCAAAGTGTAAACGGATCTCAGACGGGCATTAGAAATAAAGTAACGCACGGGTATGGGTAAACGTTCCGGTAACTTTCGCCCGTGTCAGACACGGGCAAATGCGTAAAGGGGTTAATAGAGGAAAACGGAGCTTGAAATTCATATTGTGTAAGTGAAGGAAGCAAAAACGATTCCCATTTCAAAGTTCCGCTCCTCAAAGTAGAAATCAGCAAATGAGAGAGGAAGGAAAAAAAACTTTAGTAATTGGTAATGCACCTAGGAAGAGTGATGGCTTTCAAGGTTTTCTCTTTTCTTGTCAGTGTTTTGTCCGGACCCTGGTCAAGTAGACAATGCTGTTCGGCACAACACAGACGACAGTTTATCCAGGCGCCGCGAAAACCCGTCGTATGAGTCCGGACAGTCCGTGGTGTTCGCCTGCAACCCCGGTTATGCCCTTCACGGATCCAGCTATATCAGGTGCCTGCCAACGGGAATGTGGTCTTCTGAAAAGCCGTTCTGCTCGTCAACTCTTGGACCCGAGAATGTGATTCGCAACTCTACTGGTAAGGTTAACCGCCGACTTTCTGCCTGCGTTATTGATTCTACAGAATCCATTGGCGACAATAATTTTTTATTTGGCGTCCACAAAATGTTATGTCGGTCGCCAAAACTGGTGACTAGAAAGGGTTTGTTATTTGTTATTAGTCCTTTAAAAATAGGGTTTTGTGTAGTTTGAGGTGTAGTATGCGAATGTTTGTATGCAAAATGAAGCCGCGGTTGGGGAAGGGGGATCAGTTTGAAAAATGGTTCAAATTGTCGACCAAGAACTTCAAAGTGGCGACTAACCTTTTTCGGTTTGCCCGCCACTCGCCACCATCAATTTTTTTTAGTCTCAAGCATTAATGTATAGGATGTTTTTTTTAGAGGCAGAGAACTTGAAATGGAAATAAAGCACACACACAAAAGAAATGTATTTAATGTTCATGTAATTTGCTTCAATTGAAATAATTGTATGGCACGTTTGAACATGATGTCGGGCATGTGATCACCAAGGCTGGCGCGTACATGATGTAACCTGGAGGTCCAATTTTCACGCATTTTTCGCAGTAGATAAATCTGAATGTCCGCAATAATGCGCCGAATCGTGACTTCCACGTGCGTGGAAGGTCCTGGAACGTGTTCCTGGTCTTTACATATCCTCAGGTAAAATAATCCAAGGGCGTCAATTCGCAAGAACAAGGTGGCCAGTTAACCCCTAGCCGTACTTTAACGAGTCTGACTCGTGATGAAGATTTAAACACAAACATGAATATCACGTGTCAGACTCGTGAAGGGATAACCTTGCCAAACATGAATATCACGTGTCAGATCGAAGTCCAAACATGAATATCACGACAATCGGGGGATAATCGCACGACTACCGATTACGCCCGAGTTTGGTCTAGCTAAATGGTGCAGCAAGGGGTTAAGAGGTAAACAGGTCCATTGAGGGGTATTTTTCTTTCGTCAAATATTATCCCGCCATGAGGTTACGCCATATACGCGCCAGCCGCATGCCTGGCATCATATTGAAACATTGATTTGCCATAAAATTATTTTTCAAGTTGCCAGTCCCTCCTTATTAGCATTTTTTTTAATTATGTGACTAAAAATTAATGGTACCCAAAGAACCACTTCTATGACGTCATTTGAAACAGATGAATCGTCATTGTTAGCGTGAACAGTAAAAAATTCAGGAAAATTCACTGTGAAAGGGACTTTTCTCTTCCCTCCTCCTTCCTTGTTAGCACGGGCCGTAGGGATGCCTTCTCCCGGGCTCGAGGAAGTGGACGTCCGGCAATCGTCCACGATTGACGTAGCCCTGACGAGATAGGGTTGCTAGGCGCCAGCCCACTCTTACTATTGGTTGTTTTGTGGACCTGACCCTGTTTTGTTTGTTATGCTTGAAGTATCCCAGCTGGAAGGTTGTGGTTCCCACTGCAAAGATACTTATCTCCACCAGACCCCTACCTGTTAGCCGAGGTCTTAGGATTGCTTTCGCACGGAGCTGGTGGCCGTATGGAAAAGGTACTTATCTCCACCCGACACCTTACCTGTTAGCCGAGGTCTTAGGATTGCTTTCACATGGGGCTGGGGGCCGTCTATCGTCTACGGTTGGCGTTATCGCGCCGAGGTAGGTTTGCTGGGCATTTTGCGTACAACCCCGCCGGCCCAGCCTAACTACCTCTAGCTGTGTGAACCTGGCCCTCTGATATCCCTATGCTAGAATAATATCGTTAGAGAGTTATAGTCCCCTACGGTAAAAGAACTGGTGTCTATGTTGCCAATACTTTTTACCATAAAAATAATTTTTACTTATGGTAGAGAAAAAAAAATGTTTACCATAAATCTTAACTCATGTAGTTAGCCAGAGAGGTGCTAGAAGGCGCTACTGAAATCCGCGCATTTCAGTATAGCGTTTCAGTGATGCCGTCTAGGAACTAACTGGCCAATTACGCAAGTATATCGCTTAAAGCACGAATACCGAATCTGCCCACAAATATATTTCAGCCTATCAAGAGCTTTGTATCGACCCGTATCATATATAATCGGTTAATACTGTTTGTCTGTCCGCTATAGAATCCTAGGCCATTTTAGCGATCGGGACCATATTCGGCACGGTTAATGTTTACGACCCGAGAAACTCCTCGCTGCAAAAATGAAAGTTGTGGCTCAATTAGTTTTCTTTTATTAATTTTTAAAACTTTTCAATGATATTTTTTTAATCCATTTTATTTTATTTTCGCATTGTTGCCGTCATTTCCAACCATATAGTTACAGTTTCCGTGTGAACAAACAAATCAATGCAGTTGCCATTGTTGTAACAAATATACTAATAATAATCAAAACGTTTCTCCAGCATATTGAGTGAGGCTTCGCTGTATTTGCAATCTCCGTTAAAAATTAATGTATACGCGAATTTAATTTAATCCTTTCTTTTTTTAAATTCATTTCTTTATCGTCTGCGCTTTTTTTATTTTTCTTATTAGAGTGGCAGAAGCTCTTTTTGCCCAGTTTTGTTAAAACTTTTGCTTTGAAAAGTAATATAAAATTTTCAATAAGTTCTTTCGATGATAAATACATATTTTTCACAAACAATGTGATTATATAGTAAATGAATAATTATATAGTAGTGTGGGGGCAGTAAGCAAAGGGGCATCCTCGCCGCCTGACCTGGGTAATTCAGTTTGAATTAGCAGACGCCTTTGCACAAATCATTTCAATTACAATTTATAATATTTAGAACTACGGTCATTTCGTATGACCGCCGGGATTACTAGTAAAATCATGACTCTTCATTTTTCCCCAGCGAAACTTGATCCTGATGTTGTATACTGCATTGATCCCGGCAGCATCTCCAATGGAGATTGGAAGTCATATCCGCCCATTAATGACCCCATCATGCAGCAGGGATTTCGCCAGGGAAGTTGGATACAGTTTGCTTGCAACGAAGGGTTCCATCTGAGGGGAGAGAAATCCATCTTTTGCATGGTCACCGGAGAATGGTCTGCCTTGAATCCCACCTGCGAGAAGAATAGACGTTTTGGTATGTTATACATATGTTACCGTTAAAGTATGAAATCCGTTATTTTATAGAATACCTAGTTATTCCATGCAATAACTGATCGTGTCCGTTAAAGTGTAAAGCTCTCTTGTATTTCATGGTTTAACTAGTTATTTCATAGAATAACGATCTGCTGCCCGTTAAAGTGTAAAATAATCTATATCATATATCTCGCACGACAAAAACATTTACCTTCCACCCCTACTGCATTTCGTGTAAAACCCAGTGTGTCAACAAAAAATGTTTTTGTTTTAGAAATAATGTTCTTTGTAATTCCAAGTGTCATTTTAGTAATCCTTGTTGTAACAAATGATTTTATGGTACGTTTCCATAAATACCATTGATCCGCTGCATAAATTAGGTAAATTGCTTCTTTTTCATTTTAATTGTCTATCATTAGTTTACTTATAGAATACCTAGTTGTTTCATTTTAGATAAATTGTTTATTTCACACTTTAACTGTCTCTCATTAGTTAATTTATAGAATACCTAGCTATTTCATAGAATAACTAGTTAAAGTGTCAAATTAATAACATATTACACACTTTAACGGACACGATCAGTTATTTCATGAAATAACTAGGTATTCTATGAATAATCTTCTAGGTATTCTATGAATCAGCCCAAGGGGGGGGGGGGGTGATCGCCCCCTGGATACTACAACGACACTCCTAAGTGAGTTTTTACTCTTTGTGCCCCGGGACCAGCCATTTTTTTATGTTCTTGGAATCCCAGCCTAATAGCCCTTCAAGTTCTATGCTTTCCCCCTGTCCCTTTGTCCTTTAGTATTGCTGAGTTGCTAATCCTCGGAGTAATGGGAAAAAGATTCCTTGCTCTTTTCTTCTACCCATCAAACTGGTGACAGCTAGCCAACCCTTAGCACGTGGTGTAAATTCCTGCAGCATTTACACTAAAACCTGGAGCCTGAAACATTTCATTCAACATTCATAATTACAGATGTTTATATAAATTGCACATACTCGTTGATGGTTTTTTTAGTACATATTTAGTATTACATTTTGAAAATTTTAGAAAATATATTACTAATAATTGCTATTATTTTGTAATTTAGACATATCAATTCAAATTTAGAAAATGTATTTACAAGCCTACATTTTTCTTGAGAAAGCTTGAAGGAAATCCTAACTCGGTTAAAACTTGGCTAAGAAGCAGAATGAGTGATGATAGACTCACTGAATTAGCGTTATTGCATATCCATAAAGATTGGACGTTGAAAAAATTACAGACAGATTTGAGAAAGCAAAAAAACGTCAGCTTGTGTTCCTTTTATAAGGGCTTTGAATAAACGTATATGCATTGAAAAAATGTGCTAGTAAAATTTTAAATATCACTACACTAGCATTTTTTTTTGTTGTTCCTGCTGTTTGAAAAAAAGGGGGGGGGGGGCGGAGGGACTGTTGAAAAGGAATGAAGAATCTCCTCCATCCATCCTTACATTGAACCCCGAGATTTCCAAAATCGCCCCCCCTTGAAGATTTTCTAGATCTGTTCCTTGGAAATAACTGCATTATATACTTTAACGGTAACATTTATACGAATAGACCCAGGTGCGCAGTAATTTGGGAGAATGGGCATTATGAAGAGGAATGGAAAAAATAAATGGGTGTTGGTAAAAAAGAAGACATGGCACTGAACTCATCAGCAGGGCCTTATTTACCAATAGACCCGTAAGGCCCGGGCCTAGGGCTCCCACTTTGAGGGGCCCCCTAATTTTGGTTATTATTATTTTTTTTTTGTAATTTAAAATTTTTTCGAAAAATATTCAAAAATAACATCGTTCAAAAACAAACTGTTAGTGTTGTGTTGCTTCACAGAAAATTTGTATTATTAAATTATTTTAAAACCACATGGAATTTTCACTTTGTGGGCTCCAAAGTTTTGGTCTGACAATTTGAAATTTGAAAACAAAATCGATTTTGCACTTTGGGGGCCCCCAGATTTTATTCAAACATTTTGTAATTTAAAAACAAAATCATTTTGCACATTGGGGACTCCCAAATGTTAGTCTGACTCTTTGACATTTGAAAAAAATTAGTTTTTGCACTTTGGGGGCCCCCAAATTTTGGTGTGACTTTCGTTTTACAAACATATACTGAATGTTATGTTAAAAAAAAAATTGTGGCGTGAAAGGCCCCCAAACATGAGTTTTGCCTATAGTGATTCAAAATGTAAATCGGGTCCTGCTCATCAGTACAAATAGCTGTTACAATTCCCCCCTACTATTGTTTATATTTTCAAAATAATAAAAAAATCACGGTAATAATGAAAATTATTTTTATTATTAGTATACATAGCATTAAAATACAATACCGAAACAGTCGCATTACTTAAAATATAGTTCGTGTTGGTTGGTTTATACCTACACATTCGTAATATTAATGAGTGCAGAGCCTAACGGTTGTATAAGTTACACACAGACGCTGCTAAAACTGTCCAATTTTCTACACAATAAAAACAGAAGAGATAACCAGATGGTGCTAGCATACACAACACCAGTTTGGCATCCATTTAAGCACCTCTTCCTACATGATTTTAAACCTCTAATTTAAGAGAAGAGGTGCATTTTTAGACCGTGGGTCTATTTTTCGTCTAAAATGTGGGGCAAATCATGGAATTTGATAAAAGAACACGGAAGATACATGGCAGAGCGACAGAAAAACAGGCTAGGGTAATAATATGTACAGATGTACAACTATCCTCATAAAAGCAAAAGTTTGTAAAAAGGGAGCATACATTTGTTTGTGGGATACAAGGATCTTTTTAATGCAGAAAAACCTTCCGGAACTAGACACCACTTACAAGAAAACTTTGCCTGCAAAATTAATTTGTTAACCCTTTAGAGGGCCATTTTTTTTTTTTTGTAGTATCGGCGTATTAAAATATTTTTCGGATTTTGGCTCGTTTCAAAGAAGAAATTCATATAGGACATTAAATAAGATTAACATGATTTTTTGTACCCCCGCCCCCTTGGGGGGGGGGGGAATGTTATAATATGGGAATATTGATACATGTGGTGGTAAATATGCTCCCCAGCGTCTTTGCAAGATTCTACCAATCAGAAAGGGTAAAATAGCTCACTATAAACAACTATAACTTGATGAATTAGGTAGGAAGCATACTTCCCACCTCCCTATAAAGGGTTAAATAAATGATGTCGAAGAATACAGCAGGTTAGTGTACGCTTTTGAGGTCATCAAATCTCACCAGTGTTACTGACAGAAATAATAAAACAAGAATATTATATAAGGTTCTAAACGTAGGAAGTTGTGAGTGACTCCTGCATAACATTGAGATCTGAAAACTTTTGTGCATTGAAAACTGATTCCATGTAGCCCCGAAAATGCGCGCATGCAACAGTTTTGAAAATTTGAGATTTAATAATTTTGGTTTTATTATTTGTTGTCTTCTAAACAAAAGTAAACATTTTATGATTTGTTTTTTGGCTGAAAAGGATATATTATTTGAATTCTGTCTGGATAAATATTGCGTAGCCTCGGAATGACGAAAATTATTCTGCAGTGAAAGGGAGAAAAAAAAAAAGGCTTTCCCAAGTTTATTGGAAACGAGCTAACGTTCATGGTAGGCACATATTAGTAACCTGTGTGCTAGGACGCTGAGGAAAATATATTTAGAAATATTTTTCTCTGCGTCCATATCAATAATTTTTTGAAGATGAATTTTAAAATGTTTGGTTCTTGCGTGGGAGTGCAGTATGGTGACATCTGTTGCTGTCTCGCCTGGAGTATTGCTGGTTTTAATTAGCAACCACTCTCGAGCGCAACAGAGGTGTTGCTGTTTGTGGTGGGACCTTCCTGTTTTTTTCGACCAGTTGCTTACAAAAAAAAGGATCGAATGTTCTCGAATGTTCCCAATATGACGTTTAATGGATATAACGAATTAGGTTCCGTGGGAATTATTTTTTACTCACGCCCAAAATGGAGCTAGCAAATAATATGCTTTCGAATTTCCCTTGAAGCAGTTATTTTTATGGGGGCGATTTTTTTTTTATAACACGCCCAAAATCCGAGTTTTCCTCGGATGTATTGTTTTTTTTCAAAAAAGAGAAGGGAGATAGATTTAGACAGAGAAAGATGAAAATATGGTAAGCTTTAATTTTCCATTTAATCTTAGGTGACATTTTTTAGAAAGGACGATATTAACGAATATGTTTACCTTTATTTTGTATCCATTAGAATCTAATAAAAAAAAAAACTTAATTAAATGAAAATTGAAGTTGAGAAATGTTTAAGTTTAATGAATTTAAATGAAAACTGAAGTTGAGAAATGTTTAAGTTTAATGAATTAAATATCATGTGAGTTTTCCGTGATGATGTAAAACAAAATTTGTAAATAAATATTGTCCATGTTAAAGTTTTCTTCTCTTTGAACATTTTGATCACCAATACATTTCATGACTGTGTTGTTATGTTTAAAATTTTACACACTTGCGAGAACCTTGGGTAAAAGAAAAAAAAACACAACGCAAAATTATTAACTAAGAATAAGAGAAAAATAATGTATGGGGGGAAAAAAAATAACTATAAATATGATAAAACAATTCTGACGCGCCAGCATGTGACATGGGCGTGTTCTTCGGAAATACAAAAACCTCGTCCACCATCTAACTCATGGAGGTAGGAATACAGGAGGGAACACGGCCTAACTAACAGCGTTGTCGCGATTGAAGTAACTGTTATGGTGTGACCAATATGGCCGCCACAGCCTGAAAACGAAAGGCTTTTGGGTGTGGATTCCCCGTTTTACTTTTCTTTCTTTTACTGGTAGTATTGTTGTATTTATTTTCTATCTAGGAAACTTAAAAATACAGTTTAAAACAATTTTGTTTTATATTAAGTTCTTGATTTGTGAAAATTAACAAATATTTATATTATAGATATAGATTTTTATAGCACACGGTCATTTCAGTATTTATGAAAATAAATTACTTATGAAGGTTTTTAAAAATTTGCACAAGTAATTCTACGCCGCGGGACGAGGTCGGGATCCGTGTGTTCCGGATATTGATTTTGTGGGATATCGGACATTTGGGGCCCCTTGTTTGACGATCCGTATTGGATATCCGGATATGATATTTAAAACCTGCAAATTCTACGCATATTTTTCAGCACTCCACAGGTTTCAAATGCGTAGTAACTTTAATTTACATATATTCTCAAAACATGCTCATTATTTTAGTTTAAAAAGAGGATTTTTACATGCCGGCTATCCGGATCTTTCTTGCAGTCGCCAGAATCGTTTCTATATATTTAATAAACGGTCGGATACCAGATATCCGACGCATTCTGGTAGAGTTCGATCCCGTTGGTCGCGACCCCCTCCCCTGTCGATGCGCCTCTGTGTGTGCCTATTTTCAAACAACCATCATTTAAAACAAATGCTACTGTAGGGGAGGCTGGGTACGGTTGTGACAATTTCCCTTTTATCGCCCATAATTTTGTTACTATGCCAGTTTTCTAGAACATATTTATAACAACACTGTTAGAAATTTCATCATGAAATTACGGTTAAATGACCGGCAGCAGTCTGTCCATCTAATTCACCGTTAAATTTACGGTTTGGAACATTTTTCTATCTTTACGGGACCTAACCATTTCCAATCAGCTTGGTTAAAAAGCCGTAAATACAAAAGTTTACGGTTTTATAACCATTTAAAAATGGTTTCGAAACAAAACTTTTACCGTTTTTGAACCATTTCGAGGCGTAGAATCTATGTACAAAGCGGTCGTTTATTTATTAATAAATCTTTCCTTTCAACAGTAAAACTGCATTAAAATTGAGATTTCAGTTTTTGATTGGATCCAAAGCTATCTTTGGTCTAAATTTACTGTATATTGACGAAAATCATTTTATTTGCTGCAAAAATTAAAATACAAACAAGCTTCAACAGCTCAAATTATGGGTTCGCTCATTCTCAAACAGTTCGGGAATCCGATGTCTCCAATTTTTGATTTACGTGTGCATGTCTTTCTATTTAGTAAATACTGCTTAAGCCGCTTTTTTTTTCCTGCTTTTTTATATACACATGCAGATTTGAACTGATAAATCTTTATTCATATTCTAACAGCAAAGTACGACCGGTAAGGTTTCGCAACCAAGATGGAGGCCTGATTCTTATTGAGCGCTTGAAAATTACGGTTAGTTAAACGTTCTTCAGGATAAACAGAGAATAAAAGATCTTTATCGCAATCAGCGGTTTGAGTACCATCTTTTTAATGGTTATACAAATGTTGTAATTAAATATGGTAAAGTAACAATCAATTAAATGGTTATTTTACTATTTTCTTACGAAAAATTTTAACAGTGAATGACGTGACTGCAAAAATGTGTCAAATGCAAATAATTCCAAGACAATATCAGA
The DNA here is from genome assembly GCA_038502835.1 of Octonoba sinensis. Lineage (NCBI taxonomy): Eukaryota > Metazoa > Arthropoda > Arachnida > Araneae > Uloboridae > Octonoba > Octonoba sinensis. The sequence continues at coordinate 9,641,558 of CM076604.1, forward strand.
AACACATTCCTTACACAGGAGAGCATGGACGTAACGACTCTTTGTGTCGTCTAGAACAGCGTTTCCCAACCGGGGGTTCGCGTGGTGTAGAGAAGGGGTTCGCGAAAATAATATTACAATGGCGGAATATTTAATTGCTAACGTGAAAGAAAAAATGAAACAAAAAATTTATATACAGTGAAACCTGTGTAAGTTGACCACCGCGGTGCAGCACTTTAGTGATCAACTTAGACAGGTGGTCAACTTATAAAGTGGTCAACTTAGACAGGTGGTCAACTTTACAGGTTTTACTGTACGTATTATTAGGACGGAGTTTAATTAATGAATTGTTTTCCCGATAATGCGTAAAAGTTGTGGGATGGCATAGGAAGCTTAAATACTAAATTAGACTCTCAAAGTGGTATTGCAAGAAATTCGTCAATTTATTTTAAATTTTGAACGTATATTTTCTCTTGCCATTTTCCACTTTTTACTATGAAAATTTACTCAAATGTAAAATCTTGGATTATTTTCGGCTAATTTCTCATATGCAGACCCGAATGTGGTACTGCAAGATATTTATTCTTTTTGTTGCCAATTTTGTATATTTTAACCTTAAGGGGGAACCGAACAATAAATATATTTCAATTACTCATGTTTACTGATCTATTACTAATGGAAAGGTTTACTGATGGAAAAACTTTAATGACTTGGGTTTATCAATAAGGCTATTTCGAACAGGTCTAGGGAAGTTGTATTGCCATTATACAGAAGTTTGGTAAGACCTCATTTGGAGTATGCTGTTCAGTTTTGGTCTCCGTACCTAAAAAAGGATATTACCTTATTGGAAAGGATTCAAAGGAGGGCTACAAGATTGGTAAGTGGTCTTTCAGACTTAGATTATGAGGTTAGGCTTAAAAGGCTCAATATGTATAGTCTTGAGCAAAGGAGAGTCAGAGGGGACATGATTCAGTTGTTTAAATTCATTAAAACGGGAAATGTTGATGGACTACAGCTATGTGCTGAAAGTAGAACCAGAGGTCATTGTTTTAAACTTTTCAAATCTCTGGCTAATCTTGAAATTAGGAAAAACTAGTACTTCAATAGGGTTGTGGGCAGTTGGAATAGTTTACCGGAAGCGACTGTTAATTGCAGTGGGGTAAAAACTTTTAAGAAAGCTCTTGATGTTCATTGGGGACTGCTAAATTAACTAGGACCAGCCTAGCTGGGCCCTGAGCCTGTTGCTGGTCGTCACTTTTGTATTTGTATTTGTATTTGTGTTAATAATTCAAAACGATGAAATGATGAAAAAGTAATTTTAGTTTTTTTTTAACTTGTTTTTCAATTATTTTTTCCTTTCTTGTTATGAACTATCAAGCAACGTTAAAATACAAGTACTAGAAAATTTTATAGCTTTGTTATCCGTTACTAATGACTATAGGAGGGGGTTCGCCATTTTCTTGCGGATCTTAGAAGGGGTTCGCAAGGTGAAAAATGTTGGGAACCACTGGTCTAGAACAACGAACAATTTTTAGAGAAACAATGACGTAACTGCACTGAGGGGTTGAAATTAAGGTGATTAAATCCTAATACCTGGTAAATGAAAGTAAAGTATATATTCTACATAGTTACTCTCAATATACCATTATTTTCCGTCACTTACACCCTTTTCAATTATTAGTTTTATACAACTGCAAATCGTTTTTCTTTTGTAAAATTGAAGTTTTTGCATTTACGCCGCTGTTTTTCCGGAACAACGTAAAACTTATATTAACATTAGTTTTGCCATTGACGTAGAAACATTAGATAAGATTACATGAAAGCATGAATCAACTACAAACATAAATGGGCCTATAGATTGAAAAGAATCCTACTTCAGTAAAATAATTTTTGCATACCTTGCGTAGTTAACAACATACTACTCCAATGTATACTTCTTACGTAATTTTCGTTTAATTAAAATGAAATTAACTCGTTATTCTCAGCACACGAATGGAATTGCTTGGTGTGACCAAGATGGCGGCGCGGTTACAGTAAATGCTTCAAGAAGTTATTCCCATGTTCCATCCTGTTATTCTTACATCCATGATCCAACTTTCTACGCTGAAATTAAAGATCGGGGCTGCAGTGGCCCAGCGGTCTTAGAACCAGTTTCCGCTGCCTGCCTGCGCGCAATGAAAGAGGCGTGGGCTCGATTCCCACTCTCCCCTGGTTGTATTTCCTTCTTTGTATTGTAATGTTCTATTGTGCTGTCTTGTTCTATCTAGCATATTGGACGAGGTGTTTATTTGCTATTCTCAAGGATATGCCTCAAACTCGAAAATAAATGTGACCTGAAATGGTCGTTTACAAACAAACAAAAAATTCAAAATCTTATGTTTAGGCAAGTAGAAATATCACTTCGGATGCGAAGGTAATTCCTTTGTGTTTAATTTTACCTCCTCTTCGGGGACAGTAGCGGATTTAGGTTTGAGGGCGGCCTAGGCCCGAGACGATATGGCGCCCCCCCCTGAAAAAAATTGAAAAACAAAGAATTATTGTATGAGTCAACTGAGACGTATAATTTATCATGGTGAATTTATCTTTTGTTTTATAATAAAGAGCAAACAAATGTTACAATTAAATTTTGAATGAAAAATATGGAAAAAAAATCTAATTTCGTTAATATGCTGGCATTAAAAAAAGTTTTTAAAAATCTTTTTGTTAGATATTTCAGATTTTAGTACTAGCCTGATTAATTATTTTAACAAAGAAATTCTACCCTCAAAATGGGACAATGTTTGGATAGTTAGAGCGCAATAATATAAACTTTAAAATTTGGTCTTATACAGTTTACAGAAAATCCAATCGATTTTTAATTTTAGTCGTCTTAAAAATTTTGGCGCCCCTCAAAATTTGCCACCCTAGGCCTGGGCCTCACATGCCTAAGCCTAAATCCGCTACTGTTCGGGGACCAAACATCTGAAATAATTCTTAAAAGTTTAAAAGGTTTGAAAGTATCATTTATTTTTGAAATCAGTATTTCAAATAATAAAACAAGGCATGTTTAACTTCCGCATGAATTTTAGAAATCAAGTCTAAACTTTTTGAAATTCACATCCATATTAGAAACCAGTACCATATCAGAAATGAGCAGCCTGACCGTAGTACCTAAAGGATTGAAATGTTTAAGTGTCACATATATTTGAGGGACCAGCAGTTTGAGGCAACTTTACGAGGCTTAAAACTCCGAAGTTTCACATCCATATCAGAAATCAGCATCCTGACCGCAATCTCTAAAGCCGCGTTTACACGATGCCAGTTGAAGAGACAACTGTCGGGGCCAATTGTCTCTGGAAAGTTGGGGGAATATGTCATGGCCAGGTCAGTTGGAAGAGAACCTGTTCACACTGTGAAAGTATTGGCATGGCAGTTGATGAAGAAAAATTGATGAGAGACTTGACTGACACGAGTGAATTGGCACAACACAAAGCAAATCAACTGTCAGCAACGTTCTCACGGCGCCAACTGGCTCGACAACTGTGATTCAGATTGGTGGGGGCTTCACTGGGGGCCCAGTTCATTGTCCTCTGTCTACTGCTCGAGCCAACTGAATTTCAGGACAACTGTCGAGGCAGTTGGCTCGCCAATTGGCCTGAATTGTTCACACGTAGCCAATAAGCTGCCTCCAAACAATTGTCTCTTGAACTGGCAGTGTTTAAACGCGGATTCAAGGATTAAAATTTTTAAGTGTCACATATATTTGAAGAACCAACAGTTTGAGACAACTTAAAAAGCTTTAAAATACTTGTTTCACATGCGTTTTAGAAATTAGGTCAGACCTAACTCTTTAAAAAGTTTAAAATTTGCTTATATCAGGAATTTTTCTATGGTCTTAGAATGTTTGAATTTTCCACCCATTCAGCGTGACATCCATATCAATGTTGGGAATCTTTCATAATTTATTTTTCTTTCCGATCCAGTAAATTAATAAAAATAAGTACTTAAAATAAAATCAAGTAAAATATAATTAAAGCTGGGTAATAGTTAAAGTTTCACAGCTCATCCAGGACTTTAAACAGTGTAGGTGAATCTGATTGCAATGTTAAAAATTTCCGTAAGAAAATAGTAAAATAACCATTTATTTGATTGTTATTTTACCATATTTAATTACAACAGTTGAACAACCATTAAAAGGATTTTAGTCAAACCACTGATTGCAAAAAAAAAAAAAAAAAAAAAAAGTTTATTCTCTGTTTCTCCTAAAGAACGTTTAACTAGCCGTCATTTTCAAGCGCTCAGTAAGAATCGGGCGTCCATCTTGGTTGCGAAACCTTACCGGTCGTACGTTGTTGAAATATGAATATAGATTTATCAGTTCAAATCTGCATGTGTATGTAAAAAAAAGAAGGAACAAAAAGTGGCCTAATCAGTGGTTACTAAATAGAAACACATACACACGTAAATCAAAAATGGGAGACATCGGATTCCCGAACTGTTTGCGAATGAGCGAACCCATTATTTTAGCTGCTGAAGCTTGTTTGTATTTTAATTTTTTCAGCAAAGAAAATTATTTACGTCAATATACAGTAAATTTAGACCAAAGATGTCTTTAGACAGAAGAAGACTTATTGATAAATAAACGACCGCTTTACGTGGTATATATAGCCCGATGACTAGAGAGCTAGATTTATGTGCTATACACCCGGTTCGATTCCCAAGCGCTTCATTTACGGTTTCTTCGCCTCGAAGATTCTACGTCTCGAAATGGTTCAAAAACAGTAAAAATTTTGTTTCGAAACCCTTTTTAAATGGCTATAAAACCGTAAACTTTTGTATTTAAGGCTTTTTAACCAAGCTGATTGGAAATGGTTTAGGTCCCGTAAAGATAGAAAAATGTTCCAAACCGTAAATTTAACGGTGAATTAGATGGACACACTGCTGCCGGTTATTTAACCGTAATTTCATGATGAAATTTCTAACAGTGTGCTCATATACATCAATGTTCCTTATTGACCAATCAGATTCAATTGTGTTCTTAATTAGAAACTTTAACCTTATAGCCATGCTGCTAATGTGTTCAGGGTGAAAGGGACGTGATGTATGATTGTTGTATGTTGCAAGAGGCAACTTGTTTCTTTAAATGCTTTTTCAAATAAACTTAGTTATTTTTAATAGAGGTACAGTTAAACCTGTAAAGTTGACCACTTTTGTAAGTTGACCACCTGTCTAAGTTGACCACTTTTGTCAGGAACAGAATCAGCCCTTCACCCTCTACTTCACCCTCTATAAGTTGACCACCTGTTTAAGTTGACCACTAAAGTGCTGCACCGCAAGTGGTCAACTTGCACAGGTTTCACTGTGTTATTTTCCTTTAAAGCCATGTCTTATTCAAGATACACCAGATAAATGAGCTTAATGTTTTGTTTGGAAAATGATAATCTGCCAAGATTGGTTATGGGCCCAGCACGCTTACACTAGACTAACCAAGAACCAAAGAGTTCGGGTCAAATATAATTCCTAAAGATTTAAAGCGGTTAAGATTCACCTCCATGTCAAGCACCGCAAATTCAGACGTCACACCTAAAACATTGTTTAATTCCCATCTATTTCAGGGTCTGGAAGTCTGACGTTCTGTGAACATCCTGGTCCCATAATAAACGGGCGAATGGTGGTGTATCCTGCGACGGAGATCAGATACCGACCAACCGTGACAGAGGACACAGAAGATTCCGAATACCCTGAAGGCACCCTTTTGCAATTCTCCTGCGAGGATGGCTACGACTTGACTGGGCCTTCCAGCATCACCTGTGATGATGGCGGGCTTTGGTCGGCTCTTCCCCCCTATTGTGTAGATGGTATGAAATAATCGATTTTATTTTTTTTTGATGTTTACTATCCGTCTATCTCTAGGGCCAGGTCCACACAGCAAGAGTTACTGTAAAGGCCTTTATTTTCGCGGGCCGTAATTTTCGTGAAAATGAATATATCGGTGATTTCGCGAGCTGAAAATTTCGCGAATTTTATATGATCAGAACCGAAAGTTGAAAAATTCCAAAAGTACCTAAGTAAAGTTGAGAAAGTTGAAAAATTCCAAAAGTATATTGTTTACATAAAACATTTTAAGAAACTTCCTTTTGTCCGAATTATTGTAAGTGAATGAGCTGCCTTCTATTAATTTTATTGTTTTATATTCGAGAAACAGTTGTATATTATATTAAAAAAATAGTTATAAGAAAGAAAGTTGTCAAGAAAAAGCTCGTAACTGTACAATAAATCATTAAATTTTGGGTAAGTGAAAAATTTCTGATTTTTTATTATTATTTGAGGCGGGAAAAAAAGTATTTCACGAGGCTTAAATTTTCGCGATTACGACGGGCTCGCGAAAATAGCGAAAATTAAAGCTTCGTGAAAATAAGGGCCTTTACAGTAGTTAGGTTGGGTTGGCGCCCGCAAACCTATGTAGGAGCGGTAGTGAGCATTCGTCGAACTTCACTTTCCAGTGCCCGGGGGAGGGCAACCCCAAGGCCTAGTGCTAACAGGGGAGAGGGATGGAGTAGAGAACTCTGTCGGTCTCTGCAATTGTTTCCATTCAACGGGTTAGGATCACGTTGTGATTAGCACCACACTCTTAACACGTTATTGGCGGGCGGCGTAGCACGCGCAATTATGTTGCATTGCGGGCTGAGTAAGTAAAAAAATGTTCTTAAAAAACACACCAATTCATACATTATATGAAACATTATTTTTTCCTTGTGTGACTTAAAAGTGGTGATTTTAAAGGTCTACAAACACCAGCCCTGCTTTTAAACGCCCCAGGTACTAGTACACGAAACGGGTACTAGTACCTATCCCCACTTATAGGTAGCAATCCGCGAAACAGGTACTAATAACCCGCGCCTGCTCATAATGTGTTAACACTAAAACCGTGGAATCGGATTTTGGACATCTTGAAGCTTTCAATTTTGCACCAAGTCGTTGCTAATTATAGCACAACTTACAGTTGTATTCACTCTCCATACTCACTATATACTAGGAAATTCAAAGCAACTGAAAGTTGCGCTATAACTAGCAACAAAACGGTGCAAAAATGAAAGTTTCGAAACGGTCAAAACGACCGCTTTGGCGGTTCTAGTGTTAAGAAGGTATTACAATGGGCTAAGTGGGTTTCTTACTGTCTTCTGTATGTCTTATTTAATACTGTAACCAAAAAATAGCTTGTAATAGTACCTCTTTGCCACTTTTGCTCTTAGCTCACGCTGAAACAAAATAAATCAGAAAACTTGCCCTTCTGTGAACATTTTTTTAACAGTTCGAGATTTATGATTGGTCGTAATACTAAAGTAGTAATCTGTTGACGTCTGCTGTTGTATCTAATGTTATGATTTTAAATGAAAAAAGTGAAGGGACGAAATTTTAAACAGAATTTAGACAGAGCGCAGTCAACTATTGGATGGTTCTGTTGCCAAATTGATAAACAATTAACTCGAGAATGACATAACTTGAGAAAAGCGATTAGGATTGTGTGTTCCATAAAAGTTATCGGGCAACTCGCGTTACATTTTTTTGCTGTCCCATGGTAGAAATGTGCTTAACCAAAACTTCCTTATAGATACACCCACTGCATGTCAACAAACCCCTTTTAGAGTTGGAATAAGGAAATTCTTTAGACGTGGAGTTAATGGCTCGGCAACTGAGCCATTCAATGGAGGCAATTCATCGCTAGAGGGACTCATGAGCGATCACCGTTGTCACGTGATATCCGCTCTTTGTTCACTAAGATTTTCAATTGAGTTCTACGTGGAGTTTACTAAGCAAAATTAGTTATCTTAAAATTAATTAGAGTAGTTTCTCAGCTTTTTCTGATTATAACCCAGTATTTACATTTAATTTAATCATTATAAAAGAAATTTATTAATGATTACAATAGTTATAGTGTTGTATTTAGTGTTAATTTTATGCAATGTAGAAGAACTTTATTTAGGCCTAGTTTATAATTAGATTTGTCGAGATAGATGTAAAGCGAGGCTACGGCTTCCTTTGTTTACACTGCTTTCATCGCTGCCACGTGACCAATGACGTTGCTTTAATTGCCTCCATTGCTGCTCAATAAACTTTTCAGCTGTGCCTCTATGTTTATATTCCATTCCAGATTCAGAATTCATGACATTCTGCGGTAAACCTGGGCCCATTGAAAACGGAAGAGTTCTTCTGCATCCGTCTTTGGATGGTGGACGACGACCAATGATGCAAGATGAACGATTTCCCCAGGGAACTCGTGTTCAATTTCTGTGCGAAGAGGGTTACTCACTTTCTGGAGCATCTTCTGCCACCTGCGGAAATGATGGGTTTTGGTCCCCGGGGCGTCCTTCTTGCGAAAAAGGTATGAATAACATCGTTTCAGTATTTTTTCTTTTTTACATTTCCTTGATCTCAAGACTTAGCTCGCACCCTTGACTGGATTAATCTCAAGACTTAGCTCGCATCCTTGACTGGATTAATCTCAAGACTTAGCTCGCACCCTTGACTGGATTAATCTCAAGACTTAGCTCGCATCCTTGACTAGATAGATCCTGATATGGTACGACAATATAGCGGGCGCCTAAAACGTTTATTCAAACCTTCATCTTCGATAAACCATTCTTGCACTTTTACGATTTTTTCATAATTTTTACAGAACTTTGTTAATTTTACGTTTTTGCACGAGTTTTTCCTTTTTTTAGATTCCTTTTTAGATTTTGGCGGTTTCAACCCTGTAATGCCCCAGTTTTTTATCATCGTCCGCCGCATATTAACAGATCCCACTCAGTAGTAGGCTTACCCAGACAGCACAAAACGTCCTCTGGATGTCCATTTTATGTCCAGAACGTCCAAATCTGGTCCGATGCCAAAACCGATAAAATTTGGACATCCTCAGATGGGGCAGACAGGACGTCCCTGTAACTACCACTTTGTTTTACCTACGGACGTCCAAAAGTGATCCGCATCCTTTCAGGTCGTACCACGAACTTTCTTTTCGGACGTCCTAGGGACTGCGCTCAAAGGATATCCCAGGTACGGGTCAGACAGGACGTCCCTGTAACTACCACTTTGCTTGACCTACGGACGTCCAAAAGTGATCCGCATCCTTTCAGGTCGTACCACGAACTTTCTTTTCGGATGTCCTAGGGACTGCGCTCAAAGGATATCCCGCGTACGGGTCAGACAAGACGTACCTGTAACTACCACTTTGCTTGACCTACGGACGTCCAAAAGTGATCCGCTCAAAGGATATCCCGAGTTTGAACTAAATCATACGTTTTTAGGATATCTTTCTCAACTTAGAAGACAATTTTTATTTTGTAATTTTTTTCTTTTGTTTCTTTATTTTACGGTTTACCAGAAGAAAAGCAGGTTTAATATTATAAAATAAGTTGAGCGTTTTACCATTTCAGCCAAAAATAGTTAAAACTACATGAAAAATAATGCTGATTTATGTTTTCTAAAGTTAACTGCTGATAAAAAATTGATTAATTTTACTGCACATAATATATTTACTCCTGTTGTATTTAAGACATAAGAAATATTTTCTCCGAAATTGTAAAATTTCACATAAACCATCCAATTTTTTAAGTCTAAGGAAGTCCACATTTTGACATTCATAGACGCGTCAAGCATGACGTCCTTGTAACTAACATTTTGTTTAGCTTACGGATGTCCAAAAGTGATCCGCATTCTTTCAGATCGTACCACGGATCTTCTTTTCGGATGTCCCAGGGACTTCATTCAAAAGATATCCCGCCTTTGAACTAAATGATACGTTTTTAGGATATCTTTGTCAACTTGGAAGATTTTTTTTCCTTCTTAATAAACGGCTTACTAAAGAAAAAAACAGGTTTATCATTTTTTTAAAAAAATTGAAATCTTTGCTATTTAAAGCAAAAATAGCAAAAACTGAATGAAAATTAATATCAATTTATGTTTTCTCAAGTTACTGCTGATATAAAGTTGATTAATTGTACTCCACATAATATATTTACGCATATTTTCTTATAAGCACAAGAAATATTTTCTCGAAAACCGCAAGAGATCTCTCAATACTTGGCCTTGAAGGCAATGAGCTGCCGTCAATTCTGTTCTGACTCGGATGGTTAATCCACCAAAGTTTATAAATACTTATCATGTTCTTTGTGTCGTCAGTTGTACTGTATCTGTTAAATGTATAGCTCAAGGTGTTATTTCGATCCTGCTTTGAAGAATTATTTTGTCTATTATCAGCAGAACGTGGTTCTCGACTCGATATGTTACCCCCAAGGTTCAAAATTTCCCTGAATTACTGTATTTAATATTTATTCTTATATCAGTTTGTCCGTACTGGCATTTATTTTCTTTATTTATATTTTTAAAAGTTGTTTGTTATTTGTTGTATTTAAATAGTTGAATTCTAGGATTTCTTTGAACAATATTTTATGAATTTTATTTTCTCATCATTAGGATGCTTATTAGTAATAAAAATTTAATTAAAAATAATATACATAAAAGCAAACCACTTTATTTATCATTGTCATGGATATCATTTTCAGTAGTCATAGAAATATATTACTTGTACTTTAAATCCTGTAATACTATTTAGGGTTTTGACAAACAATATATTAAAATAAACTATTGCAAAACAAAAAGTAATTCTCATAAAACCGAAAAATACTTGGAGGGGGGAGGGGGTAATTTTTGTTAGGAAACAAAGCTAGGTGAAGGGACGTTTCAAAGAGTTAAATCATTATTTATTTTCCTCTTGGCACTTTTCATGCTGTTTTTACTTCAATACATGTGAATAATTATTTGCTTTCATAATTTTTTCCTGTTCAGAGAAGGAGAAAGCGAAAGTGATGAAAAACTTTCCCATCTCCATGATTTTTGTAACTATGTACTAATATGTTTCAATAATAAAAAAAGGTTTTAACTTCTGAACCGTGTGTTTATTTTATTTTTTCAATTTTTATTCTATTACAATTTTTCTGATTCTGAAACTGAGAACTCTTTATCAACTAATTATTATATCATTTCTTATTTTAATCATAATACTATCATTTAATTTAAAAAATCATAATTATATTTTATATAGAATATATATAAATGAGAATATGTGTATTGTGACGTATTCAAAATGAGAATGAATATGAATCCAATAGTACAACATGTTTTAAAAAAAAGTATGAATAATTATTTACTCTAAGCAATGATTGTCATATCAGTTGTTATTAAATTCCAAAGTAACATGAAATTAGAAACAAAAGTTATCACAAGTTCGCTGAAAATATCTTCCTCGTGTATTACATTATTTACTTGAAATATTGGTATAACTTGTATTTCAAACACGCAGATGCTAAAAATATAAATATGGGTTGCTTAAGGGAAATTTCAAATAAAGATTTTAAGTACAAATTATATATTTAAATTCCTGACATATGTAGTAGTCCCTATTTAATTGTATGCAAAAATTGTTTCAGAACGATTATACTATTTTCATTAAAGTACTCTTATTATCATTTTCATAATGAACAAATGATAAATTGCAAGTTTCAGTATATGATTATATAGCTCAAAGTGTTAACATTAAAAAAAAATATTCACAACTGGTTTTATTCAGTCCTGTAGCTGTTTTGTGGGTACTTCTTTTTCAAAGTAGTATTTGGTTAAAACCTTAGTATTTCCTGCTGCAAGCTACAAATTTACATTTACAAGATAACTGTTTTAGAACATTTAATCAGAGGAATTATATACATGTAAAAAAAATGTCAAATTACTGTTGAATTGATGAATTAAAATTGCATCTTGTGGGTATAAACACCGAATAATATCTAAAACAAGTTATGGGAATATTCTAAAATAGTCTCAAGGACATGGGAGGACAAACAAATAATTCATTGACATCCTTGGGATATCATTCTAACGAGGGAAGCGTCCTGTGGGCATTTAAATATGTTGTCGTTTTAATGTCCTTTGGAGCAATGATCTGTATGTCCAAAAGAGGGCCGGAACAGTCGCATATGTCCTAGGGATCTCACTGGAATGTCTTTAGGCCGTTTAGAAGTATTGTCCTTTTAGCGTCTTGGGAACCGTACAGCGCGATCGTCCAAAATAAAGCCTAAATATGAACGATCGGACGTCCTTAGGACCAATTAAGAACAGACAATACGCGGACATTAGTTCTACCCTGGAATATACTTTGTACTTCGCAGGATAAAAAAAACACGTCCCTCGGACGACCTGTTTTTACGAAGATGGCCTGAAATGACATCATTGGATATCCTAGGGACCTCACTGGAATGTCTTTAGGACGTTTTGATATGTTGTCTTCTTAACGTCCTGGGGACCGTATAGGGCTTGGGGCTTGTCCAAAATATAGCCAAAACATGAACGATCGGACGTCCTTAGGACCAATTGAGGACAGACAATCCGCGGACATTAGTTCTTTCCTGGGATGTACTTTGTACTTCGCAGGATAAAAAAGACACGTCCCTCGGATGTCCTGTTTTTACGAAGAATTCCTGAAATGACATCATTTGGATATCCTAGGGACTTCCCTGTAATGTCTAGGACGTTTCGATATGTTGTCCTCTTAACGTCCTGGGGACCGTATTGAGAGCTAGTCCAAAATATAGCCTAAACATGAACGATCGGACGTCCTTAGGACCAACTGAGGACAGACAATCCGCGGACATTAGTTCTTCCCTGGGACGTACTGCGTACGTCGCAGGATAAAAAAAAAGCGCGTCTCTCGGACGTCCTGTTTTTTCGAAAAAGTCCGGAAATGACATCATTTGGACGTCCGAAGGACGAAGTTATGCTGTCTGGGTAAACCACGCCTCCTACTAACGTTTTCAATAACACCATGATTTTTAGATGGTGCTATCACTATTCTTCTGTTTGTTTTCTCAAACTCAATTTCGTTCTTTCTTCTTTTTGTTTCTTTCTTATCTCAAAACTCAAGAGGAACAGAAGTAGCGTCATCTAAAAATCATGATGTCATGGGCTACGTCAGAAGGAGGCGTGACTTAAGCCCACTACAAGGTAGAATTGGTCAATATGCTCGTCCGCCTTCAGGCGGAGTTAGGAATTAGAGAGTTAAATGAAATTCTTGTGAGTTTTCACAAAACTGGATCGATTTTCACTAAATTTCATCTATCTTTGGTTTTTCTTTTGGATCAGAAAACAACAGTTACAATTTGTCGTTTTTTTTTTCTAACTGTTTTTGACTTGATAAAAAAAAAACCTTTTGAAATCTTATATATATGTGTTGGTAGGTATAGACAAACACTCCTTTGAACACATTTTTGGAAGAGCGCCAGGAATTTCATTTCAGAAATGTGCACATGACATTATTTCAGTTGGTCAATCTTAGCTGCTACTAGAATGAATATGAGCTTACACATTGATAAAAAATCTAAGCATCTTTTGTTTGTTGATAAATTTATTATGTTCGTAACAGTATTTTTTGACTTCTGAAACGTGTGGATGACGAATTTTCATTTCGTTATTGAAGGCTGGGTCATGAATCAGTTAAATAATATAGACGCACCTAATGACAGCTTATTTTGCACATTGCACCATTTTAGTTGAATTAAATGTTCATCATTTACAGTATGAACGCAAATAATGAAAACTGAATTTAACACCATATAATTTTTGTTGACTGAGTTTCCATGACGGGAAATTTGACTTCTGGAATGTGTGAGTGACTAACGGCCTTATTCACTACCCGATTTGAACCTCTCTCAAACACTCGAACCACCGATATGAGCGTTCTAATTGGTTGAGGATGCCTTTGATCTGCAATTCGATTTTCAAATCGGTTGGTGAATAGGCCGTAAATGTTCTTTCGTAAATCTAACCTGACTTAATTTACAAAAAATGTAACCACAAATTGATACTTAAGTTTCGTTGAGTAAAAAATGAATTTTTGCAGAAGAAAACACGCCAGATTAATTTCTGTGTATTTCTTTTTAGAAGCTACCACTCCGGAGTATGTGATGTACTGTGATAACCGGGGTCCTTTAGCCAACGGTAAAGTAACGGTCGTTCCAGACAAAAAGGAGAATGAACCCAAGAGTGATAACCCAGAGGAATATCCTCAGGGGACAAGAGTCGACTACTCATGTGAAGAAGGTTATATCCTGAAGGGGCAATCTTCTGTCACGTGCGAAAAAAATGGATTCTGGTCTGCAGGTGTCCCTACCTGTGAAACTGGAAGTAAGAATATTGTAGACGATATTATTGATTTTACCTTTTTCTTGTATATAGCATCGAGTAAACTTTAAAAAAAAACACGTGTTTTCAGAACAGGACCTTCTAATTTTTATTAAAGTCAAACATACTAAAAAAAATAGGACGTAGTTCAAAGCTAAGCCCCATGGTTCAAAGTTACCCTGAATGACTGAAGCCATTTTTTCTTGTTTTTCAGTGCAATTAGGAATATTTTTCAAATATATTTTATAAGACAACGTGTTTTCAGAACAGCACCTACTAGTTTTTATTGAAGTCAAGCATACTAAAAGAATATGACGTGGTCCAAAGTTACTCAGAATGATTGTAGTTCTTCTGTTATTTTCTTTCCAGCATGTGGCCAATCGATGCTGCAGACAGTGGGGAAGATAACACACGGGGAACGAACCAAGGCTGGAGAATGGCCCTGGACAGTGGCCATTGCCATCAACAACGAAAACACGTCCAACGTGGTTTGTGGTGGTGCGCTCATAGACACGCAAACAGTCGTGACCGCTGCCCATTGCTTCGACACGGCAGATGATTTTGAGCTCTTCTTTGGAAAATACCGGAGAAATACTGCTGACGATGACGAGAAAGTGCAAAAAAGAACGGTGATGTATCACATTATTAATCCTTTAACTGCCTCTGGCGTATATATACGCCTCGCTGTAGCGATTCGTTAACTACCCCGGGCCTATTACGAGGGTCTAAGAACCACTTATTTAAGAACACAAATTATATCAAAAACTAAAATATGAACATTTTTGCACCTTTGAACATAGTCGTCATCAACGTTCAAGCATTTGTCAAGCCGTGTCACCACTTTTGGATCCTTCATCGAAGAACTATGCCGCCTGACCGTTAAACCAGTTCGTAGCTGATTTCTTTAAGCATGTCAACCTTTTCCAAACGCTTCCCACCGAGAAATGCCTTAAGGTTTGGAAAGAGATGAAAGTCTGATGGTGCCCAGTCTGGTCTGTAAGGCGGATGCCTCAGTACTTCCCAGTGAAAATTGTCGAGTTGCGCTTTTGTTCTTGAATTTCAGCAGGACGACCGTTTTTTGCATTCAAACACCGAATAACGGCGCGCACTTCACAATCGGCGGGATTGCTGATAGACATGGTGACAAACTACGCAGTATAACAGTACAACCAGCACTGGCAGAGACGTGAAATGTAATGGCGGTGTAGTTGGGGATCGGTTAAGAGTTGCTGATCTTAAACTGTCGTCACCTGACTGGATGCGCAGACGCGATGCGCAATCGGTTCTTACTTTAAAAATAACACTCGTATAATACACCTTCTCGAATTGCTATTCTTTGTCTTGTGTTGCCATCAGTAAAATTACAGCCGAGGCTTTGGAATGGCATTAACGTGATTCTGATAGTGTTTGCGAAGGATATACTTATTTTTGAGGGGGCAAAACGTTCTTCTTGCCCCTAATACACTGCATAACTACGCACACCTATTAGAAAAACGGTGGCAAGGGGAAGCGAATTTTGTAAATTTTCCTCGGCTGATAATTAGTTAACTACGTAAAGAACAGATTATTATTACATTTGGAAAAATTATCATTCTTTAGCAAATGATTTTTCCAGTACTCTTCCGATATTTAGAAACAATTTTTATAATTTTTCTTTTTTTTCTTGTTCTTGTGTCCTTCCTTCTTTTTTCATGTTAATGGCCTCTGATTGGTCTTCTGCATTCCTTGTCTTTGTTCCTATTGGTTAATCTGTAATCCGACCCATTAATATATATATATCACTTAACTTGGACGAGTTACGATTAAATTTTGCGGTACGATACGATACTGATATCGTGCAAAAAATAAGTTATGGTAAATCGATATTTAAAAATTTGTTAGATGATAATCATAGAAAAGTAACATAATATTGTTCATATACATTTATTATCGAACTTACGGGACTTTACCAAATTTATTTCTATTTTTTAAAAAGTATTTCCGTTAATAACTCAATTTTTAATTTCCAATTCTTTAGAGTGGCAACACCTTTGTTTGTTTATATCTATTGATCCTTCTCATGCTTATATCTAGTTCTCTTTTCTTAAGCCTTTCGAATTTTAAAGCATTTTTTACGATTTTAAAAAGCCTAATTTCCGATTCTTTGGAGTCGCAACATCTTAGTTTATTTATATCGAGCGATCATTCTCATGTTTCGTTTCACAGTTGAACTTATAGTCCGTAGATGGTCTGCGAGGCATCAGCTAAAACATTTCTAATTTCAAATAAAAAGAAACTTTACCACCCCAACCTGTGGGTCGCAACCTCATTTGGGGTAGCGCGGCACTTCTCATAGGATCGCTATATAATTTCTAATTTAAAATTTAAAAATACTTTACCACATAGACGAAATGTTATACTAAATATATAAATGACTATACTAAATATAATTTGGATTATTTTCTGCTAAACTTAAGGTCATAAACGACTAAGAAACTGTCTAGTTTGGTATTAATACTGCTGGTTGTTGCCTGCTGACAACTTTCTATTTGTGTGTAGAGCATTCCTTTCCTGCACTGATAAGGCTCCATTGTAGCGTCGAAATACCTATTTGCGTTATTTGTTCTGACAATTTATGTGTCTTCCTTGTGCTCATACATAAAGAATATTTGAAAATATAAGAGCGGCACTCTGACTGCTTATCCCGCAACGTAAAAATGTAGCGAAAATTGCTCATCCCGTGGTTTCTACTGCCCATGAGCTTTTTACATGGATTCAAAATCTTATCCCCCTATTTCATCGTTTAAACGTCAGTAATGCAATTTCTGAAAAATTGAGACTTAAGTTTCTTTGTTCCGGAGATGGCTTTAGTTGCATAAAGTCTCCGAATTTTATGCCTAAAATTGATGCCTTGGAACATTTGTTCCCATGATACAAAATAATAATAGTAAAAATCTTTGTGCGAAAAATATATTACTGATTTAAACTCAAAAACATATGTAGATTTCAAATATCTAAAATGAAAAAAATATGTATATTTTGAAGTGAATTCCCGGTACTTACGTATTATCCTATCCCGTCTACCGTTTTCGCCAAATTAAAAAAAAACGTAGCCAAAATATTAAAGTGGCAGCGCTCTTTTTCCAGTTTCGTTAAAACTATTGTTTTGACGATGATTATGTTGGATATGAATAAATATTTTTCACAAGTAATTTGATTATATAGTAAATAATATTTTTATTTTACAGATTATTATCATAACTTAGATGTTTTTTTTTTCGGTAAGAATATTTTTTTCCGAAATCATTACATGTTTATTATTCATTCATTAAACTTTACTCTTCTACCTGATAAATATCTCTTTGATTTGATGTGCATTTCCGGTTAGAGGGAGAATTGTATATTTATAATATCTAAAACAGCGGTCATTTCGTATGACCACCGGGGTTTCGAGTTTTTCATAACAGCAAAAAGAGGACTGAATTGTTATTTGACTGTTTTGATGAATTGCTGCATGTCTTATAATGTTACGTTTTAATTACTTAAGCAAATGGTACGTCACAGATTCAGATTTTTACAATTAGTGGCACTATAGTCTAAATGATGTTCCATTTTACGTAACTTTAACGTGCCGCACAATCATGCGACATGGGCGCAAACGATTTAAATCCTTTACTATGGAATTCACCATAAGTCTCGAATATTTAGGGGAAAATTACTTTTTATTGGGGCCCCCGTTTTTGAGTTACATTATATTTGCACCAAATCCACAAATTTCATCCATTCAATATATTTTTTTTCTTTCTAATGGGGCTGCGTACGGTCATTAACCTTTGCACACCTAGTGCGTACCCCGGTAATCGGCATCCATTTTTTCAAATAGCACCACTATCGGTGGATGCCATTGCCACTGAGAATTTGGACGTTCAGTTTCCCCTAGATGGGGGCACCTGAACTCTCATTTGATGCGAATTGCACTAGGTATTTAATTTAGCCGAGAGTATCGAAGCCAAACATATACTCAAGGGATCTTTAACGTGCCGCACAATCATGCGACATGGGCGCAAACGATTTTCTGCATCTCAAAAGTCCACTGACTTGGGCCAGGTTTAAACCTGCGATCTTGGTCGTACGAGACTTGCGCCTTAGCACTACGCCACCCTGTCGACCATCCATTCAATATTTGTAATGATATTTCACGAACTACTACTAAGATAACATTTTTTATCCACAGAATCTAACCGTGATTATTCATACAAACTACAACAACCAGACTCTGGACTCAGACATCGCTTTGGTAAGATTCACGCCTCGTATAAAGTACACTGACCGCGTCCAACCTATATGCCTTCCATCGTACGAGACGACGGCAGAAAACATACGTCGGGGGAAGAAAGGTTACGTAAGTATTCAATATTGATGTTGGTATTGTTTCAATATTGTAAAACATTAGCTTCTCAAGATGTCTACAGATCAGAAAAAGTCACAAATTTGGAAATCCGTCGCAAAAGTAGCGAAAACGTCAGGAAAAATACAAAGAGCTTGCTTAAGTTTTCCATTCATCGGAACCGGTCCCCTCCCAGAAGGCATCGGATATCCAGAAATCCAACAGATTTTTAAATATGCGGACTCGCAGATCCGGTCACAGCATGAAAGATCTAGTTATCCGACACCGGAACGAAAATTTTTGCTTCCAATGGAACTGGGCCCCTCTCGCCGGAAGGCCTTAGATATCCGGTATCGGACAGGTTTTTAAATATCCAGAATCCTATCCGGCCATATCCAGTTATGCGACATGCCAAATTTGATTTTTAAAAATTAACTAAAATGTCTTGATAATACAAAGTTACTACGTATGTGGAAGCTGCCAGATGTTTAAAAATGTGTATGGAATTTACAAGTCTCAAGCATCAGAGACCGATGTCCGGTACTTATACATCATACAGGTGTCACCGGATATCCGATATCCAGCACATATATCAATATCCGATGCGTCACCAAATGGGTACGAAGAATTCACGAAATTTCGCTTTTGAAAATCTGTAGACAGCTTGACATAAGCTTGTTATTACTGTTGTCTCAATGGGGTGCCAATGGTATTGCCTCCTCTCCATTTGCATACCTAGTGCATTCTTCGGAGAATGACCGCCATTCTTTTCTGTGGCACCCTCACTCTAGCGGATGCTATTACCACCTGAGAATTTTGAAGCTCAGTTTCCCACGAGAGGGGGGGGGGGGGGGGGGAGGGCTCTGACAATGCAAATTGCACTAAGAATTTAATTACCGGAGAGTATCCAATTCTACTATTAATGTCTACCAGCTAAAAATGCTTGTAACTGCTATCGAATTTGGATTGCCTTCTATTTAGTAATGCCCCTAAAAGTTGATAAAGATCATTTTAGGGTAAAGTTACCCGTCACCTAGTTTGGTTTTGGGCCCACGCCACATTTTATCTTACCAACTGAGGTCGCCCTGAAGTCAGATACTCTCGTGAGTTTTCTCCAGACATCGTAACGATGTTTAGATCATAGGATGGAGGAAAAAAAGTTATGCTATTTTTTAACCCTGTGACTAATTATCCGCAAAAATTTTACAAATTCTGATCTCCCGCAGATAGGCCGAAGTTTCGTGATACTGCAAAAAGAAAAGGAAGAAGAGTATTTTTTAAAAAATCACATATTTATTTTATTTCCAATTTCGGTACAAGAGAGACATATTATACAAGTACGAAGTAATTTGCGAGTAAAATAGCAGCTTCAAATTTCCAATAACAGTTTTCAGACATCGAAAAACGTTTTTGGGATGTAGGTTTGTATTTTATAGGTCGGGCATACTTGGGGAACAGAGGAAAAAACAACCTATTATGTGATTGTCGCGTCAGTGTTGGGTGGTTTTAATTAAAGTTACCCTGTTTAGACCAAAGTAGAGTACGTTCCAATAGACGTATGTCATTAAGACATGGTACCTTACTTAGACTATGGTTAAAAGAAATCTTCAATTAGAATTTTTGCCACCAGGTGAGAACAAGGCAAATGAAGAACAAAAAGCAAGTTAACGAGAAGAAATATATTTTCTCACAGAATGTGCGTCAATCGCATGTTCTAAACGTGTTATAACGTGGTCAACAACAGCGTGAGGATTTCCTCCACCGATTGCGGCAACTTGGCGAAGATAACGGCGATAAAAAAGCGAGAAGATTTCCCCTGTTTGTAAAATTTTTTAAGTATTTTTGCATTGCACATTTTCCCCCCAGTATGATATATATATATATTTATATATGAATATATATATACCAAGTCTCAATGACATAGGCCTCTTAGAACAAGGTCGTCTTAAGTCTACACCAGTGTTTCCCAAAGTGCTCGATTTGAACCCCTAGGGGTCTATTAAGACCTACAAAGGGTTCTCGTCAACGAAAGAAAAAATTGGCGGTACATGAGATGAATAGAGGGGGCCTATAAGACTAGATCTCATTTAATTGAATTAGCATCAAATTTTTGGCACGATGCATCTAAAAGAGATTTTGCCTCTGTCACTTACTTATTTATACAATAAGCATGTAATGTACTATTATATATTCATAAAATATATTTCATAAATTGTGAAAGTATTGTCTTGGTGCTCGTAAATTTGTAAAATCTTGCATTTTTAATATTGGTAGAATGGCCGTAGCCATTAAATGTTGATGTATATATGTGAAATTTTACATGAAAAAAAAAAAAAAAAATCTTAACATTTTGTTTTAAATAACATTTCGTAACTCACATGACATTTCAGAGCACTATTCTCTATCTCGCTATTGTGTTTTAACTTCTTGGGAACAGTTTAACTTTGTTTTGGAACTTTCAGACAGAAATATTGCTCTAATTGACTTATTTTAGAAAAATCATGGCAGAAAGGGGTCCACGACAAGCAGAAAGAAATAGCAAGAGTATACGGGATAAAAAAGTTTGGGGACCACAAGAAAACTAGCATAGTGCTAAGATAAATGCTTCAATTTGAAAGATGCTTGCCTATAAAAATAGGTAAGATGTTGTAAAAAAAAAAAGTCTTTTTCATTATTTTGAATTAACGTTTCTACAGAGAAAAAAAATACTTTACTTTTAGAAAGACCCTCGTATAATTTATGCTTATTACATAAGTATCATGAAAATACAGTGGCAAAAATAGTGTTAAGTGTATTATGGCTAACATTTAGTGATAACTTGTTTGATTGAGATCCAGTCTTCTAGACCTGGTGGTGCCTCCTTAACTGCTAAAGCAAATTCTTCGGCAACTGCGTTGACAAAAGCTTGGACTTCAAGTGAGTATGCAAAAAGCATAAGAAAACTAGTGCAGCACCTAGTAACATTTTATGCACCCCCATTTCGTTGTTTTGCTGACATGGACCCCTTGTAGGTAGGAACAGACCCAACCTGCAACACCTAGTTACAGCTTCTAGTTATATTTCATGCATCCTCTTCTTTGTTTTGTTGACATGGACCCCTTGTAGGTTGGAACAGACCCAACCTACAAGACCAAACTTACAGCTCCTAGTTGCATTTCTTTGTTCTCTTATAATGGACTCTTTGTAGGTTGGAAAAGACCCACGGGGTGCCATGTGGATCAGTTTCAGAACCACTGGTCTAAAGTCTAAACGGAGTACCATTACTTATAACCACCTTCGAGTTGACAATTACTACATTGGAAAACTTGTTTCTCGTTTTCAGGTGACAGGTTGGGGGTTGAACGAGAAGGACATGCCTTCTGATGCTCTTTTCATGGCTCATCTACCAGTTCTCCCGGCGGATTATTGCGTCAAGGCTTACGAAAAGCAAGGGTTGCAGTTGCCCATTACTTCCAACATGTTCTGCGCAGGATTCGAAGAGGGAGGGACGAATGCCTGCACAGGAGACAGCGGCTCACCCATGGTGTTCCTTGACAAAAAACTACACAGGTACACGGCTGAAGGACTGGTCAGTTTCGGAGTCACGGGCGAATGTGGACTTCCCAGACGATATACTGTGTTTACGAAAATACAACCTTACTTGCCGTGGATATTTACTAATAAGTCGTAATACACGCACACATTGTGTTCCTCGTTCCAGACAGCGTAATGAGGATTTAATTTATGAATACAATCATCTATCACTTATGCATCGGCGCAAAGTAAGGCCACTGTAAGGCCGACGTATCGGGTATTTTGGATCAGACGTTTCATTGTTAGTTTGGGTTACCATAGCGAAGTTTCTAGAATTGTTTCACATTACCAAATCTCGCCAAATTGGGGACAGTGTGAGTGTCAGGGAGAATGAAACATTGCCAAAAGGCGATACATGCCAGAAAAGACAACCACGCAGAACAGGAGGTCTGATCCAAAATGGCGGATACATCGGCCTGTCCATACAAGGGTCTATGGAATGACTCAACTGAACTTTCAGATTTTAACAGATCTTGAAAAAAAAAATACATACATCGTTCTATCGTTTGTTTGTGTACTCGTATGAATACTGTAATAACAATTGTAAATTCAAGCAAAAGACTAAAACATTTTTACTGTAAAAAAGAAGTTTAGTTTGTTTATAATAAAACTGCATTTAATAACACTGTTCGCTGATTGTTTTTCAAACAATAAAATCAAGATACGACCTAATTCCACACCTGTGGCTTGAGAAATGCTTCCAAGTTTCAGTACCGTTTATTTACAAAAGAAACACAGTTTGATTACTACATTTTCATATAAAAAAGTTCGTTTTTTTTAAAGAATAAAACGTACGATAAATCTGGTCACATCCACAGGTGGCATGCAGGAAGAGAATCACATTGGAAAGTGTCTGAGAAGCTACGGAAACTTGACACAGCAGCGTTGATCCTGAAATGGTACAGAGAAAAATCTAGATAAAACAGGGATTCCCAAACTTTTCTTAGTCGCGGCATCCTAGAGGAAAACATTTCTGAAGGCACCCTTATAAAACAATATCGGTTCGTACCTAGTAAATGTTTACTTATTTGTACGATTTTGAAAAAAACAGTCAGAGGAGGTAGGAACAAAAAGGTGATCATTAAACGTAAAAACATATTTTCAAATGCACGAATTTTAATTGCATCTTACCTTTACATCACACATTTTTGTTTGCTTAACAACAGAGAGGAATTTATATCATAAGCGCCTTGTAACACCCATACTCCCAAGTTCAAAATGGCAACTACTCCGTGCCCCCCCTGCTCCCAATTTGGAAATGGCATCGACTCCGTGGCAGCCATGCTTCCAAGTTGGAAATGGCATCGACTCCGTGGCATCCATGCTCCCAATTTGCAAATGGCACCTATGCTCCCAAGTTGGAAATGGCACGGACTCCGTGGCACCCATGCTTCCAATTTAGGAATGGCACCTACTCCGTGGCAGCCATAGTCCCAGTTTGGCAGACACGACTCTCTTTTTGGAAATCCCTGAGACAAAACATAGCGAAGCACATGCATGTTTTATAGGTAAGGACCTTAGAATAGGTAGAGATAGCTCAAGGTAGCTTTCTTGCTGCCAACGTTGAATGTTGGATGTTTGTTGGTTGTGTTTGATTGTCAATTTTAATTGCAACTAATCGAATTTTAACTGCAACTTACCATCACAAACTTTCGTTTGCTTAACAACAAAGAAAAAACTATAGCATGAGCGCCTTGTGGCCCCATACTCCCAGTTTGGAAATGGCAATGATTTGTGTTGTAGGAACTCGTAGTTTCGTAGTCTATATTATTTTCAGTAGTTCAAACAAGCAAAAATATATTAAGAAAAATAAAATAAAAAAATTCCAGAAATTCTATTTTATTTATTTTGTGTAACTTTCAGTAAACTACATTTATTTTCAGTTATGCGTTGAAATAGCATCAGTAAAATTGTATAGTTCAAGTCTAATGCATTTTTCAATAACACTTTATCGCATCTTGGGTGTCACCCAGGGATACTCAGGCAGAAATGTGAAAATAAAATTATTTTTCTTACTTTGTCCAAATTAATTTGCACATTATATATATATATATATATATTAGGGTGGACAGAAAAAAACGTTTTTCGCTTTTCGATAATGGGTAATGTGAAAAGGTGCCATTGGCGGCACAAAACGCTCATAAAAAATTGATGTTTATTAGAAAATTCCTACATTTTCCACAAATGCATAGAAATTTTGGCTGAAAATATACGGCAAAATATAGTATTTCAACAATATTTTCGGAAAAATTGTTACAAGCTTAAAAGAAAAGAATTTCTTGTTATCTGCAGCGGTTAACTATTTCTGTAGATGTTGTTCCTCTACCAGCACAGTGTTGATGCAAGAAAAACTACTCCAACTTTTTGTAAAGGAACTGAACTCCTGCTTTCTGTTACGACTAACTAACTTTGACAACGTTGTTTCTCTACCAGCGCAGTGTTGGTGCAAGAAAAACAACCCCACCACCTTATAAAAGAACTGAACTCCTACTTTCTGTTACGATTAACTCTGTACATGTTGTTCCTGTACCAGCGCAGTGTTGGTGCAAGAAAAACAACCCCACCTCCTTATAAAGGAACTGGACTCCTACTTTATGTTACGACTAACTAATTCTGTCAATGTTGTTCCTCTGCCAGCGCAGTGTTGGTGCAAGAAAAACAACCCCACTTCCCTGAAATACGTACTAAGCATACGTGGTGAAAACATGACTAAACTTCAAAAGTGTAGAAATATTACATGAACATGTTTTGTCCCAGGAGCCCCAGAATACATGTATACATTACAGTGCCCGCCACTATTATAATCAATGCCTTTTAGAATCAGCCGTTTTTAAAATCAAATTCAAAGGAAGGGGTTCACATCAGTGTAAAACCACCGCTTAATAAAATCAGTACCGCTCAGCTTAAAAATCAAAGTTTCAGATACTATTCACCGCATGAAATAAAAATCAAGGTCATGCGGAACTTTTCATATCAAGACATGTTTGAATTGCAATAATTAAACTTTTCTTTTCGGGACAATACCCAACTCTTTTTTTTTTTTGCATGTAACGACATTTAACTGATCAAAAACTATCAGCCTGATCAAATTTCCAATTTAGATGAGACTGGATCATATTACTGAATTTTTTTAAAACCTACTATCATATTTAATAATAAATATGTTGTGTATGGGAAAAATTGAACAAAGGTTACCGAACATTGGAGTAAAAAGGTGTAAATAAAGAACATTGCGGTTAAATTTCAGATATTTTCAATCACTTATTGACGCATGAGAATCGATTCTTTGAAATAAATCGCAATAAGTCAGAATTGAAAATACATACATATTCAAACTATGTATTAAATAAATGAATTGAACATATGTTAAAGTTAGTTTGTTGATTTTTTAAAACTTTTTCGTGGAATTAACTATAAGAGTACGTAAAAAACATAAAACTTTTTTTAAATCAAAACGCTGGTTTTTAAAATCAGCCGCTTAACGTAATGAAATCCTTGAGAACGCATGTGATTTTATAAAGCGTATTTTGAACTGTAATTCTGCAATTTACAGCTTACCTTTTTCGAACTGGAATGTATGCAGATGGATCCCTAGGGTCTTCATTGCTGCAGAAACCCTGGAAGAACAAATTCAGATTTTAGTTTATGGTCGATCATTTTTCTGCAGTTATTATAGAAATGGTTTTCGTTTTTATAACCCTGTGTATCGAACCATGATATAATTTTAGTTTTTGTTACCTATGTTTAACAAAGAAAAATTTTATGCGTTATTGCTACAGGTGGAGAACTGAACCATTTTAGAAAACATTACTTAGCCTAACATGGAACCATTTTACATGTGTTAACGCTATTAGTGAAGAACTGTACCATTTTAGAAAATGTTAGTTCACTAAACATGGAAGCGTTTTGCATGCGTTAATGCAACTGGCCGAGAACTGAACCATTTTAGAAAATTTTAGTTCGCTAAACATCGAACTATTTTATATGCGTTAATGTTACTGGCGGAGAACTGAACCATTTTAGAAAACCTTAGTTCTAAAAACATGGAATCGTTTTATTTGAGTTAAAAATGTTACTGGAAACATTTTGTCTTGCATAAAGAAACATGAACTGAACCATTTTAGAAAACCTTAGTTCTAAAAACATGGAATCGTTTTATTTGAGTTAATAATGTTACTGGAAACATTTTGTCTTGCAACGTAGTACATGATTGCATTGCAACATACTCAAACCTTTGAAAATTGTTTGAAAGTTTGTGAAGTTTTAATATTTATTTAAAGATGATCAAATCCCAATTATTTCTCACAATAATATTTAGAACCCTAAAAATCTTCAGTAAAAGCACATAAACTACCAAAAAAGAAAAACTTTCCTCTCTGTCTCTCTTTATATAACAAGATAAAAACTTTTTGGTTATCACAGTTGAAGTTATTCTTTTTTTCCACTAAAGCTCAGTGCTTACGTCAAGCTACTCTAAAAAGATAGATCCGCAAGAGAGGAAACCTCCAGCAAAGTTTTAGAATTCACTCACCACTTTTCGAGGAGGGTCTCCACTTTTCGAGATCTAGAAGGGTTATCACCATTTTAAAACTTCCAACTTTTACGTAACTAATTGATAATCTCTCATATCTCAGACTTATCTCGAAATTACGAAAAATTGGTATTTTAGTAGGGTTGTAGGTTATTTGGAATAAGTAACGGGAAGCAACTGTTACTTAGACTAAGGTAAATGTTTTTAAGGGAGTTATTCATCTTCGTCGAGGATTCATAAATTGACTAGGATCAGCCTATCTGAGCCTGGAGTCTGTCACTTCCATAGTTGTATTTGTATAACCAGGGGTCACGCCAGACAAAATTCTGGTCCGTTTTCGGATTCTTCACAAAATTAGAACTAATCAAAACGGAATTCACAAAATTCCAAACAATCCAAACGAAGTCTTCACTAAATTCCAATCAATCCAAACGGACTCTTCACAAAACTGCAATCAATCAAAACGGACCCCTCACAAAATTCCAATCAATCGAAACGGATCCCTCACAAAACTCCAATCAATCAAATCGGACCATTTACAAAATTCCAGTCAATCAATACGGACCCCTCACAAAATTCCAATCAATCAATACGGACCCCTCACAAAATTCCAATCAATCAATACGGAACCCTCACAAAATTCCAATCAATCAAATCGGACCATTAACAAAATTTCAGTCAATCAATACGGAACCCTCACAAAATTCCAATCAATCAAATCGGACCATTAACAAAATTCCAGTCAATCAATACGGACCCCTCACAAAATTCCAATCAATCAAAATGGATAACTCACAAAATTTCGAGCTTCCAGGTTGTGTTTTTAACAGAATTATTGATTAAATAAGGAGCAAACAATAATACATTTTCTTACCCCACTATGTTAAAATTTTGAATTCTCACAAAATTATTTGATTTCTCACAAAAATAATTTTTAAATTCACAGGAACAGGGTGTTATTAAAAATTCTGAATAGATCTCTAACAACTTACCTGTGCATAAGCTAGAAAGAACATCCTAAACTCTCTTAAGTCTAAGCCAGGTAGGACGTCATCCGGGCTACTGGACACCATGGATTTTGCACTCTGTAAGGAGAATTGAGATTAGAAGGATAGTTGCAATCATGATTTTTCCAAACTAAGCTTCCGAAGTCACTTTTATTTTTTTTCCCACAATATTCATGACTCCTTTGTCATTTTAAACCAATCCAAATTGTACCCTACATTAGGGCTGATATGTTACCTCTAAAAAGAAGGAATTTTTTAATTTTTACTTTAATTGAAAAAAAAGAAAGATGAATTTGTATAAGTCAATTATTTGACGAAAAACAATTATGCTTATTTGTGCTTTCTTAACGTGAAAATTTTTATTACAGTTATTACAACTATTTTTTCTTTTTTTAAGCCTACTTTCCCGTAAAAGCAAGAAAAAGAATGAAAGAAGGCTTAATGTAGTGAAAATATCCTTAAAAATAAGTAAAAATGAAAACTAAATTAATTAACTAAATAAATATTGAAAGATAAAAAATTTGAAAGTAAATTTTTGAGATGGGAGGAAAACGTATGTCTGTCGGTCTGTTTGACGTCCCCCCCCCCCCCCCCCCTAATAACTTTTGAAGAAATTGTCCGATTCGAAATATTTGTTTTTGCATTCGAAAGATCTCGGCGAGGACATCAGATTTACATATTTTACTTTTTGATTTGAACTTTTTTTCTTCAATTTTGAACAGTTCAAAAAAACTTAACATTTGCACATGTGTGCAAAAGTGAAGGAAATTATGTAGACTCGCGGCACAAGAATTCGTTTGAACAAGCTTATTAGAAGAAGCTCTCAAATGGGAAACATTTTTCTGATTTCAAAAATTTTTGCTCAATTTTGAACAGTTCGAAAAAATTTAACATTAGTGCGAACGGTGAAATATCAACACCTATATAAATCCTATTCTCAAAGGTGGATTTTATTGGAACAAACCTTATCGAAAAGATGTTGTGACGTAGAACTTGTAGATATACGAAGTTCATTTAGAACTAAACGAGCCCATTTTATGATCTGGATTTTTAAAGATATTTCCGAATGAATGAATGAATGAGTGAATGTGTATAAACGTTGAAAAAGGTATAATTGAAGTGATTAGGAATTAAAGCTAAATGAGAAAGAAAGTTAATGTTAGTTTTCCTCAAGTAATTACTTTAAAGTGTCTGTTTTAATGAATAGTACTTACTTCGTATGCTATTTCTAGAGATATTCTGTCCAAGAAAATTTCTTGCAAAGCTTTGTGCAGTTCTTGCTAAAAAAACGAAAATTGTATTGAAATCCACAATCAGTAGAAAAAATATTTGCTTAATACATATTTTCTCTAAACATATTGTGTCGTACGTATAATTGGGATTTTTTTTTTTTTTGATTAAGGCTTCTACGAAACGTATCAGATAATGCACAGGATCTAATTAAAAGATGGATCAAAAGATATACCACATTTCTTGATGTAGCAATACCTGAAATTGTGAAGTTCTATAATAAAAGCCCAAGAGGAATGAACAAAACAAACAATATACATGCAAACTTGTCTAACATTATCCATGCAAAACCACGTATAGTAGTGCATGAATTTTTTTTAAAAATATGTATGTACTAGCTGACCCGTGCGGAAATCCGCGCTAATTTGGGAGAAAGGACGTTATGAAGAAGAATAGAAAAAAGTAAACGGGTATTGGTATAAAAGAAGGCATGTAATTGAACACATCAGTACAAAGAGCTGTTTCACTTTTTTCCTCTATTATTTACACATTAAAAATAATCACAGTAGTAATGATAATTTTTTTATTATTAGTATACATAGCATTAAAATACAATAATGAAACAGCTCTATTACTGGAAATATAGTTACTGTTGATTGGTTAGGCTCTACACTTCATAATATAAATGAATGTGTAGAGCCTAACGATTGAAAAAGTTTAACACACAGACGCAGCTAAAACTGTCCAATTTTCTACACAATAAAAACAGAAAAGTTTCCTGTTTGTTTACTTGGTAACAGATGGCTGCAGCCATATGGACAACACCAATTTGGCATCCATTAAAGGCCCTCTTTCTAGATGATTTTAAATCTCAAATTGAAGAGAAGCGGTACATTTTCAGACCATTTGTCTACTTTTCGTTATTGGCCGGCACGATAAGCTTTAAAATTAAGGGTAAATCATGGAATTTGATAAAGGAATAACGTAGATCTGGCCGCGCGACAAAAAAACATAAATAATATGTAAAGATTTTCGTGTTTTCATGCAAACAAAAAATGCTTTTCAAAGTGTTTCATACAAAACAATTGCAAACTACGTAAAATATATTTTCACTTTTTCCTTGATTATAGTCCGTTGTCCTACTACTAGAACATTTTTTAATTAGATCAAGAAATAACATAATGTTATAATATTTCATATTTAAGATACTGACATAGATTGTAGCATATATAACCACTATTTTTTTTATCCTCCCAATTAAAAATTCTACGCCGAAGGAGTTAACCCAAGAAAACAATTAAGAAACTTCCATTAAAAATTTGTGCTTCGATTTTAACCCTTTAACTAGAAAGTTTGAAAATTTAAATAAAAAGAGTAACTGATGCCGTTATTATGGGGTTTTAACGTTTGAAAAATGTAGTGTTTGCAAAGGTTTTTTTTTTCCAAATGGTTTTCAATGCTGTACTAGGATGGGACATTAATGTACCAGTTGTAGTTAATGTAGAGTTGAGGTACTGCAAGTATACATAGTATTTTAGAAAACTTTCTTCATAATTTTTTGATGCCATCTGTATAACTAAAGATGATATTAGTTCAGATAAAACATTAGACTTTGACACATACATGACACGTTATTTGTCAAATATGGTATAGAAGGATTTCTTCATTTCTTTTTAAATACAGGTTTTCACTTATTTTTCATGTGGATCTGCTGCTGCTAAATATTAACCATTCAAAATTTAAATGGTTAATAATTAAATTTTAAATAACCGAACATGAAAAACCGATTTAACTATCTTTTGCGCGTAACAAGAATTTTTTCCATGACTGAAAAAAGCCCTGACACACGTGAATTTAATTTTTTTAATTTTTTTTGGTAGAAAATTTGCGTTTTATCACATTCTATTTCTTTACCTTCAAATTCGGCACAAACTAATATAGTTTGTGAGTGGTTACATATGCTACAATCTATGTCAATACCTTGAATATGAAATGCTATAACATTCTGCCAAATACTGAGCTAACGAAAAAACGTTCTATTAGTAGGACACCAGGGTATAAGGAATGTTCATAAATGATGTCAAATTTTTTTTCAATATATTTGAACCCTCCCCCCGCAAAGTGTCTCACTTCAACACACCCCCTTTGGGGGCCATTCATAAATGATGTTAATCTTTTTTCCCATATATTTGACCCCCTCCCCCCCTTTGTCACAATATGTCACACTTCAAATGACCCCCCTCCCCGCCTTTGTCACGTATCACGCTATGTTGCATAACGCATGATGTCACACTTCTTGTTACCTCCCTCCCCTCGTCACACTTAGTCAATTTCACAAACCCCCTCCCCCCCTCGAAGCGTGACACCATTTATGAATGATCCCGAATATGAAATGCTATAACATTCTGCCAAATACTGAGCTAACGAAAAAACGTTCTATTATTAGGACACCAGGGTATAAGGAATGTTCATAAATGATGTCAAATTTTTTTTTCAATATATTTGACCCCTCCCCCCACAAAGTGTCTCACTTCAACACACCCCCTTTGGGGCCATTCATAAATGATAGGCTTTTTTCCCATATATTTGACCCCCTCCCCCCCTTTGTCACAATATGTCACCCTTCAAATGACCCCTCTCCCCGCCTTTGTCACATATCACGCTATGTTGCATAATGCATGATGTCACATTTTTGTTACCCCCTCCCCTCGTCACACTTAGTCACAATTTCACAAACCCCTTCCCCCCCTCGAAGCGTGACACCATTTATGAATGATCCCGAATATGAAATGCTATAACATTCTGCCAAATACTAAGCTAACGAAAAAACGTTCTATTATTAGGACACCAGGGTATAAGGAATGTTCATAAATGATGTCACATTTTTTTTCAATATATTTGACACCTTCCCCCCACAAAGTGTCTCACTCCAACATGCCCCCTTTGTCACATGTCACGCTGTATTACATTAGCATAAAATAAGTTTAATTCGCTGATTTTAAATGTTTTTATAGAATTAAAATGTACGATGTCACACTTCTTGTTACCCCTCCCCTCCCTTTGTCACAAACAGTCACACTTTCTTGAACCCCTCGAAGCGTGACATCGCTTATGAATGACCCGTAATGAAGCATAAATTGAAAATATATTTTAAGCTCAGTTAACAATTACATATTCGGCTCAGTTTTAGTAAAAAGCTTTATATTTTTACATACGATACAAAATTGGAGAAACATGAAAATTCTGCATGAATATCGTAAGCTAAATCTTTCATTTTAACAAAGTAGGGGAGGATGGGGTAAAATGGTCACTCCATAAAAAACCCAAAATAATAGAAGTTGCAATTTTTAAGCCAATATTTTTTATGTTACCTTTCAATGTGTTGGCAAAATTTTTCATTCTCAAAAAAGTTAAGTTCGTAAATATGGAACCGCAAGAAATTTTTTTGTAAACTTTGGTGGATAGTGTGATATACCAACTTCTGAAAGGCTCTATATTTTATCAAATAACAGCCCAAATTTGAAGGATTTCCTCACTAAGAAACTTTGGAGAACAATTCCAGCCAAGCATGTAAAAAAATATTAAATATTTTCTTTTTTACATTAGTTTAACTTGGATGGGGTAAAATGGGTCATGGTTCGGCTTAAGTAGTTCCATTCTATTCTTTTCTTTAAAATTTACTCTGTTGTACCTCCCTGCAGTAAGTTCCTAAATTTAAACAATGTATGTTTTGCTTTTTTTTATTGAAATTAAATTTAAAAAAAAAATTTTCCCCTAAAAAAGATTACCCTGATGTGGTAGAGAGAAGTGATGTTGTTGAAATGTTATGAGAGCCAATATGTAACAATCTAGAACAATATTATTTTAACATTTCAATGTAATCATAATTCAAAATCCTGCTAAATATGTTACTTACATTTTTTTTTTTCAGTTTTAAAGTAATAAATAACTGTTTTCAGCATTATTTTGCATTCTGACCCATTTTACCTAACGATGGTGTAAAATAGCTCACAACTTTATAAGGTCAGTTAAACTATTTCATAATTAAAAAATAAATATTAAAGTTCCATAAAATTGATCTAAAGGAGTTCAATGTTAAGATGCAATTGGAAAGGCATAGGAAATGTTTATGGTTTTGTTGCTATGAAACTTTAAATATGAAAATAGCTAAAAAGTGACCCACTTCCCCCCACCTAACCCTACTAAATTATTTAGTTAAATTCACAAATAAATATGCACCTCCTACCTCGGATTCAATGTCAAAATTTTCAGTAAAAAAGTTGAGCAGGCACTGACTGGAATTTCTTGTGCTCAACAGGGCATCCCAAGTAGTCTTGTGATCAGCAGGCAGATCTCCCACTTCTGAAATATAGAATGTTCAACAAGGGTTAACTCTCAGAGGGTGCCATGTACAGTGTTGACAATTCATAACCCCACAGTCATAAAAAAATGTAAAACATGAAAGTAAGTTACGACGGGTTAACAAAAGGCAATGTTAAATTTACAAACCCATATATAGCAGCGTTTTCGATATCTCTCTCGCTAGGAATGTTCCAAAGCCTCCGTAGTTGAGATAACTGTAAGAAGCATCAGAGAAAAAACTTAATTCGTAAATACACTTATATTGCAAATTGGTTTCATACGAAATGTCATGCAAGCAAATATAAAGGACTCAGTAAAGGTGCATTCAGACCAACCGCAGCAACGACAAGCAACAGTGGCGATACCTTTCAAAGCGTTGCATTGGTTCTACATAGCTTACAAACCATGCCCTCGAATTGAGTGATTGGACCATTTTACTGCGTCATTAAAATTGACTTTCCCTCAGACGACCGTGATTTGTTGATTGCGTTATCACATCATCGCTGTTAGTTTGATAACCATAGCAACAGTCTAATTACGAAGGAGACAACATGTCGCCGTCGTCTTTGGTGTGAAAGCACCCTTAGAGCTTTTTTTTTTTTTTTTTTTTTAAGGTTTCGTTTCAGAATGTGAAGCGAAACCAAAACTGATAATGATTATTTCTTACTCAGGAGCATGAAGTCGAAGATAAGGATCCATCAGCTTATCAAAATATACTAATATGCTTTCCTTGTGAGAGTCCGATACGGAACCAGAAACCAGTGCCCAATGTCTAGAAAGAAAGGGAGGAAAAATAAACATAGTACATTTCTTTTCTTCGCATCATTTAATTTTTTTGTGCATAGCCTTTTGATTAGAATAATAACTAGGCAAGTTTTCACAACTCGAACCATGCTGCGGGCCACATTATGTCAGCTAAATTTCTCGTGGGGCAATAAATAAATAGAATAAAATATGAAGAAAGCAATAAATATTTTTAGTTTACGTAAAAACTTTTTAAAAAACTAACAATAATAATAATTTGAATGGGCTATAATATTCTTCAAGAACTTAACAAGAAATGCTGCACACTGAAAAAGAAAAGAAAAAAGAAAAATATGCACAGTCCTACCGCAGAAAAAGAGACCTCTGATTGACAGAGTGTGCCAAGAAGATATGTTATATAATTAGTGTAGTACAAGAAAGCTGTGTGGTGCACAAATCAGCCCGTAAGAGACAGCTTTAAAGAGTTCAACTAGTCTTCATAGCTCTACAAATAAAATGAGTGTCATTTAAAAAATAAAATCACTTTCTTAAAAAAAAACCAAAAGTACTTATAAAAATAATTTAACTTTGTGCAAGTAAACAATAATAATAAAATTACACGTTAATTTAAAGCACAAATGAGCAATAAAATGCAGACATATGTTTCGGGATTGCTTGGAATCCCTTTTTCAATGCGACAAGGAGCTTCTAGATGCAAAACATCCATGATGTTTTGCATCTAGAAGCTCCTTGTCGCATTGAAAAAGGGATTCCAAGCAATCCCGAAACATATGTCTGCATTTTATTGCTCATTTGTGCTTTAAATTAACGTGTAATTTTATTACAAAAGTACTTACCCAGACATGACTTCATCCCTGTATCGCACATCATGGGATAGCTTTTTAAAATTGTGAAAAACCCATTGCCTGTAAAGATCGATGACAATTAAAGTGAAGTTTTCTAAGCGAACCTGAAAAAATATGAAAGTCTTTTAACTTTCTTTTATTACACGTTCGTCCTTTCAAACATAACAACTGCATACATTTTTATTTTAATTTTGATAAAATATCTTAAAGTAGTACTTCAAATAAAGGTATTTACGTATTATATGGTAAACCAAAAAAATAGCGAAAAATTGATGCCAAAGCTTGGCGTTAAAGCTTGGTTATATTGAGCGTGAACGTTCTTTTTTCCATTGGCGGCATATGGCATTTTGGCTACGTTTCCTAAATTTGGCGAAAATGGTCGACGGGATAAGACGGAAGTACCTAAATAACTAAAATTACAAATAATTATCTCATTTTCAGGTAAAGAGTGTCATTTTAATTTTCAAGGGGGCAAAGGTTTTAGATTTTATATTTATGTGTACATAATTTAGATTTACGAAATGAAATGTTTGAAAGGAAGTTTGTGTCTACCGCTTTGATAACTTTTAACGGGATGATTCAAATCTAACATTTTTTATTTAAAGTAAATGCAAGTGACGTGTTTTTTTTATTAATTTTAATTCATTATAATGTCTTGTTTATTAATAATCGATGTGATTAAAAATTTTATCTACAGTTTTTCTCAGCCATAATTAAATTTTCCTGCGTTCATGCGCATGTTTAGCGATTACTGAAGCACTGTTAATGGCCGGTTTTTTTTTTCAGTACGAACGGCTGCGTATTTGCCGACGTAATTGGCGAACAACGGCATAGTTGGCGAGCGCCAACGAGCCTGTGTATGACTGAAGTTTAAGTGACTTACCTCTGGAATGTTTACAATGAGACTTCTGTTATTACTGATCTTTCCGAAGGGCAGTATCACTTTAAGGCGGGAAACCTATAATAGAACAAAAAATATCCAGAGAAATGAGTTGACATTCCAGAAGAATAACCATTAAAAAGCTACTGCGGGAGGAAGTCTAAAATAATAGTTAATTAGCCCTTTCATTGCCTACCGCTTATTCATTTGATGACCTTCAATTTTCTACTAAAAATATTTTTCTCGGGGAAGTATGATTTATTAATATAAAGTGCCATTCATAAATGATGTCACACTTTTCTTCAATATAGTTGACCCCCTTACCCCCCTCCCCTTTGTCACAAAGTGTCACACTTCACATACCCCTCCCGTCACATGTCAGGCTATATGTACTCTCAGTCCAGAAACAAAGCATTACTGTATAGACAACATTTCCAATTTTATTTTTGAACTCTTCACGACATTTGTGTGCATAAAAAATAATAGTGATTAATGTGTACTAATTTGTATAAAACGAAATTAAAATTTACACAAAAAAACATAATTAGCAGATAATAGTAAAAACATTAATCGTTCGAAATCTGTGAAAATGATCCGCGCAAAAAGTGTCAATGCCAACGATTTCCTTTTAAATTTAAACTTTAAGCTAGTAGAAAATTTAAGCCATAATCAGCTGCGATGTTTTCAATACAAAACGAAATCAATGAGAATCTATATAAATAAAACCGAAAGTTTGTGTGTGTGTGTGTGTGTGTGTCTGTCTGTCGATCGCCTCCTGGCGAGATGGAGCGGTCCTGAAGTACGAAATTTTGGTTACAGGTACCTTGGGTCAGGTCCTCGTGCACCTCGAAGCGTTTTTCCTAAAATTCGAATTTGTTCTTCTTTTATTCCAATTTAAGCAAAACTGTTAATTTTAAGAATATCTCATCGAAGAAACGTCACACCTTTTCGAATTTTGCAGCATAATGATTCCCGTAAAAAACTGCACAAGATGATCCCTTTCTAAAGTTCGTAGAACAAATAGAACACGCGCAATATTCATTTAAAGTAGTTTTCGAACTTTAAAGCAAGGCTTACCTCTGAATTTATCAGCTCAATTTGCAATCTTTCGCCAAATTAATAGTACTTCTGTCGCCAACTAGATGATTTCCGTTAACGTAAGCTTGAAAAAATGCTATTTTATCTTTATTCATGCCGTTTTATGAACAAAACAAATTCTAAATATTCATTTCATTTTTATACATATTTTGTGGTGCTACAGACGATTTTTAGTTACATTATCTTGAGATTGATTTTCCTTTTTTTTTTTGGCAATTTAATAGTATAGCAGTAGTTCAACAATTTCATGAAACATTTCTTATGGTAGGGTGTCCGCATTATCAGCGAAACGAATTCTAAAGATTCATTTCATTTTTATGCATACTTTGTGGATCATTAACTGCAGACGATTTTCAAATACTTTGTCTTGAGGTTGATTTTTCTTTCTTTTTTTGGCAATGTAATATTTATTTCTTCGCTAAAAACTAGGTTGGAAGGTTTTCTATATGGCTTATTTTTGATGAAATTTAAAATTTCGCTACGTGGTGATAACATTTTTTCTCGCCCCCCCATCCAGTTCTCAACATATTTTTTTGCGCTTCGTAAATTTTCCAAACCACGCCAATAAGCCTTATCAGTAATATTGTTATCATTTAATTCAATACTTGATTTACATTATAGTATCATGGCGCATTTGCGTTATGCTTCCATCACTATAGTGCAATTTGGCGATCTTTTGCCTTATTTTAACTTTTTTAAGTAGATATTTTGATTGATTCCATATTTTACTCAAGTGATTTATTTTCTAACATTTATTCAATTGTTTGCACGGTCTATTTGGCGACATTTGGACATAATTTAGATAATTCTTTCGACCAAGTTAAATTTCACATGTCACTATTGGATTAGTACTGAATATTTTCTAACTTAAATGTGCATGCTTATTTGCTTTTGGAAGTAATGCTTTTCTTTCTTCCGTTTTTATCCGAATTTTATAAAAAAAAGTGCTATTTAATTGAAAGTTCAGGAAATGACGATTTTGCAAACGGGATTTTTAGGAAATTGTGTCCTTATTTTGATGAGGAATTTAAGCTGACCTTGGTAATTTTAGGAACAGCAGCTCTTAAAGGGCTGTAGCCTAATGATTATTTTTAGTCACTGACGTCTTTATTCTAATGACGATTTTTTTTATACTAATAAACCTTATTTTTTTAGGGGTGTTTAGAAATAGTTGTCTTTATTCAAGCGATGACTTTAAGGAATGCTTTCTTTATTGCAACAGAGATATTCAGAGTTGTTACGTTGTTCTTCATCTGATGGGCATTTTTAAAGAGAATACTGCCCTTATTCTGATAAAAAATTTTAGATGTAGCGTTGTCTATATTGGAATTGCGGTTTTTAGGGACACCTGATACCATTTTGGAACAATTATCCTGATGCATATGTGCAATTTAGTTCCTGTTGCCCTTACTCTGATTTCAAATTTATGAACTGTTTTTGGCCTTTTAATGTGGATTTTTATGAACGGTTATTTTTAGTCTAAAAGGAACTTTTCAAGGCTGTTGTTTTTAATGAGTTTACTGTTTAAATGGGATTTTCAAGGACTGTTGCCCATCTTTTACTTGGGTTTTTAAGAAAATTTTTCCTTATATATTTACAACAGGATTTTAGACATGTGTCACTTCGCCTGAGAATGATGCAATATTATCCCGCGCAACGCCGGGCATGTCAGCTAGTACTAAATAAAACAAGAAGTTCCGTCTAGAACTATACGAGCCTACTTTCCCGTATACACCAGCTTCAAATTTATAATCTAGCTATCTCTCTCTCTTTCTCGTTTAGCTTTAGTTCTTAATTGCTTCAAATATACCTTTTTCAACGGTTAATACAGATTCGTTCAATCATTCATTTATTCAGTCATTCATGTATTTATTCACTCATTTATTCATTCATTATTTTGCTTATTCATTTAATCTTTCATTTATTCAAAAATATTCTTGAAAATCCCGATCAAAAAATTTCAGAAGAATATAGGCTCGTTAGTTCTGGATGAACTTTTTATTTGTACATGTTCTACGTCAGGGCTGTCCAACTGGCGGCCCGCGGGTTGCATGTGGCCCGCCAACCCATATTGTGCGGCCCGCCTTCTTCTTACTCAGCATATTTCTATTTTCGAAGGAAAAAATAACTTATCTCACTTCGCCAGCTGCAGTCGTTTGGTGTCAGAGTGTGAGGAAGTGTTGAATTTTTCTGAATTTTGCAGTCTATTATTGATGAATTAAACACGAGATTTTCAGATTTTGAGAGCATCAAGAATGACGTGGCTCTGTTTAGTAACCCAGTCACAGCAAGCGTTGAAGAACAACCGGCCAACCTGCAATTAGAGCTCTGTGATCTCTAGGCTGACCCGTTTTTTCAAACAAGAACTGAGGGGGGGGGGGGGCCGAGTTCTTTACGTTGCTTCCAACTGAACGCTGAACGGTTTCCAAATCTGCGTAACTTAAGACTGAAAATAACTTCCATGTTTGGGAGCACATATTTATGCGAAAATGTTTTTTCGGCGATCAAGAATCGTCACAGGAGCTCCGACAGTTCATTGTTAGACCTCCTTTGGCTGGCAACGACAAAACTCGAAGTTGACATTCCTGCCCTTGTAAAGAAGGCTGATCGGCCTCAGTTTTCCCATTAAAATGTAAGCAAATTT
This sequence comes from Octonoba sinensis, assembly GCA_038502835.1. Classification (NCBI taxonomy): domain Eukaryota; kingdom Metazoa; phylum Arthropoda; class Arachnida; order Araneae; family Uloboridae; genus Octonoba; species Octonoba sinensis. The sequence continues at coordinate 9,681,043 of CM076604.1, forward strand.
TTTTATAATCCTTCTATTCCATTGTTTTATAATTAATAATTCAACTATTAATTGTTATTGTATAAGTAGTATAAGAGGTAAGAGGTTATTGTTCAACTTTTTCAAACTGCGGCCCGCCAGGTGATCAGTGACCGGAATTCTGGCCCGTGGGCCAGAATTGGAACTGGCCTGGTCACGGGCCAGAATCTGGCCCGTGACGTAGGCCCGCTGGTCCTACGTCATAAGAGCTTTCCGATAAAGTTTGTTCCAAGCAAATCGGTCCGTTAGATCAGGATTTATATAGGATTGAAGTTTCCCCGTAGGCACTATGTTAATTTTTTTTTTTTTTTTTTGAACTCAAATGAACAAAACTTTTGTTCAAAAATGAACAAAAATTGTTCAGATCAATATTTCACGCCAAGAACTTCTTCCAGTGAGCTTGTTCATTGGAACTTGGATCTTGTACCCAGAGTTTACATAATTTGCTTCATTTTCGCCCATAGGCGCTAATGTTAAAATTTTTTGAACTGTTCAAAATTGAACAAAAAATTGTTCAAATCAAAAAATAAAATATAGAAATTAGATGTCCTCACCGAGATCTTTCAAATGCAAAAAGAATTTTTCGAATCGAATAATTTGTTCAAAAGTTATTAGGGGGGGGGGGGGACAGACCGACAGACAGACCGACAGACCGACGGACAGACCGAAGACAGACCGACAGACCGACAGACCAACAGACACACTTTTTCCCCCCATCTCAAAACCCTACTTTCAAATTTTTTATTTTTCAATCTTTATTTAATTACTTAATTTATTTTTGACTTTTCTTGATTTCTAACGATATTTTCACGATACATTAAGCCTTCTTTCATGCTTTATTATTATTTTCTTTACTTTTACGGGAAAGTAGGCTAAAAATAAATAAAAATTAAATATATAAGAATATTTAATTTTCTCATTTAATTTTTTTTTAATTTTAACCAAAATGAGAGATGTCATATTTCGTGTTACCCCTTCCCTCCCCTTGTCCCAAACTGTCATAATTTCTCAAATCCCTTCTTCCCCCTTTGAAGCGAGACCTCATTTGTGAATGACCCCTAAAATGGAACATTAAAGGTGTGTGAACCTAAGGGACCGTTCATAAATGACGTCACGCTTTTCTCTGATATATTTGACCCCCCTCCCTCCCGTTCGTCACAAAATGTCACACTTCAATGGACCCCCTCCCCCCTTTGTCACATGTTACGCTATGTTGTATAAGCCTGATGACACACTTCGTGCTACCCCCTTCCCTCCCCTTGTCATACTTTGTCACAATTTCACAAACCCCCCTCCCCCCTCGAAGCGTGACATCATTTATGAATGGTCTCTAATAGAAAACAAGAAGTTCCGTCTATAACTATACGAGCCTACTTTCCCGTATTCACCAACTTGAAATTCATAATCTAACTTTAGTTCTTAATTACTTCAAATATACCTTTTTCAATGGTTAGTACATATTCATTCACTCACTCATTCTTTCATTTATTCAGTCATTCGTTTATTCATTCATTCATTTTTCTCATTTATGTATTTACTCCCTCATTTATTTATTTTTCACTTCATACACTCATTTATTTATTTTATTATTTATTCACTGATTTATTCACTCATTTATTCGTTTATTCCTTCCCCCATTCATTTGATCACTCATTCATTAGAAAATATCCTTAAAAATCCCGATCAAAAAACTTCATAAGAAAATAGGCTAGTTCCGTTCTGGTTGAACTTCGTATCTGTACATGTTCTACGGCCAAACATCTTTCCGATAAAGTTTGTTCCAAGCAAATCGGTCTGTTAGATCATGATTTACAAAGGATTGAAATTTCCCCGCAGGAGCTAATGTTAATCTTTTTTTTTTATTATTTTTTTTAACTGTTTCAAAATGAATTCCTTTATCCTGGCGCAAATCTCGCCAAGGCAGCAAAACGCGCAAAAGGTTACCAGCGGAGGTATTTCGTTTGGCGTCGATTGCATCATTATTGACGACTTTATCGCCTGCGCCGGGATAAAGAAAAAAGTACAGTTATTTTTTTTGAACTGTTCAAAAATGAACGAAAATTGTTCAACTCAGCAAATATTTTCTTTCGATAACTTCTTTTAATAATCTTGTTTATAATAACTCGACTCTTATGCCCGGAGTTTAATTTGCTTCACTTTTGCCTATAGGCGCTAATGTTAAAATTTTTTGAACTGTTCAGAGTTGAACAAAAAATTGTTCAAATCCAAAAGTAAAATATGGAAATGAGATGCTCTCACCGAGATCTTTCGAATGCAAAAAGAATTTTTCGAATCGGACTATTCGTTCAAAAGTTATTAAGGGAAGACAGACAGACCGACAGACCGACCGACACACATTTCCCCCCATCTTAAAACCCTACTTTCAAATTTTTTATTTTTCAATCTTTATTTTATTACTTCACTTATTTTTGACTTTTCTTCATTTTTAACGATATTTTTCGGTACATTAAGCCTTCTTTCATGCTTTAATATATTATTTTTACTTTTACGGGAAAGTAGGCTAAAAATAGTAAAATTTTATAGAAACAGCGACCACAATTGCATTTTATAAATGCTAAGTGGGAGGGAGGAGTAAGAGTCAACATTCAAAATGATGCTATTAATGAAATTATTGCTTCTTGTCACAACTAAAAATAAAATTTATTAAAAATAATAACAAAATATTTACCCCTTTGTGCAATAGCTCCAAAAACTCAAAAACAACGTAAAAATGTGCAAATAGCAATAGAAGTTATTTAAAGCTCATAATGACTAAAAATTTCGTTTTTAATCACCCTGAGGTCCCAAAGTTGCATATTAAAGGGACGAGATATCTCGTCATAAACCGCAGGGTGGTTAAACATACGTAATTGTTTCTTTAATGAAAATAAAAAGTAACTTAATTGAATTTTCAGAATTTATATGAAAGAGTTTGTAAACCGTTCGTTTCAAAGCTTTTTAAATTTGGAAGAAAAATACAAAACTAAACAGAAAAACATACAACCTTTTGCAATACTCTCGTTTTTTCAGAAGAAGAAAGCCATCTCGCTCTTGAAAGCAACTTCTCTGTAGTAGACAAAGTAGCGTTCACAATTTCATCAGCCTGGTAGAAAATTGATTGTATGAAACAATTTTCATCATAATTACTACTTAAATAAGTTTAAAAAATGAATTTACTTTCATAATGAAAACTTCCATTACAAGTAGTAGAACTTTTGCTGTTATAGAACATATTTGCCCTGGGAAGGTTAATGGCAGCAGGTGAAAATTTTTGATCTTTCTGTATTTCTGCATTCTCTCAACCTACGAAATAAAGTAGATGCACAAAACGGAAAAACTAAACATTTGTAGATACTGCTGTTTACCTGTCTCGGGCAGATGTATCCGGAGGTTGTACTTGTTTCTTTGTGCATAGTAGTTTAAAATTCACTCAATTTTTATAAATGATGTTCAATGGTAACTATGGCATTAAATTGTCAATTCTGAAGATTTTGTGTTTGAATCCTTGTGTTTGAATTTTGTGTTTGAATTTTCTGTTTCAATTTTTGAGTTTCAATCTTTGAGTTTCAATCTTGTGTTTGAATCTTTGTGTTTCAATCTTGTGTTTGAATCTTTGTGTTTGAATCTTGTCTTTCAATCTTTGTGTTTGATTTTGTGTTTGAATTTTGTGTTTCAATGTTTCGTGTTTCAATCCTTGTGTTTGAATTTTGTGCTTCAATCTTTGAGTTTCAATCTTTGAGTTTCAATCTTGTGTTTGAATCTTTGTGTTTGAATCTTGTGTTTAAATCTTGTCTTTCAATCTTTGTGTTTGATATTGTGTTTGAATCTTGTCTTTCAATCTTTGTGTTTGATTTTGTGTTTGAATCTTGTCTTTTAATCTTTGTGTTTGATTTTGTGTTTCAATGTTTCGTGTTTCAATCAATCGGAACTCTGGACCACCACAGCTATTATTACGCTCCCTGAATTTACATCAACTTTTGAACGAACCCAGAACTTTCTTTAGCAATAGTAGTTGTTCAGACTTATTTATAATAGCGGTTGTCCAACTTTTGAAGCCACTGAGAAGTCGTGCCGCGTTCAACTTCTACTGCGAGCTGCTGATTTGATTCCTATTAAAAGACTTTAGACAAAAATGATTTTTAACTTAGAATAAGGAAAGATATCAAATCTCGATTCAAATTAGAAAAATCACAGCGGTTGGATTCACGTGAGAAATTTCCGTCGCTGACTCATTTTGATACCGTCAACTGGGGTGACTTTGCCCAATTTAAAACTTCAAGTTGCTAATTTTCCCATAACCCATTTTCTGATATCTTAGATAAAATTTGTACCTTTGGAAGGTGGTTCGTAGATGTGATTTATATAGTTATTTGGTTTTTATATCATTCCCCCTCGTTTAAAAAAAAGAAATACGGGTGGGCAAAGGCACCTAGTGACGTGGGGTCACTTTGCCCACCAGATGTTTTTTTCGTATATCGAAGCTGTAAATAAAAGATGGGCGAATCCACCTCTTCAGGGTGTTAAAAGAGCCACAGTAAACGCAAAAATTGTTCAAAAATCGTTTTTTCCCCCAAAATACATAAAATTAATGCAAATCTTGGACAAATAATGCTAAAAAGTTTTAAAAACGTGGGCAAAAAAGATGAATTCTGAAAATAAAGAACAGTTCACCAAGAAATAAGTGCCAAAAAGAATCTATCAAGAACTACGTGCAAAAAAAATTTTCAAAGCCGTCTGTAAAGTGAAAAGCTTGTCCGTTTTCAGTGGGCGGAGTAGGCTTGAGAACAATGTCGTCTCGTGAAAAGCTGGCTTCATCTGCCACCTAAGGAAAATTGAACGATTTTCCCTTATCCTCTTGGTTCTCATGTACGAGACATCACAATCTCCATCACTACATTCATTAGTAATTTTCGCCATAAAATGCTTTACAGCTTTTACCCCAGGATTTTCACCACAATGAATTCATCTTTTATGAAAGTAATCGGTTCGTGGTAATTGGTGGAATCAGTCTCTTCTCCCTCCTCCTCCATTTCAGAAAAAAATCTTTTTGGCTTTTAGTATTGACCTAAACATCTTGATAAATTACCAAAAAAAAAAACTCTTATTACGATGTAACACTTTAAATAACAGGTGGGCAAAGTGACCCCAATTTTCCTGAAAATCATGGGCGACATTGTCCAGTCAAATGACAATCAACAGATTGGGTGCAGGAACGAAGTTCCAAGTCGATTATATTCTTCATTACATTTACTAATAATAATAATAACTGATGAAACTCACTTTGTTTTTGTAGATCTAATTTGAAGAGCTGTAATTTTCATGGAAAACACACTTCACAAATGACACAGAAGATTGGTAATAACTGGGGCTCGACCGATGGCACTTTTTGGCCGATGGGCCGATGCCGATTGTTGGCCGATTGTTCCGAGGTCGGCCGATGGCCGATTATTTTCCTCTTCCATCGGCCGATGGAAAAAAATCGCTTTTAACCATTATGCTTATCAAAAATGTCATAAATCATTTATTTATTTTAATGTGTATAAAAACATAAATGCATTATTCAAGCACCATAAAACTGTTACTGTTTGGAGGAAGTTTACATAATAATTAAAACTAAAAGAATCACTCGCGATTCTAGTAAAGTAATTAAACTATTTGGTGGTAATAAAATAGCTATGTCAGAGGATTTTTAATTATTTTTTCTTATCCTTTCAAAAAAAGTCAACTACTATTGGATCGGATCAGGTCTCCTTCCCTTTCCTCCAACATCTACTCTACAAATGACAAGTGCAGCTGCCTTTATTTTCTTATTTTTGTTTTCATGGGGAGGAATGTAAATGTTATAATACAGGCTAACATATAATGTGGGTTTGTATCTAACAAAATTGTCAACACTCCTCGGATTTTTTTCTTAATTTTTCCCCCGTTTTTGAAAGAAAAGCGGGAACGATTCTGTTTATTTTTTATTATAAAAATTATTTTAACTAAAAATAGCTCTTTTTATAAAATAAAAATAAAATATTAAAAAGTTTCGCTCGCAGTAAACCCTCCCTCCCCCCCCCCCCCAATTTTCATAGCCAAGAAATACTCAATACTACTTCAAGAACAGACGTGAGATTTTCTTGTCATTGCCAATGAATGAAGGGGTCGTCTTAAGAAACAATCTTATTAGCTTTTTTTCTTGTGAGTTCAAAATTACACTAAAATACCCGACATATTCTTTATATTTTTATGAGCACAATGTAAGGTCACCGAAATAAACCAATATTTTGTAACGTGAAAAGTATTTTGAGCACCAGCAGTTTTCTGTTGACAAATAATCTTCTGAAAAAACACGTGATCAATTATAAAAATTAAGATGTATTTTGAAAAAAAAAAATATATATATATATATATATATATATACGTTGTCAATTTTTGAAAATAAAGAAATTGTAGCATTTTTATTAAGATATTATTCCACCCTGTCTCGCGAACTCGTTTTTTAAGAATTACGTTTTTGAAAATTGCAAGTCGAACTTGAACCACATAAAATTTTGATCAATAAACATTTATACTGAAGAATTGATTCATATTTTTTACCAATATGTTCTATGTTGTAAACTAATAATAAAAGAACAAGAAATAATCGAAACTGAAAGCAGATGCCACGAGATTGTTGTACAATAGCAGAAAAACTGTCGACTGTCGTAACACGTGGCATTGAAGCAAAAAAAAAATATATATATATATATATGCTTAAAAAACGAAGTTTACACGGGGAAAAATTAAAATAACTATCGTATAAAAAAGTAAGATGTATTTTGAAAAAAATATGCATTGACCAATCTTTGAAAATAAAGAAATGATCTAGCATTTTTATTAAGATATTATTAAATCCTGTAGTGCGAACTCGCGTTTTGAGGATTCAATTTTCGAAAATTGCAAGTCAAACCTTGACACATAAAATTTCGATCAATAAACATTCATACTGGAAAATCGTTTCTTATTTTTGATCATTTTTTTTTCTATGTTGTAAACTAAAAATAAAATAATGAGAATAACCGCACACTAAAAGCAGATGCAACGAGATTGCTGCACAATTGCAAAAAAACTGTAACACGTGGCATGGAAGAAGGAGAAAAAAAAAACGGTTAAGAGAAAAAGTTTAAGTGGGTAAAATTATTATCGTACTTTCATTGAGTTGACTTTGTATTGTTTACAATTTCGGAATAATAAGAAATAGGACAAACTAAAAGCAGGTGGTAAAAAATTTTTCACAATGACATCTAATGCACTAAGTCATTACTGAGCGAAAAACGGACAAAGTGAGGCAACTAACCTAGTGCGAATAACAAATAGCACTCATAAGACGCCTCTATTACTTTTACTTTAAGGGGGGAAATACGTGTAAAAGTCTCAAAGAATTATCCCGAAGTCCTGAAAATTTCAAAGCAAAATTCCAAGTCGTTTAAAAGTTATAAGCATTTGAGCGAGCGCCCCTTTTGGAGCAGTTGAGCACTAACGCGCCTGCAAAACCAACTTCCCCTAAAACTCGAATGGATTCGTCCTTTTCTGCCATGCACAGAAGCGTCCAAAGGTCAGAACTTCGGGGTCGAACTGTACATATGAAATACGATGTCGTACAGTAAAACCTGTAAAGTTGACCATCTTTGTACGTTGGCCTGTTGTTGTCAGGAACGGAATTAGCCCTTCACCCTTTATAAGTTGACCACCTGCCTAAGTTGACCACCAAAGTGCTGCACCTCAAGTAGTCAACTTACACAGGTTTCACTGTACTTTGAAATCCAGCAGAAAAAAAAGGAATTAAAGAGAAAGAAGAAGCTTTCTTTTTAAAACCAGAAATAATAAATTATTGAGCCCTAAGCAGGGGAAGACACGATAGTTTAATTCTCAAAAAGTAAACTTACTTTCGCATGAATTTTCTCTTCCTGCTGAGCCGTCAGAGCATCCGCAAGCACTGGACTGGCAAACTTTTCAATCAGTGCCAAGCAATTCCTCCACCTTGGCACAACGCCGTACCCTTTGTCTGAGCGGGGCTGCATGAAATCAGGCCCCATGTAGTCGGAAAATTTGGAGAAAAATCGCCATCCGAGGTAGTTGATAGTGCTCCTGCAAAGCAAACACGAATGTTTACAAGATTGTGACAAAAAATATTTAAATTTTTTATACAGCTTATTGAGGCAGATCCGTCTTTTCAACTTTTTTCAGGGGGAGGAGTGAAAGAACATATTCCCGATACATATATATTGTACTATTTATATATTTATATACAGTAAATCCCCGTTAAACCGCTGGCGGGGGACATGTTTGGCACCCGCGTTATAACATAACCGCGATAACTTAATTTTTCTTCTATTGTATAATTGTTTCTTTCCTTGTTTGCTGCCATTTTATTCGCTGTAATGGCTGTGCAAGAAGCACACTGCCCAACTGAGGGGTTTGTCTATCGAGTGATAGGTTATTCAAATTAAATTTTTCTGCTCTTTGAGACTCCCTAAGCTAAAACCAAATCAACCACAACAAAAACTTGTGTTCTGAGAAAATGCGCGCTTAAAAATCTTGTTAAATTATCAACATGAGATTATGAAGAGGGAGAGATTCTTAGAAAAAAGTAGATTCGTGTGGAAGGGGAGGAACGCACTTTTCAAAGAAACAATGTTTTAAGCCTTTATACACTCTCACGGACTTTTCTCCACCAGGCCCCTACCTGTTAGCAAAGTGCGAGCACGTTGTGTTTGAATATTGTGTTTCAATCTTTGTGTTTGAATCTAGTGTTTCAATCTTTGTGTTTGAATCTAGTGTTTCAATCTTTGTATTTGAATCTAGTGTTTCAATCTTTGTATTTGAATCTAGTGTTTCAATCTTTGTGTTTGAATCTAGTGTTTCAATATTTGTGTTTGAATCTAGTGTTTCAATCGGCACAATCAATTTCCGAGGCCTTAGGATTGCTTACGCACGGGGAGAGGTAGTGGGGTCTACGGATTTTACATGCACATATCCCCAAGTATACATGGTGGTCTTCAGTGGGCATCGAACTCGCGACCTTCCAGGTGGAACTCCGACGTGCTAACCACTAGGCTACAACGGCCCTACTCTCACGGACTGGAGAACATGTTCACTTTTCAAAAATTTCAAAGCTTCTGGAATGCAAAGGGTAGTTTCTAATGAGAAAGGGTGGCTTAAACGTCGGGGAACATGATAGTAACTGCGTTATACCCGATTCCGCGGTATACTGAGGCGAGGTATTACGGGGTTTTACTGTATAGATACAGGGGGTGTATTTATGAATGAGCCAGTCTGTGCTTGAGCACAGGATGGAAAAATTTTGGAGGCGGCAATTTCGTATTTTAAGTTGAGTTAAAAGATTTTTAGAAAAGAGAGGGAGTAATTAAAATTCATTCAAGCCATTACTATATATCCTTGGTCTGCCTAAAAAGAGCTTGTATCAGCTACAACAGTCAATAATAAAGCAATATAAACTGATACAAATGTCCAGGTACCTATTTAGGTGAAAAAGGTTATTCTGGTTTATGTAAAGTAAATCTTGTTAGAGTACTCGAGAAGACGGAAGAGTCTAAATTTGTCTTGTGTCTTTTTTAGCCTACTTTCCCGTAAAAGTAAAAAAAATAATAATAAAGCATGAAAGAAGGCTTAATGTATCGTGAAAATATCGTTAGAAATGAAGAAAAGTCAAAAATAAGTGAAGTAATTAAATAAAGATTGAAAAATAAAAAATTTGAAAGTAGGGTATTGAGATGGGGAAAAAGTGTGTCTGTCGGTCTGTCTGTCGGTCTGTTCTCCCCTAATAACTTGATTTGAACAATTTTTTGCTCAATTTTGAACAGTTCAAAAGTTTTTAACCTTAGCGCCTATGGGCGAAAATGAAGCAAATTATGTAAACTCTGGGTACAAGATCCAAGTTCTAATGAACAAGCTCACTGGAAGAAGTTCTTGGCGTGAAATATTGATTTGAACAATTTTTGTTCATTTTTGAACAGTTCAAAAAAAATAACATATTGTCTACAGGGAAATTTCAATCCTATATAAATCCTGATCTAACGGACCGATTTGCTTGGAACAAACTTTATCGGAAAGCTCTTATAACGTAGAACATGTACAGATAGAATGTTCATCCAGAACTAACGAGCCTATTTTCCTATAAAATTTTTTGATCGAGATTTTCAAGAATATTTTTGAATTAATGAATGATTAAATCAATAAGCAAAAGAATGAATTAATAACTGAGTGAATAAATACATGAATGACTGAATAAATGAATGATTGAATGAATATGTATTAACCGTTGAAAAAGGTATATCTGAAGCAATTAAGAACTTAAGCTAAACGAGAAAGAGAGAGAGCTAGAATATAAATTTGAAGCTGGTGTATACGGAAAAGTAGGCTCGTATAGTTCTAGACGGAACTTCTTGTTTTTTTTTTTGTTTTTTTTTCAAAATGCCACCCAAAACTGTTTAAACTGAAACAAAAAAGGCTTATTTAAACAGCTAAAAGAAATTGACATAGTATTTATGTCGATCTCCATGGGATACCAAATTCTTAGTCTGGAAAGAAAATGGAAAGAAGGCAAGCAAAAGATGTGGATGAATGAATATCTCGGCCGCCAAAGAATTTTTTGAATCATGCATTGGTCACCTTGAAGAACTTAAAAGTGTTATCAGGAAAACCAATCTTAATCTATAAAAATAAATAAACCTGGCGTTTGGGGAGGAATAGCGTGCGCTCCATGTGAAGAAAAACAAGAAGTTCCGTCTAGAACTATACGAGCCTACTTTCCCGTTTACAACAGCTTCAAATTTGTAATCTACCTATCTCTCTCTCTCCCTTTCTCGTTTAGCTCTAGTTCTTAATTGCTTCAAATATACCTTTTTCAACGGTTAATACATATTCATTCAATCGTTCATTTATTCAGTCATTCATGTATTTATTCAGTCATTCATGTATTTATTCACTCATTTAATCATTCATTCATTCTTTTGCTTATTCATTTAATCATTCATTAATTCAAAAGTATTCTTCAAAATCTCGATCAAAATATTTCATAGGAAAATAGGCTCGTTAGTTCTGGATGAACTTTCTATCTGTACATGTTCTACGTCATAAGAGCTTTCCGATAAAGTTTGTTAAAAACAAATCGGTCCGTTAGATCGGGATTTACATAGGATTGAAAATTCCCCGTAGGCGCTATGTCAATTTTTTTTGAACTGCTCAAAAATGAACAAAAACTGTTCAAATCAATATTTCACGCCAAGAACTTCTTTCAGTGAGCTTGTTCATGGGAACTTGGATCTTGTACCCCGAGTTTACATCATTTGCTTCATTTTCGCCCATAGTCGCTAATGTTAGAATTTTTTGAACTGTTCAAAATTGAACGAAAAATTGTTCAAATCAAAAAGTAAAATATGGAAATGAGATGTCCTCGCCGAGATCTTTCGAATGCAAAGAGAATTTTTCGAATCGGACAATTCGTTCAAAAGTTATTAAGGGGGGACAGACCGACAGACACATTTTCCCCCCATTCCAAAATCCTACTTTCAAATTTTTTATTTTTCAATCTTTATTTAATTACTTAATTTTTTTTAGACTTTTCTTGATTTCTAACGATATTTTCACGATACATTAAGCCTTCTTTCATGCTTTTTTATTATTTTTTTTACTTTTACGGGAAAGTAGGTTAAAACAGACCTTCCACAATTCAATTGTGTTTCTCAATTCAATCTTTTGGTTTAGTTTCCTCTAATATATATAGATGGCAGCACCAAAAGTGACTAGTTCAAGACGGCACTCGATCTTGTTTGAAAAAATGCTTTAATCAAAACTTGTAATGAATTTCATTGAAATGAAAAAAAAAGGGTTAAATTTGCAAATTTAATAGTAAATTTAAATCTAATTGTTTTATTTAATTGTTTTTATGCCTTTAAAATATGGTAAGTTTTTAACGAGCTTTGGAGAAAATAACGTTTTGTATTTAATTGTATTCGTTTATGTAATATTTTTCACTTTTGTCCATGCCTTAAATAATTTATCAATGTGTCACAAATCCAGGAAAACTTTCAAACAACACGCTTGGGGGCTTTGTATCTATATATAAGTAGGCAAAGACCAAACAATCAAGTATCATTTTCTTCCACTGGCGGCTCCAGGGGGGGGGGGGGGAGGTACGACGGTACGGCAGTACCCCCTGTTCTTACTTGAAAAAGGGGGCGCCAAATCGTACATTATGTGGGATTTCTCCGAAATTTGAATTTTTTTCCAAAATTGAAAATTGTCAAATCTACTGAAGTTTTCGAAAAAAAATGCTAAAAATTGAAAACACAGATCTAGAGGAGCGGTTCTCCCAGGTATCGCGCTCCACACTGTTAGCTTTCCAAGAAGTCTTCACAGCCCCTAAACCATCCGAGGAGAAAATCAGGAAGATTGCCTTGTTTTGCAACGAAGAATACTCCACTTTAAGTGGAGAAATAAAGCTCCCGAGAAGTGATCCAAGCTTTGGACAGGCAAAAAGGTTTCCAATTCTACTGGAATGTTTAAAGTCTGCTTCAACTGCTGAGTCATTCCCGAAAATCAAATCAATTGTCTCATCTTTCCTGGCAATTTCTGTATCTACTGCCAGTGTGGAAAGAACTTTCACCAAACTGGCCCTCGCTAAGACAAAAATAAGGAACATTATGTCTCAAGAAAGACTCGAAACATTGATCCATATGTGTATTAAGCAGAAACGCTGCAAAAATATCAATATTGACAAGTGTATTCATAAATTTAAATCTTATGGGTCTCTTAGGCTCCTCCTGTAAATATTGTAAATAAACTCCTTTCTTACTCATAAAAAAAATTGCAGTGATTGGTGGGGGGGATACGGGTGGTTGGAGTCAAGCTATCCTGAAGTACCCCCTGTTGAAAAACACTGGAGTCGCCAGTGTTTTCTTCTCTGTTTGTCAAACGATTTTCTTCTTTTTTTTATGTAGTAGCTATTGATGAGTTTTAGCCTTATCAATAAACAATTTTGAAAATAATCGTTTTTTAGTGTGATCACCGTAAGTTGTCGCGGCAGGTGTGGGTTCAAGGTCACATGCGGTTTCTAAAACTGGACAATCAGCAGCATAGAATCTGAGGATAAAATGAGCGTTTTCTCTTTATGACTTGGAAAAAAAAAACGTGTAAATGAAATTTGCCATTTTAGGAAAACGTATAAACGAATTTATTTAACATTAATTTGAAAGGATTTCACCAGGGCCGTTCAAAAAAACGTATGAATGATACAAACGTATAAACAAGAAACGTATAAACGGTGCTCCACTGTATTTATAACTCTAAGAAGAAATGTCAAAAAGAAAGCAAAAGAAAGAATGTAATCCATCAAATAAATGTCAAAGAAACACAATACTAATCTAAAGGTGTCAGCTAATCCATTTCCAAAAAATATGTATAATTAAACATCCAGTACAAGTCAAAAAAAATTATTCAAATTAAAATACAATTTGAAGCTAGCAATGTCTAATATAATGCAAACTGAAATAATAAGTGTGATGACGTATTATTTTACTTCGAATCAGTGTTTTGTAATTTGATTTTCATTAGCGTTTTGCACTAAAGATTTAATTGAAAGCAAGTGTATGTATATATAATTTATTCAATAATAATAGGGTGGCATGGAAATTTTTATTTCTATTTCCTTTGCGGGAAGAATGCAGAAAGAGGAAAATTATGTATGTGCCTCAAATGCATTAAATTAAATAACTTACGCAGTGGTCAATTCACCACTAGAGGGACTCATGAGCGATCATCGTTGTCACGTGATATCCGCTCTTTGTTTACTAAGATTTTCAATTTTGTTCTGCGTGGAGTCCACTAGGCAAAATGAGTTATCTTAAAACTAATTAGAGTATTTTCAATTATATTAGACTTTTCTAATTATAATCCAGTATTTACATTTAATTTAATCATTATGAAAGAAATTTATTAATTATTACAATACTTATAGTGTTTTATTTAATGTTAATTTAATGTAATGTGGAAGAACTTTATTTAGACCTAGTTTTTATTAAATTTGTCGAACTCGAATTAAAGCGATGGTGCGGCTTTCTTTGTTTACATAGCTTTAATAGCTGTCAGGTTACCAATGACGTTGCTTGAATTGCCTCCATTGAAATGCAAAAAAAAAAAAAAAACTGCTGTCAAGCAGAAAAACTAAAATGTTTAAAAAATCTGTAAACTTTGGAGGCTGAACCTGGGAAAAATTTAATGAATTACGGTCGAATTTCGACCCCTGCATGAACTCTAGTACTAATGAAAGACTTCTAGAGTCAGCTTTCAGAAGTTTTGTTTCGACAGGGGAAGAAGAAGAAAAACGTTACTTGCCTGAACGGTATTCCATCCAGGTGTACAATGAAGTCTCTGATCTTGGCTCGGCAGTGCAGCTGCACGGCGAAAGGGCGGACCAGACCTGTTGCCACCTGGATCATTGGAATGATGGTCTTCCAGTCTGCCTGGAAATGAACGATCAACAGTTTGTATCCATGTGCTGGTTGTTTAACCCTCTCATGCATGAAAGCCTCATATGAGGTGGCATAAATTTTTGCTTCAAATTTTCATGCAGATTCGTTTCTGTGTTGCCATTTCCATGTCGTCCTCATCTAGACAAACCAAACATTTCTTGGAAACCACAAAGAGTTTCATAGGGTATTCAAGATAGTTAAAGGATTAGGATATCTTTAGGGGTCCATGGAGGATTCAAGAACGAAGAGAAAATCTCTGTTTCGAATCAAAATCTGTTTAGTTATTTTGAAGCTTGTATTACATTACTGGGAAGTTTGGTGTTATTTTACAGCCTTCTTATTCCTTATAAATGAATTTCAAAATATTCAGTTTTTGCATGATTATTATTCTCTTGAATAAATATGGCAAAAAAAACATAAAACGGGTTCATAGAAAAACACGAATGTTTGAATATACAGGACAAAATTTTAAAAAGTAAATTATTACACAACAATTCCTGGATATTCAATTAGTTTGCAGCATTTGAATTTTTTGTTATAACACAAATAAATACATGCATGCATGAGAGGGTTAACACAACAATTCTTGGATACTCAATTAGTTTGCAGCATTTGAATTTTTTGTTATAACACAAATAAATACATGCATGCATGAGAGGGTTAACACAACAATTCCTGGATACTCAATTAGTTTGCAGCATTTGAATTTTTTGTTATAACACAAATAAATACATGCATGCATGAGAAGGTTAACACATGGCTTTTAGAAGAACTGATATGTCCTTCCTTAGTGTGTTTTTAATCTAATTAGTTTCCTATAGTAATCATTTTTTTTTTTTTTTTTTGCAAAATGACCAAGAATGAGTTAATACCTACTTCTTAAATGTATTAATGTGTTTTTAAACTAAGTTGAGAAATGAAGAATTAGGTTTCTTTTCCAGTTTTTTAATGACTAGCAATTAATAAATCGTAGTTATTAAAAGTATTTAATGACTAGGATTCATTAATCCTAGTCATCAATAATTATACTAGTCCAGAGGAAGATTTTAAAATTGACCTATCCTTCCCTTAATGTGTTTTTAACCTAATTAGTTTTATATAGTAATCAATAATATTTGCAAAAGAACTTCTTTTTCTTTGAAAAATGACCAAGAATTAAAAAATACTTCGTGAATGTATTAATGTATTTTCAAACTAATTAGTTGTGCAATAATGAATTAGATTTCCTTCTTTTTTAATGATTAGGAACTACTAAATCCTAGTCACTAAAAGGATTTAATGTCTAGGATTGAGGGGTGGCTTTTAGTATTGATATATCTTTTCTTAAAGTGTTCTTAATCTAATTAGTTTTATATAGAAATCCATAACTTTACAAATGAACTTTTTTTTTTTGCAAAATGACCAAGAATAAATAAATACTTCGAGAATGTATTAATGTATTTCCAAGCTAATTAGTTGTGAAATGATGAATTAGGTTTTCCTTCTTTTTTAATGACTAGGAACTAATAAATCCTAGTCATTAAAAGGATTTAATGTCTAGGAATGAGGAGTGGCTTTTAGTTATTAATATATCCTTCCTTAAAGTGCTCTTATTTAATTAGTTTTATATAGAAATCAATAACTTTACAAATGACCTTTTTTTTTTTTTTTTGCAAAATGACCAAGACCTAATAAATACTTCTTGAATGTATTAATATATTTTCAAACAAATTAGTTGTGCAATAATTAATTAGTTTGTCTTTCGTTTTTTAATTATTAGGAACTAATAAATCCTACTAAAATGCATTTTTGAAAACTAGTACAGCTTCGATTTAACGATTTCCTCAAATTAGTACAACTTTGATTTCACTATTTCCTCAAATTAGCATTCGATTTTAAATATTGAACCGGATTTGATAAATATTATGTTCCCCGATTGAACGATATCCTTTATTTAGAGATATTATTTAACATTCCCAAAGACAGTCGTTAAATGGAGTTTTAATTAGTAATCTGGGAATGAGCTATGATCTGATAATAAGCTTACAAGCACAGGGTGAGTTTTTTAATATTTTTTCGGAGACTGATAAGCTTTAATCAACTTCCCTTAAATATATTTTTTATCTAATTCAGTTATGTAATAATGAGAGTTCTATATTGATTAGCCCCTTAACTGGTTAATTTTTTTACCACAAATGTTTCTGAAAAAAGCATATCTTTTTATTGTATTAATTAAAGTCCTAACTTGGTACAAAAGGAAAATGAAAGAATTTTCCAAAAATTTCATAAATAATGAATTTAAGCAATTTTTTTTATTTTATAACTTTGAAACACAACTTTTCAATCTATGACTCTTTTCAATCTATTAATAATACGGGCAACTTTCAATGATACGAGCAACTTTCAAAAATACGGGCAACTTTCAATGATACGAGCAACTTTCAAAAATACGGGCAACTTTCAATGATACGAGCAACTTTCAAAAATACGGGCAACTTTCAATGCCCGCACGCTGTACGGGCAAAGCGGTTGGGACCAATTTTGGGTAGCCCGTACGTCGTACGGACAAACCAGTTAAGGGGTTAATAACTATTCACGCAACTTTGAGAAACCCAGTAGTTTGAAAGTTAGACCGTTCAGCTCACCAAATAATCACGTGATTGTTGTTAGCAAAGCTTCATATCGACAGCGTAAAACTAACCCGTATGCTCCGTCCAGTTCATCTTTGATGTGATATTACAGCAAAGGAACTATCCTATAGCACTACTTACCTCAGGAATGAGCCTCTGTAACTCATCGAATGTGTCTTCTGGAGGAATGAGATCCACCGAGTCGCAGTTGGTATCTGTAGACTACAGAAAAAAAAACGCCATGTGAAAATATTGCACTCACTTCTTCATAACGTTTTTAAAGTTATTTACCCAGAGTCACAAGTTTTATCTTAAATTATTTATATTGGAAGTTTCTAATTAACAAACAGCGGAGTTTTTATGAAATTATGTATTTTAGTAATTATGTAGTTTGTATGAAATTATTGGCTTCGTTTTGCCTTTAAGACTACATTTTTGTTCCATTATACATATTTTTTCACGTGCACATACCTTTCTTAAAGAATTGGATTTGTGGTGAGATATACTATGAAAATACCATGAGTAAATATAGAGAGTATGAGTGGTTATTAAAAGAGAAAGGCGTTTGAAAGTTATTGGATTGTCTGGCTGCCCTTATGTCAAAGTACTTCATGTCGATGACTCGGTTATAAATATACAAGAGTTAAACGTCTTAAACGGGTACTTTTTAAGCGGGTTTTACTGTACATCAGGGCTCGAAAAATCTAAAAAGTTTCACGTGCCCTACCGGGCATGTTTGTCTAAAAAATGCATGCTCGAACAAAATTTTTACTCGTACATGCCCAGTTGTTTTATTGCAAATTAATAAAAACATTTCAGTTTGTCGTATAGCATTAATCATACAGAAAATTAAATTAAGAGCTTTATATCTGAATCAAGAATTATTTTAACGTTAATCCAAATCATTAAAAGATTACATTACGAACAAAATATTACACGGTAAGTCGCTACAAGTCAAAATTTGAAAAATTTAAATTGTATTACCAATTTTATTGCTGACATGCATGTCAATTTTGGCTCCGGTAAGGATACGGCGATTTTTCAATAAAATGCGAAAAAATGAAGTTTTGGAAAGAAATATTAATTGAAGAAACACTTACTACCCTTACATGCCCTACCGGGCATGTAAAGGCAGAAAATTTATGCCCGATCGGAATTTTTACATGACCTGGGCATTGTGGGCAATATAATTTTTGAGCCCTGTCGTACATGTACCTGACCTTGGAGCTAAAAACCTGACCTTGGGTATATCAAAGCAGAATTCCAGGTTAACGTTCTAAGTTCGAGCTCATTTTTTTCTACGGCAACACTAACGAAAAAGTATCAAAATCCGAACGGGGATATCGTGCCGAACAATTTTTGAAATTTTTATTATTTTTTTTGTAATCTGACATCACAACGAGCGTAGGTTCCCTGCAAGGGGTTCCTGATGGGGGGGAGGGGGGAAATCCCTGACTTTTCCAGGTTTTTGTCAAAAATTTACGTTTTTTCCTGACTTTTCCCCGACCCTTGCAAAGGATATCATTTTCCGAGATTTGCCCAGGTTTTCCGTGATTTCCAGGTGGAGTATGAACCCTGATTCAAAAAGTATTAGTAGGTCTAAATACTTGGTTCATCAAATAAATTTTGATCATTGATTTTCATCTGATCTTTATGTTAATGCATTTTCATATATTTTAGGGAAAATCGAAAACTCGACTTTTCGTTGTTATTCTGGAAACGCATTTTCGAAGAAAAGAATACCCCATCTTTTTGGGTAAACACTTACCTGTTCCACCTGTGCGAAGTAGGCCTCCACACCCAAAATGTCCGACACTTCCGAGTCCACCCTCGCCTCAGACGATCCCAGCCGGAGGAACTGAATCCGCATTCCATCCCGAAGAAGAACGTCGCTGCGGATGTCTTCGGCTGTGCGCATGGATTCTCTAGGACCTCCTGGAGACAGCTGACAGAAGGTAAACCCCAAAGATTAAGCCCGTACAATACAAAAGAACACAACAGATACAAAAGAACACAACAGATACAAAAGAACACAACAGAAACATGTCACAAAGCTGTATTTTATATCTGGGAATGAGTAATCCAGAAAGATTTAAACCCCAAAGATTAAGCCCGTACAATACAAAAGAACACAACAGATACAAAAGAACACAACAGATACAAAAGAACACAACAGAAACATGTCACAAAGCTGTATTTTATATCTGGGAATGAGTAATCCAGAAAGATTTAAACTTTTCTCTAACAATGTAGAACTAATGCCCATAATTTTCTTCTTCCATTGCACAGCATGGTTTGACTGTTTTCATAATGCAAAGCAAAAGAATACATAGTGAACCCAAAGCAAAACTTAAACAAATCCAAAGGACCTTTGGGTATGTAGAATAGAAAGATTTGAAACTTTCTTGCTTTGTCTAATATTAGAGGAATCTCGGTCATCCCTTGAGTTCTCCCCTTCCATTGCACAACATAAACTGACCCTTATTAAGTCTCAAAATTGCTCCAGGTATTGAGCAACAAGAGTCTCAGCAACTTTTCTAGACATTGGCCATCCTTTGAAAATGCGTAAATTTAAAATAAATAAATCAGAATCCTTCATATGTCTTGATAAGTAATAAAAAAATGATTTAAAACTTTCTGTCCTTTAACATTATGAACCTATACGTCGTCAATGTTCCACTTCCATTGCACAACATGACTTACTCGTGTTACACCTAAAATTTACAGAACGCAGTTTGAATGTAAAATGAAACGTAGTAAACATAACAAAAAGACGTTTTACGTATCTTTTGATTTGTAAAACATAAATGTTTGAAACTATCTTGCTTTGTTTAACACTAGAAAAATATTGGTCAAATGTTGAGTTTCTGAGCAAACAAATGGACTAATGCCACAGAAACAGGCTAGTTTCGCTTCGTGGCTTCATTTCTCGAGCTGGAGAAAAGATTCCTCTTAATTTATAAATTCGTTCATGCAGTTTTTACCGCGTGTTTGCGTTTTACCAGCTTTATCCGTGGCATTGCCTAAATTGCATTCCCTGAATTGCTTAACGATCACAGACAGCTCTACAATCCAAAACATTTGACATGATTCACCTTGACGAGATACGATCCAGGTACCTGAAGATCCGGCACCACCTCCATCCCAAACGCTACAGGAACATCCAGTAGCGTCAGGGGAGGATCACCGTAAAAGCTGTTAATCCCTGATCATTTCCCAACGTCGAAAGTGGTCATCAAGCGTCTGACCAACTCTTCTAGACATTGGCCTTCCTTTGAAAAGCCTAGGAAAATAAATTCAAAACTACGTGTTTACTTTTTACCTATTTTACCCCTTGTATTTTCAGAACTGTGTTAGTCGAATTGCTTAATAATATGACCAAGAGTTACATTCCATGTATATTTGACATGATTCACCTTGACGAGATACGATCCGGGTATCTGATTATCCGGCACTACTTCCATCCGAAACGCCACAGTGACATCTACCAGCGTCAGAGCAGTGAGCCTCTGTTCCAGAGTTAGAGGAGGATCATCGTAGAAATTTTCAATCACTGGCCATTTTCCAACGTCGAAAGTGGCCATCAAGCGTCTAACCAACTCTTCTGGACTTTGGCCCTCCTTTGAAAAGCCTGCGAAGGACCAATTCTAATTAACTTAATGTATTTATAGTAAATAATGTGCAAAAGGACACACACACACACACACACGCACACAAATAAGGGTCAAGTGCTGAAAAAGATCATGAATTAACGCACATAAAAAACTTTAAAGTGGTAAAATTTTCTTAATGGCATCACTACAGATCTTCATGTACAAATTATTCTCAAGTGTATTACTTTCAAATATTTGCGTTAAATTTCTCACCACAAATTTGTGTCTTAATGGTATTATCATTCTTGGAATTATCGACAGTTTTTCAACAAAAATTTATTATTTATAACTTGATATATAGGAGTTGAAATAAATATTGAAGATGGTTATTGTCATGGAATTTGCTTTGCCTTATTGT
This sequence comes from Octonoba sinensis, assembly GCA_038502835.1. NCBI lineage: Eukaryota > Metazoa > Arthropoda > Arachnida > Araneae > Uloboridae > Octonoba > Octonoba sinensis. Next base: position 9,702,197 of record CM076604.1, read on the forward strand.
AATTAACACCGATTACTTCTTAATTACTACGTCATTGGTTAAAAGGACACTGGTTGCCAGTCTATATGTATGAGCTGAAATTAGTATTTAAAGTAGTTATTACCTAGGAATTTCCTCTGCGTTATTGTTATTAACACCGATTGCTTCTTAATGCCTACGTCATTGGTTAAAATGACTCCGGTTGACAGTCCATATGTATGAGCTGAAATAAGTATTTAGGGTGGTTATAACCTTTGGAATTTCCACTGTGTTATTCTATTTCACACCATTATGCATACATCTTTAGTTGAAATACCATTGACTGAATAACCATGATTTGTCAAATGAAAAGTGGCTTGAAAGGAGCAGAAAAACTTGCTGTGTCCTACATCTATAGCAACATGGAAGGGGACGCCAAGAACGTATTAAGTGACCTTTGGAAGAGTAAAAAATATTTTTTTCCCCCATACACACAAATGGACGAATATCTGTAATTCTCTCACTTCAAAAACTTCTGATAATTTTACTATACTTTTACGCATTAGTGTAATGCATTGGCTACACTAAGGATTTGTAACAAGAGTAAAGAGAAATATACTTAAATGAGAGACATTCGCTTTGCACATATATTCAAAATGCGTAAAAGCGACGTTAAAGGATGCAAATAAAGGGTTAAAACAGGCAGACCGGTTTCCAGGGCAATCAGCCTCCTTCGTTAGTGCCGGAAGTTAAAAAAAATACTTACCAAAATCCATACAAGCGGAGTACAAAGCCTTCACGGAGTCTAGGTCTTGTAATCCATTACTTTCTCTAGATTCTAAAAGTCCTGTTAAATAAAAATATTCACGTTAGAAATAATGTACACTGATTGCGAATTAAAAAGAAAGAATCTGATGCGTGCGCCAGATGATTTTCTTGAAAATCTATTGAAATAGGTACATTTTTCAACAATAAATAAATTTTTAAAAAATAGAAGCATGATACAGGCGAGTAAAAAGTTAAATTTACTTTTATACATATATTTTTTAAATTTACATTTTTAGCTACTTTCATAACTGGTTCAAAATTAGGAGGCCCCCCTAAGCCAAGTCGTACTTAAACCCTTGTGGAGCTCATCAATATACCGAAGATGTTTTCTTGTCTGTCTTAATTCCTGGTCGCTCTGAGAGGAGAGCTTGGATTTCCAAGTGGCATTAGCAACAACACTTATGTAAAATAGACACAAAAGTATAATTTACATGAAAATATAACATTTATTGTCTTCTTAAAAGATAGGAAATACTTTAAACCTTAAGAGTTTACAATAACCTCTGAATACAAAATATGTGGGGAAATTGTAAACACCTAACTTGCACATGAAAAATAACAGGGAAGATGAAATTCATAACCAAATGTTTTTAGCATCATTCCATTTGACAACTAAAAGTAATTGAAACCGCTTACTTCACATTTCTAGCTGAGCTGGAGAGGAAAATGTGAGATCGTTAAATTTTGTTAAACAACTTTTCTCAGCCTATCAGTTTCAAACCACGTTGATGCTTCCACAGTTGTTTCGAAACATAGGAAACTCTTTTCATGCCTTCCCTATATTACCAATTCAGAACTCGAACGCAGTTAACTTTTCAACACCACCAGAAGTGCAGTTATGAAACTTGTTTACAATCACCCTAACTGAACATAACTTGAGAAATACATAATTTACGAACAGATGAATGAAATCTACTAAAAATAAATATTAATAGGCAACTTACTCTTGGCAGAAAAATACACGACATCAGCAGAACTCTTATCCACGGATTCAGTCTGCCCAGGAGCTCTACCGTACCGACCACATGTAAAGTCGTAAAAGTTGGAGCAGGCATCTGACTTTGCATCCATCAGAGATAATATTTGACCGGCTGCAATAAGGAATCTCGTGTCAAGATTTAACCTCTTAACTGCCGCGGGCGTATATATACGCCTCGTTATTGCGATGCGTTAACTGCCCCGGGCGTATATATATGCCTCCCCGGAGAGCGATTTCCAATGCCTCGGCTGTAATTTTACTGATAGCAACACAAGGCAAAGAATCGCACTTCGGGAAGACGTATATATATATAGCTTTCCGAAGTGCGATTTCCAAAACCTCGCGTGTATTTTTACTAATAACAACAGAAGGTAAATAATCGCACTTTGGGAACGCGTATATATACGCCCGGGGACAGTTAACGCATCGCCATAGCGAAGCGTAAATATACGTCCGTGGCAATTAAGGGGTTAAGACGTAGTGATAACGAATGTATACAGGAAACTTTTAACATAACTAAATGCTTAATTTAGAACTTGTACAGTTTTTCGAATTTCCTACTCTATGACTTATTTTATGGAGCTATAATATGCTATTTTTACAACAGCCGCGGCCTTCACAAAATATGTTTGTTTTCACAAAAACACTTGTCGCAACATGACTAACAGTTGCTAGTATTTTTAGAAAACATATTTCTGTGTATGACACTTAGGTACAGTTCGCTTACGAAGTTCTGGCACTTGGACGCTTCTGCACATGGCAGAAAAGATCGAATCCATTCGAGTTTTAGGGAAGTTCGTTTCGCACGTGCGATCAATAGCACGCGAATCAGAATGTTTTCTTCTATGTTTGTTGAAATAAGCTAAATTTATAAACTGGCATATAGCATGAGTTTGTAAGAAATCAAGTTTGCTAAACGATTATATAACTAAAACAGAGTGTAGCACATTCCTAATAACAACAGTTTGTCCCTTGAACTTGAATGGATTATTCTCGGCACTCTGCCGGTCAGAGTTCCTTTTTTGGTGGTAGAACCTGTACACAGAAAAATATTATTAACCACTTAACGCGTTCGCCCGTGTCTGACACTGGCGAAAGTTACCGGCAAATTTGCACATGCCCGTGTCTGACACGGGAGAAATTTACCGGCAAATTTGCACAGGCCCGTGTCTGACACGGGAGAAAGTTACCGGAAAATTTGCACATGCCCGTGTCTCACACGGGTGATCTTGTATGTCCTGTTATTTTATTTCTAATGCCCCTCTGAGATCCGTTTGCACTTTGTTTGTATAATAATTTTTTATTTAACTTTTACCCACTCCCCGTTCTCCAGTCACCCCCTACAACTGAAATTTCCAAAAGCAATTTATACTATACCAAAATATTTTTTTTACTTTAAAGAAAACTCGATCATTTTTTACCAGTTTTCCCGAAAAAAGAGCTCGTGTTCAATGGGTTAATGGCTTCAATTAAGGCTTTAAGAGATTAAAGCAAATTTTCTCGTAAAACTAAATGAAAATTTACATTAGTTTTAACGTTACACAAAATTCTAAGTCCAAAAAAAAAAAAAAAAAAAAAAAGAAAGAAAGAAAGAAGAAAAAAAAATGTATCTCAAAACGGAGTTACGTTAGCACAGGTTTTCAATATTTTGCACTATATGTCTATAATAGGAATAGTTTAAAAATTATTCCACTAAATCAAAGCAATACATCTCAGCTTTAAATCCATGTACTATTTTTTTTTTACTCCTGAAACGTGTATACTCCTGAAATACTGAATCAAACTAAACTCCCCAAACAATGAATGAACATCATCTTTCGAAGATATGAATTACGGTATTAGGTATTTCCGCAGTGCAATTAATTAATTATTTGCCTCACAATAATAATAGTAATAATAAATAAACAAATAATCAATAGTTATAGTGAATAAAATACACAATGCAAGTGGTTCATTGATTAGTTTGTCTTCATTGAGACGAATCCACAATCACGGCAAAAAATGTAACAGCAATGTAAAATGGCAAAAATTGAAAACTTTTATTTAGAACTAATGGAAAGCTTTTATCTTAAGAGCAACGCCCCTAGGCTTTTATTTAAAACTATTACTATTAACTAACTCTATACTAAACACACTTAACTAAAACTATTAACTAACTGTATTTAAAATTATAAGAAGAAACAAAAGAGTACATTTTCATTTTACATTATGGAGATTTAAAATTAACTTATTTAAAAATAAACGAAAAAAAACTAAATAATCATTTTACATTACTGACAGGAAAACATACACCGTAATTAAAAGAGCGACAGTTGTTTGTCACCCTTCTGCCAAGTCCTTTGTTAAAGCGTCTTGAAACAACCCGTCGATCAACTCTTTTCCTTTTATAATTCATTATCATTTGTCGACAGCGCAACAAGAGCTTAACAGGTCGTTTCATTTCACGATTCTTTTAAAGCTTCCATTTGTTCATTGTTATCACAACTAAAATAAATTGCAGAAGACCTCTCCACGTCCACATGCTCTAGTCTGGCGCGTCTCCAGTTTTTATTGCACCTTGATGAAATCTCGAGTGCGCGGAGCGCAGCCAGAAATGTGTTGAACTTGGACGCATGTAAATGCCAAGTGCCTCTGTGGTCCTTATGTTAGAAAAGGACCCCCCGAAGGTATTTTACAACTGATCCACAGCGTTTTAACTCCTCAGGGCTATGGAGTAGGACTGATTTTGGGGTAAAGGAGTCGGAGTCCGTTTTAAAACGTGCCGATCAAACTCCAGTTTCTTTTCTTTTTCTGTCTTTCTTTTTTTATTTGCTCAATCTATTGATGCGGGGGTGACATGTGTACGCATATATTTGTACTACATTTCAAACAAATTAACCTTTAGCTTTTTAATAAAGTGTGGACCTTTATGCAACAAAGTAAAAATTAAAAATCCACGTGACATAAGCACAAAATTTGCAAAAATTGCAGCACGTGTTTCGAGGTTACAAGGAGCCTCTTTTTTTAATAAAAAATAAATAAATGTTTAGAATTTACATAGCTTGCTTCAATTTTGCCCATAGGAGCTAATGTTAAGATTTTTTGAACTGTTCAAAGTTGAGCGAAAAATTGTTCAAGTCAAAAGTTATTAGCAGGGACAGACAGACCAACACACATCTTCCCCATCTCAAAGCCGTACTTTCAATTCTTTATTTTTCAATATTTATTTAATTACTTCACTTATTTGTGACTTTTTGTTATTTTTACGATACATTAAGTCTTTAAGTCTTCTTTCATTTTTTTTTTCTTTTACGGGAAAATAGGCTTAAAAACTAGGCGATAGTTATTTACCTAAAATCTGAAACAAAGCAGTTAAATAAACTTGATGATTGCTACATTTTTTTTAAATTATTGTAAACCTGATTGAACATAGATTGCTATTTTCTTAAAATCAGTACTAGTATTAAGACAGCCATTAAAGAAACTAAGTGATTTTATTTTGCTTAAAATCAGCAATAACATATTTAAAGAAAGACTAGTCGATTGCTATTTTCTTCACGATCAGAGAAGCTCAAGAAGAGCAGATCTGATGTAATTAAAGCAAGATCTTACTTAAAAACAGCACCAACACAGTAAGAAATGCAGTTGTGCATTTATTTCCGTGCCTTTACTATGTATAAGCTATTAGAACTAGCATTAATGTAAACCAAATTATAAAGTTTCCTTAAGTTATTTAAGATCATCTTATACCAGCAATTACAAAAATTCGTGCTTAGAAATTTAAGTAATTATTTACCTGTCTGGATGCATTCTTTAGACCAACAACCTCTTAATTTTTCTGTCAAAGCATCAGATTTGGACTCTGTTTGAAAAAAAAAAATATTGAGTGAAGGAAAAATTTTCTTTCTCCAATGATCTGACAACTTCAGATTTTTACAAAAATGTAAATCATCATCACACAATATATTCACAATTTAAAGTAGAGAAATAGTGAAACAGTTAAATAAACAAATAAAAACACACCGTCTACAGTTCGACCACGGAATTTTGACCCTTGGACGCTTCTGCGCATGTCAGAAAAGTACGAATCCATTCGAGTTTCAGGGAAATTCGTTTGGCAGACAAGTTTATTAGCATGCGAATCAGAACGCTTGCTTCTCTGCTTGTTGGAAGGAACTAAATTCATAAACTGACACATAACAACAGTTCGAAAGAAATCAAGTGGGCTAAACGAACTAAAACAAGAACGGAAACGGCACATTCCTTTTACCGGCGGTTCCTCCCTTGAACATGAATGGATTCTGCTTGACACTCTGCCAGTCACATGGCTTTCCTTGCCGGTAAAAGTACTTCCCAGGTACTTGCAAACCAGAGTAACTACTTTACTCTGGATTGCCAGGATACTTGGAATCCAAAATAACCTCTGGATTGCCAGAATTCTTACAATCCAGAATAACTACTTCCCTCTGGATTTCCAGAATACTTACATTCCAGAATAACAACTTTCTTAATTTTGCTTCCTACTTAGAAAAGGCAACTGGAGAAGACATGCCCGAAGACGGAAGGGACGCGCGGCAACTGCCAGAAGCGACAAATTGTGGCCCCATGCAGTCATTCCATGCGAAATTGAGGCAGATGATAATGTCAGATTTTCAAGTGTTGTATAAAATGCATTAAAATTACTTTACGCATTGTTTGAGAATTGTTATCGAAAATCGGTTTTTTCCAAATAAATATAGTGCAATTATTATAATGCAAAGATATGTGCGGGGCTGTTTTTCGGCTTTCCTCACACACAATCACTTTTTAACTGTGCGCTGACTAAATAGGTTGTCAATTTTCTGTTTGTAGCAAAAATTAGGAAAATGGTTTTAGTTATTAACCGGTTTCCCCGAACGAGGAGGTAATAATGTCTGTGGTTTTTTCTGTGTTTGTTTGTCCACCCAAAATTTCTCACCGGATGAATCGATTTTCATGATTCATTTTTAATCGATCGAGGATGGTTTCCCAAACGCCCCGTGCTTTCGTTTGACAATATTCGAAAAAAAGTTATGGGCAGAAATGTAGTCATTTTTATGTATATTTATTCTTTACTTTTGATTAAATGAACCGATTTTTTTTATATCGATAACGTAATTAAATTTTTAAATATCGTGCATCGATTTGACTACGATTGTTCTTTAGAAAGATCGTTATAAAAGAAAAATAGCTATGTTTCTTTTAATTGGAAAGGCTTGCCTTGATATTTTTTTGTTAAGTAACTTATTTGGTAATAAAAATAAAACTCCTTGTTAAAAAGAGTTTCTTGTCTATAAGCAGTAATATCAAAGGCAATTATAATAAGAGTTTGAGTGAAGACTTCTCAGAAACAAAATTAAATTTATTCAGTCTGCTTTAAGACTAAAATCTATTATTGACTTTTGAAAGCAATTTCAAAACGCAATTTATCATACAAATGATTATTTTTCATTGACAGTCACTCAAAGTGAGCGTGTCATTTGAGATGTTTTTTCTTTCTTTTTCTTAAATAGGAGAATTCATATGAAAAATGTATTTACAATAAAAAGAAAAGAAAATTAAAAATTTGAAAATAAAAAAAATTTGAACTGACTTCAAATTAAAAATTTGTGCTTAAAAGTGAAAAATAAATTAAATCTTTAAACAACATCGATACGAATTTTAAACATTATTTTAGAAGTTGGTGCAAAATTATGATACATTAAATCTTTTGTAATCGTAATCATGAATCAATTACAAATACAAATGGCCTAGATTTTGCAACAGTTTAAATGTATACACAATGATAATTAGACAATTTTGCGCCGGCTTCTAAACATTGTGTTTAAAAGTCGTATCGGTGTTGTTTAAAGAATTGATTTATTTTTCACTTCTTAGCGCAATTTTTAATTTGAAGTCGGTTCTATTTTTTATTTTATACTTTAAAGTACTCTGGTTTTAGTATTGATTAGCATTTAATGTTTTATAACTTACATCATTGGTTTAAACGCACAATATAACCATATATTACAGGGGAAGTAACACTTTGTAGTTGGTTATTGCTGCCATTCAGCTCTCTTTGTTGTAACGAGAAACAGTTGTTTGTACTAATTGACACTACTCTGGCAAAAAGAAAAAAAAAGAACTTTTACATAACTCAAATATCTATTGGGGATATATATGGTCGCCAACTTCGCGACATGTGGCAATAAATTTGGCTACAAAACTTTAATGTCACTAGGAAAAAAGGAAAGTTTCTAATACTGCAGTAGTCTGTGATTTCTTTCGAATTGATTTTATACGGCATTTCAATTTGTACTAGAGTAATTACTGCAGATCGGACTAGAGGATTCTTCAACGATCTTTGTTTACCTTTTGAGAGACAACTATTAGAGAAAGAGAGGGAAGCGTTTGTAAGTAAGGAGCTCCCTCATGGATTGGGTGTTTATATTTCTATTTGTGACGTAAAATGTATCGTGCGTTTCTCCATTGGAGGATTTTACGAATTAATAGGTTATTTCTTTATAATAGAAAGCTAGAAGAAAATCCCAGGTAAGAGCTATTTCGACCAATTTTTATTGTGGACCTGATTTGTTTCCGTGATGTTTTGTGTGAATTTTGTGAATACTTTTCTGTAAATAATGTTTACTTTCGTGTTTAGTAGTTTTAAGTCAAATTTGGAAGTCGTTTCGGGTTATTATAGTGTTTTCATTCATCAAACATCAGCCTTTGATGTGACCTTCAGAACTAAGGCCCAGGTTGTTGGAAAAATGAATCATCAGATGGAAGAAAACATATCACGTCATAAAGCAGTCAACAAATCTTGGTTCCATGGATGAAAGTAATTTTTTAATGATGCAATAAAGGAGAGCCAATCAGTGAACGACGGACGACACTAGAGCATCTTAATTATAGTGTAGAACCAATGATAGGAGCAAATATTCCGAGAAACTACTCCACAATGTGTAAGATGATCATATAGTGCTATGTAACCTTAGAGAATTTACAAACTAAAATTAAATAATAGGGATTTTGATAAAGTGTTTTACTTTTATCCTTTTCTGCTCATTTGGATTCAAACATTTGCGAGCTGGAATTGTTTTACCTTCAACTTATATATTATATATAAGCCACTTAAGAGTCTGTTTGTCGCCGATAGATTATTACAAATTTCTTACTCCGAGAAAACTGCATCGCGCAGCCATCTACACAATTATTTCTATAATGAGAACGGCTAATAGACTAATAATCAAAACATTTCCCTAGCATTTTGAGCGAGGCATCGCTAGAATTTGCAATCTCCGTTAAAAATGAATGTAAACGCGAATTTAATTTATTCCTTCTTTCTTTGTTTTAATTTATTTATCCTCTGCGCTTTTTATAGGTGTGGTAGTGCTCTTTTTTCTAGTGTCGTTAAAACTGTTTTTTTGACGATGATTATGTTGGATATAATAAAATATTTTTCACAAACGATTTGGTTATATAGTAAATAATATTTTTATTTTACAGATTATTCTAACTTAGATGGGGTGCTTTTCGGTAAAAGTATTGTTTCCGAAATTATTATATGTTTATTATTTATTCTTTAAACTTGACTGTTCTACCTGATAAATATCTCTTTGATTTGATGTGCATTTCCGGCTACTGGGAGAATTGTGTATTTATAATATCTAGAACAACGGTTATTTCGTATGACCGCCGGGCTTACTAGTTCGTTTATATATACACTACCTATTTCCTAAAACCAAAAAAAAAATCTTATTTTCATTTAAGGATGCATTTCTGACCTAATATTTTAATGATCCAATAATCTACTTGTTTCTGGAACGTGAAATCAAAGTTCGTGTTATGAAACAAGTGGTTCTCTTTAATTGTCGAGTGAGTCATCTCAGATTTCCAGTGACTCTGGTGTTGTGTGTGCCGAACCACAACAGCAGCATCTTCGCAGACACTCGCCATTATCCAATTCGCTCAACGAGTGAAGAGTTCATTGGTTTGACTCCAGGTTCAAGGTTTCAGGAGCCAATTGGCGAAGAGTTGAAGAAGCTCTTTTCTCAGTCCTTATTCATTACTGTCACCACTGAACAATGCACACTTTTTTCTGTGACGTAATATGATGTAATAAAATTTTAGTCCAATGAAATGCAGCAGTTTTAGTGATGGCTGACAAAGCAATTGTCAAAGTGAAGTGTCTTTAATTTTAATGTAAATAAGAAAGAAAGAAAAATAAGTGTGAGTTGAAGTATAAGTTGATGTTTTGAATTCAAAACTTCCTTTAAATATAACAAAAAGCTCGTCTAGAGCTGGACGAGGCTACTCTCGCAAATCAACATCGTGCTTTTTAATGCAGTCATAAATCAAACAGAGCATTTTGGTTGTAATTTAAGTTGATAAGATACAGGATAGCTGCTTGGGAATCAATAAAGAAAACAATATTCTGTTCATGTATACTTCTTAATTTGTCAATCGCAGATAAAATTGCAGCCATCTCACCATCAAAATTGTCACAGTACTTTCCCGCAGGGCATTTTAATGCCCTTTTCGATGGGCAGGGATGGTATTTTGATGGTGAGATGGCTGCAATTCCATATGATATTGGCAAATTAAGAAGTATCCATGAACAGAATATTGTTTTCTTTATTGATTCCCAAGCAGCTATCCTGTCTCTTATCAACTTAAATTACAACCAAAATGCTCTGGTTCGCTCTTGCAGAATGAAACTATGCTAATTAGTTTAAACCAGGACTCGTGTTGCTCTTCAGTGGGTATTTGGTCAAGCCACAGTGACATATTTGGAAACGAACAAGCAGATAGACTTGCTAAAGCTAAGTCTCCTATTACCCAACCTGATTCTCTTTTATCGTTGAGAAACCAAATATTCTAAAACTTCTGTCACTTCTTTACTTGCCGTAAAAGTAGAAACAAAATAATTAAGTAAATAAATGAGAAAAAAGGAGGCTTTAGGTAGGGTCAAGTGGGCTAAAGTGGTCAAAGGAGTAAAGTGGTCACACAGCAAATAAACAGCTATAGGTTTGAAATTAAAAATGCAATTGGTGTTAATTTTTTATTATTATTATAGCTTTCAATAATTAAGAATTATATTTTACACTAAAAATTATTTTAAAAGCATCTCTTCAACTGAAGAAAACAGTTAAGTTGTTAGCTTATACAACATTTTGAAATTTGATCTCCTCTTTTAACTTTTCTCTGAAATTTTGTTTAAAAAAATTTTGCAGCAAATTCGCGGTGCAGGAAGCTTTACGCACACCACAAAAATATTTCGTGTCTAACAATGAATCTAGATTTATTGCATATAATTTTTTATAGTAGTTTAAGTAAGATGGGGTGAAGCGGTCGTAGTATTAAACTTCAGATGCACCACTGTTCTGAAACTATTTAAGGTTAATTCATGAGTAGAGCACGGCTTCACAGGAGTTCCTTGGAGCTCAGCTCCTGTACTTCTCTTCAATTTTATGGAAATTTTTGCCTGTTAGAGGTAAATGGTCACTTTCCTTATGGTCATAAGAGGCACTTGGGACCACTTTACCTCACTCCAGGGGTAAATAATACATTTCAAAATGAAAACTTCAAAAAATTGTTTTACTTTTTTTTTCTGCCCAAAACTTTATGCAATGAGTTCTTTAACAATATAAGGTAAAATATCAACCAAAAACTCTGAAGCTTTTGAACTAATTCCTGATTTATTATCCACCAAAGCAGAAAAACATGCATTTTAAAACCCCTTTACCCCACATGGCCTTATCGTAAAAATATTCATAACAAAAAGTAAATCAGAAAATAAAACTGATTATTCAAGAAATATTTTTAATTTACAAAAACTTAAAACTTGGGTAACTAGACGAAGAAAATTTATTCTGTCAGTACGTATATCAATCCCGTTCCCCTTATAACTATATTATATGACCTAATACAATATATAATAAATGACACTGCCTTTGTGTAAAAATTGCCATGTGAATATTTCCAATAATGAGGTAATTGAAGTTTGAGATTTCTGTCAGAATTTACTTGAATATAACTATTAGCGCAAAAATTTTAATAATAAGTACCATATAAAATAATTTAGATAGCGATATTTTGATAGAATTTTTACCGAAAAATGTTGGACAATGAGGGAAAAAAATCCCAAACATTTGTACTCCCCCTCCCAGGTCATAGCTAATAAAAACAACACATTTTATTTTCCTAATTAAAAAAATTCGATGGTAAAGCTCTCAAAATAGGTTATAACTAATTTTTGTCAAGATCTGACATTGTCACTAAGCCACAGATACATGTGTGTGTGTGTTTTACTCTTTGTCCCTCTCTGCAGAAAATAAAGTCGCTCAGTTCTACCATCAAAAAAAAAAAAAAAAAAGAAGAAAAAAGAAAGAGCTCTGACTGGCAAAGTGATAAGAAGAATTCATTCATGTTCAAGGGAGGAACTGCTGGTATAAGGAATGCGCCGTTTCTATTCTCGTTTTAGTTCGTTTAGCATACTTGATTTCTTTGAAACTGATACTATAGTATTCCAGTTTATAAATTTGGTCTTTCACCAAACAGAGAAGCACACATTCTGATTCGCTTCCTAATAAACGCACCTGCAGAACGAACTCCCCTAAAACTCGAATGGATTCGTCCATTTCTGCCATGCGCAGAAGCGTCCAAGGGTTAGAACTTCGTGGTAGAGCTGTACATATGAACGACGATGTAGTACAGTAAAATCTGTAAAGTTGACCACCTTTGTAAGTTGACCACTTTTGTCAGGAACGGAATTAGAACTTCACCCTTTTCCTTACCCTTTATAAGTTGACCACCTGTCTGAGTTGAACACTTTTGTCAGAAACGGAATCAGCCCTTCACTCTCTTCCACACCTTTATAAGTTGATCACCTGTCTAAGTTGACCACTTTTGTCAGGAACGGAATTAGCACTTCACCCTCTTCCTCACCCTTTATAAGTTGACCACCTGTCTAAGTTGACCACTTTTCTCAGAAACGAATCAGCCATTCACTCTCTTCCTCACCTTTATAAGTTGATCACCTGTCTAAGTTGACCACTTTTGTCAGGAACGGAATTAGCACTTCACCCTCTTCCTCACCCTTTATAAGTTGACCACCTGTCTGAATTGACCACTTTTGTCAGAAACGGAATCAGCCCTTCACTCTCTTCCACACCTTTATAAGTTGATCACCTGTCTAAGTTGACCACTTTTGTCGGGAACGAAATTAGCACTTCACCCTCTTCCTCACCCTTTATAAGTTGACCACCTGTCTAAGTTGATCACTTTTCTCAGAAACGAATCAGCCATTCACTCTCTTCCTCACCTTTATAAGTTGATCACCTGTCTAAGTTGACCACTTTTGTCAGGAACGGAATTAGCACTTCACCCTCTTCCTCACCCTTTATAAGTTGATCACCTGTCTAAGTTGACCACTTTTGTCAGAAACGGAACTAGCCCTTCACCCTCTTCCTCACCCTCTATAAGTTGACCACGTGTCTAAGTTGACCACTTTTGTCAAGAACGGAATTAGCCCTTCACTCTCTTCCTCACCCTTTATAAGTCTCTGAACTTCGTGGCTGAACTGTAGACCCACTTGTTCTTTATCTACCATTAGGGGGTAGGTAAGGTTCGCTATTGCAGCTAAGGTCGCGACAAGCGATTATGATTCATTTTCGTAGATTTGAGTGCAGCTGTGTTCGTCATTCCTCTTTCAAACCCCCGAGATTATCCAATTGAACAAAGGAGGGAAAAGTTTCCACAACAATTCTTAAGATATCGGCTGGCAAAGTGGGTGGCCGTGATTACACTCGATGACTGAGAACTATTTGATGACTGAGGAGACTATTTTACTGTAGGTGGCTGAAGTTTCTAACACTAAAAATAGTCGGGTAAAGTCATTTCTTAACGCCAAGTAAACTGTTTTGAAAGAAAAAAATAAAACATTCTCAATATTGCAAATTTGTATTCCGCAATCCGTTATTTCAAATTTGTATTCCACTGTACTTCGTAAAAGTTGTAACGTTTTCTCGCATATAGCATCATTCTTTATCAGTTATTTGACTAAAAGTAAAATTTTTTTAATGACTTAAAAGTAAAATTTTTTTTACATTTTACTTTCAAACAAGAAGTTCCGTCTGGAACTATACGAGCCTACTTTCCCGTACACACCAAATTTAAATTTATAATCTATCTATCTCTTTCTATATCTTTTTCATTTATTCATTCATTCATTCTTTCACTCATTCATTTATTCATTTAGAAATATCCTTAAAATCCCGATCAAAAATTTTCATATGAAAATAGGCTTGTTAGTTCTTGTTGAACGTGGACCAGTTACGATTAAATTTTGCAGTGCGATACGATAGTGACATCGTGCAAAAATCAAACTACGTAAAACGATATTTAAAAATTTGCTTAATGATTAGCATAGAACAGTAACATAATATTTGTATTTAATATCGTAACTTACGGGCTTAAATTTATTTCTACTTAAAAAGTATTTCCATTCATTACCATAACTATATTTCCATTGACAAGTATTTCAATTTTTAATTTTTGATTCTTTGAAGTGGCAATACATTAGTTTGTTCACACCAAGAGATCATTCTCAAGTTTGATTGTTGAAATTTTAGCCCGCACATATTCAGCGGGAGATTAGCTATTTTATTCTAATGCTTTAATAGTCACCATTCTGTAAACTATTTATGCATTAAAATAAGTTCTGAAGACTACAGGGCTCCCGCATTTCTTTCCTTAGAACGTAAGCCCTAAAACAATCGACCTTGTTGCGGCCACCCTCAGAAACGCATGCTCAGATGTCACGAAACTTTCGTCGTATTTGGCGAAATGGCATCGTGAAAAATGCTCCGAGTGAACCTCTCGCCAAATTGGCGAAATGTGTGTGTGGTAACTTTTTTAAGTCACGTGATCGCGCGAGGAAAGAATCGTCGTAAATGACGAAATTTGCATGACGGTTGAAGAATCCCCGAAAGTTCTATTTCTGTGATTGCGCTTATATAAGCCTGAACAGGTAAAAACAAAGAGCAGCAATGGACCGCTTGGGGATCTATAACTTTAACTAGAATCCTAACCACCCGGCCATAATCAGGAAAACTACTAATACCTAAATAATAGGGTAAAGTGAAATAAATTATTTCACTTTACTTGGATGCACTTGACGAATTGAGCCAAACATTTAATCAAAATAAGCCTGACATTAAATAAATTAACGCTCCATTGGAATTAGTAGTCTTAGTTACTACATTTTTAAAATGCTATTAACAGGAATGTTGAGAATATAAAACAACAAAAAATATTTTTGACTTGACACAAAATATTACAATATGAGTGGCCAATTTTGAAAACGGCTAGTATTATCATGTACCTTGATCGATCGAGGTTAATTTTTTTTGCCTGGAATCAGCCAGATGTTATAAATTAACACTGCATTGGAATGAGTAGGACTTAAAAATTATTTAAAATGTTGCTAATAGGAATTTTAAGGCTATAAAATAACAAACAATATTTTTGACTTGACATAAAGTATTACAATATGAGTATCCAATTTTGAAAATGGCTTTTACTATCACGTACCTCGATCGCTAGAGGTAGCTTTTTTTTTTTTTTTTTTTTGACGGGAAGCAACCAGATGTTATAAATTAACACTGCATTGGAATCAGTAGGTCTAAATTAATGTTTAAAATGTTAACAGGAATTTACGATTATAAAATAACGAGAAACATTTTTGAGTTGACACAAAGTATTACAATATGAGCATGCATTTTTGAAAATGGCTTTTATCAATCTTATAATGTACCTTAATCGTTAGAGGCTTTTTTTTTTTTTTTTTTTTTTTTTGGACTTTGATCAGTTGGTCTTAGCAGCAATTAATATTTAACATGCTGTTAACAGGAATTTTAAGATTACAAAATAACAAAAAATATGGCTTGTATTAACACGTACAGTGTAACCTGTGCAAGTTGACCACTTGCGGTGCAGCACTTTAGTGGTCAACTTATAGAGGGTGAGGTAGAGGGTGAATGGCACATTCCGTTCCTGACAAAAGTGGTTAACTTAGACAGGTGGTCAACTTACAAAGGTAGTCAACGTATAGAGGGTGAGGTAGAGGGTGAATGGCTAATTCCGTTCCTGACAAAAGTGGTTAACTTAGACAGATGGTCAACTTACCGCCATATTCACCGTCAACCTAATCCCACGCGTGAAACCACGAGATCCGTTAACTCGGAGTTGGGGCTCAGCGCTGCGAAGTTAAAAATCGGTATTCACGGAGGAAAATCAACCTGGGGTTTTCCAACCACGAAGTTAGTCAACTCGACGCCATGTGGGAACGTACGCAGGCCCGTTATTGGTCAAAACTATCACATGATTTTCTTCATGCTTTTTCGCCGCGCAGTGTACATTTCGTTTCCCGTTTTTTAAAATTCCCGTTCTCTGCGATATAGCGATGAATAAAACACGAGTGGTTTTTAGCCCGTTTGAGAAGGTATTACTTCTAGCACTCGTGTAAAAAATTTAAAAATATTCAAAAGTAAAGAATCCAATAAAATTTTTCTCGGAAAATGAATATATATATATATATATATAACGAATAGGAAATTATAACCAATTTTATCGTTGTAATATATCTCTTTCTGACATTAGAAATGTACCATTCACAAACGATATTTATATAATATAGAAATGTATCATTATGAACCAAGCAGTAGTGTATTATTCTTTCATTAAATCAAGGCTGTAACTAGGGATGCCCACGAACCCCCCCCCCCCCCCGAAAATTTTCGCAATGCAGCATATATTCCTAACTGAAACTTTCCTCAACATAACTGTTTCAAAGCCTCCCCCCCCCCAAAAAAAAAAAAATCTGGCCATGGCCTTGCATTAAATTCATGAGAGTATTTAAAAAATGCATTTGATTTCAATTATAACTATTGTAAATACTTTATTCTTACAATCACTTCGCATTGGCAAAGTACAGTAAAAATTTGGTTTAAGTCTTACAACTGCATGAAACGGCAATTCAAAATTATGTGATTTGGGGTTAACAAGAACCCTTTTTCTAATGCAAATATGAATTCATTAATACAAATACATATGGCGAATATTTTGACTTTTTCAAAAACCTTGCAGTTTACCTTTAAACACAAAACTGCCATTAGCATTATGGATTCATTTCATATGTCTTTTTTTTTTTTAAAAGAAGCGTTTCACATATTCAAATCCTTTGTTAAATTTAAAAAAAAGAAAAGAATATACAAGCAAATGTAAATTGGTCAATGACATAAAACACATGGTAAAGGTCAACAAGTTTATTTTATTCGACATACATAAATCAAAATATTCCACATGAACTAATCAGGCCCAGAAGTAACCTTGGCAAAAAAAATCAGGACGCATGTTAAATGTTCAGTGTATACATGTACACTTTAAAGTAGAATAAAATTATATCAAAAAGCAACAAGGAGAGAGAAAAATAAATAATTAAATAAAAATACTAAAGATATATTACCCCCCATTGTTTGGTATTTCTGTTCAATTAGGAATCATGATAAAGTTTCAAAATCTTTAATGAAGTAATAGCTCCCGAGAGAAAAACATTATCGGAAACACACAAAAGCGACAAAGAAAACATTGAACAATACTAGCTAATAAAATTAAAACAACTCTAAAGTTGTATTTTTTGTAAGGCCTCTTCAGAAATTCAAGATCGTGTAAAGCGAAGAAAGCTCTAAAATCTCAACATATTCCAATTTTCGCAACATCCAGTCCGCCATTGCTAATGTTTACATGTACTGCGCATGCGCTCAAACCTTAACTTTGCTCTGGAGCTTGGTTGAGTTACTCGACCTGGCATGGTTTCGGGAACCTGTTTGCGCGTAGTCAAAGTTGATGGTGAATAGGAAATCCGCGGTAACTTCAGGTTGGAGACCGGTTTCGCGTCAAACCATGAGGTTAGAGTTGACGGTGAATACGGCGGTTAGAAAGGTAGTCAACGTATAGAGGGTCAGGTAGAGGGTGAATGGCTAATTCCGTTTCTGACAAAAGTGGTTAACTTAGACAGATGGTCAACTTACAAAGGTGGTCAACGTTACAGGTTTTACTGTACCTTGATCGTTAGAAGTAACTTTTTTTCTTGATTGGAATCAACCAGATGTTATAGAATGCAATATAATTAAAATTTTATTAAATAAATGGCACCGCAACAGAGTACAATAATTTACCATTTCACTTTACCCCACATTCACCTACTTTTTGCAATCATACCTCGCAACAAAATAACTTGAAAGCTTCATTGAAATATATATATATGTCCTCTTGTTATTTTTTCCCGTAACAAAATAAAATGACGCATTTTTCATCAACTCGCGATGATTACGTGTACTCGACGACATTTTTTTTCCTTTCCCATTGACCCATATCTGAGTTAACAATGAACTCAGACCAGATCTCGACAACATCCGAAGTTGTCTTTCATACTTCCACGACAGCTTTTATTGGAAAATAACTGCCTGCTCATGAGCTCAATGGAAACCCATTGTCCTCAAGAGCTCCTGTGTTTTTGTTTTCTTCTGCGCAGTTGAAAACAACTAGTCTAGGAAACAACTGACAGCTTTTGATTCACCCTCCGCAATTAGTCCAACTTTTCAAATTGCGACTTTCCACGCTACATTTGAGGCGTTCCTGGCGACAAGGGGGTGTGCGACAAAACTATTTCAAGAAAAAGCCCCTCAAAGAGCTTCAAAGCGACCAGGGCAAATTGCAATATCATGCAGAAAAAAAAAAAACAAGATCTAATGTTGCGTTAATACTTTTATTAGAATGAAAATAAGAAACAAAATTCATTTGAAAATGCTTTTAATTTGAAAATCAGTACAGTCGACGGCTCTTTATAACGACCACACATTATAAAGAGCATTCCATTATAACGACCAGTGGTAAAAGTCCCAACTTTTTCCCTATGAACTCTATGTTAATTTCCTATCGGTATAGCGACCTTTCTCAATCGTCTAATCCAATCAGCGACCGTACCAGGTGTCATGTCAGCTCAGAAGTTCTGCTTCCAGAAGTGTGAATGTAGTTTTCCCCCTATATTTTCTACTTTAAAGTCTGTTTAATATTTTGTTATAATATTTTGCACTGATAATTTGTTTTAAATTCCAATGATAGAAAATAATTTGAGCATTTAGTTGGAATTTTTTGAAGCCCAAAGTTCCCTTAAAATTACAATTTTAAGGGAACTGCTGAAACTGTGTGATGCATGTATATTTTTTAAAGAAAATTCTGCCTCTTATAGCGACCACTCGTCATAAATACCTTTTTCTGTCCGACGCAGATGGTCGTTATATCGAGCGTCGACTGTATAAGTAAAGATCAGTAATTAAGTATGGGTCATTCCATGCCAAGTGATCCAAAATCTGAGAGAAATATTACCTCACCTTTTTTTGGGTTTCTTTCAAATTTGACTCATTAACTGTACAATTAACCCCTTAAAGCACGATTTTTTTTTCTGCAAAACTTGTATAATGTAAGTTAGTCTTTACAATTTCAGGTTGTAGGGGGGGGGGTGACTAAGGAGCGGGGAATGGGGTAAAAGTTGCATAAACAAAATATATTATACAAACAAAGTGTAAACGGATCTCAGACAGGCAATAGAAATAAAATAACGAACGGGACTGGGCAAATTTCCCGGTACCTATCGCCCGTGAAAGACACGGGCAAATGCGTTAAGTGGTTTAAATCCAAATTTTAGATTTTTAGTTCAGGCTTTGCTCAGACGGGCATTAGAAATAAAATAACGAACGGGCCTGGGCAAATTTCCCGGTACCTTTCGCCCGTGAAAGACACGGGCAAATGTGTTAAGTGGTTTAAATCCAAATTTTAGATTTTTAGTTCAGGCTTTGCTCAGACGGGCATTAGAAATAAAATAACGAACGGGCCTGGGCAAATTTCCCGGTACCTTTCGCCCGTGAAAGACACGGGCAAATGCGTTAAGTGGTTTAAATCCAAATTTTAGATTTTTAGTTCAGGCTTTGACTTTAAAAAAAAATGCACATTTTCACATGTATGCTTCAACACAAAACAGGCCATAACTCATCAACAAAGAGAGGTAAAAGGTTCTAGTAGAAAGCATTCTGAAGTATATTGAATGTTGTTTCATATGATATGCCCTTTGTCTAATTTTATAAAAACTTTAAATATAAAAAACTGACCTTAAAATTTTAATTTCAAATTTGTTTTAAAACGTATGTGAAAAATTTTCAAAAAATTCTCAACTATCTTTGTTCATGCAAAATTCCAACCTTGAGATCTCAATGGGATCATATTTTCCCGAATTTTCAAAAATATTTGATTTAGGAAAAAAATGCGTATTTTTAAGATTCAAGCAGCTTTAAGATGCATCTAACAGCAACCAATAGTTTTGTCAATTAATATGTATTTAGTAAATCATGACATCAACTTTAAGCTCCCTTTGTGATGTCAAGGTAAACAAGGGGGGGGGGGGTGTCAATATTGATTATTATTTTTTTAGGAACTAAAGTCCTAAAAGAATTTTGTGATATTTTCGGTATTTGTTGGTGAAGTAGGTGGGTAGGTGAGGCTCTCCCACAAAAAGTTAAGTCTCAGAAATACTCTTGTAGATGGACCTTGCGATATCAGGGCAAGGAAAAAGTAACCCCCTTACCCCAGAAAATGTTCAAAACTGAAGTCCTAAAACTATAATTTCAGGCTTTCTTTAGGGATGGTAGGTCATCCCATCATTTGTCCTACCCAGGAATTGGCAATACACAGGAACAATTTTCAACTAGTTTTTCATAAGTGATAAATCAGAGAAATTGAAATTTCGATGTGGATTATTTGTTTCATCTCTTTTTCCTTTTTTTTAAACTGAGCTGTTTATTACAAGCGTCACAGATTTTTGACTAAGGTTTAATGCAGTCTTACTTCACACACTCAAAGGTGAACTAGTCTTAATTATTTACAGCATGCGAAAGTCCGAATCAGATTCCGGATATTTCAAAATTGGTTAGGTACTGGATATCCGACGCCCCTGTGGGTACCATTCCCGTTACCCACCTCCCACCGGATCTTCGGTGCTCCTTTGCTGTCCCGTGTTTGCAGTTATTCGATTTGGCAACCTTGGTAACGAGTCCGGGTGTACTAGTCTTAAATATTTACAGCATACGAAAGTCCGAATCGGATTCCTGATATTTAAAAATTGGTCAGATACCGAATACCCGACACCCCTGTAGGTACCAATCCTGTTACCCACTCCCCACCGGACCTTCGGTGCTCCCCTGCTGTCCCGTGTTTGCAGTTATTCAATTTGGCAACCTTGGTAACGAGTCCGGGTGTACTAGTCGTAAGGTGTACTAGTCTTAAATATTTACAGCATACGAAAGTCCGGATCGGATTCCGGATATTTAAAAATTGGTCAGATACCGGATATCTGACGCCCCGGTGGGTACCCATACCGTTACCCTCCACCCCCCATCGGACCTTCGGTGCTCCCCTGCTGTCCCGTGTTTGCAGTTATTTAATTTGGCAACCTTGGTAACGAGTCCGGTTGTACTAGTCTTAAGGTGTACTAGTCTTAAATATTTACAGCATACGAAAGTCCGGATCGGATTCTGGATATTTAAAAATTGATCATATACCGGATATCCGACACCCCTGCAAGTACCAAACCCGTTACCCACCCCCACCGGACCTTTGGTGCTCCCCTGCTGTCCCGTGTTTGCAGTTATTCAATTTTGGCAACCTTGATAACGAGCCTGGGTAGCTTGACTGCGATCCTAATCCCTTGAAGGCATAGAACTTACAAAAACCACCTGATGACAATAGCTCAATTTCCCAAAAAAAGTCCAGGTAAGACCCTATATGCTTAGCCCGGCAGATGTATACCTCTTTGAAAAATAACTCCCGCACTGCGGCCCCTAGCCGTTTACATTTACGAAATCCTTTTTCTAAGATGATAACTTGGAGCGTTCGGAAATGCATAAATACACTCCCATTTGTCTGTTATTTCTCGAAAATAAAATGAAGAAATTTCGCTTACTTTGGTAGGTAACTGACACAAGTATCCACAAAAGTAACGTTAGTAACAATATACTAGACAGGGACAGCAAGGTCTTCTCTAGGTTCGTCCTTTGCTGAAGCCAACCTTTGCAGCCGCTGCAAGAGAAGGATAACAGATTTTAAACAAATTTTTAATCGAATATTCGAGGTTAAAATTAAACAGTTTTTGGTACATTGGATACATAAGATAACGCCAAAATGTTCATATACTAACCGTTCCTGGTAATAAATCAATTTTCCAAAAGCACTCTTCGAAAAAGTTGAAAACAACATGACAGACTGTTTGTTTAATGTTTTCTATTCGTTCGTGGCCATTCGTTGTTTTGAAATGTTGTAAAATCTAATACCAGCTACGTTAATAGTTAAAACCTTCTGGATAAACTTTTTTCTCCTTTCATTGAATTGTGCATAGCTTTTGATGATGGATTTGCTTTGCAATTTAAAAAAAAAGGAAGAAAGAAAAGTTAAATATCAAAACATTTGCGAAGAAAACAGCCTCAAATCCATTTAGAAAAAAAGGCAAAGTGATCATTGCCAACGTCGGGAAAGAAATTTAGCAGAATTTTGTGCCCACTGTTTCAATTTTTCTTTTTCTTTCTTTCTTATTCCTTTTTTTAAATTTTACTAAAAACTTAAAAATAAACGAATGAGCCTTTTTTTAATTTCAAATTTGTTTTTAAATTTATTGAATATTGAAATTTGATTGTTGTGATGAGAACACAGTTTTAATTACTTCGTTCCTTAATATTTCAGTATTTAAAAAAATTTTCGCACACATTTATTAAAAAATTAAATAAATACATTTTATAAACAATACGAGTCTTATTAAATATTTTCAGAAGACAGTCAACAAAGATATATATATATATACCCATGATCACTAAAATCTGAATAAGACCACTCACTACGGGAAAAAAACTCCGTAGTCCGTGGGACCAGTAACAGATTGACATCATTTCAGACATCATTGAGATCTTAATTGTGAATTTTCACCAATAGAGATGAAAACATGTTGCGTCTGTCTTAATAGACTGTTTCTATAGTTATCAAACTAATAACAGGGATTTATCTGTTCCACAGCGCAATCAACAAATCACGGTTGTCTGAGTGAAAGTCATTTTTTGTGACGCATCAAAAAATGCCAATCAGTTAATATATCGGTGTAGTTATGAACCAATGACACGTGTGGAATTTTTTTCGCTGCCGTTCTACGTCTCTGTTGCACTTGGTGTGGTTACTTATTAGATATTACTGAGCAAACATGTTTCTAAGTTTATGCGAAACATATTTCATACTAAACCTTGTGAGCCGTGTTGATCAGTTTAACACCTTGACTGCACGTTTTCCTGCCATGCAAGTTTTCATGAAAATCTCTGCCAGGCCACGCACGCTGCTATACTACGCTACACCTCAACATTAGTATACAAAGATACTATGCCTATAGCTACATATCATAGTAAAAGATTATTACATTTAGAAATAAATTAGAAAGTACGGCCTTTGATCGCGAAGACAAGACTAAAATATAAAAAAGACAACAATGTTTTTCTCAGATTGCCCTGATCAACCCCAATTATGTATGGGCTGTTTTAAACCTTTGCGGTCGTATTAAATTTATACATGGGTGTTCTATTGTTCGGAATTTATGTTTGTTGAACGAACAGTAATACATAATATGCTTGATTATGACGGAAAAATAAAATGTATTAATTCTTTTTTAAACTTTAGATATTTTTTCCCAATGGGCTGTTGTTGGCTTTTGCCAATTGCAGACCTAGTGAGTTCCCCAGAGATTGGTACCATCTCTTGCAGCGGCACCACAATGAGTGTGGTACCATCGCCCCATGCGAATTCTGACGTCCGGTTTATCCACCTGAAAAGGCAAGCACCCGGAATCTGTTGATGAAAAATGCAACACAATAATATGTTTTAGTGTCATGTAACAATTATGTTTTATAGTTCTCCATCGTGTGGTATCTTTCAAAGCGCTGGTGGCTGATAGTATACACTCTCAGAAATAGAGTTTTCACTTTTGACGATTCTTCAATCGCCAAGAAAATTTCGTCATTTTTAACGATTCTTTCCTCTTGCGATCACGTGACTAAAACAAGGTTTCTACACCAATTTCGCCAATTTGACGAAAGGTTTACTTCGAGACTTTTTTACGAAGCCGTTTCGTCAAATACGACGAAAGTTTCGTGAAATTTGAGCATGCCTTTCTATGAGTGTAGACCTTCGACCGCAAAAGGTTAAAGCATTTCAGTATTAATATATTCTTTAATAAAAAATTCAAACTTTTTTCATAAACATCTATAAAAACCCAACAGTTTCATATTCTGTGAAATACCTTTCGAAATACAGGATGCGGCAGCATAATTTCCTTTTTTGAAATGTGCAACTTTCAGGCTATAAACGTTGTTGCGGGGTGGGAATTGTCTCATTCCAAAGGGATGGTTCTAAAGTTTTGTTCCCACCTTGGTCAGTCGCCATTCTGCATTGAAATCTCGAAGGAGCATGCCTTTTCTATCGAGGCCCACTTTTCGAAGGAACATTCAGTGATTCGAAGTGACCTGCCGCTTCCCGGATTTGGTCCCTTGTGATTATTCTTCGTTTTTTTTTTGTTTTTTTTTTGAAATATTGACTTTATGTCAATCGTCCCCTACAACTCCTAAAGGCCAGCATCCCAGATGAAATTGCTAACATACCCGCTGCTATGTTGGTAGGATCGTGACAAGCGCTAGAATTCGGCTTTCAGTGCATGAGGAATTGGGGGCGTCACCTACCGGGTTTGATTTTCAAAAATGTAAAACATAATTTTATGCATGTACCTACACTAAAAAAAAAAATTTAAAGTTTATATGATTCATAAAACGGGTCTCATTCAGTTTTGAAAAAAGGAAGTTATGCTGCCGCAGTCTGTGCTTTTTAATTTATCTCATGAGTATTCAAATAAGTGCCTCACAAATACGGATGGCGAGGTCTATTCAGAATTCCGCCGCGGCAGTCAACGTGTTAGTAGAGGGAGAAAATATAAAATCCATTTTTGTAAAGCAGTAAAGATCTTTTACGTAACTCGTACGCGCATGACATCATCTATTTCAAACTTAGAAATATCCTCTCCTTTTTGTTGCCTCCTTCAAATAAAATATTTTCTCCTGTGCAAGAAGGCCCGTCCAAAAATTGATGTTTTACATACAATCGATAGATTTTGACGACAGCTGATGATTACGAACTTAAATGAACATTGTAGCTTCTACGAGTCAAAAGCTATACCAATTGCACATTTCGATACGCAGCAAAAAAACCTCAAAATGGCGGCGCTTCCCTCTTTACCCCCCCCCCCCCCCGCGATGCGTCACTGTTCTTGCTTATCGTAATGCCTTCTTTGATTCTTTAGCTATCCAGTGATATTCTTTAATTTTGGACGTAGAGGATAAATTTGAAACTACAACGCCAAACTGGATCTCCCGATTTTGTTATCATTAGATTTTTGGATTGCTCCCGTACGGTAGCAAATTCAAAGACGTATTCACGTCGAAAATAATAATAATAACTTCAGAGCTGATTTGCATTCATTCATTTCTCAGAAAACGTTTTCTTCCACCAAGATATCTTGAATAGGACAATGCCATTGAGTACAAGGAAAAAACAACGGAAATAACGCACAAATTGTCAAAACAATGAAGCAAATAGCTATTTTGAGGCTACAGTGAAGCCTCTTCATCAGTGCAAGAAAGAAAAGTGCCCAACACATCTAACAAAAAGTTGTGTATGAACGGGGAACAATCGGAGGGACAGCGGGTATTTATACCAAATGGGTCAGATTAGAGATTTACCAATAGGAACAAAGACAAGGAATGAAGAAGACCAATCGGAGGCCAGGAACACGAAAAAGGAAGGATAGAAGGGAATACGTACAGAAAAAAAAAGAAAAATTACTTTTAAAAAATCGCTACCAAGTATCAGGAAAAAATAGAATGCTGACAAAATAAAATTATAGAAAAAATATCATTGGTGGCTCAATATGAGACAAGAAATTCGGCCCGAACTAAACGAGCATGCTTTCCCGTGCACCAGCATCCGTTTTCTAAAACCAGCTAAATCTTTTTCTAAACTGACACTTAGGCTAAAAATTATCTCAAATCAGGACGGATACAGAGAGGTGGAGGGAATGAAAATGAGAGGAATAGCGCCCCCCCCCCCCATTCCTTCAATAGTCAAATCTTGTTAAAGATTATAAGAATAACGAGCCAAAGTCTTATAATTTTTCTCATTTGCAACACATTTTTAGGGGAGATAAGACAAATTTACTAAGAAAGCTAATTCCCAACCCGCTGGCCCGCAGCTAAATCCACATAAACCTTGAGCATATCGTTTTAACATTAGAAAAATATTTGTGGCAACAACTCTCTTTTCATTTAAAACAAAAACTACAGGTGAAATTTGATCTGGAAAAAATTATCAAATTCATTCTCCCAAACTGTTAGGCTTTAATGTTTGGAAAATCAACTATGAGGGAAAATATCGATTGGAAACACTCAGATTTCATACAGATTTCTTTTTTATTTATCTCTTTTTATTTATTAAAAACTCAAATTATCTGGCATGGTTATGTTAAAAGAATGAACGTTGAAAGACTGCTCAAAATTGCTTTTAATTAAAAAACAAAGGAAACGAGGAAGATCAAGAAAGACTTGGATGGACGACGTTGAAAAGGTGATGAGGAATAGGGGTCTAGATGAGGAGTGGATCCTAGACCGAAAGAGATGGAATAGACTTCTTGTGGATTTTCAAAAGGCGAAACCAGACTCCATGAACCTATATTACATACATACACACATATTATTTTTTAATCCAAATTTTTATTATTTTTTATTTTATTTTCAGTTTCCTTTATTTATTCAATACTTAAGCGTAGAAACATAAGAGGAAAAAATTATTAAACTCAGTTACAACTAGTACTGTTGTTCTCAATATTTCGAGTCTAAATACATTTTAAATAAATGAATAAATGCATTTTTTGTATGTTCTGCAAAAGCAACTAACAATTCCTTAACTTAGCTTTTGTCCCTGCCGCTTTACAAAACCACATTGGTCCTGAAGGATTTCATTTAATTAAGGGATGATTTTAAAAACAAACGATTTATTCAGCTTTATATTCCTTACTCCAAACTAAACTTTGTTCTCTAAGAAAAATTAAGAAATATATAAAAGACATTTGAACTTAATACTTTATACATTAAATTCATTTGTAACCTCAAAATTTGTTCTGGAAATGCTCGATAAAACAAAAGAGGCTGGTTTAAGTTTAAAATTAGATCAGATAGTGATAATTTGCTGAATACAAAGCAAAGGGTGGCATATTGTTAAAAAAAGGAAAGTAAGAAAGATAAAAAGGTAAAGCTTGGCTACTCATAAGATGCTTTGAAATAAAAAGGCTCCTGCTGACTATAATTTATTTCATGTACTAAATCGATTACAGTATCTGAAACTTTGAGTTTTAAAAGTGTTGGCTTTGATTTTACTAAGCGGTGATTTTACACCGTGCCTCCTTAATTTGAATACGATCCTTTAAATTTAATTTTAATAAAAAACTGGTTTTATAAAGCAGTGATTTTAATAGCGGCGGGTAATGTGAAATTGTTTTCGATTTACTCGTACGCTACCTTTCAACCTTCAATTCATTTGGAGTAAATTAAAAAAAATAAACCGAACTGGAGAGAAAGACTAAAAAGTATCTGAAGAGTGAACGCAAAAAGAACGAAGTGACATATTTGAAGCAATGGAAATAACTTAGAAAAAGTCTCTGAAGTTACGTCAGGAGCCCAACTAGAGAACGTGAAAACAAAACAAGGGAGGTGACATTTTTGAAGTAATGGAAATAACTTAGAAAAAGTCTCTGAAGTTACATCAGAAACTAAGCTAGGGAGCGTGAACACAAAACAAGAGAAGTGACATTTTTGAAGCAATGGAAATAACTTAGAAAAAGTCTCTGAAGTTACGTCAGGAGCCCAACTAGAGAACGTGAAAACAAAACAAGGGAAGCGACATTTTTGAAGTAATGGAAATAACTTAGAAAAAGTCTCTGAAGTTACATCAGAAACTAAGCTAGGGAGCGTGAACACAAAACAAGAGAAGTTACATTTTTGAAGCAATGGAAATAACTTAGAAAAAGTCTCTGAAGTTACATCAGAAACTAAGCTAGGGAGCGTGAACACAAAACAAGAGAAGTGACATTTTTGAAGTAATGGAAATAACTTAGAAAAAGTCTCTGAAGTTACATCAGGAACGCAACTAGAGAGCGTGAACTGAAACAAGGGAAATAACATTTTGAAGCAATAGAAATAACTTAGAACACGTCTCTGAAGTTACATCAGAAACTAAGCTAGGGAGCGTGAATACAAAACAAGAGAAGTGACATTTTTGAAGTAATGGAAATAACTTAGAAAAAGTCTCTGAAGTTACATCAGGAACGCAACTAGAGAGCGTGAACTGAAACAAGGGAAATAACATTTTTGAAGCAATAGAAATAACTTAGAAAAAGTCTCTGAAGTTACATCAGGAAAGCAACTTGAGAGAGTTTTTTTAAAACAAGTGAAGTGAGAGTTTTGAAGCAATGTAAATAACTAAGAAAAAGTCTCTTAAGTTACATCAGGAACGCAACTAGAGAGCGTGAACACAAAACAAGTGAAATAAGAGTTTTGAAGTAATGAAATTCACTTACGTGATTTGTACGTGCACAAGCCTGTCATTCTCTCTTTCAAACATAGCAAAGCTCTCTTTTCCACTACCCATTCAAAAAAAAATATTTTCAGTCGTGTAACAACACAAGCTTAGTTTTTAACAACAGCAAGTGCAGGAACTTCATATTTTTCAAATCGTACGTATATAGTCTGAAGTTACACTGAAATTCGTCAAATGTGCAAACAATCACTGAAAAAAAAAAGAAGTACAGGAACTGAGCTCTCATCAGTTCAAATGAAATTTAATCCCATCCACATGCTCAGTCCAAGTTGACGTAGTTGAGCTTTAGATAAAACCACAAATTATAACACGAAGCGGAAATATCAAGGTGAAATATTCAAACTGCAACGACTACCTTTGATTACCATGGCAACAGCATACGCGTTGGAATGCAGAAGGGAAAAAAACAACAGCTTTAAAAATTGGTTTCTCACATTCATTTAGTTGTTACTCGCCATAAATATGAATGTATGTTGTGCAGGGGCGCACCGACGGGGACGGCCGATTTGCCAGAAGGCACCGAATATCCGGAATCCGATTCGATCAATGCACTTAAGATCCGGTTACCTGACATGTCAGGACGATCTATCAGTACTATATCCGGAGAGGAGACACGAAGTTCCCTCTCAAACGAAAATTTAATCTCTAAAATTAGCATTTTCCAAATATATGTGTTGCACCACTTTTCATTTGTTCTTCCTAAAACGTGTGAAGCAGTACTATTTAACCTCCCCTAACCCCATTTTTTTTAACAATGTATACACACATCAGTAAAACTGTTCTTACTGTCATGTGTTTCAAAAGCTACATATTAAAACGATATTATGATTTTTTTTTCTTAAGATGAAACTGTGCTTAAGCGATTACTCACTGGCTACCTCACACTAAACCTTACCTTACATGAAAAATGGATAACCTTATACGAATCTTTACCTTACACGAAAAGTGGCCTACCTTATACGAAACCTTACACGAAACTACCTTACATGAAAAATGGATAACCTTATACGAATCTTTACCTTACACGGAAAGTAGCCTACCTTACAAGAAAAGTGACCAGCCTTATACGAAGCCTAACACGAAACTACCTTAGATGCAAAATAGCCTATCTTATACGAAACCTTACCAACCTTACCTTACCCGAAAAGTGACATAACATATCGCTTATAGAAATGAGCAGTGTCATATCTACAAAATGGACAGTTTTCAAGAGAGGAGTTAGAACGTTTTACAATTTGTTTTATTTAATTACCCTATTTGTTTCAATGATTTTATAATCGATCTTGTTCAGAAAAAAGTAATTGTTCTAGTTTTCTCTCACATGATGGATGTTAATGATGTCAAAAAAATTAAAAATAACTATAAAAAGTAGTTATTACAGTATTGCACAAAAAAAAGTAAGTCGTCCTCTAGCCTTAATGTTTGAATATTTTCTCACAGTAGTACTCCCAATAAAAAGAGCTCAAAATTCTGAACATTTTTATATAAAAACCAAAATAAAAAAACGATTTTTTGCAGATATGACACTGTTCATTTCTATAAGCCATATACGAAACCTTACCTTACACGAAACTACCTTACAAAAAAATTTAGTCAATGACCAATAATGAACACAGCATTTTCTAGCAGAAACAGATTTATATTCGAATAATCATTCAGCAGATAGCTTTGGAATGAAACGATTGTTGTCAAACCATCTGATAAAACCTTTTTAAACCTTATTTTCGAAGGAAAAAAAAAGACTTACAACTGTTCATTCACTAGGGTTTGTCACTCAATATCGAAACTTAAGTTGCAATTAAATCCTTACCTTTTAGACACCATTATATCCTTCAGAAACCAGGAGTCATTCCTCAGTACGACATGACAAGCACCAAGAGCAGTGAATAATAAACGGCCCAAAATCGCGCCACACTTGGCAAGTTCGAAACAAGCCGAGAGGGGGAGGGAGGAGGTTCTTTTTTCGAAAGATCAGAGGGAATTTTCCCGAGGATGTTACAACGCGGAAGACTTCACTTTAATTTTAGTCGCTTCAAAGCGGGTGGAAAAGCGCCCATGAAAACAAGCGGCACCTTCAGAAGTTTCTTTTGCGAGGAAAGTTGAGGTAAAAAGGAAAGATGGAAATAAATCGTTAAGAGGAGACGCTGATCTTTGCACTGTTCGTAGCAAAAGTTCTTGGTGAAGTCTCACAAATAGTGGAAGCGTTTATTTATGCTTCAAAAAGAAAATACAAATACAGCTGTAAATCAATTGGTTATTATTTGACGCACAAGAAATTCATTGATTCATTAAATTTTATGTATTAGTAAAACGTGTAAAGTTGACCACCTTGGTAAGCTGACCACCTAAGTTGACCACTTTTGTCAGAAACAGAATTAGTTCTATATCATATAGGGTAGGGAAACCTTTGTAACTACACCACCTAATTTTACCACTGGTCTAAATTGACCACTTATTGACGACGAATTTCGGTGGGAGTATTATAAAAAACCCTTTGAGTGTAAGTTGACCGCCTAACTATTACTATATTTTTTTTATCTATTTTTGCAAAGATAAAAATAACTTCTGCAGGATATTTTTTACGCTATACTGTTAGACCAGTATTTGAACTAACGTTATAACATATATATTAGTGTAACTAAGTACTTAGAAAAGTGACCTACCTTATACGAAACTACCTTACATGAAAAGTAGCCTATCTCGTATGAAACCTTACCAACCTTCCCTTGCACGAAAAGTGGCATAACATGTACGAAACCTTACACGAAACTGCCTTACATGAAAAGTAGCCTATCTTATACGAAACCTTACCAGCCTTACCTTACACGAAAAGATCATTATAGCATATATATTAGTATGACTAAGTACTTTAATTTTGTAGTTGTGTAGGGTACATTGCAAATCATTCAGGTTAAATTTCTCTAATGATATTTTACATAATTGTGAAAAAAAGATAATTACTATTTTAAAGTACCTTTAATACATGAAGCTATATTTTAGTTAGTTACAAATGAATAAATGCATAGTGTAAGAGAAGACAAACTTGACCACCGAATTTTACCACTTATCTAAATTGACCACTTATTGACGTCAAATTTGAGTGGGAGTATTGTTGTTATTTGGGGGTAAGTTAACCGGCCAACTATTACTATATTTATTTATCTATTTTTGCAAAGATAAAAATGACTTCTGCAGGATATTTTCATGCTATAATGTTAGACCAGTACTTGTACCAACATTATAGCAAATATAAGTATGACTAAGTACTTTAATTTTAAAGTCGTATAGCGTACATTGAAAATCATTCAGGTTGAATTTCTGTAATGATATTTTAGATAATTGTGTGAAAAAGCTAACTACTATTTAAAGTAACTTTATCACATGAAGCTATATTTTAATTAGTTACAAATGAATAAGTTCGATGAAAAGAGTAAGAAATGACCAAAAAAAAATTTTTTTTTACAGCACCACCTCCTACAAGCTGACCACTAAAGACAGGTTACACTGTGTATGTTTTTTTCTTTTCTTTTTTTTTTCAATTTTAATTTAATTGCTTTCCATTTTGCTTTTCACTCCATTTCATGTTATTTAAACATTTATTTCTTCATTAATTTGGATCCAAAAATGGGATGAATGTGTATATTGTTCAAGTAAAAGGGTTTACCTGCACTTTGGGTGAAATATGGAATTTAGATGAAGCAAAATCTCATTTTAAAAACTAAAAACAGAAATGAGAAAAGTGTCCGTTTTTTTTTTCAGGTTCAACTGTATACTTATTAAATTCAAATATGTTTCTGGTTTGACATGGGAAGTGTCAAAAAAGTCTTTTCTAATATCCGTAAATGGTTTAGGAAAATTCAGAGAGCTTTTTTGTATAAATAATATAGTAGGGTTGTCAGTATGTCTTAAATGCAGTACAGTAAGTTTACCACTTCTGGTGCAGCAGTGAACAGAATTAGTCCTACACCCTCAACCTCACCCCTCTATAAGTTGACCACCTGTCTAAGTTGACCACTTGCGGTGCAGCACTTTAGTGGTCAATTTAGACAGGTGGTTAACTTATAAAGGGGTGAGGTAGAGGGGAAGACCTAATTCTGTTCCTAACAAAAGTGATCAACTTAGACAGGTGGTCAACTTTACAGGTTTTACTGTATGTCGTAAATGCAAGGCCCCCAAAAGCATTTCCCTAGTTGTGCCTCGAAGATAAATTACACATCAAGAGAAACAACATTTATAGTGAATGCATAAAATTTATTCCTCTTTCATAAAAATATATTATATGTGTGTGCATTAAGGTAGTTCGTATTTTCTTTCTTTTCGATGATGGATATTACAAAAAAGGTACCATTGATGGCAGGACCAAGTGCACGGAAAAAATTTGAAATCTCGCTAAGTATTTTCTTTTAAAGGGCAAAGCACCAACTTTTTTTTCCGATTAAAAATCAGATAAAAAATAATGCATGCATTTGATTAGAATTAAGATTAGAAATAAAACTTGAAAGCAGAACCTCATTGTGATCAATCAGTAAAAAACAACCAAAAAAAAGGGTTTTTTTTTTCAATTTTAAAAATTTTTCATCATTTTCTCAATTACATCTTTTTTTCAAAAGATTTTTTTCTTTGTAATACTTCCCAAACATTCTAGAATAAAAGTTAGCATGGAATAACCTACCTGAAACTTAGTTGAATTTGAACTTTTTTTTTGCGTTAAAAACTCCGAAAAAAAGGAAAAAAAATTCAAATTCAACAATTATATGAAAGCAAATTACAAACTTCAGAGTTAAACCCATGCTCATTTTTGTCAAACATACACCGTGGAATACACTTACAAAGATTCAAAGCTGGATCTTTAGTTGAAAAAAAAGGTTTAGCGGTTTTACCACGCGTGATTGGTCAAAAACACAAAGAAGAGAAAAATAAGTTTAAAGATTTTAAATGCAAAATGAAAACAGCTGAAGTCATTTACAAAAACCCGAAAACCCTTTGTATCGCTCGCATAGGTTTGAAATTTTGCATGAGGCTTTAATTACAGTTTTATAAATCGAAATAATTAGTTTTATTAATCGAAATACGTAATGAAACGTTTTTCGCAACTTTGAACAATTGTGAGGCTCTGTGCCTCCTTATATATCGCTTATAGAAATGAACAGTGTCGCAAAATGAACATTTTTCAAGAGAGGAGTTTGAACTTTTTACAATTTGTTTGATTTCATTGCCTTATTTGTTTCAATGATTATTATAATCGATTTTGTTCAGAAAATAGTTATTGTTCTAGTTTTCTCTCACATGATGGATGTGAATGATGTCAAAAAAATCAGAAATAACTATAAAAAGTAGTTATTACAGTATTGCACCAAAAGAATACAGTTGGTCTCGAGCCTAAATTTTTGAGCATTTATTTACAGTAGTATTCCCAATATAAAAAGCGCCAAAATCTGAAAATTTTGTTATAAAAAACAAAAAAAAAAACGATTTTTTGCAGATATGACACTGTTTATTTCTATAAGCGATATGCAAAAATAAATAAATAAAACTTTCCTTCGCTCGATTATGTAGGATAATTCCTTCCTTTGCTGTAAATGCGTAAAAAGTCTGTTTTTTAAGTTTTTTTTTGACAAAATTTGTCAGAATATCGAGCTACTGTATTTTTCCTTATGTATTTGGCGAAATTTCTAGCATTTGCGGCAAATGAAAGAATTATCCTATACACTTTAAATTTTTTACTGGATTTAATGTAAAAAATGCAGTGTGTGATTTTAAAATATTAAAAAACTTCAAATCCAACCAACAGACCAGAATTTTCCCTACGGAAGGGAATATTTCCCTCCAGATTATCTAACGCGAGAAAAACAGCCAAGTACCGTCATCAAAAAAGCGCTACCACCTATTATTCAATCGAGCCAATTCCATTCTCTCCCCCTCCATCAATGCCCGGCCAAGAAAAAGAAGATATCGGACCACCTTCGGAACAAAATGCATCCTCCGCCCTCCCTTTGTTGCATCCCGCGCACCCCGAAAAGAAGCCTCAGCTTCCTTATTCGCTTTCTTCTTCTTTTTTAGTGCCATTCATCAAAAGGATTGTGAGGGAAGAGAAACTCTTCACAGTTCGACCTTCAAGAGTTTTCAGAGGAAGAGGGACGATCGCAGAGACACCTAGCGGTGCGATGTGGCACTAATTCGGAAGATGCGGAACGGGAGAAGCCGTTCGTGAACCACGTGATTGCAATTCTGCAACTCTGTCCTCTTGGAATGACGGCAGTGTGATGAGACCGCAAAAGCTGTTTCTTCTTTTTTTTCCACAATGCTGAGCCATCGCCTTTTCGGCATTCGCCCTCATAAAGGATTATTGAGAATTTTAATATTTTACTTGCTCTAATAACGCAACACATGTATAAAAAGAAACATTTAACTGACAACACAAATGCAATAGGCGACAACGACAACTCAGCGTTTGATTTTCACAACAGTCCCTCTTAAAGACATTTTCTTTCCTGTTGCCATTCGGCGTTCACAAAATACACCTTATGTTCGGCCAAGATCAATGTTAAATATAATTACCAATAATAGGTTTAAAATTGAAGCGTATACAAAAAGTAAAAAGTTCTATGAAAGATTCTGTCCAATTCCTTTAGGCGGGCGATGTTAAGAAATCGGGACTTTTTGGAATCAGGTCATAGTCCCCTAAGTCATATATTTCCATAGCTGATTTCTTGATTTTTCAAATACAGACCTGAGAGGTTATTTTAAAATACCGACTGCGCCATATAAGGGATTATTAAGAATTCTAATATTTTACTTGCTGTAATAAAGGCAACAGACGTATAAAAATAAACATTTAATTGACAACACAAATGCGATAAGCGACAACGACAACTCAGCACAACAGTCTCACTAAAAACATTTTCTTTCCTGTTGCCATTCGGCTTTTACAAAATACATCTTATACCCTTTTCAAAGATACAGGAATTACTGACCATTTCATAGCTTTCGGTTTGAAGAACGATTTCCTAACCAATAGGCTACCACGACCTGTAAAGTTGTGACGCCAAACGATTATTTTTCTTCATCTACTTACTAATGCTGAATATTCTCCGCATTTTCAGTCTTCATGCATAATAGAAAAAGTACCCGACTTGCTAGAATAATCATGTAAACAGATTACAGTTAAGGAACAAACCAACACATTTGTAGCTCAAACCTCAAAGAATATTGCATTCCAGGTTTTTATAGTTAATTTATTAGGAGCTTCTTAATTAGTTCATGAAGTACACTGTTAAAAAAAACCCTGAATGTTCAGGCTGTTTCTTGACTGATTTTAACGGAACATTTCCGTAGTGCTTCAGAACATGATTTTTCCTTGCAAAAACGGAAATATCACGTACCTCACGATCCTGAACATACCGAGAACAGAACTCTTCCGTTTTACGGTTGCTGTATTTAAAAGGATCAACGGAGAAAAAAGAAATGGAACTTCTGTCAAGTCTCGGGAAAATATTATTTCAGAAACGGAATGTTTCCGGAACTTGCTTCTCCGGTACTTTTTTTGTTATTTTCAGGAGATTTTTTTTACAGTGTAGTGAGCTTCATGATGCAAGTAATATAAACAAATCAAACCTTGAACTTCTATAGCAAATATTTATGAAGTGTCAATAATATGTGTGAAACTTCATCCCGCTTTGCTTACCTACCGAAGTATACAACTTGATTTCCGTACAAACCAATAAATACCAGGTGTAAGGCCCCCAAAATTATCTTCATTAAAACAAACTAGTTTGTTTTTTGTATCAAAAACCAATGTAAATTTGGGTAAAGGATCAAAACCTTTAAATCAGCGGTTTCCAATCTTTTTTTTTTTTTCGCGTACCGCCATTTTTCTTGCAAACCATTTTACGTACCACTGCTAATATAACTTTATTGTATAGAATAGAATATTAATAGACTATTTTTTTACCTACACGCGTGCCACCTGGAGAGGCCTGGGTACCACTAGTGGTGCGAGTACCACAGTTTGGGAACCGCTGCGCTAATCTAATTTGCTCTTTACGCTGAAATTTCTACAACGTCTTTTTTTACGTGTGTTTTAAGACTATGTATGTTCTACAAAGAGTCATTTATTCAACTAACTGTCAATATATACCGGAGTAAAGTTCTATCGGCAAAATAGACCTCTGACTGGCAGATTGCCAAGAAGAAAACGTTCATGTTCAAGAGAGAAACTGCTGGTATGAGGAATGTGCCATATTCTGATCTCCTTTTAGTTCGTTAAGCATACCTGATTCCTTTCGAGCTGTTGCTATATGCCAGTTTATGTATTTAGTTGCTTTCAACAAGCAGAGAAGCAAACATTCAGATTCGCGTGCTTATAAACGCAGGTGCAAAGCGGACGTCCCTAAAACTCGAATGGATTTGACCTTTTCGGCCATGCGCAGAAGCGTTCAAGGGTCGAAACTTCATAGTCGAACTGTAGACGGTGTGCTTGTATTTAACTGTTTCACAAGGGAGGAACTTTTGGTATAAGGAATGTGCCTTTTCTAGTTCGTTTAGCATGCTGATTTCTTTCGAACTGATGCTATGTTGTTGAGTCCTGGCGCGTGACGAGGAAGAATGGGTTCGCTGGCTGCTGTCGAGTCCTCGCGCGTGACGAGGAAGAATGGGCTCGCTGCTGCTGATTCTAACCTGGCCCTTATAGGCAGGAGTCCGATTTCCGCCCCTTTCTTTAAGGTCTCTTAATTTTTGAGCCAACTCCCATATGAGAGACCGTCACCTGGGATTGGCACCCCCAGAGTTATCGTTTCACTTGGAGGACATTGGACCTATTTAACGTCCACCAGCTCCCTTTAGCGTACACGGACACCACAGCAACCAGCCGCGAGAGGGTGTCACCCTCCCAAACACTGACCTCAGTCAATGTTGCTACACTTTCGGTGTTCAACGGGAACCGAGCTTCTCCGACTGGTCACTGCGGGACCAGTCGTTGCTATATTGCCAGTATACAAATTTAGTTGATTTCAACAAACATTATTATTCGCATGCTAATAAACGCACCTGCAAAACGAACTTCCCTAAAACTCGAATGGATTCGTCCTTTTCTGTCATGCGCAGTAGCGTCCAAGTGTCAAAACTGCGCAGTCGAACAGTACCTCCTATACTGAATTCTTACGGGTGCCCGAAAATTTTCTACCCCTTAGGCTCCGAGAGATGCAAGTCCGGACTTGTGCAAGACAGGATCGTAGGAGGGGCGACACAGGTCAATAATATATGCTATTGTATAGTGTTTTGGCAACTACTCGTCAAAAAGTAGTTAACTACCAACTACTAACTAGTCTAAACGAAACTAGTTGCAACTAGTAGTTAACTACTTTTTTGTGAGACCAGTTGTAACTAGTAGTTAACTGGTCTTCAAAAGTAGTTAACTACTTTTAAGTATAATTCGTTTGAATTTCCATTTTTAAGCTTGTTCTTAAATATTTAATCCTAATAATTATAATCAATATTATTTTTAATCATTAAAACAAGTTTGAAGAAATTCCTCTAAACATTCAAAGAATGAATATTTATAAGTAACACTGAACAATTAATATATAAATAGAGTATGAATAAAAACAAAACCTTTTTCTCTAAATTTAAACTTTTACTTCAGTATATGCATTTGTTTAAGAAAGTTAATACTTTATGTTTTTAAGAAATAGCAATTTTTCAAATTTTTTGTCTCCAGCTTACATCTCCTTGGGCAAAAATTTTTTTCGAAAGTAGTTGGAATTTTGAAAGTAGTTGTAATTAGTAGTTGGGAAAAAACTAGTTTAACTAAAAGTTAACTAGTTCAAAACAAAAGTAGTTACAATTAGTATTTAACTACTACTACCCTCAATGGCCTAGAATGAAATCTGTTGCCATGTTTCGTCTTTTATCTGGCCATGACTGCCTAAACAAACATCTATATCGCGTCAAGGTGGTCACTGAGCCTTTTTGCACCTTGTGTGACCTTCTCGAAGAGATGGACATGCCTCACCTGATTCGTTGCCCCCCCCCCCTTCCTCGGACATCAATCTGGGAGCGATACTGGACTGCTCGCTATCATTTATAGATTTATTGTTATCGTTTGATTTCCAATTGTCTTTTAATGTGCTATTTGAAATTTAAAAAAAAAGTATAGTAAAAGTATAACTTGTTGCCACTAGTAAACTATTAGTGGCAACAAGTTAAATAGTTGTTGCCACTAGTAGTTAACTACTAGTTAACTAGTAGTTGCCACTAGTAGTTCGGCAGTAGTTAACTACTTCTAGTTAACTACTGCCGAACACTAGTGTTGTATATTGTGCACTTACTCTCATCGCGAAGGGAAAAAAAGTGTAACAGTAATTCCAGCCGGAAACTTGACAGAAATCTATAGGGCCGTGGTAGCTTAGTGGTCAGAATGTCGGACTTCAAACCGGAAGATTAGGTGGTCGATACTCAACCTGCTGAAGACCCACCACGTACACTTGGGAATACGTGCGTGTAAAATCCGTGGACCCTGAAGTTCTGAGGTACCGGGGGTGGAGAATGTCCCTTCCCTTGACTCTTAGGTCACAAAGGGAAGGTTGCGTATTTGTGGGGGCACCATATGGTATCATCAGGGCCTTATTTACAAGGAGGTCCGTGCCTAATTTTCTTTTTGTAATTTTAAATTTTTTAGAAAAATATTTAAAAATAGCATTTTTTAAAAACAAACTGTTAGTGTTCTGTTGCTTCATAGAAAATTTATATTATTGAGTTATTTTAAAACCACAAGGAATTTTCACTTTGGGGGCCCCCCCAAATTTTGGTCTGACAGTTTGAAATTTGAAAAACAAAATCGATTTTGCGCTTTGGGGGCCCCCAAATTTTGATGTGACTGGCAAGTTTTACAAACACGTACTGAATGTTATGTTCAAAAAAATTTTGTTGCGTGAGGGGCCCAAACATGAGTTTTGCCTACAGTGATTTAAAGTGTAAATCGGGCCCCGGGTGCCATCCAAATACATCATGACTAGGGATGTAACGAATAGTGATTTGGCCGAATACCGAATGTTCGGGCATGTCTTCCAGGTCGAATCCGAATATTCGGCCAATGTTATAATCCGAATACCGAATATTAAAATTTCTAGAAAATCATTGTAATAGAAAGTATTTGTCAAATTTAAAATTATTCGCAAAGTCAAACACCAATTACGCACAATCTATGATGTATGATTTAATTCCGTTTTTTAAGAATTTAAAACTATTTAAAATTAATCTATTTTCTCTAGTGTTTTGAATGTAATAAAATTAAGAATTTCACCCACAAGCGGAATAGAAATGACAGGTTTAATGGTATTAGCATTATTTCACTAATTATTTAATCGAAATGAAAGAACTGCTTAGTAAACTTTTACCTTGCTCAAAACTGTTTTATGAAGATATTTTAAAAGTTAAAAATGTAAATATTTTTATTTTATGGGGTTTTTTACATACCTATTTTAAAAAGATCTATTAAAATTTGATACACTTAACTGGAATATACTTTTATTTTCAAAAACCCTAATAACTTCTGCTATCTAAATATGCATGATATATTCTAGGCTTTTACTCAATATTCACAATATGCCGAAACAAAGTCTGACTTCCGATGTTAATAATAACAAAATTAATTTATCATATTCTCCATCATAATTAACTATTGCCAGCTTTTGGGAGCAAATGCTAAATACAAAATACAATATTACAACTTTAAAATATCAACAAGGTTTAAAAAAAAAGTACTTTTTCTAAATGATTTTTATTTATTAAAACTATATACTAATGTATTCTTTTGCAATAACTATAATGCAATTTTAAATGTTTAAAATCTACTAATTTCTTTTTTCTTTCTTTTTTTTTTTTACATTTCTACTGCAGCAGAACTATTCGGCCGAATAGTCCATCAATATTCGGCCAGGCCGAGTATTCGGACAAAGCGCCGGATACCGAATAGTGGCCGAATATTCGTTACATCCCTAATTCATGACCCAAGTTTTTCACCGTTGTATGGCTCATAAACGGAAGGCGCTCCTTAATTTCCGGTCATTCTGAAAAGGGAAGCTTGGATACCCCAGTGATATTAGAAAAAAAAAAAAACATAGATATCGATGAGAACCGACTCAGACGAGACATTTATTAGACACACCGGACTACATACAAATGATGACTACATGAAATGTTGGGTCGGGGCCCCTCAGAACCGGGGGTCCCCATCTTGAAAATGGCAGTTAGGCGGCTGTGTTGGTGGGTGCTCCTCTTCAGAACACTTCGGAGTAGTCCAGAGCGAACCCCTTCCCGGAGATGCTGTCATCCGACTGGAAACGAATCAGGAGGCGGAATCCCGATGACGTCAGATCAGGAGGGATCTGGAAAAAGAAGAGTTGAGATCACTATAACATCTGAGCCATGTCAACCGGCATTTTGGATCCAAACACCAGTAGGAACGCTAGTCTGCGTACCAAAAAAGAGTTGCCAAATCTCGTCATAGGAAATGCTGATACAACGTAAGATTTGTAATAACATTCGGTCCAGTTTTAAACGCCATTAAAATATCACTGTATTCTGTTATAACGAAATTAATTCAGTTCAAATGAATTATTTTCCCGGAACCTTGGAGGGTTTGTTATAATGGGATTTCAGTGTTCTCACATTCTATATCTCTTGTTTCATTGATATTAGACTATTTTAATATACAAGAGCTGACAATTTCATTCATTCAAGTTTAAAACAAGTACGAAAAATAAAAATTTTAAATTTCTTGGGATTTTCTGCATATATATATATATATATATATTATACACTGACGGACAAAAAAATTAAAGCACCAGCAGGGCCCGACTTACAAATTTGGGGCCCAGGGCACAGGAAAAAAATGGGGCCCCCTATGTTGCTCGAACCGAAAATTAAATTTTTTTGCTACACTAATAACACTTAAAAGAGTACTGCAGTGGGTATAATGTGAACCTATCCCTAACTATTCCTGGGTTTGGATCAGATATGTTTGTAAATGTGTGTCGAAAAGTTGTAAGCGACAAGTGTTACGACGACACATTAAAGCCCTTGAATGGCATCAGTAAGTCTTGCACATTAACCAGCATTCAACAAGCACTGCTTCTTGTCAATATATATATATATTATACATACTACTATGGTATGTTAACCAAATAATAAAATTACCCTACTTATTGAATTTATGATCGCTTTCCACCAATGAACGCTTGCAAAGGTAAGTAAGGGATTGTTTAGAAACCACGTGACGCACTTAAGTACGTCACATGGTTTCTGAACGGCCCCTAAAATAAATTTCTCCTTTCTCCTTCACAAAAAAAAAATATATATATAATAGTAAACGTTTATTGAATTTTAAAAAAAAATTCTCTGTGAATTTAAACTATTGGGGGCCCCAAAATCGGGGGGCCCTGGGCACGTGCCCCGAGTGCCCTGTGTGAAATCAGGCCCTGAGCACCAGGGAGAAATAGTCCGATTCGAACAAAAATTGGTGTATTGCAACGTCAAGGGGAGAAATGTAAAAAATTACAGGAACAAAAAAAACATATTTTACTAAACCAATAATGTGCAACACAATGCAGACGCTAATACCCGGTTGCACCGTCTCTAATGCGGAATTTAAAAAAAAATAGAAAAAAACGCATTTGTTTGTTTAGTTCAAGTACCCACACAAAAAGCACGATTATAAGCCATTAAAATAGTTTAAGTTCATGCATTTTTAGTATAATTAACATTTATCTATTATCCATTGACAGTTTCTACAAACAACAAAATTTCGACCTTCTAGCTCATGCAAAACTTCAAAAGAGGAAGAAATTTTTATCCCAGCTCAAATATTCAAAGGAGGCAGTGAGAAGCAAAAGGGATGTGAGGGACAAAAAAACGATTCTGAGAAAAATGCATTCAAAGTTTGGATCTTATGGGACCTTTAATGTTTTTTTTCCTAAATCACGTTAGGGTGGAGCCAACTGTTAGAGCTATCACTAACCGCTCTTGCTACAATATAGAATGGTGCTTTCTGTATCATTTGCACTAGTTATCTCCAAATTTTCAATTTTTTCGCTTACATCCCTTTGCTTCTGGGTGCCTCATAAGTAACATTTATTCCTCACTGGAGGAATAAATGTTACGTAGAAGCGGCTTAAGTGTCTCTCGCCGATAGCTTATTGGTTGCTTGCGTAACTGTAATGCAGTTGCCATTGTTGTAACACTTCTCAAATATACTAATAATCAAAACATTTCTCTAGCATTTTGAGTGAGGCATCTCTAGATTTGCGATCTCCGTTAAAAATGAATGAAAACGCGAATTTAATTTAATCCTTCTTTCTTTGTTTTCATTTATTTATCGTCTGCGCTTTTTATATAAATTAAAGTGGTAGCGCTCTTTTTTCCAGGTTTCGTTAAAACTATTGTTTTGACGATGATTATGTTGGATATAAATAAATATTTTTCCCAAACAATTTGATTATATAGTAAATAATATTTT
The DNA here is from genome assembly GCA_038502835.1 of Octonoba sinensis. NCBI lineage: Eukaryota > Metazoa > Arthropoda > Arachnida > Araneae > Uloboridae > Octonoba > Octonoba sinensis. The sequence goes on from CM076604.1 coordinate 9,745,291, forward strand.
TACTTTACAGATTATTATAACTTAGATGTTTTTTTTTTCGGTAAGAATATTTTTCTCCGAAATTATTATATGTTTATTATTTATTCATTAAACTTTACTGTTCTACCTGATAAATATCTCTTTGATTTGATGTGCATTTCCGGTTAGAGGGAGAATTGTATATTTTTAATATCTAGAACAGAGGTCATTTCGTATGACCACCACTAGTAAATAAATAAATAAATAATGCTTGCAATCATTCAGTGCATTTATGCTGTGCTGACTAATTGCGAACAAACTCTCTCCATCCATGTTCTTGGTAAGAATAGTAAAGAATTCTGCACAAATACTGAATTTTTACAACAAATCGCACCATAAATGCACTGACTGATTGCAAGCCCTTGCGACTAATTTATCAATATCCCCTTAAAAAATGGCTCTTTTCCAAAAAAATTTTGAAATACACCTCAATAAATTACCGATATCTTTCTGAATTTTCAAGATATTCAACTGAAAGTTTTTCATGAGTTGGCCTGTGCATTTGAGCTTGAAATTATGACAGTTACGAATTGCTATCTTCCGCGCATGCGCAGTAAAAAAATAACTCCTTTAGATGTCCAAAATTTATCAAATATTTACTATTTTCTTATCTTGTATGCTGTTGAGTTTTCTGAAGGTTTGGTAATGTTTCGTGAGAAACTTTGCGTATTATAGGCCAAAAACGTGTGAATGAAATTGGAGAAATGCCTATATCCTCGCGAATTTAAGTACAATTTTTACAAAAATGCACATAATAATTGACATGGCAATTTAACTATTTCTGAAATTTTCAGCTTATTCCCACCTTTTTGCGATGCAGTATCATCTAAGAACATTTTTCTCCTTTCTCAATTTGTTGACGGCCCCCGAAATGCAACAGCGAATGCATTTTTACTGGAAAGTGTGATCATCGTATATTAAAACATGATCAAATAAGTAGGAAACGGGTTTTTGCATCAGACAGTGTTAAGACGAAACTACGAAAACTCTGTAGTGCGTATTTTTGTCACTGTTTGTAAATGCCAGGAGGAAGCGTAACTGCCTGTCAGGTCCTTCCTCCAATCTAAATTACAGACTTCTTTAAAGCAGCCATCACAAACAATATTTCGCCAATAAAACTATCCTCACCTGGCTTCCACAAAACTTCCCCAGGATGGGACTGGTTTCGAATCCATCGAGCACCTGCACAAAGTCGTAGGCGCAGTCCTGCTCGGGCTCTATATCGAACCCCCGGAATCGAACGCGGACCCTGCCTGAGTGGGGCGCCGTCACGATCCAATTACAGTCAGCGCGGGCCCCGTAGTTCTGGTCTCCGTACTTGGCATGCGAGTACAGCACGGTGGGCACGGGCCCTGCACTCAGCCGGCCCCCACACACTGAAAAGGGAAGGAGATACATTTTAATTTTCAGAAGTAAATTATTTTCAGAAGAAAAATTAAAAAATACAATTTTCAAAAATTCTTTGGTATCCAAAAATACACATAAATCATTTATTCCCATTAAAAAAATACATTTTACTTTTCAATCGTTGCCAAACAAAAAAGAAGAATATCAACTCCTTCAATGAGGACTTAATTCTTCTTAAGTCAGAACTCGCTTTAAATGGGTGAGGTTTGAAATAAAAGATGAGTTTCGGAATAATGGGTACTTTTCCGTTTGGGTTGCTGGCGATGGTTAAATATTCTTTTTGCTAAATCAAACTACTATGCCATTTTGGGTTGCCGTTGGCGATGTTTAAATATTTTTCAATTAAACATCATGGCTTCATCACAGGCCTTATTGATTTGGTGAAAAATAAGTGTAGCCATCGCCATTCTCCCCCCCCCCCCCCCCGAATAGCAAGCAGAAAATATTTTTGATTTTATTTTTGTACTTTTAATGACATTTGTAAGCGTTATAATAATAATGATTATTTGTGTACTTAATTTGTATAAAGTAGTATATTCGGCCACTATTCGGTATTCGGCCCTTTGTCCGAATATTCGGCTGGCCGAATAATCATTTCCTCACCCAGCCGAATATTCGGCTTGGCCGAATACTGAGTAAGGGTACGTCCAAGATGCAAGCTGGTAGTCAGATTCAGATTCTCGGCGCTGACTGTCTCCGACTCCGAGCGGCAGTTGAGGTGGCCATTATGGACGCTGGTTTTCAGCGCAGGGCAGGCAGAGCTGCCACCAGAAAAACGAGATTTTAGAGTAGTATGGAACTTAAAGAAAAGGGTGGCTGCTTAGTGACAATGTTACAACCAGGGGTGCCCAGCGTCCGGAGTTTTAGGGGTAATCCCGTAATTTAAAATTGTCCCGCAACCCGGGGACCTTCAATACGGGGCGCCAAAAGTCCCGTTTGCTTTCTATGATATTGATTTTGGAGATATCGGATATCTAACCCGTCATATGTGACAGTCAATACCGGATATCTGGCTCTGATGTTTGAAACCAGTAATTCCTATACATTTTTTAAAACATCCCGCAGCTTACAAATACGCTGTAAGTTTTTAGCCTCCATGTATTTTTAAAATATGCTAATTAACTAAATTTTAAAAATCAAAATTAACATGCCGGATAACCGGATCTTATGAGTAGCGGCCGGATCGGATTCCGGAAATTTAAATACTGTTCCGATACTGAATGTCCAATTCCCCCTCTCCCTTACAGTCCCGTATTTGCAGTTTCTTATTTTTTCAACCCTGGTTACAACCAAGCTAAAACCATTGAGAAGTGAGATACATCTAATTAATAAATTAGGATTTATTTACGAGCACGTTCTTAGCAATTACTTGCCAAAGGAAACGGATTTTTCATCGACGATGTTTCTATTGAAGTGCTCTTTTATCCGTTTATCTCATATCGGGGAATAAGTTTTGTCATTAACGCATCTATACCATGCTTGTCTAAACTGCTGCCCAAAAGCCTTTAAAACGCGGCCCAGACGCAAATTATGAAAATATTTGAAATTATACATTGTTATTAAAAAAATAAATGTTTGCAATATTTTTCATTTATAATGGATTCGTACATTTATTTTGAAATAAAAATTTAAATAAAAGGATCTTAGTATGCCACGAGAATTAACGTTTCGGATTATGTGTGTAATTTTTTGAAGATTTATGACATTTATATGCAGTTATATTGCATTGTATTTTGATTTCCTAATCCTTTCGGCCAAGGGTGCCCTTCACAGAAAAGGGGCCATCGAACGTCGGCGAAAGTTCTCCAAATCGATCCGACCTGTTGGCTCGGAGATTGGGTTATAGATTTAACTTTTTTAGTAGACTTAACAGAACATTTGAATGATTTAAATTTGAGACTTCAAAGAAAAAATCTATACATTGATAATATGATCCAAACAATAAAAGCGTTTGAAAGAAAGTTAAAGTTTTGGCACAATCAAATAAAAGTAAAAGATTTGAGACATTTAAATACTTTGGCTGCACCTGTGAGTTGCACAAAATATGCATATTAATTTTTGATTTAATTCAAGAGTTTGAAAGTAGATTTCAAGATTTTTGAAAAAATAAAGAGTATTTCAAAATCTTTTCTACCCCATTTTCTCAAGAAATAGATAAGTTACCTTCAAATCTTCAAAAGGAATGCATTGAACTGCAAAGTGACATTCAACTGAAAGTAAATTTTGGGAATATTTCTTTACTGGAGTTTTATAAAGGTTATCTTCCACCCGATAAATATCCCAATTTTTCCAATCATGCTTTATTAATGTCTTCAGTAAAGCACCTGTTGGCAGTACCTATTTTTGTGAACAATTATTTTCAAGAATAAAGCATACAACAAAGAAAAATAGGACAAAGATCCCTGACATACATCTTGAAAATGAATTAAGAATTGCAACCTCGCCTGTTGAACCCGATATCAATTTGCTTGTTCAACAAAAGCAAATTCACCCATCTCATTAATTGGAATTTTTTTTTCATCTTTATGAAACCCAAACTAAATGAAACGAAACTTTTACAAATTTAAAATGAATATGTACCTATACATATCTAATTCAAAGTTTTTAAAAAATATATAATAAAAAGAAGTTAATTTATTTTGATAAAACTACATAGGAGTTAATTTTTATTTCAATTTGTTGAAAAAATATTGCATGTGCAGCCCAGAAATTTTTCTTATTTTGCAATGTGGCCCTCAAACGGTCATAGTTTAAACACCCATGATCCATACCAATCGTAAAACATTGAAAAATATTCATCCCTCAAATAAAATCAGCGTCCAAGCCGCAGGTTGTCTAAAACCAGAATGAGCAAATCATTCCGGTAAATGTCGGAGGCAGACTGCCAGCGCACCGGAAATCAGCTCGCAGGTGCATGATGGCCACCCTCAGCTTTGCGCTATACAATTTTTTGCACGCCGACTCGGCGCCTGCCGGCGCTGGCTGTCAGCCGCCGAAAACCAGCGTGCATCTTGGACGCACCCTAAGGTCAATATTCGGGATGGCCGAATACTGATGGACTATTCGGCCGAACAGTTCTGCTTCAGTAGAAATGTAAAAAAATAAAGAAATTAGTAGTTTTTAAACATTTAATTGTATTATAATTATTGAAAATAATACATTAGTTTATAGTTTTAAAAAATAAAAATATTTTTGAAAAAAACTACTTTTTTAAAACCTAGTTTTAGGCTTGGCTGAGCAAAAACAGATTTTAAAATTGTAATATTGTATTTTACATTTAGCATTTGCTCTCAAAGCTGGCAAGAGTTAATCATGATGTATGAAAAATTAATTTTGTTATTAATAACAAAGTGGAAGTCAGACTTTGTTTGGGTAGACTGATTTATTGTCAATATTGGAGAAGAGAGAAATGTGAAAAGCCTAGAATATATCATGAATATTTAGATAGCGTAAGTTATTGGGGTTTTTGAAAATTAAAATATATTCCAGTTAAGTGTATTAAATTTTAATAGATCGTTTAAAGATAGGTATGTAAAAAACCCCATTAAATAAAATATTAACTTTTATAACTTCTAAAATATCTTCATAAAACAGTTTTGAGCAAGGTAAAAGTTCACTAAGCAATAGTAGTTCTTTCATTTGAATTAAATAATTAGTAAAATAATGCTAATGCTTACTACCATAAAACCTGTCATTTCTATTCCACCTGTGGGTGAAATTCTTAGTTTTATTACATTCAAAACAATAGAGAAAATAGATTAATTTTAAATAGTTTTAAATTCTTAACAAACATAATTAAATCATAGATTGTGTGTAATTGATGTTTGACTTTGTCAATAATTTTAAATTTGTCAAATACTTTCTATTACAACGATTTTCTAGACATTTTAATATTCGGCCGCCGAATATTCGGTATTCGGCTTAAGATATTGGCCGAATATTCGGCTTCGGTCTATTCGGCCTAGAAGAAATGGCCGAATATTCGGCTTCGGCCTGGGAGAAGTGGCCGAATATTCGGTATTCGGCCAAATCACTATTCGTTACATCCCTAGTATAAAGTGATGCTAAGGTTTGCCGCACTGTATGCAAAAGATAATTAGTATGGAACAGTAAAATATATTTGTTCAAAGTCTGAAAAATGACCCACGCAATTTTATCTTAAAAGTGTAAATTAATAAGAAAATTTCCTTTTAAATTTTTAACAAGAAGTAAATTTAAACCTTAATCAGCATCGGTGTTTCCAAAACAAAATGGTCAATGAAACTTTAAAATCAAATTATGAAAATCAAAACTTTAACAATAAATTTAATTTGCTGATTTTAAATGTTTTTATAGAAACCAAAATGTGTAATGTCACACATTTTGTTACCCCCTAACCTCCCCTTGTCACAAACCGTCACAATTCCTCGAACCCTCCTCCCCCCTTCGAAGAGTGACATCATTTATGAATGAACCCTTATTTGATGCAGCGAAGTCGCTTTACCTGTCGTGTGCGTGGCTCTAAATCCATTCCTCTGCACTGAGGGATCGGATCGGAAAGCCATGAGCATGGTGTGCGCCGTCGAAAGGATGGGATGGGGCACCTTGCTACCGCAGAAGCGCCCCAGCAGGGGCGACTCAGCAGTATCACCGTCGTAAAGGGCTACGTGGTCGTAGGCGCATTCCTGGTGGGGCTCCAGTTCGAAAGAGTCGAAGACCTGGTCGTAAAAAGAGCAAAGTATTCAATGGATGCGGGTTTAGTGGTATGCTAATTTAAACTAACACAACACTAATTCTTTTACTAGACGCTTCCGACTTAACTTTATTCATATTGTGATCAAATTTGGATCTTCATAGTTCACATTTTATCACTAGTGCGTTAAAGACAATCTTGAAAGTTTCACCTTGCAATAATGCATAATAACTCAACTGTGTAGAGATTTTGAAAATGTCTACGTAAATGCAAGGCGTAAATTCATTACTCAAAATTTAACTTTAGGATATGGTAAAATTAAACGTTAACTGATGAGGTACTTAAGCTGATGAAAGACATTACGCAATTTAAAGCTCAACAAATCTAATAAACAACAAAGACATAATTAAGCAAAGTAAATCAAAACAAACTTTTAAACATGCGCCGCGGGCAACAACCCATGCGGGCACACGAATGCTGCACAGCAAAAAGAAAGAGAGAGCGAGTGAAAAAAACATTTCACTTGGCATTTATAGTTCTTCTCGCATCCCAAGCACTGATGCCACAAAACTTTAAAAAGTTCGCTAACGATGCATAACAATGAGCAGGTTGAGCAGGTTGCATAATAATGATGCATAACAACAGGTTGCCACAGCCCTTAGTCAGGAAGTCAGTCTCCGGACTGATAAGGGACGACAAAACGTACTTTACGACCAGATCTTGTGACAACACACTTGCGAAGGGAAGATTGCAAGTGTCGTGTAGCATCATGTACCTTCTCCGTTGTGCACTCGGGAGGCTTTGATGTAGCTGCATCAGAGGACTCTTGTAGCGGAACATCAGGGGCGACGAAGAGAAACGCAGGCTTCAAACGATCAACTGACACGCTGACTTCCTTACCCTTGATAAGCAAGACATAAAACTTAGGTCTTCACTCAACTACCGAGTAAGGACCGTTGTATGGCTGCTGAAGTGGTCGTCTTATGGTGTCTACCCGCACAAACACATGAGATGCTCGAGCTAAATCTTCACTCATAAATGCAGCTGAATTGGTGGAGTGATGTTTTGCAGGAACAGGTCTCAGCTTATTCATCTTTCGCCATAGATCCCCCAAGAGATCTGCACGAGACGATACAGCAGAAGGCGATGTGGCTTGCAGGAATTCACCAGGAAGACGGAGAGAGCAGCCGTAGACGAGATCCGCAGTCGTAGCGCCGATGTCCTCTTTCAAACTTGTCCGGATACCAAGCAGTACTGTAGGCAGGACTTGAACCCATCGCTTCGTCGCATGGCTCATGATGGAACTCTTCAAGTGCCGGTGGAAGCGCTCCACCGTGCCATTGCACTTCGGATTGTAGGCTGTGGTTCTTGTCTTGAAAATACCAAGGAATTTTACTGGGGAGGTGAAGAGGTCACTCTCGAACTGTCGTCCCTGGTCAGTAGTGATGATCTCAGGAACGCCGAACTTTGAAACCCAGCCGGAGTAGAAGGCGTCAGCCACTGTAGATGCGGTCTGGTCTTGCATTGGGAAGACTTCCGGCCACCTTGTGAAACGATCAACGGCAGTCAAAGCGTAGATGAAACCCTTCGACGGCGGCAGAGGTCCGACGATGTCCAGATGCACATGGGCGAAGCGAGCTGAAGGAGGGTCGAAGGAACCAGTGGGAGAGATAGTGTGCCGTTGGACCTTAGATTTTTGACAATTTATGCACTGTCTGCACCAGGTCTTGATATCTCTTGACATTGATGGCCAGACGAACCGTTTACTCACCATGTCCAACGTTGCACGTGCTCCGGGATGTGAAAGTCCATGCAAAGTCTGAAAAAATACTCTTACGAAAAGAATTAGGCACATATGGGCGAATGTGACCAGTGGACACATTGCACAGCCCTTTTGATGAGGCGAGTGTTAATGACCTTCACTCAAGACCAGAATCTGACTCTCGCAGAGATCGCAACTCCTCATCATTACATTGAGCCTTTGCCAAAGTTTCGTAATCAATTTCGCCAGAACTTGACAAGTTAATCTCAGAAATGCGCGAGAAACTGTCAGCTACCGAATTTTGGGCTCCAGGTACAAACCTGATGTTAGTAGAAAATTGACTAATAAACTCTAAATGTCGAATTTGCCTAGGCGATTGTTTATCAGCTTTTTGCTGAAAAGCAAATGTTAACGGCTTATGATCACTGAAAATAACACATTCGCGTCCCTCAATCATGTGTCGAAAATACTTGACCGAAGAACGCACAGCTAATAATTCACGATCACAGCAACTGTAGCGTAACTCGGCATTATTGAGTTTACGTGAGAAAAATGCCAGTGGTTGAACCTGCCCGTGGACTACCTGCTGCAAAACCCCTCCAATTGCAAAATCTGATGCATCTACGACCAAATGCAAAGGAGCATCAGGCACGGGATGTGCTAGAAGCGTAGCATTAGAAATCGCATCTTTACACGCTTGAAATGCCAATTTGGCTTCCTCTGACCAAGAAAGAACAGTTTTGTCTTTCTTTCTGCGCTTACCATCACCTTTTGCGAGAGTATGCAAACTAGCTTGAACTTTAGCTGCATTTCTTAAAAAACGATGATAAAAGTTTGTCATTGCAAGGAAACGACGCAATTCTTCAACAGTGTGGGGTAGGGGAAATTCTAGCAAGGCTTTGACCTTTTCGGGTAGAGGTTCAATACCATCCTTAGACACTAGGAAACCCAAGAAATTGATTTTTTCCTTACCGAATTCGCATTTATCAAGGTTAATTACTAGACCATAGTCCACTAACCGCTGGAAGACTTGTTTCAAGTCGGCCCTGTGTTTTTCCTCACTTTCAGAAGCTACAATGATATCGTCAATGTAAGATACACAGCAATCAAGACCACGTAAAACATTATCGATAAAGCGCTGAAAGCTTTGGGCCGCGCATCGTAATCCGAAACACATGGAAGTGTATTCGTAAAGTCCAATAGGAGTTATTACAGCAGTTTTTGGAATATCACATGGTTCAATAGGGATTTGATGGTATGCTTTCACGAGATCTATCTTGGAAAACAGCCTTTTACCACTTAAAGTGTGTGTAAAATCCTGGATATGGGGTACGGGATAACGATCAGGAATAGTAATAGCGTTAAGCCTCCTGTAATCCCCGCAAATACGCCACCCAGAAGGTTTTTTAGGTACAATGTGCATGGGGCTGGCCCATTGACTTTTAGAAGGACGAATTATACCTTGTTTGAGAAGTTCGTCAAATTCTCTCTTAACAGCCAACAGCTTTTCAGGAGACAACCGTCGGGCAGTAGGAAACACTGCAGGACCTTTAGTTTCGATCCAATGAGTCACAGGATGGGGCTTAGGATTTTTAACCATATTTGGGTTTGTAAGTTGTGGATACAAGGATATAACATCTGAAAAAGGGATTCGCTCAGAAACTAAGGTTAAACCAAATGTTGGTCCGGGACAAGCTAAACCCTTTGCTACTAGTTGCGAGGCAGAATCTAGAAGACGATTATTTCTCATATCCACTAACAAACCATAATGTTTCAATTCAAAATTTTGACCAACACCAAAATCCAACCTAAACTTTTTAGAACCAAAGGTTTTGATTTTAGAACCATTTGCAGCATACAAACTTAAGGTATCCAGAAACCTTTCAGGCGAAAGCCTCTTCGGAAAACAGCTGACCACAGCACCACTATCTACAAGGTAACGAAACCCTGAAATTGTGTCGTATACAAAAAGTCGGCTGTTCTGCTGGCTGTCATTTGCCGCCGACAGAACAAACGAGCCACTCAGTTTTCCGAAAATTGGCAATGTGAAGCGCGATGCACGAGTGACTGCAGTCTTGACCAAAAAAAATTCCTCCTACGTGATGTCCATGAGTCCATGCACTTTGGAATTAGAGGAATACTTGAATTCAACGTCAGGGGAACTACGTAGAAAAAATATACACATGATTTCCTTTTCAATTATTACATTATAAAATTTATTGCCCTTATAAGGTATTCATTTGATTCATCTTCTTACATTAGTTTTATGTTAAAATTTTCAATTAAAAATATGCTTATTCGATCATATTTTTTATCGGCTTTACGTATAAAATGCCATCAACACATTTACCTACTATAATATTTTTCAAAGATATGTTTCACAATGGGGGGGGGGGGGGGTCAACCGAAAATATCTCATAGCTCTAAGAGTTCTACGAACTGACAAAGCTTAAAAAAAACTAAAATGGAAAAAATATGGAACTTTAGCTGCAACCAACATTTGGTACTAAGTAGAACCATTACAATGGTGTGGTTTCACCATGAATGTGAAACCAGGAAGCATTGTAATGGTTCAACTTAGGACCAAATACTGCTTGCTACTAAATTTCACCATTTTTTTCTTTGGTGAAAGGTAGAACTTGAATTTTTGACAGTGCAACACTCTCTAAACCGGAAGCGACTATCAGCAGGAGAGCTAGTCATGAGTAGCTCGAAATTGTGGATAGGAGCGTAAGACTTTTCCATGTTCCATTTAAAACAAAGTTATTCTTTAAAAAATAAATAAATAAAAGCTTTTTTAACCAGCTTTATCCTGTGTCCAGGAGTAGCGTCGAACCTCCAGGTACACTCTTTTCTGCTCGGGTAGTTGTCTGGATAGTTGGGACTCGACACTACCCCATCTGTTGACGTTATGTGATGCACGCAGGACCCTGAAATCAAAAGATAAGAAGCGTTTTGATTGGTTGATGGAATTTTTTGGCTAAAAAATTGAGAGGATTTTGAGATGGTTATTAACTAACGTTATTCACATGAATGGCTCCTGGCGTTCATGCTCACAATCAATAGTCACTAGCAGAGTATTTTGATGTTTATTAACTACCTATTCACTAAGATGAGTCCCGTCATTTGTACTCATAATAAAAAGTTACTAACAGAGGATTTTAAAGTGATTATTACCCAACCTTATTCATATGAATGAGCTCTCGGCGTTCATGCTCGTAAAAAATAGTCACTAGAAGCGCATTTGAATGATTATTAATTAAGGCTACACATAAGAATGAGTTCTCGGCGTTCATGCTCATGATCAAAATTACTAGCAGAGGATTTTGATGATTATTAACTAAGGGGCCGTTCATAAATGATGTCACCATATATTTGACCCCCCTCCCCCCTTTGTCACATGTCATGCTATGTTGCATAATGCATGATGTCACACTTCTTGTTACCCCCTCCCCTCGTCACACTGTCACAATTTCACGAATCGTGAGATCATTTATCCTCGAAGCGTGACATCATTTATGAATGATTCCCAACGCTATTCATATGAATCAGCTCTGGGCGTTCATACTCATAATCAAAATTACTAGCAGAGGATTTTGATGATTATTAACTAAGGGGCCGTTCATAAATGATGTCACCATATATTTGACCCCCTCCCCCCTTTGTCACATGTCACGCTATGTTGCATAATGCATGATATCACACTTCTTGTTACCCCCTCCCCTCCCCTTGTCACACTGTCACAATTTCACGAATAGTGAGATCATTTATCCTCGAAGCGTGACATCATTTATGAATGATTCCCAACGTCATTCATATGAATCAGCTCTGGGCTGTGACAAATTCCCTCTCTTCTCACGAGAGCCGCGTAGTTCGCCGGGACCCCCTCTGCGGAGAAGAACCGCCGACCGCCTTTTCAACCATTGTCCAGCAAGTGGGGACAGCACGGCTGTACAATACGGCCAGACGCTGTGGCGCCGAGTTGGACACTTCTGCAAATTAAAAACGACAAGCGGGTCGAGCACCGATCGGCGCGCCTTCTTTGCTGCAAGCCGCCGCGACTCGAGACGAGAAGGAGAGGCCCAAGAATTTCGGCGCCGGACCCAAACCAATCCCGTGGAACGTTTACAATTTTCCACGAATAAGAAATTTAGGGGCGCTTATGTACCCCCGCCCCTTTAGTAAAGAGGACGACAGCCTGGAACTTGAGTGTGTTGTGTGGTGTGAGAGTTTTTGGAGAGAGGAGGGCACGCTCCTGGAGAGGGATTCTGTATGTTGGGCTCGCCCCGGGCCGGAAAAGTCGAAGGTGCAACGCCTCGATTGAGTTGATGTTTCTTGCATCGGACTTATAACGAGTGTTCCTGCCGGAATCCGGAGGGACGGACAATCTGGAAGCTATTGTCAGGAACAGTATATTGTATATAGTGTAGATAGAAATATTGAATTAGTCCAGAAATAAATCAGATAAAAAAAGTAAATATTTCGACTGTAGTCTGTACGTTGGACCTTGTGAGGATCCACACGCTACTTCTTATCAATCACAGGCCGCATACGTTACAGGGCGTTCATACTCATAATCATTTGTCACTAGCAGAGTTATTCTGATGATTATTAACTAACGTTATTCACAAGAAAGAGTTCTAAGCGTTCATGCTCGTGATCAAAATTACCAGCAATGGTTTATAATGAGTATTAACTGTAAATGGAGAAGTTACATACTGTAAAAGCCCGTAATTTTCGCGAGATGAAAATTTCGCGAATTTTATATGAACAGAACTGAAAGTTGAAAAATTCCAAAAGTATCTAAGTAAAGTTGAGAAAGTTGAAAATTTTCCAAAAGTATATCTTTTGCATAAAACATTTTAAGAACCTTCCTTTTGTCCGAAAAGTTCGTCCCGCCCCCCTCCCCCATTTAACGGTATTGAAGGCAAACATGAGATAATTTTGAATGGCTTCAAAGAAGCTGATATAAATATAATAAGTGAATTAGCTGCCTTCTATTAATTTTATTGTTTTATATTCGAGAAATAGTTGTATATTATTCAAAATTAGTTATAAGACAGAAAGTTGTCAAGAAAAAGTTTGTAACTGTGCAATAAATCATTAAATTTTGGGTAAGTGAAAAAATTCTGATTTTTTATTATTATTTGAGGCGGGAAAAAAATATTTCACGAGGCTTAAATTTTCGCGAGTTATGACGGGCTCGCGGAAATCGCGAAAATTAAAGCCTCGCGAAAATAAGGGCCTTTACAGTACCCAAAAGAGCAATCAGATTACTTCTTTGGTTGAATTTGTAAACAATCCTTTCACTACCTCAGCTAATTTTGAATGAACTTCTGTTTCAGTAGATGACAAACGCTCTGGGTAATAAAATACAAATATCGCTTCTACTAAATTATTTCTTTAACCCCTTAACGGTCGGGCAATTTTCAAGAAAACGGTCATAAAAGTGCTTATTTTTTTATCCCTGAAAGTTATATAAAAATACGTGTATGAACAGTAAAAATCTTCATTTTTAATTTTTGATTTGTTTTTATTTTGAAACTTTGAACACTCCAGCCCGGAAATATCACGGGAGCGAGAAGTAGAAGACGAAACCTCAGCCCGGAAATATCACGGGAGCGAGAAGTAGAAGACGAAACCTCAGCCCGGAAATATCACGGGAGCGAGAAATAGAAGACGAAGAATTAGACCGGAAATATCACGGGAGCGAGAAATAGAAGACGAAACCTCAGCCCGGAAATATCACGGGAGCGAGAAGTAGAAGACGAAACCTCAGCCCGGAAATATCACGGGAGCGAGAAATAGAAGACGAAGAATTAGACCGGAAATATCACGGGAGCGAGAAATAGAAGACGAAACCTCAGCCCGGAAATATCACGGGAGCGAGAAGTAGAAGACGAAACCTCAACCCGGAAATATCACGGGAGCGAGAGGGAAGGGGTCAACTAGGAACTAAAAATAGACTCTGAAGTTGCTTTCTTGTCAGATCACCTTAGCTCTTTGCAAATAGCTCTGCATAATTTACTCCAAAATAAAAATACTCAAATGTTGATATACGCCAAAATTGTCAAATTGATAATGAATTCTAAAACTTGTAAATACCACTTTTCTCCACGAGACCTGTTAGCCGAAACCTTAGGATTCCTTGCGTACGGGGTAAGGTAGTGGGGTGCACAGATTTTACATACACATATCCCCAAGTGTACATGGTGGATCTTCAGCGGGTATCGAACAGGCGTCCTTCCAATGGAAGTTCGACGTCCTAATACTAGTCTAGCACGGCCTTTTGTAAAAACTACTAAGTAAAAAATAACTGATTTATGATTTACAAACAGTAAAAGCACACATAAAAAATAAAAGTTTAATTTTTTATTATTATATTATTATTAGGAAAGAACGCATTTTATTAGACTAGAAAAAGATACGATTTAATTTTTAAATACTTTTCAAACCCTTTTAACTATATTTTTTACTCAATTATGATGTGCACATTTTTTGCTTTTTATATGGGGGAAGTAGATGCCATAGTATCATCATACATGCATAGATGAAATGAAATTTTACATGCTGGTAAGTGATAAATTGTTTCGATCAAATATTAATACAGAAAGAATAAAATAATAAGAGCACCTATTCTTCATATGATTACTTTCTTATTAGTTACAGTTTTAAGTTTATTTTTTTTTTAAAATATTGAGAGTGAAAAAATGCATACTTTTGCAAGTTTAACTTTGCTTCACAATGTTACAAACGAGCATTAAAAAAAAATTATCCTATACATGAATTGCCTATTTGTTTACTATAGTAAATAACAGATGGCGCCAGGAGTGAAGAGTAAACAACAGAAAATTCGTACACCGCCATTAATGGCCGCAACTTCAGAAAACGAAAACTCTTATATATAAACGTCTTATTCTGTCTGTCTGTCCGCGATAGGATCCTAGGCCGTTTTACCGATCAGGACCACATTCGGCACGGTTAATGTTTACGACCCGAGAAACGCATCGCCGCAAAAATGAAAGTTGTGACTCAATTAGTTATTTTTTTCAATTAATTTTTAAAAATTTTTCAATGCTTTTTTTGACCCGTTTTATTTTATTTTTGCATTGTTGCTGTCGTTTCCAACAGATAATTACAGTTGCCGTGTTAACAAACAAATCAATGCAGTTGCCATTTAACAAATGTAACAAATATACTAATAATAATCAACTAGCATATTGAGTGAGGCTTCGATGTATTTGCAATTTCCGTTAAAAATTAATGTATGCGCGAATTTAATGCAAACCCTTCTTTCTTTTTAATTGATTTATTTATTGTCTGCGCTTTTTATATTTTTATTATTAGAGTGGCAGCGCTCTTTTCCCCAGTTTCGTTAAAACAGTTGTTTTGAAAAGCATAATAACATTTTAAATAAGTTCTTTCGACGATAAATATATATTTTTCACAAACAATTTGATTATGTAGTAAATAAATATATAGTAGTGTGGGGCAGTAAGCCTGACCTGGGTCATTCAGTTTGAATTAGCAGACACCTTTGTACAAATCATTTTAATTACAATTTATAATATCTAGAACAGCGATCATTTCATATGACTGCCGGGCGTACTAGTCTTATATATAAGCGGCTTATTCTGTCTGTCTGTCTGTCCGCTATAGAATCCCAGGCCATTTTACCGATCGGGACCCCATTCGGCACGGTTAATATTTACGACTCGAGAAACGCATCGCCGCAAAAATGAAAGTTGTGACTCAATTAGTTTTTTTTTTTTTAATTTTTCAATGATTTTTTTTTTTGACCCCTTTTATTTTATTTTTGCATTGTTGCCCTCATTTCCAACCATGTAATTACAGTTGCCGTGTGAACAAACAAATCAATGCAGTTGCCATTGTTATTGTAACAAATATACTAATAATATTCGAAACATTTATCTAGCATATAGAGTGATTCTTCGCCTCCGTAAAAAATTAATGTATACGAGAATTCAATTTAATCCTTTCTTTCTTTTAAATTTATTTATTTATCGTCTGCGCTTTGGTAAAATCCTAGGAGAGCCCACCCCGTTTCAAAACCGCCAATTTGGTGTCCACCTCGCGGAACGATAAAACAGGGTTACGATCAAATCATGACTACCATGGTGTACTCATCGCCAACCGCGCCAACGGGGCGGGCTCTCCTAATAAGAACCAACCATAAATCTATAGTAGTTTGGGGCAGTAAGCAAAGGGGTGTCCTCGCCGCCTGACCTGGGTAATTCAGTTTAAATTAGCAGACACCTTTGCACAAATCATTTTAATTACAATTTACAATATCTAGAACAGCGGTCGTTTCGTATGACCGCCGGGCTTGCTAGCAATTTTATAACTGCTCTCTTTCTAGAGCACCCCATGAACGGCGGTCATGGGGCCATTGAGATAATTAGTGGGGTTAGGGAATCCTCGTTCTTGGGGAATGCTCTATAGCTTTCGTAGCTCTTGCGTCAGACACCGCTCTTGGAGGAATGGTCAGGAGCACCGAAGCTTTTATTACGTATTTTGAATGATAATAAAATAGTAATAATAAATGATATTATAAACGGTGACGGAAAATTACTCAGATAATTCTCCGAAACTTGAAGATGTTTTTTGACGTGAGAATAAATAAACGCAAGTACGCGATGACCGCACGACGCTTTCGTGGTTGCATAAGCAAATTTACACAGCAAAACTCTGTTATACCGCGCCTCAGTATACTGCGGAATCGGATATACCGCGGTGACTATCATGTCCCCCGACGTTTAAACCACCCTTTATCATTGCCATTTAAAGGTGATTCCTTATTTACCATTGTAAATAAAGCCGGCCAGAGCACACAAATATTCTTATCCAAAGACCACCCATCCTCCCACCAGACACACTAAAACAAGATAAAGCCCTATTGTGATAGGCGTGATGCACACCTTTTTCATGCTTTTTCTGTCTTTAAACCTAGAACATATAGCTTGATTTCAAAATCGGGTGCAATTGCCCTGACTTGTTTTTCTTGACATGAGCGGAGCCTTTGTATTCCAGACTCTTTAGCATTAATGAAAAGAAAACATATTCCCCAGTGAGAAATGCGCTCTCCCCTTCCAAGTTAAATTTTTCTTAAGACCCTTTCCACAATCCCATGTTGATAACATAAGGATATTTTTAAGCCCCTTTTTCTCGGAACACAGTTGGTTTAAAACCAATCGCTCGATAGACTGATTGCGCAGCTGAGGTCAGAGCTTCTTGCAGTGAATAATATGGCAGCAAAGAAGAAAAGAAAAATATATACTATAGGGGGGAAGAAAAGTTGCGAGTAATTAATAAAGTTAAAAATGATGCAACAATAGCGAGCATTATTTCATGAATATGGTTCCGCAGTATGGTTTCACTATACCGCGGTTATGTTATAACGCGGGTGCCAGACATGTCCCCTCGACACCCGCGTTTAAACGGGGTTTTACTGTATTAATAGAAAGACTAATAAACCACGTGCTACTAGTATTCTAACCATCTTCACCATAGTAATGATTAAACTTTGTGCAAAGTAATAGAAATAAAATTTCACGTTAAATTAAAGCACAAATGAGCATTAAAACGCAGACATATGTTTCGGGATCGCTTGGAATCCCTTTTTCAATGCGACAGGGAGCTTCTAGATGCAAAACATCCAAATGAAGCAGACAGAACAACAAAAACAAAGCTTATATAGCCTAAGAATTAACTGTAAACCAATGAGAATAAAGGCAGTGTGAAATGGAAGTAGAAGTAGTATTAAAGGCACCAATAAGAGAGCAACAAACGAATGTAGTTGGAAGTACAGAAAGTAAAAAGGAATATCAATAAAAACAAAGAAAAAGACAACAGCGTGCATAAAAATGTGAAAATACATGAAAATTGCAAAAAAATAAAATAAAATACAAAGAATAAAATGGAAATAAAATAAGTACAGAAAATACCAAAACAAAAAGCAAAACAAAGTACACATGCAAAAGAGGGGGAGGGGAGGAGAGAGAAAAAAATTGACACAAAAAAAAAAAGGAAAACAACAAGAAAACCAAGAAAGAACAACAAATTAAAGGAACTTATGCCAGACCTGTGAAAAATAAGGAGTTGAGGAAGAATCATTAACCAAATTAGAACTATTCCTGTTAATATGATAAGCTTCCCAAAAGTCAAGTTCTAAAGGGGAAGAACATTTTTGAATAATTTTCCCAGAATTGAAATCAAAAGAGTGGTTGGAATTCCAACAATGTTGAGCAATGCTAGACTTATTCAGCTCTTGCTTTCGTACATAACCTTTATGCTCATTTAACCGAATTTTCAGAGCACGTTTTGTCTGTCCAATGTAAGAAAGGCCGCAACGGCAACTAATTTGGTAAATACCCCAAGTATTAAGTTAATCAACAGGATCTTTAAGAGAAGAGAAGGAAAGTTTGTTGCTAGGAGCAAAAACAACTTGAAATTGAAACCTTTTTAGGATTTTAGCAATACGAAAACTTACAGAATGAAAGAATGGTAACACAACCAAATCCTTTCTAGAAACCACATGATTGGGACCAGAAGTTTTTTTAGAAAGTTTGTTATGAATAGAATCAATTAAAGAGTGAGAAAATCCTCTATCAACAGCTACAGCTTTCAGATAGTTGAGTTCAATCTTGAGAAGCTCAGGAGAAGAGCAAATATTAATAGCACGACGGACAAGAGCATTAAAAGCCGAATATTTTTGGTTGGGAGGATGAGACGATAGTCTGTGAGGAGGTAAAGAAACAGCGAAAGGTTTACGATAGACAGAAGTTGTGAAACCAGACTCACTCCTAGAAATCAAAACATCAAGAAACGCGAGGCTACTATTAAGTTCTTTCTCACAAGAAAACTGGATATTAGAATCAATGGAGTTCATAATCGAAAGAGCATCATCAATACCTAACAAGTTACTGTCCGTTAGGACAAAACAATCATCCACATAACGAACATAAAATTGAAATTGAAATTTTTGTTTTATGTTCGTTATGTGGATGATTGTTTTGTCCTAACGGACAGTAACTTGTTAGGTATTGATGATGCTCTTTCGATTATGAAGTCCATTGATTCTAATATCCAGTTTTCTTGTGAGAAAGAACTTAATAGTAGCCTCGCGTTTCTTGATGTTTTGATTTCTAGGAGTGAGTCTGGTTTCACAACTTCTGTCTATCGTAAACCTTTCGCTGTTTCTTTACCTCCTCACAGACTATCGTCTCATCCTCCCAACCAAAAATATTCGGCTTTTAATACTCTTGTCCATCGTGCTATTAATATTTGCTCTTCTCCTGAGCTTCTCAAGATTGAACTCAACTATCTGAAAGCTGTAGCTGTTGATAGAGGATTTTCTCACTCTTTAATTGATTCTATTCATAAGAAACTTTCTAAAAAAACTTCTGGTCCCAATCATGTGGTTTCTAGAAAGGATTTGGTTGTGTTACCATTCTTTCATTCTGTAAGTTTTCGTATTGCTAAAATCCTAAAAAGGTTTCAATTTCAAGTTGTTTTTGCTCCTAGCAACAAACTTTCCTTCTCTTCTCTTAAAGATCCTGTTGATTAACTTAATACTTGGGGTATTTACCAAATTAGTTGCCGTTGCGGCCTTTCTTACATTGGACAGACAAAACGTGCTCTGAAAATTCGGTTAAATGAGCATAAAGGTTATGTACGAAAGCAAGAGCTGAATAAGTCTAGCATTGCTCAACATTGTTGGAATTCCAACCACTCTTTTGATTTCAATTCTGGGAAAATTATTCAAAAATGTTCTTCCCCTTTAGAACTTGACTTTTGGGAAGCTTATCATATTAACAGGAATAGTTCTAATTTGGTTAATGATTCTTCCTCAACTCCTTATTTTTCACAGGTCTGGCATAAGTTCCTTTAATTTGTTGTTCTTTCTTGGTTTTCTTGTTGTTTTCCTTTTTTTTTGTGTCAATTTTTTTCTCTCTCCCCCCTTCCCCCTCTTTTGCATGTGTACTTTGTTTTGCTTTTTGTTTTGGTATTTTCTGTACTTATTTTATTTCCATTTTATTCTTTGTATTTTATTTTATTTTTTTGCAATTTTCATGTATTTTCACATTTTTATGCACGCTGTTGTCTTTTTCTTTGTTTTTATTGATATTCCTTTTTACTTTCTGTACTTCCAACTACATTCGTTTGTTGCTCTCTTATTGGTGCCTTTAATACTACTTCTACTTCCACTTCACACTGCCTTTATTCTCATTGGTTTACAGTTAATTCTTAGGCTATATAAGCTTTGTTTTTGTTGTTCTGTCTGCTTCATTTGGATGTTTTGCATCTAGAAGCTCCCTGTCGCATTGAAAAAGGGATTCCAAGCTATCCCGAAACATATGTCTGCGTTTTAATGCTCATTTGTGCTTTAATTTAACGTGAAATTTTATTTCATCTTCACCATGTTATTTTTGTTTTGTTGTTGTTTTTAAACACTTCTTAAAATTCTCGGGAGACAGAGGGGTTCGGTAATCATATTTTCAAAAAGAAAATTTGAGTTTTAAATTTTAATCTAAAATCATAAATGAGAAAACATTTGCAAAACTTTCATTTTAATTCTATTTTACCATCGCTTTCACCCCTCAATAGAGAAGTGTCTCTGTGTAACGAAGTCGCTAGGTTCCAATGGAGGCAATTCAAGCAACGTCATTGGTCACGTGGCAGCGATGAAAGCGATGTAAACAAAGGGAGCCGTAGCATCGCTTTACTTCGAGTTCAACAAATCTAATTAAAAACTATGCCTAAATAAAGTTCTACAGCTCGTTTTGCCTAGTGAACTGCATGTAGAACTCAATTGAAATTCTTAGTAAACAAAGAGCGGATATCACGTGACAACGATGATCGCTCATGAGTCCCTCAAGCGGAGAATTGCCTCCATTGAACAACTGTGCTGTGTCATAAATTTACACAAGTTAATTACTGTTCTAAAGAATAATAGAAGTTAATTACCTTCTTTACAGTCGTGTCCATTAGGGTGAAGAACAAATCCGTTGTGACAAGAACATTGGTAACTGCCCACTGTGTTCTTGCAGATCTGTTGGCAACCACCGTTGTTCGATGTGCATTCATCTTGGTCTGAAAACAGGAAACAGAAAATTTTTTTAATGTTTTTGAATATTGGCACAACAGAAAATAGTTCATCAGAAATTCTGAAGCAATTCGATCGGACAGGATCATGGGTGAAAATAATATTTTTGCTTTGAGAAAGTTAACACTGTTCTAAACCTTCCATCATTATAAATCAGAGGAAAATTAACTTTCACCAAAACCTTACGTACGTAACAGTTCACTTCCTCCGATTTAGTTGATAACTGCATCAATATAGTTACCATCTACATCTTCTTCTAAAAGCGGGACTTATGTCCCCCCCCCCCACCCCCCAAAAAGGGGGTAAAAATTAACTTTTAATGGCCCTAATAAACCCTGTTTTCTTAAACCAATCGTAGTTCAAAAAGTAATTAGGTATCATAACTAACACTAAATCAATATGAACACGCTATAAACAAAAGATTAAATTCTATACATTTTGCATTTGTTATGTATTGTATTTAAAGTATATATATTTTTAATATTGTTTTAAAGTTTATCGATCATTTGCTAAAAAAGCTGCCGAAAATTATGATATGATGATTTCTACCGTTAACAAGCAAATTGTAATCATTACTACCTATTATTAATGCAATATTAATACAAATTTTGTTATTTTTCGAGTTATTATTCTATTCTTGAAAGGCGGAAATCCGACTTTCTGGATTTGGGTGATGCGTGTCATAAAATTATGTGGCATGTTAAATATCCCTTGAGTATATATGTGTCTCGGATACTCTAGGCTAACTTGAATTCCTATTGCAGTTTCACATCGTCAGGTGTTTCATGTTTCAGGGAAGAAACTGGGCGCCATAATCCACAGGTGGTTATGGTATAAACAGATTATGGTGCTACTTGAAAGAATGGTCGCCAGCCTCTGGGGGGATGCACTAGGCGTGCGAGGGTACGCAAAACCAATAAGCAGCCCCATTAAAAAATAATACTACTAAAATAACGAAAGTTCTTTATCACCCCTCGGAAAAAGTGCAAAATGTGTCCCACCTGTGAAGAATCTCGCTGCGAATCCACTCTTCTGCACGGAGTTGTCTGAGATGAACTCGATCCTCAGAGCGTTCCCGTCTGATGTCAGGATCGGGGGCAGACGAGATCCACAGAATGTACCCTGCTTCTTCCACTCGCCCTCTGCGGACGATCGACCCCGGATGTCCACGCTGTCGTATTCGCACTCTTGCTGCCTCGGGAAAAAAAAGAGGGAATGTTCGATATTTTCTGAGACAAGAAAATATTCAATATTTTCAAAGACATGAAACTATTCAATGTTTTCAAAGACATGAAACTATTCAATGTTTTCAGAAACAAGAAAATATTCTATATTTTCAAAGAAAAGAAAATATCCAATAATTTCAAAGAGAAGAAACTGTTCAATGTTTCCCCAAGACAAGAAAATATTTAATATTTAAGAAGATAAGAAAATATTCAATATTTTAGAAGATAAGAAAATATTCAATATTTCCAAAGACACAAACAGTGGTGTAGTCGAGAGGGAAATCCGGAGGGTGACCTCATCCCTATCCGCCCCACTTTTTATATTTCCACAAGAACTCCCCTCCCACCACCACCACCATACGCACACACACACACACAATTCTTTATCTTCAAAGCGTTCCCCTAATTTTTTTCCCCGGACTACACTACTGAAAACAAGCATAAAAAAATAACTTTCATTTTTGAACAAATATTGCATACTTAAAGTAAAAACAGGTCATCACAGCTCTGGCTTATTCCATTTCAGAATTGGGTACCATCAAGAATTGAATTCACATAAGAATTGTATCAACGAATCAAAATAAGAGCAGAGGCGTAGCTAGGTGGGGGCAAGGAGGGACAGCTGTCCCCGGGCGCAGCGTCAATGTGCGCCAATTTAATATAATTTATTTTATTTTTAAATGCGAAAAGAATATTATTTGAACTGGTGTGAATATGTTCGACAAAAAAGTGGGAGCACCGCAAATCATATCGGGAATGACCAATGTAGCACCTGAGTGCGTGGGAAATCAGACAAATAATTTTGCGAAGCCAAAGTGTCCCATTTTCCCCTTATAAGTGAATGGTCGCTAATAAAAATGAAAGTTAAAATGGCTGCTTTTTAGAGCTATTTATCATTTAGGAAGCATAAAAGTTTCTTAATCCCCTTTAGGGCCCCCTAGGCCCCAGGGGCACAGGGACGCAAAATCTTCAGTTGTCCCCGGGCGCTGAAAACCCTAGCTACGCCTCTGAATAAGAGCAACATGTTCCGTAACGACCATGATTAACAAGACTTTGATAGTGAACACCATTTTGATGGTCCAAAAAATGCATGTCAGCGAATTTTAACAATCTACCAGTCAGATATGCGGTGAAAACCAGACGGTTTAAAGGTGTTAATCTACAGACTGGCTAAACAAAAGCTTCGGGAATGACGTAATCCATGAATTCCGAAATGTATCGTGCACGCTTGAAGCAATTAAAATTTTCCGAGGGCAGTTCCGGAACAGCTGACGTTAACCAACATTCACAAACGAAAGCTTCCCTACGAATTCAAACAGTAAACAACAGTTTCGGAAAATTCGAAACTTGTACGTCAGAGGCACAATTGTATTTCTTGAATAAATTAATACTTACTGTTGCACTTTTGCACTGAAAATTCCAGGAGTCGGAGTTCTTTTCCCAACCGACTCTGCAGACCTGGTCAAATATACAACTCAGCTACTTTAACTAATTATTCAAAAGCGCAATTGTATTTATTGAATTGATAATTATTCTTAAGAGGGTTAATGTATTGCATTTTACATGTACATCAAACAAGCATTATAAAGGAAGCAAAGACAGGCTTTTTTTTTCCGGCATTGACACTAAAACATCTCTGTAAGAGATGTTTCGTTAATTTTTCTTGAACGCACACAGGATGGGTGATTTGGCTACAATATTGCTCGCCAAATGGACGACTTAGTTACTTGTATTTCTTGAATTGATAATTATTGTTACGAAGGGGTAATGCATTGTATTTTTTAACTTACCCGTACATGAAACAAGCACTAGTGTAGCAAAGACCCCCGTGCCCGGGGGAGGGCAGCCCTAAGGCCACGTGCTAACAGGGTAAAGGAGTGAAGTAGAAAAGTAGCAAAGACAGGCTGTTTTTACTGCATTGCACGGCTTTGACAATAACACAACTTTTACAGAGTTCGTTGATTTTTTTTGATCGCACGCGGGATGGAGGATTTTGCTGCAATATTGCTCGCCAAATGGACGACTTGGCTACTCTAATTAATTACTCAAAAACAATTGTATTTCTTGAATTGATAATTATTGTTCAGACTTGGTAATGCATTGGATTTTTAAACTTACATGCACATGAACCTTACATGTAAGTTAAAAAATCACATGTAAAATACATTTGTGGTTCCCAAACTTTTTGTCTTGCAGACCCCTAGCCATTCTTTCGGTTTTGGGCAGACCCCTTGCTTACCTGATATTGATTTTTAGTAAATTCATAAACTTCGAATGTATTTTTGACAGCTGATATCACTGTGAAAGATTTGAATTTCTAACTGCAGTGAAGTGAAGTGCGAAAAACTTAAGAAAAAAGCACATGTTAAGTTTATACATTTATTAATTAAATTCAAATTAAAACCAATTAAATTAAAATTAATATATGTTACATAAAATAACTAAGCAATGTATTAATGTTTTTAGCAGGATTGATGAACCTGATGCTTTAATAATAAGTTGTCAACATTTGGATTCAATTTAGTTAGGTTTAATCTCAAATCTCCGCAACCATTTGCTTATATGAGATCTACTATCGTTGCCCCCCATTTTCATTTCATGGAACCCCAATTCTTTTTTCACTTGACATGGACCCCTTCCTGGCTGTCGTCGACCCCTGGGGGTCGATGTAGACAACTTTGGGAATCACTGGCTTACATGCACATTTAAAGTTGTTTTCTCTGCTTTAACAGCACTTTAACAATAAAACAACTTTTACAGAGCTCGTTGGTTTTTCTTGCGCACGCGGGATGGAGGTTTGGCGACAATGTTGGAATGAACAAATGTGAGGCAATGCTTCTATTTTAGGTGAATCCTTCCACCAACATTTTACAATGAACAAGTATGTTCCCATGCTTCTATTTTACGTTTACTTCCCTACTAACATTTGACAATTAATTAATATGTCCTCATGCTTCTATTTTATGCTGTTTCGTCTAGAAATGTTTTAAAAGAAAAAAAAAAAAAAAGTCCTGAAAAAATTTTGCATTTTTTCGAAAAAAGAAAAGGAAAGAAAATAGTTAATTAAATTAAATTTACAAGGGGAGTTTGAATTCCATGTAAGACAGCCATGACAAAACACACCTTTTTAGCCTACTGTCCGCAAAAGAAAATGTGATGATAATAAAGTAAATAAACTATGTGAACTCTGTGCATAAGATACCAGTTTCTTTGAACAAGCTTGTTGGAAGAAGCTCTCAACGGGAAACATTTTTTGATCTGAACAATATTTGTTCACTTATGAACAGTTCAAAAAAAATCACTAGCGCCTACGAGGAAAGTTCATTCCTATATAAATTCTGTTCTAACACATGGATTTGCTTGAAACAAACTTTATCGGGAAGGTATTATGACACAGAACATGTATAGATACGAAGTTCCTCCAGAACTAAACGAGCCGATTTTCCCACGAAAGGTTTTGATCTTGACTTTTAAGAATATTTCCGAATGAATGGATGAATGAATGATTGAATGAATGAATGAATGAATGAATATGTATAAACCGTTGAAAAATGTATATTTGAAGCAATTAAGAACGGTGTGCGAGGACACGGTGGAATTGTGGAGCAGGTCTGCCGGAGACGGGGATAGAACCCCGGACCTCCACAATGGAAAGTCCGTACTTCTACGTTTTGCCAAAAGGTACCTGTTGGCGAGGGAAGAATTTGGCTTTTGAAGGCGTCGACTCGCACCGCTACAAAATAAAGCTAAATGAGAAAGAGAGAGATAGCTAGATTATCAATTTGATATTGATGTAGACGGGAAAATAGGTTCGTATAGTTCCAAACGGAACTTCTTGTTTTTGTTTCATTTTAGGCACTAAAAAGTAAAGTAACTTAATAAGGTTACACATCTGCATGCCTAATTTGAAAATAGTAAAAGAATTTTAATCTAGGAAATTTAATTCTGGATTATCGTGAATGTTTGTCTTGTCCGTCGCAGCGTGTTTTTACGCAAAAATTCAAAATATTTATTACGTACACTAAAATTCCTCCACTATTTTTAAAGTAGGCATGATTAGATGATAAATGAGAGTTCACCATCAGGATGCGGATTGCGGATCAGCCACGCCCCCCTGCTCCGCCTCCGCCTCCTCCGCCTGCCGAGTAGGGTTGAGTAGTAGGGTTCCTGATGCTATCGTCGTAGAAGATTACGAGGGTTTCTGAGTGGAGTTGAGTTGTTACTCTGCGTCTGAAGTTTTGTTTTTAGGAATGGCAACGGTGATATAGCGGTTGTCATGACAACAGTTACCAACTAAAATTGCTCATGGCGCCACCTAGTGATAGAAATTATTTTTTGAACTCTGAGGTTATACACATGGCGCCATATAGTGAGATAAATATTAATTAATCCATTTAATTATTTTTGGACTTGGAATTATTTTATTTAATTTCTCCTTCCTGGATCGGGAATCGAACATGCGACCTCCAGCTCCAAAAATCATTTGACGCTCTGATGGCTGCGCGCTTTAACCATGAGACCGCCAAATGATTTCAGTAAAGTACAGTTTAAATCAATCTTAATATAATTATTTTATGTTTTGGAAAGAGTGATCATGCTGCCATCTATAGCGAGAGAAAACTTTTTTTGAGCATAGAATATTTAATGATTTCCATGACAACGTATTTTTACGAAGAGCCTCCTAGTGACAAAAATAGGAATAATTATTTTTCGGACTTAGTCGTTTTCCGAAGTTATTTTTGATTTCCAACTTAGGTTTTCACAAATGGCAACATTATTTTTGAATTGGTAACATGTTTTTAGTTTTAATTCCAAGGTTTGAAACGCTCATGGCGTCACCTAGTGAGAGAAATTATTTTTTGAACTTAGTCGTTTTCCGGTGTTATCCTGGGGGTTGTAACACTCTTGTCAGGTAATATCCCGTGAGTAAAATTTTGATTTGTTGGAGGCAACATTAAGTAGAGAGTTCCTGAACTTATAGCAAAAGTTCTTGTGGAGAAGTTTCTGCGTCTAAATTCTAATTTTCGAGTCGCGCCGAAACTGAGGCATGCAATGGGACTTTCAGCATCAAGACACCGTTCATTGTCTTTATGATGACCTAATAAAGAAGATCCATCAGGAAAAAAATTTAACAATGCATGACTGAATGATGTTCCAGCAATTTTTTCCACATCCTTCTTAAGAGCAAGCATCAAAGGCGACCATGGATTTCCAGGATTTGATGTTCCTGAATAAGCATAATTTATATGTTCATCTCCAAAGCTGTAAATCAGTCTTTTCGGGTGTAAAATTTTCCACCCACACAAACAGTTTGTGGTTGAAAGGCGAGTTGGGAAAGCGATTGAAAAATTTCTTCCGCCTTCTCAGCAGGATAAAAATTTTCGAAAACATTGACATTTAAATTAATGTCCGACATTCTTCCGATGTATTTATTCACAGCTCAACAGTTGGAGTCGAAATGAGAAAAGTTTTTCCCCGACTCTCTCTCCCGTACGAAAAGGGGATCTCTTATCGCTCGCGTGGCCAAGAGATGAAATCATAGCTTCCCCAAGCTTAACGTTATCTATGATGCAGGGTTATATCAATTACTCACTAAGATTAGAGAATGAAATCACACTCGGTATATGACCTTCTCTGGAAAGTTGATAAAATCCTATTCCATCACGTATACTGATTTTCATTGGACAATTGTCAAGATATCATTTTGAATACACTCATTGATTCTAACTAATTAATTTTAACTACGCCACACTTTTAACGAATTCAGACTTTAATTATGATTTGAGTCACTTCTTTCTGAGACTTGAACGAAGACGGAGGCTATTTTTTTCTCTCGAGCTCTCTGTTTTTATTTTCAAAATATTTTCAAAGTTTCTTCTAATTTTTTCGAAATGAAATATCCTTCAGAGTTTAATCACTTCTACAGCAAGTTTTATCGCGATTAGACCTTCTCCGATCTTACTTTCACATACGTTTGTATATCTCAGTTAGCTTTATTTTTGATATGTATTGGTGAATTTTTCTTTTGTCTTCACCTTCTCTACGTTTTTTCTTATATCTTCTACATTTATGAAGTTTCTCAGTTTTAGCGGTTTGTGCTAAGTACTTCTACATTTTTCGTGTTAATTTTAAACATTTTGCTATAGAAAACTTTTGTTTTAGTAAATTTAAGTATTTTTATACTTTTTATGACAAGTTTTACTAGACGAATCCAAGTTTCACCGTCTTGTATAGATGGTACGTTTCAATTTTTATTAGAAGAATCTTAGTTTTGCAGAGCTAGTTGAAAGTTGAGTTTCTTTATTTCAGTTAGTAATGTAAGTCTTCGATCTTTACATTTCTAACTTTTTCTTATTCTGTACCTTATGTTTGGTACGATTTAAACATTTCTGTATTTAAGTTAGGGTCTATATCCATACGAGCTTAGTCTTAAAGTAGAGATTCCAAGTTTGTATGCAGGTAAGTAGTAATAGACTTTTTCAAAACATGAAATTTAAAACGTAAAGTTTTCTTCGTACTTTAGTAATAAACATTTCCAATATATGAAAGTCGCGCTGCAAATAGTTTCTTAAATGTTTTTTCTCGGTTGTATTATTCTGTGTAAATTTATAAAAACTGTGTTAAAGACAGAGTTTTGAAAATGAATAACTCTTTGAATAAATGAAAAATTCGTTAAATGTTAAAGACAAAGTTTTGAAACTCTTTTGAATAGCTGAAATGTTCGTTAAATGTATTATACGTCAATCGTGTTGTTAAGCTGCTTTACAGTTACAAATTTAGTAATATGTTCTTGACTACTTTTTAAAGTTTCTTTAATCATGATTCATATTGCTACAATAATCTCTGAGATTGTAGTCGTTTGAAACGTTAAAATGTGTATGAAAAAACTAAATTAAAAACAAATAAAATAAATATATTGGAATATATAAAACATTTGCTTATCATTCTATACAAAATCGAGTTGCTGAACATATTCTAACTTCTATTATTTTACGCAAACTCTTAAACTTGTGAAAAATCTAGCGGTGTTATATGGATTAAAGGATG
Source organism: Octonoba sinensis (assembly GCA_038502835.1). NCBI lineage: Eukaryota > Metazoa > Arthropoda > Arachnida > Araneae > Uloboridae > Octonoba > Octonoba sinensis. The sequence continues at coordinate 9,774,549 of CM076604.1, forward strand.
ATTATCTATAATGTAAATATAGTCTTAGTTGATATAAATTCATTGATTTGTATTCATAGAAAACTGTAAAATGAATGTAAACCCATGTTTAAGTATAGAATAAATCACCTCTTTTCGTAAAAGTATCACTAAATATGTTTGTATAAACCTACTGATGCACATTTTCAAAGTCTTAAACTTTTCTATAATTAGCTTTGGCATAAATTTAGTAAGTTTCGGGAATTGACTTAATTGGTTCACATTAAATCTACACTTTCTCAAGATGAGATTTAATCAGTTCTCATTTAATCCTGTCTTTGACATTTTAGGGTGAAAAAAAATATGTTCAAAATTAAGAGATAGTTATTACTAATACATTATTAAATTGATTTTAAGATTAAATTAATACCATAAGTTGATTAAAAATTGTGAAATTTAATTCTGATGGAAATAATTAATTCTCGCTAGAACACAACAGTTAAATCTAATACAACGAAAGGGGGGGGGGGGGGGAAAACATAGCAATCACAGCTTTCTCGAATGGGTTTTACAACTTAAAAGGTCTGAGATGTGTGAATTTCAATATCAGGAGGAAAAAATTTGCGTGTTTCATTTCAGATTCTAATTGATGATTTTCACGTATGTGAGATATTTTGAATTTATAGTGTGTCACTGACTGTAGAAGTTAAGTCTCCGTTTGAGACTTATTTTATTCGACAGCTAGGGTCTATGAAACGTTCTCTTGTTTTGCAGATTATTTTGAATTCAATGATACAATATTTTTTTTAATGGATTATTCATCTAATGCAGTCTAAATTATGTGGTTATGTATCCTAAAAACAATTGACTGTAGAAGTGAAGTCTCACTGCATGATACTTTTATATTTTTTCCACTTCTAGGGTCAATTTTTTCCGTTATGTGTAATTGCTTGAACATTTACAATTGTCTTGGAATGACCAAATGAAATGAACGAGTACAAAAAGTTGATGGGGTGTGATTAAAAATCACATCGGGATGGTGGTGGGACCATCAACTTAAAATTAAATTAATTTCACTTTCATGAAGTAAAATATTCTATGTCCAAAATATAATTTTTCTCTCTCTAGACGGCAGCATGAGTGCTTCAACTCTTGAAATAATAATAATAAAAAAAATAATGTGAAAAACCCTAGTTGGAAATTAAAAATAACACCGTAAAACGACCAAGTTCAAAAAATAATTTCTCTCACTAGGTGACGCCATGAGCGTTTCAAACCTTGGAATTAAAACTAAAAACATGTTACCAATTCAAAAATAATGTTGCCATTTGTGAAAACCTAAGTTGGAAATCAAAAATAACTTCGGAAAACGACTAAGTCCGAAAAATAATTATTCCTATTTTTGTCATTAGGAGGCTCTTCGTAAAAATACGTTGTCATGGAAATCATTAAATATTCTATGCTCAAAAAAAGTTTTCTTTCGCTAGATGGCAGCATGATCACTCTTTCCAAAACATAAAATAATTATATTAGGATTGATTTAAGCTGTACTTTACTGAAATCATTTGGCGGTCTCATGGTTAAAGCGCGCAGCCATCAGAGCGTCAAATGATTTTTGGAGCTGGAGGTCGCATGTTCGATTCCCGATCTAGGAAGGAGAAATTAAATAAAATAATTCCAAGTCCAAAAATAATTAAATGGATTAATTAATATTTATCTCACTAGATGGCGCCATGTGTATAACCTCAGAGTTCAAAAAATAATTTCTCTCACTAGGTGGCGCCATGAGCAATTTTAGTTGGTAACTGTTGTCATGACAACCGCTATATCACCGTTGCCATTCCTAAAAACAAAACTTCAGACGCAGAGTAACAACTCAACTCCACTCAGAAACCGTCGTAATCTTCTACGAGGATAGCATCAGGAACCCTACTACTCAACCCTACTCGGCAGGCGGAGGAGGGGAGGCGGAGCAGGGGGGCGTGGCTGATCCGCAATCCGCCTCCTGATGGTGAACTCTCATTTATCATCTACTGGCATGCAGATTTGTAAGCATGAAGCGGTTGTGGACAACTCAACTCAACTGACATTATCCCAGAATCCAAGGACTAACGATCGCTGCATTTTCGTCCAGCTGTAAGCTTGTAAATATTAACTAAATGATATATGTAAATAAGTTTTAGCTTTGTAAATAGTTCTTTTGTAAATAATAAATATCGTCTTTTATATAACGCTACCCTTTATATCCGTCATCAACCCACACTTCATATTCTATAAGCACACTAGAATTCATTTATTTATTTTAATATTTAATACTTGAAATAGATAAAAAAATGTAAGAAAGATACATGATAAAATGCATATGAAATTGTCCAGAGGAGACCTTGAAAAACTAAACAATAATTCCTTTACCCAAAACGATTCTATCCCATATTAGAATATCCTAACAGCGCATTTTCTCGTGCGCTAAATCCCAGCAGTCTAAGATCTCCTCAACACCTCTCCACAGGAGCAGCGTGCATTGTTAATGCACGACATTAGCGGCAGATATACATCAATGTTTGCACGCGCCGAATTTCATGGCTAATGACCGCGTCCCCGCAAATTCAATTACCCAGAAAACTGTCCGCCATTTGTCTTAGTTACCCGAGCGCGCTCTCCATAATTAAGGTAACTGCAACTGCAACGGATGCGAGATAGGATCGCGAAGACGCTCATTAGCTTTAAGATTTCTGGAGAAGAGGCCTGGGAAAGTGCTGGGAATATGTGCGCGGGAGGATATTGCATTTCCAGGCTCAAAAATGCCGTTTCTGAGTGCGTGATTGTTGTGATAGTGAGAATAGTTCACAGTAACGCCATCAGAATAAGTCAGATATTGGACTTTTAATGCTTTTAGGATTGTTTAATGTTTTTGAAGAATCTCCCTGAAAATGAACTAAAAATTTACTTAAAAAATAATGACTCCGAGGAATATAACTTTTAACGAGCAGATCTGATACCTGCACCCATTTTTTTTAGTTCTTAAAAAAGAATATTATATAATTAGTGTAGTACAAGGAAGTCATGTGGTGCACACATCAGATTTTTTCACTTTTTAAGAAGTTGCTCATTTTAACTTTTCAAAGTTATTGCTTATTTTAATATGAATACGGCCCCTCATTGAAATTTTCTTCAAAAAATTTGAAAGAAAACAATAATCGATGACGATTGTCACTTTACTTCTGTATCTAGAGCGTCTGATGGCAGAGTAAGTTTAAGTGTTTCGTTTTTTTCGCCCACGAGGACCAAGGATTATTTTGGCTCAAGGCAAGAACCTGATATAGAACAAAAACCATGAACCACGTCCTAGTGCCTTTTAAAAGTTAAACAAAGAAAAAAAAAAGGTTAAGGTGGATCATGCTGTTTAATCTAGCTTTAATTTACCTTCCTTGTAAATCCTGTAAATTTTGAAATATTTTTCTTTTTAAGTGTTTAGTAGAAAATAAAAGATTAATTTAAACTTTTTAATTTCTTTTTCTTTTAGTATTATCCTTTCCGTAAACTTTCTTAGCCCTAGACGCCGTCCCATATATATATATATATATACACTGTTAAAAAGAACCTAAATTTTCAGACTTTTTTGACTCATTTTAACGGAATTTCCGTAGTGCTTAAATACATGGTTTTTCTTCCAAAAACGGAAATATCACGTTATGAAAATACGAGAACGGAACTTTTCCGTTTTATGGTTGCTGTATTTTCACAACCTGATTCGGATTAACGAAGAAAAAAGAAATGAAACTTCTGTCAAATCTCGGGAAAATATTATCAGAAACGGAATATTTCCGAAAACTCTGCTGCCGTACTTTTTCGTTATTTTCAGGGTATTTTTGTAGTGTATATATATACAAATTATTTACACTGGGTAACAAATAAAAAATTCGTTGTGCTTGCAACGGCGTTAGAAATATAGAGACAATTAGACACATCACCGAAAACCTCCACAGACCATACATTAATCACAACTTCCTCTCTTCTTCAGATCCAATCTTAACTAATAATAATAATTAACTATCATCAATTCTGCAAAATCCACTCCGACAAGAACGTATAAAACACATATCGAAAATTCAAGACTGATAATTAAAACAGATGAGCTGCCACAAAGATCCAGGCTAGAAGTTGTTGCAGAGTCATATCTTCTGCACTGAGACACAATCAATATTCATTCAGCACTGCACCGAAAATTTTGTGAATTATGTGAGAAAAGTATATTTTCTGTCATGGATTGGAGATGTTTTGATAATTTCAAAATGAAACATTTTGCTCTATCATTTAATCTCAATTATCCGCACCATTGAGATATCTTATTCTCTATCTCTAGCCCGCCCTTTAATGAAAGAATTTGTTTGCGTTAACGTCAGGTGTTTGTTGATATTTTGATATTTTCACAATTGGTGAAAACATTATGCATGTTACATTTTAATATTTTCATACTTCGCATCTGTAAAACCTTTGGTATGCCATGACTGTCATTTTACTATAACGGGTCATTCCACGGCAACGGACGTTACATTTATACAGCATTTTTCAACTTCAACGAGCATTCTAACAAACTTGTTGGGTATTTTTTAGGTTTTTTAATTTTGGCTAGTAAAAGTATATGTGTTCTAAGTATGCAAAAAAAAATTGAAGATATATATGTATTTGCTGCATGATAAAAAAAATTTTGAAATTTCGTTACGTGTGTTACCCGATGATTAACACACGTAACGAAATTTTAGCATTTTTTTTAAATGTGTAAATGTAACGTCCGTTGCCGTGGAATGACCCTAATGTGCTTTAGGGTGGAGCAAAAAAAATCAAAATCATAAATCAAAAATGCCCATATGTAGAATAGTGGTCCACTGCTGGGCCGTGTTAGCCTAGTGGTTAGCAAGTCGGACTTCCACCTGGAAGGTCGCGCGTTCGATACCCACTGAAGACCACCATGTATACTTGGGGATATGTGAATGTAAAATCCGTAGACCCCACTACCTCTCCCCGTGCGTAAGCAATCCTAAGGCCTCGGCTAACAGGTAGGGGTCTGGAGGAGAAAAGTGGTCCACTGCTAAGTCCATTAACCGAAAAAAGAAATATATAAAAAATGAGCTAAATCAAATTATTATTATTACTTGCTTTGGCATTCCAAACAATTCGGAAGATTTATTTTTCTCAAATAACGTAATCAGATTAATAAATAATGAAAGATTAAACGCTTCAATTTAAAACCGTTAGTGGTCTAAATTAACCCTCTGACGGCCCCTTTTTTTAGCGGATTCGATTCGCTAAAAATGGGTCTACTTTATGCAACCTGAAACCTCAACTAATGTCCAAATAAATCAGAAATTGCATTACTGACGTTTTAACGATGAAACAGTGGGATAATATTTTAAATACGCTTAAAAAGCTCATGCCCGCGGAAATCGCGGGATGAGCCATTATCGCTACATTTACGTTGCACGTGGAAATCGCGGGATAATCAGTCAGAGGGTTAAACTGTCATTGATATCAAAAGTTTGACTCTTAACATGAAACTGAGAATCGCGTGACAAAATCCTTCATGTAGGCGATGCACGCATGAATTCGATTCTAACTGTGCTTTCACACCAAAAGCAACGAAGAAAAAAAAATTGTCTTTTTCTTATCTGCGCAACCGCAGAGTCTGTTTGAAGACAAAAACATGCATTGCGCTTGCGTAGATGAGAAAAGACGCGGTTTTTTTTGTCTTTATCGCCTTTGATGTGAAAGCAACCCCAAATCTTCAAAGTACGCAAGGACTAAATATTCTTAATCGTTTAGGCAGCTAAAGATATTATTTGATTGGATGAAGTTTGTATTATTAATAGACTTAGACCACTTCTCCACATGCAGGCGTTTTTTATTTTGATTTTTTTTTCCACACTACTGTACGTATTGAACAGAGGGAACGAGATTTTTTACTGCTGCTATTTTGCTCTCATTTTCTGTAGTTGGCAAGTTTTTCTGACCGCTGATAGAGTTCATCTTCTGCAAAAAGAGACATGTGCTGATCTACTAACTGCAGAACTGGATCCTTCTCATTTCGACAACCATGATTGGCGCTATACAGACACGCCGGTGATATTACTGGTTATATGGGGTACTCACATTGGTTCCCTCCAAGTCGAAGTGTGTGAAATTGAGGGTGATGCGAAAATGAGGCGGGGCCATGATTTCCCAGATGCACTGCTTGTTCGAAGGGTATAAGTCGGGGAATGAAGGACTCGTGATGGATCCACGGTCCGCGCGTAGGACACCACCACAGGCATCTACAAGTGAAAAAAGAAGGTTATTACCGTGTGTGGGAAATATCCAGTCAGATTTATAAAAATATGATACATACACGATGTTGAGAAAGTCCTTCTATACCTGAACGTGTCAGATGGTCAGTATTTAACATTTGAATCTCCGTCCTGATCACTGATATGGGAACAGTGCTTCTCAGGAGTGTAGTCTATTTCAATCCAGGCTTCCTCCCTGCTTCAACATTTTAACACAAGCGTTCTCAACTCCCGTTTTTGATTTTAATAACTTATGTTTTTATCTGCCGACAGGGTTGCGTAGTGGTAAGACGCAGGTCTCGTATGCCCAAGATCGCAGGTTCATACCTGGCCCAAGTCGGTGGATTTTCCAAGATGCAGAAAATCGTCTGCGTCCATGTCGTATGATTATGCGGCATGTTAAAGATCCCTTGAGTGTCCGTTTGACATGGATGCTCTCGGCTAAATTAAATTCCTAGTGCAGATTGCATCAACGAGAGCTCAGGAGCCCCATCTAGGGGAAACTAAGCGTCAAAAAACAATTCAGGCAATGGTACCACACTCATTGCGGTGTCGCTGAAAGAGTTGGTACCAATCTCTGGGGACGCACTAGGTCTGCAATGGTTGATGACCAATACTGCAGCCCCATTAGAAAGAAAAAAATATGTTTTTATCTGTAAGCGTCCCTCCAACTTTTTTTCCCAGGGTTACACTATTGGTGCTCCTCACATGAATTGCAATGAGAATTACAATGCGATTTTCGGGTGAACACCTGAGCGAACTGTTCCTTGTCAGGTATAGAGTCTTGAAATGCACCATCCTTTTAAACTGGGTCGCCTCAAAGTCCGAACGTTCCGTAAAACCAAATGCGAATAACAGCTGAAATATCCTTTGTTATGCAATCACATTTCTTAAGTCCATCCTTCCCAATTGGACAAAGATTTTCTATAGGATTCATATCACGTGAGTTACTTGGCCAGTCCGGAACTGAAATTACTCATTCATTCATTAAGGCCTTCGCTTTTTTGGACACGTGGCAAAAACTGTATCGGCAAAAATAAAAATTCGAAAGCGCTTCAACGTCGAAATTACAGTAGCCCCTCGTTATATCGCGCTTCTCCGGGGACAGCAAAAAAGCGCGATATATCCGAATGCGCGTTATAACCGATGCCATTAGAAATAACTCAAAAAGTACAAGTAAATTGAGTATCAACGTAAACAAATTAATTTAATCTTACATAATGGCAATTTTCTTTATAAAAAAAAATAACTATTTTCATAAAAATCCGTGAGCGATAGACATGTCTCTTTCATTCTATGGGCGTTAGGATCAATACAAAAGAACTGTCAAGTAAAACGTCAACTAGTTTGAGAAGAATCATTCTGCAGGCATGTAAGTTGGGGAGTGGGAAGAGAATTGTTGCAGATTTTAACTGCTCCAAATTCAGAAGAAAGGAAAACATTCCTGTTCGACGGCTTTGCTTAATGAAGGAAAAGGAGCTTTATTGAGAAATGCATATTTTTACTTTCAAGAACTCAAACTTAAAATTTTGGGAGATATAGAAAAAGCGCGGTATATCCGAATGAGCGCTATAACGAGGCACGATATAACGAGGTGTTACTGTATTACCAAAAAAACACGGTGCAAGAAAAACTCTCTTTAGAAGGACCGTAATTTGCAATGCATAGTCAGCAAAAATGTAGAAAATTACATTTCTTTCCAAAAAGAAAAAGATATAATGTTTTCGCGAGAAAGAATAGCCTGCAGTGCAGAAAAGGTGTCTGGGAAAACACATTTCCACACCCTTCTCTCTCCTTCCTAAGCAAACCCGAATTCCTCCAATATTTCGGGCACTACCACGCAATAAGTCTGCATGCAAAAAGAGCCGCAGCATCACAAAAGCCGGATTTTCAGTGGCTGGCAGCATTCATTCTTCGAAGAAAGGTGACCAAGACGGATGATCAAAAGTTCCCGCCGCGGATTCTCTTTCCCAAAATAGACATCCAACGATTTTCGGGACTCCATATTTTATGACCCGTGGCAGAGAAAGGATTCTTTTGTGGATGAGGAACGAGAGATTGTGCTCTGCGCGGGCTTAGAGTGTCGGGAACAAATTTCAGCAGGGAGGAGAGAAGTTTCACCGAATCGATTTCCAAAACTTTTCGAAGTTGGATCAGCTTCTGGTATACGGCGGACAATGAGGAGTTCGTAAAAGTTTTCAAGGGTTAAAATTCTGGAAAACAAGGCAGCCTGAAAGCTTAGGTTACTTCTGAGTAAACAGTCTGGCCATAGTTTATGTTAATCCGTCCCTTTTATTTGATTTTTACAAAAGGAAGAAGTGCCTAAAAAGCTGAAATTGCTGCTTCAGAAATTCCTACTCTAAACATAGGAAGGCTGTAAAATTAAAAATAATATATGTATATGTAATATTAGTTCCTGGAGTCAGGTGTTGCCTTCAGAAAACTCAGTATATTCCATCTCTTCCGGTCAAAGGTCCACGTTATTCAAGTGGATTCATTTTGCGTTAATAAGTTTAAGTATATAATTTACATTTATTTTTCTTTGAAGTTATATCGGTCACTTCCAAAATGAGCAGGAAAGTTCAGCTGATAATGGTTCATCTTGTTGATTTTGCAATTACACCCATAAATATGTATCACTTATTTATTTGTTTGTTTACACATGCATATATACTTCATATTTCCTACATCATGTATACATATTTTCTTAGTAAAATGAGTGTTTGACGTTGCAGTATTAAGGCAGTGTTTTGATAATTATCAAATATTACCAGAAGATTCAAAATTATTTTATAAAAATTATAAATTACAAATCTAGGAGATAATTCATAAGACAAAAAAAATAATTTTTATTATTTGTATATGAATTTGCTCATAGATTTGTTCAAGATGGAGCGTTTTTACATCCCCCCCCCCCCAAATTGTAAAACTATTTTGTTGTACATTTTGATGCATTGCAAAACTCTCAATTTGGAGACTGTCTCCGAAATACGAGGAAGTAGGACCAGGCTGTTTTACAACTCAGTTATGTGTGTTGCTTTTAGTAGATCACAAATCCTTTAGGTACTATCGTAAAACATGAAAGTAAAAACAAAAATAAAATAAGCATTCTGGCAGAAAAAACAACCAAAAAAAAATCGGAAAGTGTCATAAAATTGGAGAGTACCTTCGCACCTCTTTCCATCAGAATGCAGTTCAAATCCGATTTCGCACTCGCAGCGGTATCCGCCGACAGTATTCACACACTTTTGCTCGCAACCGTGACTGGCACCTGAACATTCGTCCACCTCTGGAAAGAAAAGTTAAGCACAACAGCCAATCAAAATTAAGAACACGTCATTGTCCAGCCGGATCTGAATAGGCTCACTTAGACATATTACTACACTAATGTTCAAGCTGAATGCCTTTAGTATTTATTGAACACTCGAGAATCGCCTAAATTACTCTATAAAAAATTCTAGCTCAACCTCAGCAGTTGGTACTTTTCTGAACCAGACCCCTACCTGTTAGCCGAGGCCTTAGAATTGCTTGCGCACGGGGCGAGGTAGTGGGGTCCACGGATTTAACAGGCACGTATCCCCAAGTGTACATGGTGGGTCTTCAGCAGGTATCGAACAAACGACCTTCCAGGTGGAAGTCCGATGCTCTAACGTCTAACCACAAGGCTACCACGGCCTTACCAACTTTTGGTACTAAGTTGAGCCATTATAATGCTGTAGTTTCACCAATGGAGGCAATTCAAGCAGCGTCATTGGTCACGTGGCAGCGATTAAAGCAATGTATACAAAGGAAGCCGTAGCATCGCTTTACTTCGAGTTCGACAAATCTCATTAAAAACTAGGCCTAAATAAAGTTCTTCTACATGACATAAAATGAACACTAAATACAATACTTTAACTATTGCAGTACTTAATAATAAATTTATTGAATAATGATTAAATTAAATGTAAATACTGGGTTATAACCAGAAAAAGCTGTGAAAATAGTCTCATTAATTTTAAGATAACTCATTTTGCCTAGTGAACTCCACGCAGAACTCAATTGCAAAATCTTAGTAAACAAAGAGCGGATATCACGTGACAAAGGTGATCGTTCATGAGCCCCTTTGGCGGTTAATTGCCTCCATTTAAACCATCATTAAGAAACTAGGACCTTTTTAATGGTTCAACTTTAGTACCAAATGTTGGTTGCATCTAAATTTCACAATTTTCTCCATCTTTTTGGTTAAATGTTGAACTAAATTTTTTACATTGCGTATAACTCGTTCACATTTAAATTTTTATCCCTCATAAATCCTTGCCATATATTTAAAATATGTTAATGAGTACAGAAAATATAATGCTTAATAAAAGTATCAATTCTAAATGCACAATCATAAATATTATTATTGAATGCAGCATATTTACTCAGCTACATAAAATATTTTTTCAGCAAGTATTTTTAAAAAACTGCTTGCTATAGCTCTACAAGTGGTGTGATGAAATTTTTTCATACACTATAAAAAATGCTAGTTCAACCTTTTACCAAAAAATGGGAAAAATGGTGAACTTTCGCTCCATTTCACATTTCGTACTAAAACTGCACCATTAAAATGGTTCCTAGTTTCCCATTCATGGTGAAACAGTGGGTGAAACAGAACATAATGGTTCCTAGTTTCACTTTCATGGTGAAACTGGGTGAAACAGTGGGTGAAACAGAACATAATGGTTCCTAGTTTCACATTCATGGTGAAACAACACCATTATAATGGTTCCTAGTTTCACATTCATGGTGAAACAACACCATTATAATGGTTCAACTTCGTTCTAAATGTTGGTTGTAGCTAAATTTCAACGTATTTTCCCTTTTTTTTTGGGGGGGGGGAGATTGAACTAGAATTTTTTAATTTTTTATCGTGTAGCGACAAAGGCTTTAGAGATCTTATATTTGGCCAACTCCCAGTACCACGAACTACATATATCAATTTAATTTCTTAACCCCTTATTGGTCGGGTAATTTTCAAGAAAACGGTCATAAAAGTGCCTATTTTTTTATCCCTGCAAATTATGTAAAAATGTGTGTATGAACAATATATATACATTCATTTTTCATTTTTGAGTTGTTTATACTTTGAAATTTTAAACACTCCAGCCCGGTAATATCACGGGAGCGAGAAATAGAAGGCGAAACCTCAGCCCGTCACTTTCAAGGGAGCGAGAAATAGAAGGCGAAACCTCAGCCCGTCATTTTCACGGGAGCGAGAAATAGAAGGCGAAACCTCAGCCCGTCACATTCACGGGAGCGAGAGGGAAGGGGTTAAGGAGAAATAAAACGATTTTGAATTAGAGCAAGCAATTAAACGAAACTTTGTGTTGTAATGCAGATGCGAATTCTGAATTCAGTGTTGGTGGTCATTTTTTCACGAAATGCACCGTTTGGCGCAATAGTATCCCTTTATTGACCACCTCAAAATCGAAGAAGATGATGGAATGAATTTAAAGATCAGAACAAACAATGCAGGCAGTCAAATGAAAGCTGAACGTAAATATCACAATCATGTTGCAAGCGGTAAATATAAATTATGTTATTAAGACTCTGTCAAAAATTCTGGTTCCATCTTTCACGAAAAAGCTGGGGGAAAAATGGTGAAATTTAGCTGCTTCACCCTTTTTTCCTTTTTTTTTTTGGTGAAAGATGGAACTGGAGTTTTTGACAGTGCAATAGGTTAGTGCAAAAGCAGTAAATAGGTTTTAAAAATGCTAATTACACTGGTCAACAAGTGTTTTGCCCCAAGAATGAATATTCCTTTTCCTGAAGTAGTTTTGCACGAGGAACCCATACCTGGCATCAAAATTTTTCCATCACGTGCAGTTTTTTAGTTATGGGGAAGGAAATGTTCGATTCTTACGTTTTTTCAGTTTTTTTCCGATCATGCAGCATCGTTTTTATTGAGATAAAGTACACAAAAGAGCTTGAATGTCAATCGTTAATATAGTGGTCACTTTATTTTGCTGGAAAAACATTAGTGGAGCGTCGCAAACAGCCCCCGCAGACCCCCCGAACGAAAGTGCGTATCAAATTACTACACTGGGTGCGGGTTTCGGTAGGAATCTCTTGGGATACAAAGGCAAATAGACAAAAGATTGGTACTCTACGACACGTTTAATGAGCATGAGGCTACTATTTTTTATCAGAGAAGTCTCCTGTTGTGTGTAAAAAATACCCCCTGAAAACATGGGAGCTGTATAACCGATGAACATGGAGAGCGGTTCAATCAGGACATTTCAGTTATCGAAAAGAGATATCAAGGGAAGTGGAGTTCAACTATGTTAGCAGATTACTGCTAGACGTTAAGGGACATTCCTGACGCAAAGTATGCCAGAACATGCCCAATCAACCCTTTTAAGGTAAATAGAAATTGCCTTGGTTTTTTGGTGGAAATGCTTATAATGTAACATTTACAATGCCCTTAAAAAAAAGGGGGGGGGGGGTCCTAAGGACTTTATTGACTGATCATAGAAGTATTTTCCAAGCTGAACTCTAAAATGAAAACCATTTTCCTTATCACTTAGGGGTTTTGTTTGAAAGGTACTGCAATAATTTAGGGTAACTGTCATTAATGTCAGCTATTACAGCACTTTGCAGGAAAAAGCCTTACGTGATAGAGAAATATGGTTTTCATTTTCGAGTTCAGCATGAAAAATACTTCCAAGATCAGTTAATAAAGTCTTTGGGGCAGAAAAAAAGTTTTTTTTTTTTTTTTGTAGACCAGTGTCTTTGAGGAAGCCATTGAAGGGTCGCTATTAATAAAACGCTAAATTTCGTGAAACATTGACCGTTACCACTGAATACAGCAAATTTTCATGCTCACAAAACGCACAGCATTTGACAAAAACATAGTGACTTTTCACAGATCTCTCTCAAAATTCCACGATCTGCATTTATTTATTTCCGACATTACTGCAATATTCTTCACAAGGTAACTTGTATTTACCTTTGTTAATAGAATTGCATAAATTAAGTTCAACACTCGTTTGACTGTTTGCATTGCTTCTTTCTGATTTTTAGGCTTATTTGAATTTTTTTCCTCTTCCATTTTGAGGTAGTCATGAAGGGTTGCTATATTGGTCAGACACTACGTTTCACGAAAAGAAAAATGACCATTACCGCTGGCTAGTACTTTTCCTGCTAGTATCAAAAAACTTAGTCACATATTTTATAAAATAGTTACGCAATTGGGTGCAAAAATAACGCCGGTATTTAACCCCTCCCTTCCCGCTCTCGTTAAAATCACGGGCTCGAGGGCTCAAAAGCAGGGAACCAAAACGTTAAGAGAAATCCATTCCTCATTCCCAAAAAATTCTTTTCATTTTTTTTTGTCTTACATACCAGATGACAGAATCAAATTATTTATAGCGTAATTTTTTAATGACTTTCTTGGGTTAAAAAAATGACGCTTTTGTTGCTTTTTTGACAGTTATGCGACCGTTAACGGGTTCAAAAACTGATTATCTCACCTCTGACAAACTTCGCGGAGAATCCTATCTTGAGAACAGAGCTGTCGGAGACGAAACGCACCAGCATCTCGTGGCCCGTGGACCTGACCTCTTGGGGAATCTTGTAGCCACACAGTCTGGCCAATAAGGGGCTGTGCAATTCCAAGCCATCCCGAATCTCTACGAAGTCATAGGCGCAATTGTCGTGGTACTCCACCTATAGGAAAAATAGACCTTGAATCACCGAGTTTGCAAAAGAAATACATATATGGTTTTCTCACTGAGCTGCATAACTAACATGAGTTCTATCTAAGAATGGTCATGAGCTGCATAACTAACGGGAGTGCTATCTAGAGTAGTCATGAGCTGATAACTAACAGGAGTGCTACCATGCTTTTTTTTTTCCAAGAAGCACCACTGTCGGTGGATGCCATTGCCACTGAGAATTTGGACGCTCGGTTTCCCCTAGATGGCGGCACCTGAGCTCTCATTTGATGCGACTTGCACTAGGCATTTAATTTAGCCGAGAGTATCCAAGCCAAACGGATACTCAAGGGATCTTTAACACACAATCATGCGACACGAGCGCAAATGATTTTCTGCATCTTGAAAATACACCAACTTGGGCCAGGTTCGAACCTGCGATCTTGGGCATACGATACTTGCGCCTTACCACTACGCCACCCTGTCAACAGGCCTACATAAAGTGGAACGAATAAATGGCTTTTCCAGCAAATATAGCGTCGAATTATAACATTTTGTGTCAAATTCGAAGGCAAAAGAACAATAAAATATCCTGAGACAAATCATCAAGCATTTTTTCATTAAGAAATTGTTACAAGATGTCTAATATTCAACTTTTAATTAGTGGATAATATCTGCAGAACATAAATTTCCCTACAAATAGATGTATTTAAGAGACAGGGTTTTAATTCAATTCACCCTAGACTCAAAGAAAAAGTTATGTTGCACCCAGTTGAGTCCGAAACTACTGAGTTAAATGGGCAAATGTGCATTTTTCAGTGATCCGCCTACACCACTACTAAATTTTATTTAAGTAGCTCTTCGATCAGTTTCATAGCTCTGTGTTGGCAGTCTCTAGACTTATTGCAGCACCACATACTGAATATCAATTTGAGAAAAGCTGCAGGGAATTGGATTCACTCATTAAAATCGCTTCATTACTGGCTTAGTTTTAGCTAATTTACCTCAAATGCTTGAAACGTCAGCGCCACCTGACTTCCGGGTGTGACAGAGATTCTCCAGATACACTCTTTGTTCGCCCTGTACTCGTCGGGGTAGTTAGGACTCTGCAGTGTACCTTCCGATTGTTCCAAGATCCCTCCACATAGAGCTTAAAGAAATAAAAACGATTTTTAAAAAAAAAAAAAAAAAAAAAAAAAAAAAAAAAAAAAAAAAAAAAAAAAAAAAAAAAAAAAAAAAAAAAAAAAAAAAAAAAAAAAAAAAAAAAAAAAAAAAAAAAAAAAAAAAAAAAAAAAAAAAAAAAAAAAAAAAAAAAAAAAAAAAAAAAAAAAAAAAAAAAAAAAAAAAAAAAAAAAAAAAAAAAAAAAAAAAAAAAAAAAAAAAAAAAAAAAAAAAAAAAAAAAAAAAAAAAAAAAAAAAAAAAAAAAAAAAAAAAAAAAAAAAAAAAAAAAAAAAAAAAAAAAAAAAAAAAAAAAAAAAAAAAAAAAAAAAAAAAAAAAAAAAAAAAAAAAAAAAAAAAAAAAAAAAAAAAAAAAAAAAAAAAAAAAAAAAAAAAAAAAAAAAAAAAAAAAAAAAAAAAAAAAAAAAAAAAAAAAAAAAAAAAAAAAAAAAAAAAAAAAAAAAAACCATTTTCTGTGAATTTTAAACAGATTTTTGTGAAAAATCAAATAATTTTGTGAAAATTAAAATGTAAGCATTACAGTGATGAAAAACTTAACTTCATACTATATGCCGCTTTTTTAATAAATAATGGTGTAAAAAGTACGATTTAGAAGCTTGGAATTTTGTGAAGGGTCCATTTTGATTGATTTGAATTTTATGAAGGGTCCGTTGTCATTGATTTGAATTTTATGAAGGGTCCGTTGTCATTGATTTGAATTTGTGAGGGCTCCGTTTAGACTGATTTGAATTTTTTGAAGGGTCCGTTGGCATTGATTTGAATTTTATGAAGTGTCCGTTTTCATTGATTTGAATTTTATGAAGGGTCCGTTGTCATTGATTTGAATTTTATGAAGTGTCCGTTTTCATTGATTTGAATTTCATGAAGTGTCTGTTTTCATTGATTTGAATTTTATGAAGGGTCCGTTGTCATTGATTTGAATTTTATGAAGGGTCCGTTTTCATTGATTGAATTTGTGAGGGTTCCGTTCAGATTGATTTGAATTTTTTGAAGGGTCCGTTTTGATTGATTTGAGTTTTGTGAAGAATTCGTTTTGATTGATTTGAATTTTTTGAAGGGTCCGTTTTGATTAATTGGAATTTTGTGAATGGTCCGGAAACAGACCCGAATTTTCTTTCCCGTGACCCCTGCTGATATTTCGCGCAATGATATATTTTTGAAATTAACTGAAAGAGCTTTGATTGTAAAGAGTTAAAGAAACGTAGAACAAGTTGTCACACGTATTCTCACCTTCGTATCTGGCTTGGAATCCCTTGTAGTATCCAGCAGGCTTGGAAAAGTGATAAGTGACCAACATCCGATGTCCAACAGAGATGAATTTCTCGCCTGGCACTCGACTGCCGCAAAACCTACCTGGGTAAAAGGAAAGGCGTCTCACTGGGGCCACAGAAAACATACTTTGATTTTTTTCCCTTTAAAATTGTTAGTTAAATTCCATGCTATAATACCAAACGATGTAGACAGATTCATGTAGATCAATACTGCTTTTTTTTTAGTTTTAAAATTAAATATTTTTATTTGATGCTAAGTGGGTCATTTTCAATGTATGCGTACATATACTGTCCCAGAGAGGAAAAAAGTGATTACACTCAGAACAGAGGCCGTTCATAAATGATGTCACACTATTTTTTCATATATTTGACACCCTTCCCCATTTTGTCAC
Source organism: Octonoba sinensis (assembly GCA_038502835.1). Lineage (NCBI taxonomy): Eukaryota > Metazoa > Arthropoda > Arachnida > Araneae > Uloboridae > Octonoba > Octonoba sinensis. Next base: position 9,791,349 of record CM076604.1, read on the forward strand.
AATATGTCACATTTCAGCGGACCCTCTACCCCCTGTCACACTTTGTCACAAAGTCACGAACCTCCCCCCCCCCTTCTCCCTCAAAGCGTGACATCATTTATGAATGATCACAGATGTTAATTTCAGCTGACTACATAACATATTTCTGATACAAAAATATATCATGTACATATTTTTACACATTATGAGTACATTTTGATGACGATAACAATTAAAATAATTGCATAATAAGTTGCCAAGAACCCCTCAGGTTTTGAAATATTCCCAAAGGTGTTGCCACTCGAAATTACTTAACGAAAAAAACTAACCGTAAGAAAAAATAACTTAAATAAAGAAAAGGGAAAACAAATCCTAACTATCGTGATGCCACTCACGATAAATAATAATTTACGGAAAAATTAATTTAAACAAATCAGGCTGAAGGAAAGCTTTGTCATAGTGTTTCCGAATCCTCTGAATAAGGGCCGATTTTCAAGAGAAATTAACAAAGAGATACTGCCAGCCTAATTGAAAATTCTTGGATACAAAGAAATTTTAACGAAAAAAATTGAGATGTGCCCTTCTTTCTCACATTAAGAGAACAGTCAGGGACGGAGCTATCATTAAGGCAAGCTAGGCAGCTGCCTAGGGCGCAAACCTAGAGGGGGAGCTAAAATCCAACCAACTTTTTAAAGCAACTCGGTAGTTAATTATATAGTTTTTAAAAATGTAAAGATGTGATTCGGTATGTGTAGTTGATCACTCCCAACCCGTGACAAAACTTTCAAACATTTAAACTTCAAAGGCATATATTCCTTCTTTCCCTATAGTTAGAATTATGCCCTCCTTCCACCCCCGGGGGGCAGGGGTCATTGTTCAAAACTCTCTAATTTCCAATGAATCTCGGGACACAAAATCAGCACCGGGAGCCTTCTACACTCTCTGGGAAGAAAGAAGCACAACTGAATGAAGTGCTGGACAAAGCGGCCAAAATTTTGGGATAAATGTGTTAATTTTGAAGAATGTTTAATTGATATACAAAATACTAAATATTTGTTTATGGCTGCTTCTTTTAATTAAAAAAGTATAACTTTGTAAGGAAGGGGTGCACCAAACAACTTTGCCTAGGGCGCAAAGTAACCTCGCGCCGGCCCTGAGAACAGTATACAGATGATAATAATCAGCAGCAAACCATGAAGATGTAAACAACGTTCTACCCACTACAAGTGTGCAAATGAAGAAGAAAAAAAAAGATAGTGACGAACCGACCGAGCAGAGGCGACTTGTTCCAATATCCATCACGAATCTCCAGATAGCTGCCCTCGCAGTTGGGGTCCGTGTCCAGCCCCGTTATTTCGAAAGAGATCCGCTCCCCCTGGGTGGCGGAGATACGCCACTCGCAGTGATTCACGCCACTTCCACGTCCCGGTGGGGCCTCGAAAGCCGGACTCTGCAGGTGGCCTGATGGCTCCTGGCATGTCCGACCACACTCTGGGGAGAACACAGATTGTAAATATATTACCAAAATTTTTGAATAACAGTAGGGCAGTTTGAGTGTTACCTTTGTTAAATTCATGTAATAACTGAAGAACTTTGTGAAGGAATGTGTTAGGCAACTGAAAAGGGAAAAGTTTTGATTTGCTCTTTTCTTGTCTTTTATACTATTAAGGGGTTTTTGTGTTATTGGGATTATTCTTCTTATTATTGTTGTTGTTGTCGTTCTTCTTTTTATAATACTAAGAAGAAGAAAAGGAAGAAGAACGACAACCACAACAACAAAAACAATAGTAATAAGAACAACAACAACGACTACAACAGCAGCAACAACAACAACTATTATTGTTGTTCTGCTTCTTCTTCTGATCGTAATAATAGATGTCAACAACAAATTTTATAATTGGTATTATTATTATTGTTGTTGCTGCTGTGGTTGTCGTTATTATTCTTACTGTACTGTTGTAGTTATGAAACGAAACAAGGAAATTCTTAGAGTGCATTTTTAATTTCACAAAAATCTACTTCTGGTCCTGTGTCGTTCGACTCCTATTCGATTCGGCTTTATTTTGAGCGAATTTTGTCGCATCACATTACTCAAAATAATTTGATTGGCAAGGAAAAGAAACATTATTTGTTGAAATGAGATAATAACTAGTTAATCCCGTCAAAAGTCTTCATTTCCTTTTTAAAAAAACGTTAAGATGTTTATAGGGACGTAGGCTTGCACTGCCGGTGTCCATACCAAACACAATATTTTCCGGACTTATAGGACGTGGTCTAACCAAGATAATCCACCAATCAAGCCTGAGATTGGTGGCTTATCCAATAACGTTTAAGCACATGTGATGCTTGATATATAAGGATCAAACCTCTGCCTTGACTTCATTTTCACCCTAAAGAAACCTGAAACATGTCAGGCGAAACGTCAGCCAGAAACATCTTTTTGTTGGGGGGAAGACACCACAAATTATCGCCCCGGGCGCCACCCATGTTAGGAACACCACTTGTTTTTTTATTTTTAAATTGGTCTTTTCCCGAATGTGATAGCTCAAATTCCTGTGTATTAGAACTGTAGACATAGTTTGTTTTTAATATTTTTTAAATTCGTCAACGTCTTTCAGTGGTTTATTACCTCTGAATTTAATGATAAATAAAGGTAGCTGATAGTTGAAGAGAAAAAAAAAATACTTCCCTGTTTTTTCTCCATTGGATACAAGTATAAATGTTAGGGGAAACAAATGTTTTAAGCCATTAGTAATATTTATAAACATATTTTTTAATCAAATTTTTCCAAGTTTCGCGAAACTTCAGAGCACAAGCGCGACCGAAAAATGTAAACCCGTCTAATGTTTTTTTTTTCAGCTCATCAGTCTCCCCCGGTTCGTAACTTGCCCGTGGTATATTACGACGTGGAAAAAAAAAAAAGATTTTTTCGGTCTATCCTATTATATAACGCAATATATAAAAACACCCTCCTCTCTTTCTCTCTCTCTATCTATCTATCTATCTATATCTCTCATATATAAGCTGCTCATTTAAAAGAGAATTATCTATCTATCATATATAAACTTCTCAGTCAATAGAGAATTATCTCTCTCTCTATCTATCTATCTCTCATATATAAACTGCTCATTCAAAAAAGAATGATCTCTCTATATATATATCTATCATATATGAACTGCTCATTCAATAGAGAATTTTCTCTATCTATCTATCTCTCTCTATATATATAGATATATATATATATCTCATACATAAACTGCTCATTTAAAACAGAATTATCTCTCTCCATATATATATACATATATATCATGTATGAACTGCTCATTCAATAGAGAATTCTCTCGATCTATCTATCTCTCATATATAAGCTGCTCGCTCAATACAGAATTCTCTCTCTCTCTATCCCTCTCATATATAAGCTACTCGTTCAATAGAGAATTCCCTCTCTCTCTCTCTCTCTCTCTCTATCTATCTCTCATACATAAACTGCTCATTTAAAACAGCATTATCTCTCTCCATATATATATATATATATATAATATATGAACTGTTCATTCAATAGATAATTCTCTCTATCTCTCATATATAAGCTGCTCATTCAATAGAGAATTCTCTCTATCTATCTATCTCTCATACATAAACTGCTCATTTAAAATAGAAATATCTCTCTCCATATATATATATATATATATATATATATCATATATAAATTGCTCATTCAATAGAGAATTCCCTCTATCTCTCATATATAAGCTGCTCATTTAAAGGAATTATCTCTCTATATATCTATTATATATAAACTTCTCATTCAATAGAGAATTCTCTCTCTCTCTATCTATCTCTCATACATAAACTGCTCATTTAAAAAAGAATTATCTTTCTCTCTCTATCTATCTATCATATATAAACTGCTCATTCTATAGGGAATTCTCCCTCTCTCTTTCTTTTCGTTGTCTTTTTTTTTAATTAACTTGTTTTAAATGCAAAGCTACTTCGCCTGCCTAAAACCCTTAAATGACGTGATCACACAAAATGTCACAAATATTACAAGCAACAGAAATATATTTTGCCCAGATACAAAGTAACGAAGCAGATAATAATCGTTCAAACAGCAAAAAAAAGGAATATAGGCTTATCAACGTAAAGACAGACGCAACTTCTGTAAACTTGTTTCCGTTTGGGTTTCCGTATCTTCAAAGTCAATATTTGAAAGGCGCAGAGACAGACAGACAGACAATTAATCTCCGATGGAAAAGTTATAAATGGACGCTAAACACGCGAATTGATAAGAGTGCTGAAATTGTCGCATGTTTTTAGTTCCCGAAGAGAAATGACGAATTTGTTATGTCCCTGAGGACATCAATCAAGTTGACTGACCTCTGCTTCTGACACGTGCCGCATTGCATGGAAATTTCGCTCTCTTGGAAAATTTGCACTTAAAAAATAGTGGAGAACGTAGTTTCTCGACGAAACGGCTTTTTCATTAGCATTTCCCTACGAGGGTTCCAATAAAACGATTGGTTCATTTAATGGATATTTTCTAAAATACGGCTAGCGTCAGAACACCGTAAAACGTTCTAGTTTAACCATTCACAAAAAAGAAGACACTTTGTTGCAACCAACATTTAAATAATAGTATATGATGGTATTTAGAAGCTAAGAAGCGAAGATCCATCCACATATGTGGACCGAGGTAGGGGAGAGGATAAACAAGTCGTCAACACCACTGATCGGGAAAAAAAGGGGGCAATTCAATAAACAAACAAGAAGGGCCGCCCAGAACTATACGAGCCTACTTTCCCGTACACCAACATCAAATTGATAATCTATAGCTATCTATATATCTCTCTCTCTCATTCAGTTTTAGTTCTTAATTACTTCAAACATTCATTCATTCATTTCTTCATTCATTCATTCATTGATCCAATCATTTACACATTCATTCATTCGTTCATTTCTTCATTCATCAACTCATTCATTTCTTCATTCATTCATCAACTCATTCATTTCTTCATTCATTTTTCCATTCATTCATTCATTCATTTATTCAGTCATTTATACGTTCATTTATTCGTTCATTTCTTCATTCATTCATTCATTCATTCATTCATTTATTCATTCATTCTTTCAGAAATGTCTTTTAAAATCCAAATCAAAAAGCTTCCTGGAAAAAGAAGATCGTTTAGCTCTGGATGAACTTCGTATCAGTACATGTTCTACATCATAACATCGTTCCGATAAAGTTTGTTCCATGCAAATCCGTAGGTTAGATCAGGATTTATATAGGACTGAACTTTCCCTGTAGGCATAAATTTTAATTTTTTTGAAGTGTTCAAAATTTGACAAAAATTGTTCATATCAAACAAATACTTCTCGCCAAGGGCTTCTTCCGATAAGCTTATCTGAAATTTCGTCTTATGTCCAGGTTTTTTATACTTTGCTTATTATTTCCCCATGAGCGCTAAAGTTAAGATTTTTTGAATTGTTCAAAATTGAACAAGAAATAGTGTCAAAAGTGTGAAAATATGGAAATAAGATATCCTCGCCGAGATTTTTGGAATGCAAAAAAAAAGTCTTTCGAATCGGACAGTTCCTTCAAAAGCTATTAGGGGAGGGATAGACAGTCCGACAAACACACATTTTCCCCATCTCAAAACCCTAGTTTCAATTTTTATTTAGTTATTTAACTTATTTTCATTAACTATATTTCTTTACTTCTGGCTTTATGAGGGTAAAGGGTTTTTGCCCTTTCAATAGAAACTAGAAAGAAAACCATACCCTTGAACATGCCACGACTGAAACAACAGCCAAACATAAACACCGCATTTAAATGACCACATTTTTGGGAATTCTGAATTTACGACGCCAATAAAAATAATGGCAGCGGATTATAAATCAAAGCGAATGGCCTGTGGAGAAATTCGAAACAATCGTTTGTGTCCACCCCATTTGATTACAGCCGTGTGCACTAGATATAAGATGTTGCTTTCTTATTCAGCTGATATATTGTACGTATCACGTTTTGGGTTCATGTTTCCTAATGTTTTGTTTCATTAATTGAATTTCTAAGTCGATGGCTTTGCATTTGAATCTAATTATAAATAAATGTGCATAGTTGGAAGCTCCAGAAAATTAAACAAAGGACTTGAACATTGTTTTTGAACTGGATAAAATATCATTTTTTTAACACGTTGAGTGCCGACACGCTGACTGCCAGCGCTGTTTGTAGTTTATGGATCTCCAGGCGATAGTTTAATTTAATTACAACATATTGTACAAAACATCTTAAGTAAAAAATTACTATCTTTCTATAAATGTATTTAAAAATGAAAAAAATCGGCAACAACAAGACATCTTGTAGTTTGGTCTCTCAACAAGTTCTCCTCGAGTTATCTCGTAGGTTGGCAACGTGTTAAATTTATTAACGTATTTATTATTTTTTATTAAAGTTTTGTTTCTTTATTTCGTTATTTCTTATTGCTAATAAAAAACCAAAGTTGAAAACCTATCAAAATTTAAATGATAAATTCTACTTCTATCTCATATATTAATGCTTCTTATAGTAGAAACACTCAAGGACAGTACACTGTTAAAAATTCTGGTACAACCACAGTTGGAACTAAGTTGAACCTCAATCATGGTGACACTACACCATTATAATGGTTCGACTTAGTACCAATTGGTTTCAGCTAAATTTTACCAGTTTTTGGTGAAAAGTTGAACTAGAATTTATTCCAATGTACCCAGGAAAAAACAAAAATTTAATAGAGATGTTACTTTCGAATATCTGCATTTTTATGAAATTAAACGTAGTATCCCTTTTTTAGCCTACTTTCCCGTAAAAGTAAAAAAAATAATAATAAAGCATGAAAGAAGGCTTAATGTATCGTGAAAATATCGTTAGAAATCAAGAAAAGTCAAAAATAAGTTAAGTAATTAAATAAATATTGAAAAATAAAAAATTTGAAAGTTGGGTATTGAGATGGGGAAAAAGTGTGTTTGTCGGTCTGTCGGTCTTCTGTCGGGCTGTCCCCCCCCTAATAACTTTTGAACGAATTGTCCGATTCGTAAAAATTCTTTTTGCATTCGAAAGATCTCGGCGAGGACATCTCATTTACATATTTTGCTTTTTGATTTGAACAATTTTTTGTTCAATTTCGAACAGTTCAAAAATTTTTAACATTAGCGCCTATGGGCGAAAACGAAGCAAATGATGTAAACGCTGGGTAAAAGATCCAAGCTCCAATGAACAGGCTCACTGGAAGAAGTTCTTGGCGTGAAATATTGATCTGAACAATTTTTGTTCATTTTTGAACAGTTCAAAAAAAACATTAACATACCGCCTACGGGGAAATTTAAATCCTATATAATTCCTGATCTAACGGACCGATTTGCTTGGAACAAACTTTATCGGAAAGCTCTTATGACGTAGAGTATGTACAAATAGAAAGTTCATCCAGAACTAACCAGCCTATTTTCCCATGAAATTTTTTGATCGCAATTTTCAAGAATATTTTTGAATTAATGAATGATTAAATGAATAAGCAAAAGAATCAATGAATAAATGAGTGAATAAATACATGAATGACTTAATAAATGAATGATTCAATGAATATGTATTAACCGTTGAAAAGGTATATTTGAAGCAATTAAGAACTAAAGCTAAACGAGAAAGACAGAGAGAGAGATAGCTAGATTATAAATTTGAATTCGGTGTATACGGGAAAGTAGGCTCGTATAGTTCTAGACGGAACTTCTTGTTTAACAATAAAAAACTATTGTATATTTATGTCAAAACATACTTTGTCGACTAATTTACTCGAAATCCTAAGAAATTAGACCACCTTTGTAAGTTGGCCACCTGTCTAAGTTGACCACTTTTGTCAGGAACGGAATTAGCCCTATATAATGTAATGCAGGGAAACCTTTGTAATTTGACCACCTGTCTAAGTTGACCACTTTTGTCAGGAACGGAATTAGCCCTATATAATGTAATGCAGGGAAACCTTTGTAATTTGACCACCTGTCTAAGTTGACCACTTTTGTCAGGAACGGAATTAGCCCTATATAATGTAATGCAGGGAAACCTTTGTAAGTTGGCCACCTGTCTAAGTTGACCACTTTTGTCAGGAACGGAATTAGCCCTATATAATGTAATGCAGGGAAACCTTTGTAATTTGACCACCTGTCTAAGTTGACCACTTTTGTCAGGAACGGAATTAGCCCTATATAATGTAATGCAGGGAAACCTTTGTAATTTGACCACCTGTCTAAGTTGACCACTTTTTTCAGGAACGGAATTAGCCCTATATAATGTAATGCAGGGAAACCTTTGTAAGTTGGCCACCTGTCTAAGTTGACCACTTTTGTCAGGAACGGAATTAGCCCTATATAATGTAATGCAGGGAAACCTTTGTAATTTGACCACCTGTCTTTGACCACTTTTGTCAGGAACGGAATTAGCCCTATATAATGTAATGCAGGGAAACCTTTGTAATTTGACCACCTGTCTAAGTTGACCACTTTTGTCAGGAACGGAATTAGCCCTATATCATGTAATGCAGGGAAACCTTTGTAATTTGACCACCTGTCTAAGTTGACCACTTTTGTCAGGAACGGAATTAGCCCTATATAATGTAATGCAGGGAAACCTTTGTAAGTTGGCCACCTGTCTAAGTTGACCACTTTTGTCAGGAACGGAATTAGCCCTATATAATGTAATGCAGGGAAACCTTTGTAATTTGACCACCTGTCTAAGTTGACCACTTTTGTCAGGAGCGGAATTAGCCCTATATGTAATGCAGTTAAACCTTTGTAATTTGACCACCTGTCTAAGTTGACCACTTTTGTCAGGAACGGAATTAGCCCTATATAATGTAATGCAGGGAAACCTTTGTAATTTGACCACCTGTCTAAGTTGACCACTTTTGTCAGGAACGGAATTAGCCCTATATAATGTAATGCAGGGAAACCTTTGTAATTTGACCACCTAAGTGGACCACCTGTCTATATTGACCACTTATGTGCGCCAACTTTGGGTGGGAGTATTATGAAAAAAACCTTTGTAAGTTGACCGCCTTTTTTTTTCTATATTTTTTGTCAATCTATTTTTGCAAAGATAAAAAAAAGCTTAGATAACTTCTCCAGGACATTTTTTATGCTATAATGTTAGACCAAGATTTTTTTGGATGGATGAAACACCAATATAAAGTTGCCTAAACTCCTATGTAAGTTAACCACCTATGGGAAACTACTATGAGCAATATTTTATTCTTTAATTAAGTTTCTTCTTTTTTCTTCTATCTGATGTAGCCATTTTGAATAATTATGTATTTTTAGGAAATCTTTACTATCATAAAAGTAACCTACATAATTAATAAGATATTTATCCTTATTTTAACTAAGTTCTTAATTTTTTAAAGTTGTATAGGGTACGTTGAAAGACATTCAGGTTACATTTCTCTAATGATAGTTCATATAATTATGAAAATAGTAGCTAATTACTATTTTAAATTAACGTTAATGCATGAAGCTATCTTTTAATTAGTTAAAGAGGAATAAATGCATAGTGTAAGAAGTGAGAAAAAAATCTCCACCCTCTGTAAGTTGACCACCTGTCTAAGTTGACCACTAAATTGCAGAACCGCAAGTAGTCAACTGACACTTGTTTCACTGTATCGAGAAGTTCATTCGATTCTCAAATCGCTCCTGCACTGTAAAGTTGCACCACTGTAATGGTTTCTAGTTTCACATTCATGGTAAAACTAAGTTAAACTACACCATTATAATGGCTCAACTTAGTGCCAAATGTTGGTTGCAGCTAAATTTCACCATTTTTTTTTTTTTTTTGGTGAACAATTCAACTAGAATTCTTTACATAGGGTAAAGTTTACTCGATTCTGAAATCACTCCAGAGATTTATTCTATTTCTGATCATTCTATTATAAAAATCACTCGATATACAATTATTCGATTGAGCAAATTTTCCCATCTAAAGCCGCATTTACACCAAAGTTAACAAAACATTGTTTGTAGAAAACTAAAATTTGTCAACTAAAAGTTGCTCTTCTCAAATTATGGAGCAACAAGTGGAAGATTTTTGTAGAAAACTAAAAGTTGCTGTTCTCAAATTTAGAACAACAAGTGGAAAACTTGTTGCCAAAGAATTTTGCGGCGCGTCACGTCCGGGGCGCGTGGAGTGGGACCGGTTCTCCACTAGTTTCCTACAAGTTGCTAGTGCAAAGCGCGCTGCAACAAATCTTCCACTTTTAGTTGTCAACTTTCTTTGATCTTTACCGACACTCCGCAGAAACCGAAAATTTTGTGGAAGATTTGTCTCTCCACAAGTGGAAGACGGAAAAAGTTGCTGTATTTTGTAGAAAAAGCAACAAATTGCCGCAACGTGTGGAAAACTTAGTGAAAGACTTTGGTGTAAACTCGCCATAACACTATCTGAGACTTCATGCTTACCGGGACATTTGTAGAGCCTGTTGGTCTGCGAGACGTCTCCGGGAGACAGGCGCAGCCTCTGCCCTATCTCGACCCCCCTCCCCTTCACAGGCAAAATGGTGTCGAGGGCCGTGCTCTTGGAGAAAGTGTTTCTCGCGTAGTGCATGATGCTCTCGTAGTCGTAGTTGAGGCCCAGGGAGTTCACCTCTTCTTCTGTCAACTTGTTGAAGTTGTACTCCTGGCCTGAAATGAAGAGGAAAGAAGAAATTATGAAGGTACAGTACAGGCCCGAAAATTCGGCACTAAATAACTCGGAGGACTCTGTCACAACCTGGCAGGAAGACGATAGAAGATTACGCATTCTTTTATTAAAAAGTAGCCAGATTTGTCAAATTTGGATAGTTAATTTTCATTATTAACAGCTTTATGCTTTCCTGAAGTATTTTTCTGAGGTCTGTGTCGTCAAGTAAATTACTCTACTCAGCAGACCAGAAATCATTGATCACCCTATGGAGTTAAATGAAGTAAGAAATGTCACTTTTGCTGAAAAGTCGCAGGTAGTCTGCGCTACATTTATTTTTATTAATTTATACATCATCAATCACCACCGTACCTACTCTGACGAGGATTTAACCGGATGTGGTGATTGAGAGGAAAAGAACAGAAAAAAATAAATAAAAAGGAAAGAACTCGCGAGCGACTAAGCACCAGCTGGGTATTGCAGAGCATGTTATGTTACGATACAAATTTTGAAAAAGAAAAATTAAAAAACTTAAAACATCGTAAATAACACACAACAATAATGATAAAGAAAAAAATGATATAAATATGATGAACAAAGAAGATAAGAAAAATTTGAGAGCAGAAAATGAAAGTCCTACTGTAATTGTTACGAAGGATGTTGAAAGTCATCTCCATGAGTGTTTTGAGAGAAAGTGCTATTGTAATTATATCTGAAGCTACATGCAGAAGGGACAACAAGTACGAAATTTATTGCTGTCATGGTATTTGTAAAAACAGCGCACAGCTAAAAAAAAAGTTTTCTTCTTACCGGCGACGATGTTTCTGTTGATGATCTGCACATGTCTATCCCTATCCGGCCGAGTGTGTTCGTGCCAAAAGCCAACCACGTGACCCAACTCGTGTACCACGATCCCAAACTTATCGCAGTTCTTTCCGATGGAGATGGCCTGAGCCCCGTTGCCACGGCGACCCACAAAAGAACAGCACCTAAAAATAGACCATTTTTTTTTCATGGTTTTAACAAAATCCAAGAAAAACAATTCCTGATAATTGAGCAATAAAAATTTCCGTCATTTTGCAATTTTTAGTTGAACTCACTTTCATATGTAATGACAATATCTTGTACAGTACCGAACCCAAGCTCGGAGAGCTCGGGCCTGGTTCTATGCCGAATTTTGGAACACGACAAAAAATGGCGGATTCTCGGAAGCATCAACGTTAACGCACGTCTTTTTTACGCTTAATTTCGATATTTTTTCAAATGATAGACGAAAAAACAAGGAACTTTCTTCTCTGATACTTGGAGAAAACTTTAAATATCGTCCCCTGATATTTTCCGTACATGAAACTTCCCCGAGAATTCCCTAATTTCCCGATTGTATTATCACCCTGCTTTCATTGTTGGTAGATTTAATAACAATCTGGAGGATAAAAAAGAAAAAATGTAAATACGATGCGGAGATAGGAAAAATCACCTTTTTTCTTCAAAATATCTGCAGAAGAAGGCAGATGTTTAAATTATCTGCGTTTAATCTGCAGATATTTTCATCTGCAAATTTCGCACGAGACAAAATGCAAAAAGATTTTTAATGCTATTAACCTTCAAAAGAAGATTTTTTTTTTTTAATCTTGCGGCGTGTAAGTATTTTCCACCTCCAGCTGTGTCATTTCAAGCAAATGAAAATTCCGAATTTGTTGTTTTTACCACCCAAAAGCGCGGCTAGAAAATCGAGTCGAGGAATCACGGCAAATGCAGATTTAGTCATTTCCGTCCGCTATGAGCTCAAAGGTTGTTACAAATGTTCATAACTCATCAGTTAACGGAAGAGCTGTCGAGAACTCTTTGTTTTCAATTAAATTTCCCGCTACCTCTGAAATTAATGACCGTAGAGAAAAAAATAAGGCAATTATTGTAGCTTTGTACTGGTAAAACAAGCAGCAAATGATATTTGAACAACAGAAACAGAACAAGTCACAGGAAAGGTGGTAATTCTTTAATTAAGTTCTTGCGATTTAGCGAGCTTTTTTGGTTTCCATTATTCTTAATTTTATTTATGAAGAAATGTCGGAAGAGGTTCTTCTTCAGAATGTCTACAGCTTTTCTAAAGTGAAATTTCGTGACCTTTTCGAGACTTTTCCGTGATACCTCGGATCTTGGTTTTGCCAGATATCCGACATCTTTTGCTTGATAGATTAGTACCGGATACCCGACTCTGACGTTTGAGACCTGTACACATTTTTAATATACACTCTATACACATTTTAAAACCTCCCACAGCTTCGAAATGCATAGTAAGTTTGTAATTCATATGCTATATAGTCAAAAACATGTTTATTAAATTTTAAAATAAAATTTTACAAGCCGGATATCCGGATATTTCGTGCAATGGCTGGATCAGTCTCCGGATATTTAAAACTCTGTCGGGTACCGGATATCTGATGCCTTCTGGGGGGACTGGTCGCGTTGGCTGAAAAATTTTCGTGACTTTCGTGATCGATTTTCAAATTCGTGACTTTTTCGTTACTTTCGTGAATAATTTTCAAATTCGTGACTTTTCCGTTACTTTCGTGAATAATTTTCAAATTAGTGACTTTTTCAGGACTTTCGTGAACCTTTTCAGGACCCCCTTTTCTTGGGGATGATAATTGTATTGATCTTCTTACACTCTGCATTTATGTGACCTGTTATTTTCTCTCTCTCTGGGTGAAGGAAAATACACAGAAGCTCAACGAATAAAAGCACTCATTTAAGTCTCTGGAACCTAAAAACCGAATGCAATTGGGAATGATCAATATCCGGCGCATCTTTAATCCGGAACATGGGTGTTCTAACTGACCTACAAACTCTGCACAAACTCCCTCGTGTGAAGAAAACTCCGAGCTTTTGACTGATACATCATGTTAGTATGTGCAGGAGGTTTTCCGCCCCTATATTAGGCAGTTTCTGTGAAAGTGTCGCTTAAATTGCGAATAAAAACTTTGTTTCGTTTCAGGTACAAAATATAAAAATAACTTAATAAATATTGGTGAGCTTCATGCCCACTTTACAAGTGTCAAGAAAATTTGGTTCTGAGAAGTAAAATCTTGAAGTATTTTGTAAGTACTAGCTTGGTTTAAGGAGAGCCTTAAAGAATCTAACTAAAAGGTATAGCTCGTGCTCTAGTTAATTTACAAACTTGGAACAAATTTCATCATGTGCAGTAAAATCAGAGCTTTTAATTGATATATCATGTTAATATGAGCAAGAGGTTTTCCGTCCCCGAATTAGGGAGTTTGTTAAAATTTCGCTGAAAATTGGAAGAAAATCGAACTCAAAAAAATACATCCCACCAGGTTGCATTGTCATCTGTTGTTGATGTGTGTGCAAAGTTTCAATAGCCCTCCGGAAGTGTTCGAAAATTGAATTGCAAGATTTCAGTACATACAAAAGCGCTTTAAAAATCACCTGCATTCGTATCAGAACAAGTAAAATTTTAGCAAACAAACGGACCCGCCGGTTTGGGACACCATTTCTTTCCCTCGACACTCGAGAAACACATGACACGCGATTCACAGCTAAGCCAACTATCTCGCAGCCAAAGCACAAGCACTCTCTCAGGATTTCCGATTCACGGGCTCTGACAAGCCGAAAATCGATTCATGAAAACAGCACTACCTCGCTTCTTGTCAGCCATTTTTATCACGTTTCCGAAAAATTCAAAAGTTAGTTTTTATAATCAATTTTATTAAATTCTATTAATTAAGTTATTTGTATAATTATCCCAAATGTTTTATAGGAAAAGTGTTGATGCCTCAATTAACTAAATTATGCAGCTTTTGGTGGCGGACTATAGTGATATGTGCTAAATGTTTGACGGAGATCTTCTAAACCAGTGGTCGCCAAACTTTGGAGGCCACTGAGCAACCGTACTGTTTTCAAATTCTTCTACGAGTTATCCCCCTCCCCAACCTATAAAAATAATAAGTAATCACGAGAGAAAAGCAAGATAAAAATAGTAAAAAACTTCATTCTCAATTATTAGTCAATCCTCAGTTTATGATATATCAAAAAACACAAGAGGGCTACTATATTGGCACAGTTATCATTTTTCCCTATACTTTATATTTATGCCAAAAAAAAAAAAAATCTTCAGTCTCTTTCGCTATTTAATTCGAATACTGGCGAAATTACAAAAAATAATTAACAGTCGCTGATATCAGACTAGCCACCTGAGCGCGACTGCGATCGACCGAAAATTTACCTGTGAGCTACTATGTCGTAGATCGCGATAGACGATTTAGAGAACACTGTTCTAAACATTTGCTATTCCTCTGACACGAAATATATTTGACACGAATGTGTTGTTTCTTGATACGAAAGTAATAACTGCGAGTTCCCCAATCTCTAGCAAAATTTTTGGAAAAAAAATTATCGAGTGTTTTTTTATGTATGTGTATCGCATTCTCTAAATTTTTTATGTTCCTTTTGCCCAGTTTTTCTTTTATTTAAACTTCACCATTCGATCTCTGAGATTTAACAAACATGAAGAAAGACTGCAGACAAGTTTTTACACAAAGGCTAAGTGTTCCGAAAAATAACTCAAAGTCTTGGTTCTTAAGCGGACGTCGCGCTCGATTTCTTCGTATAGGCCGCCCTGACGCCACATGCGCATGCGCATTCTACTAAAGAAACTGCGGCTTCTGAGACGGTGAGATGGAGCATGACGTCAAGTTAAAAGACAAGCTTTTAGGTTTAGCGAATTGTATTATTAATTAAGAAGACAATTATGGAACCTAACAATTAATTTCCTTTCCTTTTTCCCTCTATGATTTTTATTAACTTCTTTTATTTATATCATTATGATTATTATCATAATTATTATCACCACCACCTTCATCATTATTAATTATTTATAACTATTCTTATTACATTATTATTACTAGCTGACACGGGGTTCGAACACACTCCAAGCACACGTACTTCAAGTACACAGTGTGTACTTGAGGTACAGGTAAGAGAGAAATCCCTGTACAATAAATGTCGTAAGAAGTATAGAAGGATGTTGGTTTAAATCAAAGGTAGCGTAAATGCAAGATATAATAGCGAATTCATAAAATCGATATTGGATTGACTTCGATATTAAGTAATCGATAGCTCTACAGTGGAAATTCAAATAAGTATGTCATTTTTTAAGTAATTTTTCGAAAAAAAAAACAGCGAAAATGTGAATTGTTTGCTTATTTTTCGTCTATAGGCGATTGAAGAAAATTTTAAAATAATGCCTTATTTTTAAGTATTAAGGAAGTTATGACATACTGAGAAAAAAAAGAAAAACATCTTTAAGGAATAATATTTTTTTTTTCTAATGAGCTGCTGTTGGCTTCAGCAAATTGCAGACCTAGTGTGTTCCCGAGAGATTGGTGCCATCTCTTTCAGCGGCACCACAATGAGTGTGGTACCCTCACCGAAAGAAAATTTTGACGTCCAACTGAAAGAGCGAGAACCCGGACTCTGTTGGTGGGAAATTGCACCAGGAATTTAATTTAGGGGAGAGCAGCCAATAATATAGATTATTATAATAATATTTATTGTTATTTTATTTAGGCCTTTTTTTCAAACTTTTCATAATACCTATTTATTTATATTATATTTTATCATTTTAATTTTTATTTTGGTCTACATACTATCGCAGTTGGTCTGATTTGGAGCCATGCTAATTGATTTTCAGGCTTTCAGGCCCTTTCCATCACCCTTTCCTGCCCCCCCCCCCCCCGTCCCTTAACGCAATAATTAAGTTTTCCCTCCCCATAGTGGACCAAAATGGCAGCGCGAGTAGATCAGTATCTTGAAGAATTTCTGCGGAAACGGCCGAAGAGTTTTAGAAACATCGGTCCGGAAGTGGCCGCTCCAAGGTAAATCGATTCCACGTATCCGCTTCCGATTCGGAATTCTAATGAGGAACCTTTTATCGGCATTCGCTCATTATTCGCCTGATTTTTATCTGAAACTCTCAAACGTTCTCCTGAAGGAGGTGGGGTGAGGAGCGGATTGTTAAAACGGCGAAGAATGGGTTTCAAAAGTTTTCGGGTCGAAAACTTTTTCGCTCTTTTATTGACAAGAGAACAGCGAAAGTGGCTGTCATTCTTATTCGAGGGTGCCTTGAGGATCGAAATTTTCTTGAGGGGCTAGAGAACAATGGAACAATTTCAAACCGTTGGTCAGTTTTATCCTGCAAGTTTGAAAGTGTTCCAGTTCAAGCGAATTCTGCGTAGAGTTTTTTTATTAATGAAATTTCGCTTTTAATTTAAAATAAGGAGAATTCTCAAAAAGGACTTGTAATAGAGTTTCTATTTGCCAAAATCTCACGGTTAAAAATGTTCCCATTAAAAGAAAAATCTATGTGAAAAAGTTGAAACTTTTCTAAAAAAAAAAAATCGCTCCAAAAAATACGTTCACTATTTTTTTTTTTTTTTTTTCATTTTTCATTTAATTGTTTATTACTTTTTGTTCAGTTGCTTCGAATAATATTCAAACGATAAAAAACTTAAAATAACTTAAAAATAACATAGATAACTCAAAATGGCAACGAAAATTTCATGCATCAAGGTCCCAAGGAAACGTCATTCAACGCAAAAAAAAAAATTGATGAAAAGAATTTTCCCCAGAAATAAGAAAACACAGTTGTAAAATGACAACTCTCAAACATAGACTAAGAAAACTCACACGAACGCTTGCCAAACTTAGGAATAAAAGAACAAACAATACGTGATAGATTTTATCAAAAAAATACAAACTTCCCAAAAATGACAGAATATTTTACGTACAATTTTATCTAACCTAAAATCAAGTGAGTTCGTGTACCGCTATTAATAATTAGCAATACTTGAATTAACGTTTTCAATTGTCGTCTGTTAGCATGAATTTTACTATAACTCTATGATATATACGAGAATATATATGTGTGTGCGTGCATATATACAATTGAACTTTCTTACTACGAACACGGTTAATACGAAATCACGGCTAAAACGAACCTTTTGTTCATCAAGTTTGATTTACTACTTAATTACACTAAAAATCTCACGCATATTACGAAGGCTAAAATACAAATTTCGGCTAGGACGAACAACATTTCTGACCTATTCACGAAAAATTTTCTCGATCGCTATGTAATTATTATTTTTTATAGGAATTGTTGGTTATTTTCAGTCATGACATCAAGTACATATATGATACAATTTAATGTACCTAAAAAAACAGCTAACCATTAGGGATTTTTTTTCTAAAATTGTTACATTTTAAAAGGTAAGTTCACTTTTTCTCAATGTACTAGTAAGAATTAAAAGTATATGTTAGTAAAAATAAATCATTTGTTTTCACTATTTATTTTACTTTGTATTATAAATAGTAATAATTATTTTTAAAATATAAACACGCATTTCTAATAGTTTTTTAACACAATTTTAAGTACTCACGGTTGTTGCGAATAATGGCTAATACGACCAAACTCCCGAATTTTTGGCATTTCGTATTAAGCGAGTTTAACTGTATATACATGGCGTTACAAAACTAACGGTCACAATACAGCTGTTAGGAGTGATACAACATACCGAAGGAAATAATTTTCACCACACGCGTGCTTTTCCAGATTATTACACTGTAAAAAAGTGCTATTTCAACCTTTCATTAAAAAAATGCTGAGCTTTAGCTGCAACCAATATTTGGCACTAAGTTGAACCATTATAATGGTTTAATTTTACCTAGTTTCACCATGAATGTAAAACTAGGTAAATGTTGAACCATACTCGTGGTTCAACGTTAGTACCAAATGTTGGTATTAATGTTGAACCAACTTTATACTAGATGAACCAACTTAGTACTAATGTTGGTACTTAGTACTAATGTTGGTACTTAGTACTCATGCTGGTACTTAGTACTCATGCTGGTACTTAGTACTAATGCTGGTACTTAGTACTCATGCTGGTACTTAGTACTAATGCTGGTACTTAGTACTCATGCTGGTACTTAGTACTAACGTTTGGTACTAAGTTGAACCATTATAATGGTTTAGTTTTACCTAGTTTCACCATGAATGTAAAACTAGGTATATGTTGAACCATACCCTCGTGGTTCAACATTAGTACCAAATGTTGGTACTAATGTTGAACCAGCTTATGCTAGGTGAACCAACTTAGTACTAATGTTGGTACTTAGTACCAACGTTTGGTTCTAAGTTGAACCATTATAATGGTTTAGTTTTACCTAGTTTCACCATGAATGTAAAACTAGGTAAATGTTGAACCATACCCTCGTGGTTCATTAGTACCAAATGTTGGTACTAATGTTGAACCAACTTATACTAGGTGAACCAACTTAGTACTAATGTTGGTACTTAGTACTCATGTTGTTACTTAGTGCTCATGCTGGTACTTAGTACTCATGCTGGTACTTAGTACTAATGTTGGTACTTAGTACTAATGTTGGTACTTAGTACCAACGTTTGGTTCTAAGTTGAACCATTATAATGGTTTAGTTTTACCTAGTTTCACCATGATTGTAAAACTAGGTAAATGTTGAACCATACCCTGGTGGTTCAACATTAGTACCAAATGTTGGTACTAATGTTGAACCAACTTATACTAGGTGAACCAACCTAGTACTAATGTTGGTACTTAGTACTAATGTTGGTACTTAGTACTCATGCTGGTACTTAGTACTCATGCTGGTACTTAGTACTCATGCTGGTACTTAGTACTCATGCTGGTACTTAGTACTCATGTTGGTACTTAGTACCAACGTTTGGTACTAATGTTTGAACCAAATGTACTAAACACTGCACTATGGATGCTCATATATGTATATTTGTTTATTTATTGCTATACATTATGAATAAATGTATTTGAAAAAAAAAAACAAAATTTAATTCAATGATAAAGAATAAGACACTTCAGTTACTTGCAAACTTCGTGATGTCGTCCGTTGTATACACATCGGACATCTTTGCCTCATTTTTTGAAAATGACAGGAACTTTTCTTTTCTTTCTTAAAGAAAGACAGAATTTTGTGCTTACTCAGTGTTAAAATCAACATCTAACTCTCATAAATTTTGTAATAGTTGAACGTGCTTGATTTTCTTCAGGAATTTCCGAGTAATCTGTTTTATTTATGCTCCTCGTTGTGGTACATGTATTCATTATTTCATCCAACAATCTTAACAAAAAAAAACCTTATTATGCAATTTTTTTTGACATTTTTCACATTTTTCGCGACATTGTATTAGGAGCTTTGATGCGCAACGTGAACACGCTTCTTATTTGACATAATTTACTTGCAATTATGAATTTTTCTTTTCTACTATAAATAATTTACGGATGGCTGCCCTCAGAAAAGAATAGCTGTTTGAAACATAGCTCAACGGAGTTCCCAGAAATATTTTGCATTTTTTAGAGAAATTTGGTCATTGGCGCGACTGAAGGTCGTAAGAATCGGATGGTGTGGTAAAGCAAGCAAGTTGCGATCGCACCGCAAAGAAAACATTAAATCGAAGAGCTTAAAAAAACTAGACACAGCAAGTGGGTGGAATGGATGGCATACAAATGAGTCACGTGAGCAGGATTTGGAGAACCAATCTGCACAGAAACTGAATCTGCACAGAACGGTACCGGAGCAAACAGCTTAGATCTCCGGTAGATCTTTTCTTCTATAATTAAGTGGCTAAAACTCTACATTTTAAATTCCTATGGATAAAGTAGTGAGGTCAAAATCAGGGTGAAAGTGGAGATTGTGGTCACTAATTGGCTAAAAGCCTTAATTTTAAAGGTCTATGGATAAAATAGTGAGGTCAAAATCAGGGTGAAAGCGGAGATTCTGGTCAAGACATCATGGAGGCTCTCCATTTGGCGCCTTTACCGTAATCACGGTGAAATAAAAATACCTCTGTTTGAATTTGCAAGAACATCTTTGTTGAAAAACCATTAAGGATCATTCATAAATGATGTCACACTTCGACAAATTGTGCCAAGGGGAGGAGAGAGGGTAACAAGAAATGTGACATCATGCTTATGCAACATAGCGTGACATGTGAGAAAGAGGTGTAGGGGTCCGTCGAAGTGTGACATTTTGTGACAAAGGGGGCAGGGGATCAAATATATTGAAAAAAGCCAGACATCATTTATGGACGGTCCCTTAACTGAAAGTTAGACCTGTCACTCGACTACGTTCAGAAACGCTTTCGGGCTGATAGAACAGCCGTAAACCAGAGGCTCAGTCTACTTATTTTTGCTCTGTGGTTGTGAAACTTACCCGCACGCCCGCTCAGTAAAAACGATGTAGTCGGGATGGAGGGACGGGCTTCTTTCCACAAACTGAACGCAGGTCTCGTTCTCCCAGTACCTCATGGCTTGCTTGAACAGGGCCCTGTGCTCCCCTGAAATGAAAGCAAAAACGATTGGTGACGTAGCTTGCTGACGTAATCATGGTTTCAGCGAAGAAGATGCATCGAAACCAAACAGTTTCTGTTGTATATTGCTTGCTTTTTCTAAATGCCCGGTTTTTAAGAAAACGCTATGCTCGATTGTGGTCGCACAGGCAACAGGACATGCGCATGGAGCACTCTTACTAGACAACGTGGGGGTGTGATGAAGCAACTGAGGTGGAGCGATGAAGCGTAATGTTCTCTTAATAACTGAATCTTAACATAATTTCATAGCTCAGTCGGTAACACAGCGGTAACGTATTTGTCTCGAAATCAGGACACACCAGTTCTGATTTCGACTGCTTTGAGGAACGAGGAGTTGAGGTGGTTGCTCTGACCATGGCCCCTGCCTGCGATCATATAGCGGCTGTTACGTGCGAAAAAGTGCGTGCAAGCAGAACTTACATTTTCTGCCACTTCAGTCAATTGGCGCTGTTAGCATGTACTTAAAAGCGAGGATTTAAAGGTCTAATCATTGCGTTAAGGGCTTGAATTTCAAGAAAGATAAATATTTAAGGGTTGAGGGCAAAAGTAACTATCAAACTACGTTGCAGGGTTATGTATTGGCCATTGAAACGTTTTTAATACGGAGGAAAAAATAAAAAGATCGTTTTTTGGTAGTAACACATGCAGACTTTGAAGCTGCTCGTTAAGATACAACTTTCCTTACACACAAACATACATTTTATATATAATGAACATAGAGACAATTTTCTTCGCAATTGGCTGATCATATTATGCTTTCAGATTTATTTTTATTTTGAACGACAATAATTGCGCATAATTTTCTGAAATACATTTATCTTTTCACATTGTGTAGCAAAAATAAATTGGCTAGCAAGTTTTTGAAAGCCGTATTGAATAGCCTTTAAAGGGTTATTAGTTACTTTATTATTAAGCAATTTTCAATACATTCATGTTAATACTAATTAATAACAGCAGTTAAAAAGAAAATGACATAGATTATGATTAATAAAGTTATTTTTAATATTTGTGTTAATTTGAATGAGAAATTAAAAATAATTACTTAAAACGCTTCATTATATGCAGTTCAGAGTTATCAAGGTTATTTTTAAAACTTGTAACTGACAATACATGGGTGCCAACCCCCTGAGCAAGATGGTGCATACTAATAGGTACGAAGTCCCCCAAAAAAGACAACCACCCAAAAGGGCAAAAACTCGATGAAAGCATGCCCCCCTGTCCAGGGGGTGTCAAAAATTTCATCAAAAAATTTAATAGCACAGTCTACGCCATGAACTTCCCTCGTGGACACCCCTGGATAGGAGCAATTTTTCTTTAAATATCCCTTTAAACATTTTTATTTAAATGACATACTTCTTGACAACAAAAAGCAATGAGTATTCTCAGTCGGAGGGGGGGGGGGCAGGACCGTCCGAAAACTTTATTTTACACGATCGTCCCTCCACTTTTCAAATGCGCCCTCCCCCACCACTATTTCATTACAATAACTTATGCTCTTATCTGTAAGCTTCCCCCCTTTCACTTCTTTTTTCTTTTTTTCTGGACTACACTGAATATTCTCAATTTTTAATAGCAAGACTTTGCAACCGGCATTTCTTCGATGAAAGCTACCAAAAGTTTTCGGATTTTCTGATTTTCTGTAACCTGATTTTCCTTAAATCCTTTCTTAAATTAATGCTTCCCCACTTTTAAATTTGAAATCAGAAATACGCTTTAGGGGGCATTCATAAATCATGGCACGCTTCGAGGGGGGAGGAGGGGTTCGTGAAATTGTGACAAAGTGTGATAAGGGGAGGGGAGGGGGTAACAAGAAGTGTGACATCAGGTTTATACAACATAATGTGACATGTGACAAAGGGGGGAAGGGGCCCCGTTGAATTGTGACATTTTGTGACAAAGGGGGGAGGGGGTCAAATATATCGGAAAAGAACTTGACATCATTTATGAATGGTCCCTTATACAGTTTATTTACTTTTCTATGTTTTAAGACTCTATGGTGTACAAAATGGGTGTACTCATGAACGCGTGGAGAATCAACAACAAATCTTAGAGGGAAGTCTCCCTTCCTTTTAGGTATTTCAATTGTAAACCTTGTGCATGTGGCGCGAGTTTAATTTTAAAAAGGTACATTTCTAGATTTATAATATAGATTCTCTCTCGCTCATTCCACTTTTAACTTTATCATTCTATACAAGAATAAGAAATTTAAATGTCTCAGAACAAAAAAAAAAAAATTAAAAGCATAATCTAGACATAATATGAAGTTCAAAGTTTACTTTTGAGTGGTAAAAAATTAATGAGCGGACCAACGTTCTTATAACGCAAGTTGCAAAAATTACTCCATACACATGTTTTGGAATTAAAAGGAACCCCTTTATCAATGCGTAAAGATTTGACCTACAAAATGTAAGTAATCCAAGTGAGTGTAAATCACTCGAATTACTTGCATCCAGAGGCGTACAACTGTATTCATTGATAAAAGGATTCCTCTTGTCCCGAAATATGTTTTCTGAAATTTGGGCTATAATGACGTTTGTTTTCTTATTAATAACCTGAAGTACAAATAAATAAAACCAGTAAAGTTCGAGAGATAAGGGGAAAATGCAAATGTCAACCCTCACTGGTTAAAAATATCATCTAAAGCATCAAACTCACGATTTCTATTTGCAGAATAATCGAATAGGTGACATGGAGTGGAAAAACAAATAAAATATATGCGTATAAAACAAACGTGAATTTAGTAAATCCCTAAAATTATAAAATGTGTGCATTCACTTATTTAATGCTCAGAAAAAACACTCGACTGATTTCTGTCGTTTTATTTCATTTACGATGAAAACTTTCTTTAAAATAAATATATATAGGTTAGACACAATTAAACACCGGGAGACATATTTCCGATCAGTAATGCATGAACTAAAAATTTACCAAAAAGAAATCTTCATGATGCATGCTACAAACCCGGCAAAAACAATGCGTTCGTAATGTATTTCCATACAAAACTAGTACATGCTTGCAGCGCACCAGTGAGGAAAAAAATAACTATCGTTTGAACGCTTATTCCTTTGTTCTGGCGCCGCGTCTGGACAGCCGCTATATGATCGCAGGCAGCCATGCTCTGACATGCTGTCCAATCCTTCCTGATCTTTTGTTCCTTTCTTTTCATAGCATATTGCTGAAAGAAATTGTGGATCATAGAAAAAATAGATCGGTGACTGAACAGTTTGTGAATCTTTTCAAAAATAAGGTGTCAAAGGATTTTTTTCCTAGATGGATGCAACTCTAAGCTATCTTGTATCTGAATGATTATTAGCATCAAAATCTTACATGTTTTTTGACTGAGAAATGTATTCATTCATTGGTCATTCAACCCCTTTTGGTGTGCCACTTTTTATTTACACACCCCCAAAAACACCTGAAGCAATGACATTTAACACCCTATTTTTGAAAATATCTACACATATCAAGATAATATTATGATATATTTTTCTTTTAATGAAATTTTGCTCAACGGTATATTCACTGATCAAACTACCCTAATGTAAGAGTGATCAAGAACAATAAGGAGTGAGTGAGGGATTTTTAAAAAAATGTCGAACCACCTGCGAACCTCAAGCGTTTGGGAACAGCAAAAGAGCAACATCTAAATGCATAATAAGCCAAGTCGTACTTCCACCGTTGTGGTGCTCATCTATAAACGGATGGCGCTCCTTTCTGCCTTAATTCCTGGTCACTCCGCGAAGGGGAGCTTGGTTACCCAAGTAACATTAGAAACAGCAAACAAACAGCACTAACTGCTTAGTGACATTGTTAATTGAAAATCAGCCATAGCCAAACTCACCACTGAAGTTGGCCTCAATTTCGTATGGAATGACTGCATGGGGCCACAGTCTATCGCTTCTGGCAGTTGCCGCGCGTCCTTTCCGTCTTCGGGCATGTCTTCTCCAGTTGCCTTTTCTAAGTAGGAAGCAAAATTAAGAAAGTAATTATTCTGCATTGTAAGTATTCTGGCAATCCAGAGGGAAGTAGTTATTATGGATTGTAAATATTCTGGCAATCCAGAGTAAAGTAGTTATTCTGGAAATCCAGCGTAAAGTAGTTATTCCCGATTGTAAGTATTCTGGAAATACAGAGTAAAGTAGTTATTCCGGATTGTAAGTATTCTGGCAATTCAGAGTAAAGTAGTTATTCTGGATTGTAAGTATTCTGGAAATCCAGAGTAAAGTAGTTATTCTGGATTGTAAGAATTCTGGCAATCCAGAGTAAAGTAGTTATTCTGGATCGCAAGTATTCTGGCAATCCAGAGTAAAGTAGTTATTCTGGAATGTGAATATTCTGGCAATCCAAAGTAGTTATTCTGGATTCCAAGTATCTGGGGAGTTCTACCGGGAAGAAAAGATTTCTGACTGGCAGACTGCCAAGAAGAATCCAATCATGATCAAGGGAGAAACTGCTGGTATAAGGAATGTACTGCATTCTGTCTCGTTCTAGTTCGTTTAGCAAACTTGATGTCTTCCGAACGGATGCTACCGGCCAGTTTATAAATTTGGTTGTTTTTAACAAACAGAGAAGCAAAGATTCTGATTCACGTGCTAATAAACGCACCTGCAAAATGAGCTTCCCTAAAACTAGAATGGGTTCGTATTTTTCTGCCATGCGCAGATTCGACCCAGAACTTCGTGGTCGAATTGTAAGTATATTCTGAATTGTACAGACAAAGTTTACATCAGGGCCGGGCATACCGTAAGCCACATTATCCCTACTTTAAAAACTGAGCGTAAAAACTGAAATGATTTCGTTACCTAGTAACAAAGCTGTTTTGTGAATTAGGCTATAAAACATAGCAGTAAAAAACGATGTATGCTTTATCCCTTGTTGGTTTATTTTCGTATAATTAACCCTTTGTACTCCAGGACACTTTCAACTTTGGGTGTCATCTACTCCAGAGGTATGCTGAGGATAAAAAGACGATTTTAGTTTATTGAAAACTGATAAGCAATTTCACATAAACACCATCTCGACATACATAAATAAACAAGCGAAGAAACAAAGACGATGTCAGCGCCTACTTATGCGGTTCCGCTTATGTCAGCGCCTACTTATGCGGTTCCGCTTATGTCAGCGCCTACTTATGCGGTTCCGCTTATGTCAGCGCCTACTTATGCGGTTCCGCTTATGTCAGCGCCTACTTATGCGGTTCCGCTTATGTCAGCGCCTACTTATGCGGTTCCGCTTAGGAGCCAATGGATTTAAAAACCATGTCCCCCGAGCGGAGATATTGGAGTGCAAAAGGGTTAAACAATATCAGAAAATTGCCATTTTGAGGCATAAGTTAGAGAGTAAAAATGTAATTATTTAGCATTGTAAATAAGAATTGACGCAATAAATGATACGCCACCGATGACGTCATTCAGGTTGTTTTTACTAATCCCTCTGGCATAGGAAAGTCTACTTACTACCAGGTGCAGAAGAGCAATAATCCACTGGCTTAGGGTGATATGCAGCTTCATTTTAGAGCGAGCAACCACGAGGGCTGAAGACTGACTTGACCTCAAATTTTGTGGTCTCTTAATTTTTGAACGAGAACCAGATGAGAGACCGTCATCTGGGATACGCACCCCAGAGTTATCGTTTCACTTGGAGGACTTTGGAGACACGACCTATTTAACGTGCACCAGCTCCCTTTAGCGTACATGGCCCACAAGAACCAGCCGCGAGATGTTGTCACCCTCCCAAACACTGACGTAAGTCGATGTTGCTTCACTTTCGATGTTTTGCGGGAACCGAGGTTCTACCGACTGGTCCACTGCGGGACTTGACGTCATTTATTGCGTCAGTAATACTTACTCTTCACTCTACTGCACGTTTCAGTACAAAACAATGTTTCTCCTTAACGGATGTACCATATAATAAAAGTGTAGTTTTATTTTTCACCTAAAACAACAACAACAAAAAGTCCATTCTTTTCTAGACCTTTGTGATGTTGTCGAAATCAAGTTCTTAACGTTGCACTTTTTAAGTGTTTCTTTTTTTTTTAGTTTATTCATTTATTTTTACAAAAATCATTGGTGCAAATTTAATTTTTAACTGTGAGATTACCTGCGATGTCTAAGCGTCATTCTCCTCAAGTCTTGTAAAAAAGTGGGGTCTCTGCGGGAAATGCGATCCACGATGATGTCTCCTTCAAACAAATCTGAAAAAAATGCGACATCTTTTTTTTAAAAAAATATGCAACAAAAAGGTTTGAACTTGTCCCGTCCACTAGTGTTTAAAAAAATTCATTTTGCAAGAAATATCAAACTATCGAAACCATTTTTGTTCACGTCAATAGCTCTTTTTGCTAAAGTTTGTTCGAAGAAAATCCCCTGGTTATATCAGAATTCAATATAAGACTGAAACTTGTTAATTTATCGTTTATAATCGAACAAATTTTTTTCTTTTCGAATTAAAAACGAAACATGGGGATAGGGTGTCTCTCCAAGATCTATCGTACCAAACTTTTTTTTCGAATTTCAATGATGTGTTCAACGCATTTTTACCTCATGACAGGTGGAATTATTTACCAAAACTCTCACTCACGCATTGACCTATTACAATATTTTATTATTATTATTATTATTGTTATTATCATTTTGACAGGCATTATAACTGTTGTTATAATTCTTTCTCATGTGTTCCTTTTAACATCTTGCAAGCAAATAATAAACAGACAGAACATTTAAGAAACTGAATTTATCTTTCGAAGCTCTTTAATTTGTGTATTTGGTAAGGGATCACTCCCCCCGCTTTGAGGGGGAGGCGGGTTCAAGAATGTGACAGTTTGTGACAAAAAGATGCGAACAGGATCCCAAAAGTGTAAAATCACGTTTAACATCGGACATTTAAAATCAGAAGCTAAACATTTTTATATAATTTATTTTTTTTGTAATCTCATTGATTTTATTTTGTATCGAAATCATCGATGCTGTGTAAGGTTTAATTAACTACCACTTAAAAGTTTAAATTTAAAAGGAAATGTTTCAGCATTTAAACTGACAAAATAGCGTGGGTCATTTTTACTGAATTCGAAAAACTATTAAATTTTATTATTAAATACTAATTGTAATTTTTGGTGTAAACATTAATTTCTATTCATAGAAATTAAGTACGCACATGTCAATAAAAATTCAATAATAAACTTTTAAATGTGATCTATAGCGTAGTGCTTTGTTTGTGAACTGCAAGTACAAATGCTTATGTAATATAGCGTGACATGTGACGAGGGGGGTATGTTGAAGCGTGACATTTTGTGACAAAGGAGAGCTGGGTTCAAATATATTGGAAAAAAAGTGACATCATTTATGATTCTAGCAACAGTAGCAAACCTGGGTTCTTTGCTAGAATCATAAGTTTGGAACCGAGGTTTGCTACTGTTGTTAGAATCTGATGTTCACACAAAGAGCCCAACGTCGACTTAACTTTCCAAATTTATAGATAATCAATTAAAATACTTATAAAAAAAGCTGCGTTTACATAACGGAAAGAGAAATATATATATTTGATATAATGAATTATAGAGAGGACATGCTGTTTTCTCTGCATCGTCACTGAACTGACGAAGAAACAACCTTTACGTAATTCATCAATTTTTTTATTGAAAATTAATTTAAATTGATTTTTAAATAATTCATTAATGATGACACACTTTTTTCAGTATATTTAACAGCCCCTTCCTCCCTTTTTCACAAAATGTCCATTTCAAGTTCCCCCACATGACACACTATACTACCTAAGCCATTGTAATACAAATACAAAAGTGACGACCAGCAACAGGCTCAGGGCCCAGCTAGGCTGATCCTAGTCCATTTAGCAGTCCCCAATGAACATCAAGAGATTTCTTAAACGTTTTTACCCCGCTGCAATTAACAGTCGCTTCTGGTAAACTATTCCAATTGCCTATAACCCTATTG
Organism: Octonoba sinensis; assembly: GCA_038502835.1. Lineage (NCBI taxonomy): Eukaryota > Metazoa > Arthropoda > Arachnida > Araneae > Uloboridae > Octonoba > Octonoba sinensis. The sequence continues at coordinate 9,820,408 of CM076604.1, forward strand.
AAGTAGTCATTTTTCCTAATTTCAAGATTAGCCTGAGATTTGAAAAGCTTAAAACAATGACCACTGGTTCTACTTTCAGCACATAGCTGCAGTCCATCAACATTTCCCATTTTAATGAGTTTAAACAACTGAATCATGTCCCCTCTAACTCTCCTTTGCTCAAGACTATACATATTGAGCCTTTTAAGCCTAACCTCATAATCTAAGTCTGAAAGACCACTTACCAATCTAGTAGCCCTCCTTTGAACTCTTTAAAATAAGGTAATATCCTTTTTTAGGTACGGAGACCAAAACTAAACAGCATATTCCAAATGAGGTCTTACCAAACTTCTGTATAGAGGTTATAAGGAGGTATAGAGGTATATAATGATTCTGTGTGTAATTAATTTGAATGAAATATAACCATTGTAATGATTATATGTGTAAGTAATTTGCAGAAAATGAGATTAAGGTTAGAAATAAAAAACATAATTAGTATATAACAGTAAAAAACATTAATTGCTTGAATTCCTTGTAAAATTACTAGTGTTATTTTATTTTAAAATGCCCAAGATATTTCTTTCAATTTTAAACTTTTGACTAGAGGTTAATTTAACCCTTAACCAGCATTGACATTTTCAGTACAAAAGGAAATCGATGAGAATAAAAATGAAATAATAATGAATTTCATTAAAATATTTTATCTTTTGATTTTAAATATTTTTATTTGAACCAAAATGTGTGATGTCACACTTATTGCTACACTCTCTCCTCCCCATGTCACAAACTGTCACAATTTCTGGAACCCCTTCCCCCTCGATGCATGACATCATTTGTGAAAGATCCTTAAGGGGCTTGTCGACAAAACTAGTCGACAAGCCCCTTAGTTCTCAACTTAGAGACATTTGTCAACGAGTCAGGCAGCAAAGCCTGAGTATTTTGAGCAAAAACTCTAGAAACAGTATTTTTCTGAGAGAAGCACAACAAACTCGAAATTTGATTGGTTGCTTTGCGAGTTAACGACTTTTGGAATGCGGTTGTCGTGAAAAGTTAGCTACGCCATGTTCTTCAAGTTTTCGTGACTACCGTTTCTCATGACCCTCATGAATCAAGCATGCATCCCAGCCTCGAAATGCAAGACGTTTTCGAATACTTGGCTCAAAAGGAATCAAATTTTTGAGACTCGGGTATGAATCGAATGTTTCAATTTGAGTTTTAAAGATAGCTATTTCTACCATCGTTTGTATTATCGAAATAATTGGTCGCCCGTCTCGCTCGGTAAATTCGATGTCCTATATTTATTACGCTGTTTATATCTAATTCTTTGAAGTTATTTGTACAGTTTGCTTATATATAAGCGGATTATTCTGCCTGTCTGTCCGCCATAGGATCCTAGGCCGTTTTACCGATCGGGACCACATTCGGCAAGGTTAATGTTTGCGACCCGAGAAACTCATCGCTGCAAAAATGAAAGTTGTGACTCAAATAGTTTTTTTTTTTTTAATTATTTTTTTTTTTTAATTCTTAATGATTTTTTTGACCCGTTTTATTTTATTTTTGCATTTTTGCCCTCATTTCCAAACATATAATTACAGTTGCCGTGTGAACAAACAAACCAATGCAGTTGCCATTGTTATTGTAACAAATGTAAAAAATATACTAATATTAATCGAAACGTTTTTTTTAGCATATTGAGTGAGGCTTCACTGTATTTCCAATCTTCGTTAAAAATTAATGTATTAATGTATGCGCGAATTAATTTAATCCTTTCTTTCTTTTAAATTTATATCGTCTGCGCTTTTGTAAAATCATAGGAGAACCCACCCCGTTTCAAAACCGCCAATTTGGCGTCCCCCTCGCAGAACGATAAAACAGGGTTACGATCAAATCAGGATAACCAAGATGGTATACTTGCTCATCGCCAACCGCGCCAACGGGGTGGGCTCTCCTAATAAGATCCAACCATAAATCTATAGTGGTGGGGGGCAGTAAGCAAAGGGGCGTCCTCGCCGCCTGACCTGGGTCATTCAGTTTGAATGAGCAGACACCTTTGCACAAATCATTTTAATTACAATTTATAATATCTAGAACAGCGGTCGTTTCGTATGACCGCCGGGCTTACTAGTTATTATAAGCAGGGTTGGTAAGATTCAGCCATAGGCGGAAAAAACTTGAAAAAGCCGACCCGGCAAAAATAGGTTTCTGCTACCCAAGTGGCAAAAAGGGCAAGAATAGCATTCACCGTGTCTGTTTAATTTATTTTTCCTTCTATCTTTTTTTTTCTTGTTTTCCAGCTAAACTAGAGCATCAAGTAAAAGAAATTTTAGTTTCAAACCAATGCTATTCATACTTAACTTAAGCACCAAGTTAAATGAGTACAATAGCATTAAAAGTAAGCATTTTATGAAAAAAAGGCCTCAATTTTGTAAGAAAATTTAAAATGAAAAGTTATACAAAATTCGCAAAAAATAAATAAACACAAATTTAAATGAACTGTTTGTCCATTTTGTTTTCATCCAGTTACTTTTCCAGTTAATACTAAACAATTTCAGAGTGGGATTGGGGAGAAGGGGGATTATTGTATTTTTAGTCCTGATGATATAAAGCTCTGAACAGCTTTGGGCTCCGAGATCACCAGATTTAACTCCCCAAGCCTTTTTCGTCCATTGTATTGCCAACTCCAAAGAGTATTGAATGATGACAGGCAGAATTGAATATTGAAAACTGCTGCAGCAACTGAAATTACACCAACAACCTCACCGAAGGTGTTCCCGAGTGCAATGGAACGACGGTAATTGAGTCCTCAGGGGTGTCACATTGAATTGTATTAATATTTAGTGTTCGATTATATTGCGTTTTCATGTGAATAACTTATATTTCAGAATAAAGCCCTTTTTACGCAAAAATGTATACAGAATTTATAAAAACCCTGTATTTCAATGGTTCGCTACCTATTCTCCTGTACTTTTTGCGTTTCAAACTCACCAAGAGAATGTAACGCAAAATTTTTCACAAAGGTTATTTAAAATAGAAAGCAGCATACACTGTTAGAAATTTGATCATGAAATTACGGTTAAATGACCGGCAGCAGTCTGTCCATCTAATTCACCGTTAAATTTACGGTTTGGAACGTTTTTCTATCTTTACGGGACCTAGCCATTTCCAATTAACTTGGTTAAATAGCCGTAAATACAAAAGTTTTACGGTTTTATAACCATTTAAAAACGGTTTCAAAACAAAATTTTCATTGTTTTTGAACCACTTCGAGGCGTAGAATCTTTGAGACGTAGAAACCATAAACGAACCTTGCAGGACTCGAACCCCGAATGCGTGGTGTACTAGTCTAGCTCTCTATCCACTCGGCCACCGTCATCACGTAAAGCGGACGTTTATTTATCAATAAATCTTCTTTTCCAACAGGCAAACAGCCTTAAAATTGAGATTTTAATCAGTTTTTGATTGGATCCAAATTTATTTTTGGTCTAAATTTACTGTATATTGACGAAAATCATTTTATTTGCAGCAAAAATTAAAGTACAAACAAGCTTCAGCAGCTCAAATGATGGGTTCGCTCATTCGCAAACAGTTAGGGAATCCGATGTCTCCAATTTTTGATTTACGTGTGTATGTGTTTCTATTTAGTATCCACTTCTTAAGCCACTTTTTTTTCTTCTTTTTTTATATACACATGCAGATTTTAACTGATAAATCTTTATTTATATTTTACCAACAACGTACGACGGTAAGATTCCGCAACCAAGATGGACGCCCGATTAGGGTTAGTTAAACCTTCTTTAGGATAAACAGAGAATACACGATTTTTGTCACAATCAGCGGTTTGAGTACCATCTTTTTAATGGTTATTCAACTGTTGTAATTAAATATGGTAAAATAACAATCAAATAAATGGTTATTTTACTATTTTCCTACGGAAATTTTTAACAGTGTAACTAAGTAGAACGTAAAAAAATAAGACGAATTGAAGATTAAGAAATTCAAGTGTAAAATTTTCCATAGCGCTATTGATTAACTTATAGTTTCATTCAAAACTATCGGTTTTTTTCAACTATCGATCGTTTAACACTAATAATATTGAATAAAACGCACAAGTATGAATTACAGGAGGAGAGGTATAAGTTGCATTCACAATAACGCCATTTTTCTTGGGGGCGATAAGAAAATAAAAAAGTTCACTTCCTATGTATAATTGCTTTATTTAAATTGAATTTTTAAGTTAACACTAGCTTTACCAGGCCGTTTTCAACCATTTCTAAACTTTCATTTACAAAGTTGCTACTCATTATGATAAAACTTTCGGTCGCATTAACTTGTCCCATATTCCGAGTATTAGAAAAAGCCAACGCCATTGAAAGTTGCACTGAAATTAGTAACAAATGATGAGCTTCAAAACAGTCAAAATAATAGTGTTCTGGTAAATCTAGTGTTAATTAGTCTTCAGTAAGCAATAATAATTAAAGTATTCAATTTTGTGGAGAAATTTCCACACACTACTCCAGTTTCTCCCATTACGCACTTTTACAATACTTTGTAACGTGTTAAAAAACGTTTAAGGAACACTTTATATGTACAGTCGACGCTCGATATAACGACCATCTGCGTCCCACAGAAAAGGTCTTTATAACGAGTGGTCGCTATAAGAGGTAGAATTTTCTAAAAAGAATATACATGCATCAGGCACGTTCCGTAGTTCCATTACAATTAATTTTTCAAAGATTCGAACCACGTGATTTTTTTTTTTTTTTTCAATCATTGGAAGTTAAAAAAAAAATATCAGTGCAAAATATTAAACATATTTTAACGTAAAAAATATAGGATGAAAAAAAATACATGCATATTTCTGGAAGCAAAACTTCTGAGCTGACATGACACCTGGCATGGAATCATGACTCCTCTTATTTCAGAGAATTGATCCTTGGAAAACCATTTGATTCAAGCGACAAACTACCAATACATCTGTCAAACCCTTTTCCCGGAAATTCCACGTTTGCTCTCCCTCTATTCTTTTCTTACTGTCATAAGTGGTAATCCAGCCCCCTGACAAAGTTGGACTGAACACTGAAGACTCCATGTAGCTATCCGCAAACTAATAATCAAGCTACAAATTTGGAAACATGCTCTATTTGAAAAAATACCAGAAATACTGTCAGCTGAATTCGGTCGCTGTATTGGATTTGATGATACAGAACGGTCGTTATACCGAAAGCAAATTAACATAGAGTTCATAGGGATAAAGATGGGACTTTTACCAGTGATCGTTATAATGGAAGTGTCTTTATAATGTGTGGTCGGCATAACGAGCGTCAACTGTATATATATATATATATATATGTGGGTGTGTGTGTGTGTGTAATATAATAGTTACACATGCAACCGTTCATTTAATAGAATGTCTGTTTGAAAGTCAATGCAAGTCGTAGGCCGAGTCTATCAATCAATCCTTCGTTTATTTGCAGTCTCATCTTTACAAAAAAACTTCCTATTTTAAAAACAAGTAGAATTAGCGACAACGCAAAATAAACAACACATCACAAAGACAACACCAAACATCACAGTGTATACTACACTATTTACATGGCATGAATCCTAAGAAATTTCAGCGAAACTCATTTTTTATAATCCTTCGAGGTCTCGGTCACGTGATGGATTTACTGATTAACGATTGGCTCGTTCTTATAAAATTTGCTCATCTGACGTAATCTTTCTCAGGTTAGTTTCCCGGGCCCAAGAGAACGTATATAAAGCTTTTATGTTTAAAAAACGAAACTAAATTTTAAAAGGGGTTTGAAAGAGTTATTTGTTTTTTAATGTATATATATATATTTGTATGTATGTATATATATATTATATATCTATCCGCTCCACCTACGAATAGCTTTAACAGGAATCATACTGCTTATCGCAATTTTTTAAATTCCTTTATTATCTGGTAACGAATATAAAAAGTTACACGCGGATTTTAAAATTTATTTATCAATAATTAATGTTTTATGTGCACAGTTTTGCGAGAGAAAAAACTAGACTCCTAAGAAGAGAAAAAAAATAGACTCCTAAGAAGAGAAACAATACTAGATTCCCAAAAGGAGGAAAAAAGCCCTCATTCATTTAACTTTATGAATGCAATTCAAAAAAAGAAAAAAAAATCGGAGAATTAGACCACAAGAAATTTAGCTGCTCCGGCCCCTCCAAAATTTCCAGCAAAATCTCGTTTCTTCACTGCTCCTGCTCCGCTTCAGCTGAGCTACGCACGCGGCTACTCGTGAAAATTCGAAATCGAAACAGAAAGCATTCTCTGACACTTGTTCCGCCGTTTCGATTCCAAACAGCACTTTGGATTACGTCTCGCCGTGCATTAGCCATCGCATGCACGACCTATCGGGGCACGTTCCACATTAATGCAGAAGTTAATCTACGCCTGAAACATCATCCGTTTTGAGGGAGTCCGAAAAGGCATGGACTTCTAGATATATTCTACTCATCCTCCCCTCTCTTCCATCCAACGCCAATAATGACATCAAAATGGGTCCGAGAATCGAATCTAGACGGGGGGATTCGATGATTCGAACATTCTCTGGGGAATACACCCCCTCCCTTTTGATAGGAACGCAAAATCATTCGTCTCCAGAGATCTTCCTGTCCTGATATTGCTAATGGGTCGACGGAATGATCAAGTAAAGAGAGGGGGGGGATTGGGTAATGGACGCGCGATGCCGCCTATGGCTTCTATTAGGGGGTGTGCGGAGAATTTTTTTTTTTTTTTTTTCTTAAATAGATATAAGAGGACAATCCAACATGAACTATCACATTCATCTTACAAACAGCCAAATGCAGTTGATGATGATTCAAAAATCTAAGGGGTCATTCAAAAATGAAATCACGCTTCCAGGGGAAGGGGGTTCTAGAGATTGTGACAGTTTGTGACAAGGGGAAGGGAAGTGGTAGCAAGAAGTGTCATACATTTTGGATAAAATAAAAACATTTAAAATGAGAAAATAAAATATATTTTTATTAATTTATTCTTACTTTATTATTATTATTATTGACGGCTACGGAAACTCTGAATCTTGTTGGACAGAATACACCTATGCATAGAGTGTTTGGGCCCCTGATGTAAACTTTCCTATCAGGTTAATTCAATATGAGGCAGACATGGCGAAACAAGCCGATTTTGTTTCATTTCAGGTACAAAATATTAAAGTAAATGTTGGTGGGCTTACACATTAGTTCAAAAAAAAAAAATAACATCAATTTCAATCCTATATAAATCCTGATTTCACAGACGGATTTGCTTGGAACAAACATTATCGGAAAGATGTTAGGCCGTAGAACATGTGAAGATACGAAGTTCATCCAGAATTGAACGAATCTATTTTCTCCTGAAATTTTTTCATCTGGATTTTTAAGTATATTTCTGATTTAATGAATTAATACATGAATAAGTCAATGAATGATATATGAATGAATGAATTAATGAAATATGAGTTAATGAATGATATATAAATGAATTAATTAATGAAATATGAATTAATTAATGATATAGGAATGAATGAATGATGTATGTATGAATCAATGATGTATAAATGAATGATATATGAATGAATGAATGAATGATGTATGAATGAAGTATGAATCAATGAATGGATATGCATTAACAGTTCAAAAACGGGTATTTGAAACAATTAAGAACTAAAGCTAAATGAGAAAGAGAAAGAGAGAGAAATAGCTAAATTAATGAATTTGAAGTAGGTGTATACGGGAAAGTAGGCTCGTATAGTTCTAGACGGAACTTCTTGTTAATGATTAAAGTAGCTTTAATGAAAATTATTGGCTTATTTAGACTTTAATTGTCATGATTGGTATATTTAAATTCCGATACTGAATAAGGAGTAGAAGTAGATAAGGACATGTTTTTTATCTATATGTATTTATTAAATGTTTTTTTTTTACATAAAATAACACTCACCGTTTTTCTGTATTGCAGAGAAAAATATGCTGCAATCTTACCTAAATACGTTGGAAGGTATGGCGTAATGTCTTCCGTCGGAAAAAACGGACCAAAAAAAAAAAAAAACTTCATGTAAGCCTCACAAATTTAATTTCAAACTGCTCCCACGAATTATCATCTCCGATCTAACATTTCCCTGAAAGACCATACTTTAAGTTTAGAACTATGCTTTCTTCATTATTTATTTATAAAAAAGCACACTACAGAAAAAATCCAGTAGCAGTGTTGCAAGTAAAAGACAACCAACATAAACAAACGAATATCAACTGACATAAAAATAAATAGCAATATAAAAACCGAGAATTAAAAAGTTCCAGGCACCCACACTGTAAAACATTTTTGGTGTTACTGAACACCCTTTTTGGCGTTCAGTTGGTGTAAAGTTAGAAAATTTTTTTTCATTTTGGTGTTATTGAACGCCCTTTTTGGCGTTCAGTTGGTGTAAAGTAGAAAATCATTTTGGTGTTACTGAACACCCTTTTTGGCGTTCAGTTGGTGTAAAGTAGAAAATCATTTTGGTGTTACTGAACACCCTTTTTGGCGTTCAGTTGGTGTAAAGTAGAAAATCATTTTGGTGTTACTGAACACCCTTTTTGGCGTTTAGTTGGTGTAAAGTAGAAAATCATTCATTTTTTGATGTATTTAAAATTCTTTTAAGTGTATGTCTAAAAATATACAGACAACAGAATGTTTGTGTAGCACATGATGTTTGTTGATTCATGTACGCATCAAACATTCATTACGATTGTTCATTTATCCAATTTTCAGAGAAATGAGCAATCTCAATGAAATTTCAATGCGTAAAGGAATTAACACATTTCATACGCTGAGAAACGTTATACTTTAATATTTTTTTAGACAACCACATAAAAAAAATTTAAAGTAAATCAAAAATGAATAATATTCAACTTTACACTAATTGAACACCAAAAATCATGTTCAATAACACCAGAAATGGTGGGGACAAGAGGTCGAGAGTAGCGGTCGCCACTCGCCATTGGCGACTATGAGTTTTTATCTGTCGATCATAAAATGTTATGTCGGTCGCCAAAAGTGACGACTAGAAAAGGTTTGTAATTTATTATTATTTTAAAAATAGGGCTTTGTGTAATTTTGTGACTAAGTGTAGTTTGAGGTATATATATGTGAATGTATGTATGCAAAATGAAGCTGCAGTTGGGAAAGGGGGGATCAGTTTTAAACATGGTTCAAAGTGGCGACCAACAGATTCAAAGTGGCAACTAACTTTTTTGGGTTTACTAGTCACGCGCCACCATCAAATTTTTTTAGTCTCAAGCATTAGTGGGAACTAAGCGCTAAACGTCGAGACTAGCGGTCGCCACTCGCCGCTGGCGACTATAAATTTTTACCTGGCGACCACAAAATGTTATGTCGGTCGCCAAAACTGGCGACTAGAAAAGGTTTTTAATTTATTAAAATTATTTCTTTAAAAATAGGGTTTTGTGTAATTTTGTGACAAAGTGTAATTTGAGGTATATGTATGCGAATGTTTGTATGCAAAATGAAGCCGCGGTTTGGGAAGGAGGGATCAGTTTGAAACATGGTTCAAGGTGGCGACCAATAGTTTCAAAGTGGCGACTAACTCTTTTCGGTTTACTGGCCGCCATCAAATTTTTTTAGAATCAAGCATTACTAAAAGCAAAATTTTAACTGCAGTTTTAAAATCAATAACACACGAGCTAAAAAATGTCCAAATCATTAGAAAACTTGTTAAAAATACCATAAACCTTTCACTAAAAAAAACTTTGAACACAATCAAATGTAGTAGAATATTTTATGTTAAACACCAAAAGACTTTTTTTTTCGTCTTTTTTGTCTATAAACAAAAGAAAACACGAAAAGATATCTTTCGCAAGACCGAACTTGGATCAAACGGAAATCCCTAGTGCCTGTATAGAGTGCCACTACCAAATGCTATAAGAGGAGAAACGGAGATATAGTGCCTTTATTATCGTTATTCCCCGAATCCATTTGTCTGTCTGCCTCCCCCCCCCCTCCCCGAGAGCGATAGAGAGGTGGTGTCGTCCATCATCCTAATGATCCGAACGCACCGATCACTCACAGAAGTTAATTTGGGAGAGAAAACTCTGATTTTAAATCTCCCGGCAGTTTTTCCCCCGACTCCGTCAACCGTGCCATCTCTGGTTAAACTTTTTTTGAAAAATTGCTTTAAAAGAAACACACGCCATGTTGACTCATGTTGCCGAGCTAGGCAGCAGTATGTGCAGGACAAGATAGAAGGTTGTACAATTGAATTCCGATTATTCGAACCTCAGTAATCCGAATCCCGATTTACCGAATTCAATTGTTGCGAAAATATTAAGTGTTGAAACATAGAAAAAGAATGAGGATAATTTTTAAAAAGTGACTCTTAAAAAGTAGAAATCTAGAAAGGGAAAAAAAATAGGTTAAAAATCGGACACCTAAAGAAAAAAGAAGAAAAAGAAAAAGAAGAAGAAGAAGAAGGACCAACATAAAAAGTGGAAGAAAAAAGAAAAACTGAAGTTCAGAATTGTTATGGTGACCTGGAACATAATTTCATTTACTGTTTCGTTTTACTGTCATTTCAATATAGTGTTGTGTTTTATCAAAAGTAAATTGAAACATCGTAAAATACGCACAAATTTTGCAAAGGACCTTTTCTTTTTATTTATAAAATAACGCTAAATAATTTGCTTTTATTTTATTTTGTTTTTCTTAAATTTTTGTTTTCCGCACCGAGACCTTTGGGACCAGAGAAAAAAAGAGGACACTGTAATTTTTGAAAATAAATTTTTAAAAAATGATTAGAAGATTGAAAACGTAATGAAAAAATGCTATACTTGCTTTTTGATTAAAAAAAAAGGTTATAAATCAACTTGAACAAATCGTTCGCTTCAGGTCTATAACAATTGCAAATAAACTTCAAGTTATTTTATGTTTTGCTTTAAAATTAGCATATTTTTAACACTTAAACTAAATTTTACTTTAATTGTGTCTTCATTTTTCTCTTTTTATCAATAAATACACGCAACGTGCTATATCATAATAAAGTAATTGAAAGAACCCTTAGATTCAAAAATGGCCCCAAGGTCTTTAGTGTAACCCAAATGGGAGGAACCTACGAGGGTTAATGCTTGTGCCCCGGGAGTGGGTCTCACTTGGCCAAATCAGTCCTCACTCATATAACCAGGCATTATGTTGTTGTTGTTGTTTCTAATGCCATTAGGGTATCCAAGCTCCCCTTCGCAGAGTGACTATGAATTAGGGCAGTAAGGAGCGTCTTCCGTTTATAGATGAGCACCACAACGGTGGAAGTACGACTTGGCTTATTATGTACTCGTATTTGGATGACACCAGATGGCGCCACCTTTCTTTTTTGACCTAAGAGTGAAGGGAAGGGAAATGCTCCCCCCTCCGGTACCCTCAGAACTGCCTCGGGACTTTAGGTCCACGGAATTTACATGCACGTATCCCCAAGTGTACATGGTGGGTCTTCAGCGGGTCGGGTATCGAACACCCAATCTTCCGGTTGGAAGTCCGACATCCTAACCACCAGGCTACCACGATTCCCCAGGCATTATAAAATGCTTACTCACAGAAATCACAAACAAATTCGGAATTGTTCATGTCAGTAAAAAGGATGATTAGTGTTATCCTCTTCAGACCCCAGAACTAAGCACAAGCAATTTTGGAGCAAATTTTTTGGTTCTCTGATTTAAAAAATGATTACAAAACAAAATAACTGATTTTTTTTTATTTTAATTAATAATTAGTTTAAATAATAATTAATGCCCAATTTCCATGTTTAAAACGAAGTAAACTATCTGTTGATCAATTTCAAAAACGACTGTGTGTTTTAGCTTTCAAATTGCACAAACAGTAGTTAATAAACGGCATTTTTAAATGTACCCAATAGGGTACACTTGGAATGAGGAGGTTCAAAACAGAATTCGGCCAAACATGGCTTCCAGTTGGGTCTAGGTTTTCGATTCGCCGCTTCAGGAGCGAGAAAGATCAATCGCTTTCAAAGTTTTCTCCGCCAGTAAGTTGGAAAAATGACGGGGTTTAAGGGAAAATAGATGTCGCGCCCGATCCAAGATCAGGAAATGTCGTGAAAAATGCATTTCCGCTGTCAGAACCACGACCCGACTCATTTGTTAATTTGTGGACCGGAAATATGAACAAAGTTGTAGTTTCTCGGTCTGTTTTTGAAAAAAGCATTATGATCACTCAGCAGAGATAAACTGGACTGGGAATTAGGGTTACTTTTAAAGCTCTTTTAAAGACAATTTAAGACCTCAACGATCTCAAAAAAGGAGAAACCCCGCATCTAGGCTATTACAAAAACTTAACCCTTCGCTGCGCCGTGTTGTTTTTAAACAACACCTCTATTTTTCGTTCACTAAGCTCTTCTTTTGTATAATTTTTTACATGTGGTGCATTTTTTCGTTTTATGTTGCATGTATGATCATATTAGTTAATATAGTTTCCCCTAGATTTTGTAAACTGAGTTCAGGGCTCATCTTTTTCCACAAAATCGTAAGACATGTTGATTTTGTGAAAAGCAATAACTTCTTAATTTTTTTCCCACAAACTCTAAACAAAAAGTTTATTTTTAAAAATAGCCTTTAATTGCTTACATATTTTCAAAATAAAATAAATATAAGTTGTCCGAAAAATTTAGGGGTAAAATATATTTGGGAGCCTTTTTTACTTATTTTTTAAAACAACAATGCGCATTCGAGAGTAATTTTTATGCTCCTGGCATTATTCGCAGTATAAACAAGAACAGGTGTCACTGTTTGTTCTATTTCACTTTATTTAGTATTTTTTAGACGATTAATGTTACAAATATATAACAAATTAGCGTAAAGTGGTCGATTAAATTATTATTTAGGAATTTTGTTAAAAATCAATTCGCGCTCAACCAAAGAAGAAACGAACATTATCGCATAGACCCCCTACAGATGTTAGGTTTCTTGTTTAAAATCTTTTATTTAAATTATTAAACTTCATTGGTAATTAAAATAAAAAACTGCACATGATGTAGCTCATAATTATTAGTTACATGTGCACATTTTTACTTAATTTTTTTTTACTTTATAAATAATAATAAAATAAAATATTTTAATAAATTTTCCTATTTTATTGCTATTTTATGATTAAAATGCATACCTATTTAATATTGATTTTGTTTCATTTATTAAAATGATTATATAAAAAAATTATTATTATTGCCCCTAACAGCGCAGTGTTGTTTTTAAGCAACGTGCCAAATTTTCTCGAATTCTATTTTTCCGAATTAAATAAAAATTTTTTTAGTATTTTTTTCCACTTATAACTAGCACAAACAAACACATAAAAAAAATATTTTACAAAGGAAAAAAAAATTGCGCAGTATGGGGTCAAAAAGACATATACGATTAAAAAATGTGCTTGTATCTTTCCTGTTTAAATCGCTTGGGTCTCAAGGTAAAAAGCTTATAATCCAACTTTTCCCTTGGCAATTAGACGTCTTTTTGGCAAAGCTGAAAAGATCTTCTGTTTAATCACTTGGAGCGTACGGTCAACAGCTCATAATTGAACTTTGCCTTTGACCATTAGACGTATTTTGGCAAAGCAAAAAAGATCTGGGTTACCATCACGAAAGTACCAGGTTCTGAACCCACTGATAGGAGACATCTCGCTCCTGTGCAATGGAGACTGGGACTAGGACCACCGACCATCTAAGACCTCCGACAGGAGACATCTCGTTCCTGAGCAATGGAGATCGTTACTAGGACAACCGACAGGAGACACCTAGGACCACCGACCATCTAAGACCACCGACAGGAGACACCTAGGACCACCGACCATCTAGGACCACAAACAGGAGACATCTCGTTCCTGTGCAATGGAGATCGGGACTAGGACCACCAACAGGAGACATCTCGCTCCTGTGCAATGGAGAGCGTTACTAGGACAACCGTCAGGAGACACCTAGGACCACCGATCATCTAGGACGACCGACAGGAGACACCTAAGACCAACGACCATCTAGGACCACCGACAGGAGACATCTCGTTCCTGTGCAATGGAGATCGGGACTAGGACCACCAACAGGAGACTGGTTCTGAACCCACCGACAGGAGACATCTCGCTCCTGTGCAATGGAGGCTGGGACTAGGACCACCGACCATCTAAGACCTCCGACAGGAAACATCTCGTTCCTGGGCAATGGAGAGCGTTACTAGGACAACCGTCAGGAGACACCTAGGACCACCGACCATCTAGGACGACCGACAGGAGACACCTAAGACCAACGACCATCTAGGACCACCGACAGGAGACATCTCGTTCCTGTGCAATGGAGATCGGGACTAGGACCACCAACAGGAGACATCTCGCTCCTGTGCAGTGGAGACCGAGACTAGAGCCGCCATCGAAACCGTCCGTTCACCGCAAGCTGAAAAGAGTAATTGGTGTCCTGGATAGGAGAAAACCGGGAAAACTCCCATCAGACAACTCGCTGACGCAACGTCTGACTCGCAATATCTGATAATAACCACCTCACGTTCTCATTCCTCAAAGAAACGACTTAGGATTAGAGCCCGGATCCTTCTGTCACACATATTATGTATAAGTGAGTATACATACATGCAAATATTATACACATACGTCTGCGCATGCGTGCGTGTGTTATACCTACGGATAGTGCAATTTTGAGACTAAGAAAAAATTTGTTTATGGTTAAAAATGTTTTTACCAAAATTTTGCATTGAAGATAATTTTTTTTTATTGCAACGTAAACATATTAAAATGAAACTTAAATAAAAGACCTTATGATATCTAAAATTCAGAACTCACTTGAATATTTAGTATTATATATGTCATCTAAAGTTTTAAAGTTCGATTTTTCTTCCTTTGATTCAAAATTTCTTTGAAAAAGCATAAAAAACAAAGATTATTTCCAGTTTACCTGCTACTTAAAGTACCTCATAAAATATTCATACATTACTTGTGATCGATGCTATTCAAAAATAAAGAAGCCATGGGACGGGATCTTATAACTACTCAAGTAGTTCAGACTTGCGTTAAAGGGTTAGAGCACGTTTCTAGAATAAAATTTACCACCGAGTTTAAAATGATCTGGCACGAAAAATATAGGAAAAGTTCATTTAATGCAAGAATTTTTCATAAATTCCGGCTGCACTGACCGAGATAAGAGGCTTTTCCAAGGTGCGCAGTCAAAAAAGTCATCGATCAACTTATTTATGCTACCATTTTAAGATCACTGGTAAAAGTGTTCTATATCATTCAAATTTGCCATTTTCATAACTCCTATACGTTTTATGGAGTTTAATTTCTACCGAAAATACTTCCAAAAGGAATTTTGTAGTTTCTCAGAACAAATGTAGATGGGCAGGCAGAAAAAAAAATGAAATCGTCTGCGAATTTTGCTTCAGTTCATTTTGCTTCTTGTAGTAAAATGCAAAATTGATTCATTCAAATACGCAGACGATTAGGACGACAAATGGAATAACAAAACAACGTTATAATCAACGCAGAAAGCATTTCATTTTGACAATTAATGAAATTAGCAGCTTTTTTCTTCAGTTATTAATAAATACATTTTGAGTCTTAAATAATATTACATAAATAAAAATGATTTTATAAAAAGCAACGATTTTCTTGCGCACTAAAAGGGCAGAAAATAATTTTCCCATGAGCCTGGCAGAATTTCTGATTAAATTGGTCACATTATGGTAACAGTTTCCAATTCTTATAAAACGAAAAACGTTGGCCGCATGAATTTTTTATATTATTATGTTATGAATGTTTGCTTTACAGAATCATTGATCTATATATAAATTTTTAATGATGAAATACTATGCAAATCAATTAATTTTGATGCTATGTTATTTTTTAAAAATTTCCTATGACATTATGATCAGTATAGATGGGTATAGGTAAATGAATTTTGATCAAAGTTGTGATTATGATCTGTTACATATAAACATAGATTGTGTTTATAAAAGTATTTTCATCCTAAAATTTTCTTCAAGATATGTATAGTTCAATTCATTTAGAGAAAATCTCATTCATATCTCCAATGAAAGAAATTGACTATGATATACTGAAACAGTATTAACCAGTTTTTTTTTTTTTTTCATATAAATTTGAGTATGTTAGAAAAGTCTTCATGTTTGAGTACATGCGCCCAACGTTTTTCGCTTAATAAGAATTAGAAACTCTGTTACCATAATGTGACCAATTTATTCAGAAATTCTGCCAGGCTCATAGGAAAATTATTTTCTACCCTTTTAGTGCGCAAGAAAAACGTTTTTTATAAAAACATTTTTATTTAGGTAATATTATTTTCTACTTTTTAGTTTTTGATGGGAGAAATTTCACAATCTTAGAAATTTATTCAGAACCTCGATGTACAATGCAATTATCTTTACTACACAAGTTAGCGTTCGCGAGCTCCGCTACTGAATTTTGGTAGCAATTTTTGGAACTAAGCGCCATATTTAATTTTATTTCATTGGAAATACAGGCTTTATTATTGTCTTTACGCTGAAAACTAAACTGATATCTCTCTATTTGAAAAATAAGTTTGATATTATCATCAAGTCAACACAATTCAACTGGAGTTGATTAAACTGCTAATTATTATTTTTGGATCAAGGTAAGCCTTAAGATATCGAACTAAAAAGCTCATAACTGGCGTTCTTATTGACTTATAAACTTCGAACAAATTTCATTTTGTACGGAAAAATCAGAACTTTCGATCGATATATTATATTAATATGTGCAAAGTTTTTTCACCCTCGTATTAGGGAATGTATGGAAATTTGCGTAAAATTGGAATAAAAAAAGGAACTTCCAGTGGGATTTCTTATGCGTGGTACAATATTGCATTGTCACCTGATTCTGAGCTACATGTAACGTTACGGAACAATAGCTTATCGGGAAATGGTTGAAAATTCGATTGCAAAATTCCGCGGACAGACAACAAAGCGAGTTAAGAAAAACGTTGTAAAAAGATAATAATAACAAAACAGCGACGATAACTCGTGATCTATTTGCCCTAGAGTTTTCGAATAAATTTCATAGGACGCAAATTTTGACAACTTTAAAATGATGTAAAGTAAGAATATTTAACTGTCAATATTATACTGTCAAAAAAATTCTTAAATCGGAATAAACAAAAAAAAACTAATTAGAGTTCTCGAATGGAACGCGTTTTTCTTCCAGGTAAGGAAGGAATTTTGTGACATATATTCTATTCCAGTCAGTTAAGTGATGTAGCTTTGTGCAGAGAACATGCCTATCCCCTTACCTCTCGCTCCCGTCAGAATCACGGACTGTAATGTTCCAATGTAGCGTACCAAAACATTTTTTTTTTTAAATCCTCTCCTTAATCCCAAAAACTTATTTATTTATTGTCTTACAAATACAAATACAAAAGTGACGACCAGCAACAGGCTCAGGGCCCAGCTAGGCTGGTCCTAGTCAATTTAGCAGTCCCCAATGAACATCAAGAGATTTCTTAAACGTTTTTACCCCGCTGCAATTAACAGTTGCTTCTGGTAAACTATTCCAACTGCCTACAACCCTATTGAGGTAGTCATTTTTCCTCATTTCAAGATTAGCCTGAGATTTGAAAAGCTTAAAACAATGACCTCTGGTTCTACTATCAGCACATAGCTGCAGTCCATCAACATTTCCCATTTTAATGAGTTTAAACAACTGAATCATGTCCCCTCTAACTCTCCTTTGCTAAAGACTATACATATTAAGCCTTTTAAGCCTAACCTCATAATCTAAGTCAGTGTAATTAGAGATTATACATTTTTTAAATGTCTTCCTGGAAAACAAGCTGGCGCTTTGTTTTTGTTTTCGTGAAATTTAGGCGGTAGTTAAGGGGATATACATGCACGCAAGCGACTTTTAAGTGTGTCTCACACTGCAAGTGAAAATTATCCCGCCATTAAACAATTTCTATGGCCGAATTTCTATAGTCATCAATTGCTTTTATATCGCACAAGTTATTTTCAACCTTAACCACGTGAATGAGTTCTACAACACAAGCGTGACTCACACTACAATGAAAAGGAAGTGAATTTTGTACTATGCTTAGATGTGTGAATTTCTTTCGTTTGTACATACAGTAGTCTCTCGGTAATCCGGCAGATATCGGACCAGGGTACTGCCGGATTACCGAAAACGCCGGATTACTGGAAGGTACTAAGAATAAGCATATAAGTACTTGGACAAATTATTTATTTTAATGTACATCGTGCTGTTTACATTATTCCTTTGAAGTTGAAGGCATAAAATAGTTTATTTTTGATTGTTTTTTCCCTTTAAATGACATTTTCAATGCGTTTTCTTGAAGACGTTTCAACACTTAAATGTCACGAGCAGAGACGCCATTTTCTTGTGCCCAAGTAATAGATGTAGCGAAGGAACGAAGGGCTACGTCGTGTGGTATTGTCTGAACAGCTGCGCAGAAACAGGTTTTCAACTCTACTACCACGCATTTACTAGCTTCTTATGAAACGCCGGATTACTAGCAGGGCCGGACCAGTGAAGTGCCGGATTACCGAGAGACTACTGTATTTCAAAACCTTTTCGAAATGTAAGTGTGCATCTTGAATAATCAAATCTTTGAATAATTAATACGACTCTCACTACTGATAATAATGTTTAATCCCTTAACGCCATTGCCCGTGTCTGTCACGGGAGAAAATCACCGGAAAATGTGCCCGTGCTCGTGCATTATTTTATTTCTAATGCCCGTCTGAGATACGTTTACACTTAGTTTGTATAATGCAGTAGTCTCTCGGTATTCCGGCAGATATCGGACCAGGGTACTGCCGAATTACCGAAAACGCCGGATTACTGGAAGGTACTAAAAATACGCATATAAATACCTGGACAAATTATTTATTTTAATATACATAGTGTTGTTTACATTATTTCTTTGAAGTTGAAGGCATAAAATAGTTGCCTATTTTTAATTGTTTTTTCACTTTTTATGACATTTTCAATGCGTTTTCTTGAAGACGTTTCAACACTAGACACACTAGGTAGAGACATATTTCACTCACAGCACTACTAACACCCACAACTACACCGACGAAGGACAGCACGTAGCAGACTGGCGCTAGACTGAGAGACGCGCGTACACAGAGCACAAAAGCCACTCACAACAGCTGCGCAGAAACAGGTTTTCAACTCTAGTACCACGCATTTACTAGCTTCTTATGAAACGCCGGATTACTGGCAGGGCCGGATTAGTGAAGTGCCGGATTACCGAGAGACTACTGTATTCCCTTTTCTATGTAACTTTTACCCCGCTCCCTAGTCTCCCCACAATCTGAAATTGCAGGGAACAACTTACACTATACTAGTTTTACAGAAAAATCTCGTGCTTTAGGGGTTAAGTAACTAGCAGCTATAGATACAGTTGACGCTCGTTATAACGACCACACATTATAAAGACCCTTCCATTATAACGACCACTGGTAAAAGTCCCATCTTTATCCCTATGAACACTATGTTAATTTGCTTTCGGTATAACGACCGTTCTGTATCGTCAAATCCAATACAGCGACCGAATTCAGCTGACAGAACTTCTGGTATTTTTTCAAATAGAGCATGTTTCCAAATTTGTAGCTTGATTATTAGTTTGCGGATAGCTACATGGAGTCTTCAGTGTTCAGTCCAACTTTGTCAGGGGGCTGGATTACCACTTATGACAGTAAGAAAAGAATAGAGGGAGAGCAAACGCGGAATTTCCGGGAAAAGGGTTTGACAGATGTATAGGTAGTTTGCCGCTTGAATCAAGCGGTTTTCCAAGGGTCGATTCTCTGAAATAAGAGGAGTCATGATTCTGTGCCAGGTGTCATGTCAGCTCAGACTTTTTACTTCCAGAAATATGCATGTATTTTTTTTTCATCCTATATTTTCTACGTTACAATCTGTTTAATATTTTGTACTGATATTTTTTTTAAATTCCAATGATTGAAAAAAAAATTTCACATATTTCGAATCTTTGAAGAATTAATTGTAATGGAACTACGGAACATGCCTGATACATGTATGTAGGATGCGACTGCGAAGAGACATTGACAGCAGCGCCATCTGGCGATAGGGAGCGTAAGCGGTCAGTTTTGAGTAAGACTCCGTTCTGTGTGGACGTAAGCGCTGCGGTGCTCGGATGATGTTGTTGTTCGTAATTGAAGCTGTTCTGTATATAGTTTTGTAAATCGGAAAGTGTAAATATAGTCAGTTTTTTTATATCTTTATGGTGAGTGATGATTTTTAGAAACCCCTAGACACCCAAATAAAGAGCCTATATGTGGGGGCTCAGCCGGGATAAAGTGATTGCCGGTGGATTAATTTAGAACTCTTCATTGTGATTAATTGAAGCAGACATCGGACTTAAACTGTGAGTACTTTGTTTCTAATTTTTGTGCATAATGTCTTTTCTTGGCAAAGCTCGCAAGGAAGACTTATTAAAACTAGTTTCGGAATTAGGTTTAAATATTCCTGAAAATCCTACGATATTAAAACTTAAAGAAGTAATTGTAGAGTGTGAAAATTTTTATGAAGAATTTACTAAAAATTTGATTGATACTATAATTGCGGAACGGATTGAAAAAATTGAATTGGAAAAGTTGAGAATAGAATATAATTCAAATCCTAAAAGTCAAGAAAGTAACATTTCCGAATCTATTTCTGTTGAGAGTAAAAGTAAAGATCTTGCGAAAATAATCAAGAGTTTCGATTCGATTTGTTCTACTAGTGATATTAGTACGTATTTGGAACTATTTGAACGACAAGCGACAAGAGTAAACATAGAAAAGAAAGATTTTGTGACACATTTGTTGGGATTACTTCCCCTGGATATCGCGCAAGTAATAGCAAGAGTGCAAAAGGAATTCGAAAATGATTATGATCATGTCAAAAATGTGTTACTAAAAAGATTTAAATTAACGCCGGAACAATTTCGACAAAAGTTTTTGTCTCATAATAAGGACAGCAATTCTACTTGGCGAGATTTCGCTTTTGAACTTAATCATTATTTTGAAGAATGGATTAACGGTTCAAACACAAATGACTTCGAAGGCTTAAAAGAACTGATAGTTACGGACCAATTGAAACGAAGAACACCACAAAATATCCGCGAACATTATTTGGATGATTGGCATAAATGGAACCGTATAGAAACAATAGTTGAGAAATTGGAAAATTACGAGGCCGCCAGGCATAATTTGCGAAAATATCCTGCCGTAAATGCGAAACCTAACTTTCCGGTGCATGCACGACAAGCAACTGAGAGTAATAAGCCGTCCAAAAACCATTTTGAAAATACCGATAAAAAATTTATCAGATGTTACTCGTGTAACGGCTACGGCCATAAGTCTTTTGCCTGTAAAAACAAAAAAGAAACTCCGACGTGTAGAAAGTGCGACAGGTCTGGTCATATAATGAGTGAATGTCCCTTTCCAGTCGTGAAAGAAACAATGGTTACCCGTGCGAAAAACAAGAGAAAATTTGAAATTAATGTAAATATAAATGGACAGAACACTTCATCTTTGGTCGACACCGGAAGCGAAATTTGTTTGATTTCTTATGATTTTTATGCAAAAATTGGTTCTCCTAAAATGTGCTTCGATGAAACGAAAATAAGTGGTATAAGCGGTGAAAATATATTTCCTATGGGCTATTTTTATTCTAATGTAAATATTGATAATTATGTGCTTTCAGCAAAATTTTATGTGTTAAAAAATGTGTGTACAGATATGATTATTGGTGCAGATTTACTAGAGCAGTTAATTGTTAAGATAGATGAAAACGGAATTAAAATACTAGGTCAAACGAATCAGAAATATTCGAGCCTTTCAAACGCTTTGCAAAGCATCCCAGACAAAAACAAGGCGCCAATGAAAAAAGAAAAAAGCGGCTGTGAGAATCTTTTCCCCCCCATCCTAATAACGGATAGCGAAGTTTGCTTACCTAAGATCACTGAAGAAAAAGATACAAGCGTTTCTATCGAGAAAGAAAAAAATAATTCGGAATCGGAAATAAATTTCATGGATAGTTTTTTGATTAACTTAGCAAATGCTGTGGGAGAAGTGGACTTTGACCTTGGCCACATTTCAGAGCGTCGCATTCGTAATGAAGTAGAAGTGTTGATAAATTGCTATAAACCGCTTAAAACAAAGGACACTAATCTAAAAATGAACATTATATTGACAGATGAAACACCCGTATGTTCCAAAGCTAGGCGTATGTCTTTCGCCGAACAAAAAGTTGTGGAAAAACAAATTTCGGAATGGTTAAGGGAAGAAATTATTAGAGAATCGTGTAGCGATTATTATTCCGGCATTATTTTGGCAAAAAAGAAAGACGGCACCCACCGCCTATGTGTTGATTACAGAAAATTAAATAAAAAGACAGTTAGGGATCATTTCCCACTACCACTTATTGAGGATGTGTTAGACCGTCTCAGTGACGCAGAAGTTTTCACAACGCTCGATTTGAAGAATGGTTTTTTCCATGTTGACATTGATGAGAAGAGTAGAAAATATACATCCTTCGTTACCCATAATGGGCAGTATGAATTCTGCAAGGTTAGCTTCGGATTGGCTAATAGTCCTAGTGTTTTTCAGCGCTATATTTTCCAGGTGTTTAGAGAACTGCTGAATGACAATACCTTGGTCATTTATATGGACGACATTGTCATTCCTTCACAAGACGAGGAAGAAGGTTTAGAAAAATTAAAACGAGTGTTCAAAGTAGCGTCTGATTATGGACTCCAGTTCAATTTTAAGAAATGTCAATTTCTTAAACGAGAAATAGAATTCTTGGGATACGAAATAGGGAATGGCACAGTCAGACCATCCAGTTATAAAACAAGGGCTGTAGAGAAATTTCCGGAACCGAGAACTGTGAAGCAGGTTCAGAGTTTCCTCGGATTGACTGGCTATTTCAGGAAATTTATCCCTCAGTATGCATTGATAGCCAAACCATTGAGTGATCTTTTGAGGAAAGAATCTGACTTTTCCTTTGGTGCGCAACAGATCGAATCGTTTCAAAAATTAAAGAGTCTTCTATCAGAAAAACCAGTTTTACACATATTTAAGCAGGGTCAAGAACTAGAGTTGCACACAGACGCAAGTAGCCATGGTTTTGGCGCAGTTTTGTTGATAAAAGCGGATGATGGTCATCTCCATCCAGTACACTATTTCAGTAGGAAAACGACACCACAGCAAGAGAAGTACAGTAGCTATGAGTTGGAAGCGTTGGCGGTGATTGAAGCGTTAAAGAAATTTAGAAATTACCTTCTGGGTTCAAAATTTAAAATAGTAACAGATTGCGCCGCGTTTCAGAAAACCCTTCAAAAAAAGGACTTAACACCGAAAGTTGCCCGGTGGGTTATGTTTTTAGAAGAATTTCAATACGAAATCGTTCATAGATCTGGAACCCAGATGAAACACGTAGACGCGCTTAGCCGCAATACTGTTTTAGTGGTAACCCGCTCTCAAGACGAAATAACATCTAAAATCGTTACAGCTCAAGAGGAAGACGAATATGTAAAACTAATGAAAACATCACTTCAGAAGGGAGAACGGGACGATTATCTGATCAAAAACAATGCATTGTATAAAGGTGAAAATGGTAGGGAACTGTTAGTGGTACCGGAAGTGATGTCAAATGAAATAATTAGGATGATTCACAGAAAAGGACATTTCGCTATTGCAAAAACAATGGATATGATTCAAGAGGAATTCTTTATTCCGCAATTGAGAAAGCACGTTGAGACTGTAATCTCTAACTGCGTAGAATGCATACTTGTAAACAAAAAGTCGGGGAAGCAGGAAGGATTTCTCAATCCTATTCCAAAAAATGATAGTCCGTTGGATACGTACCATATTGACTTTATAGGCCCCCTACCCTCGACGAATAAAAATTACCAACATATATTCACAGTTGTGGATTCATTCACAAAATTTACTTGGTTATACCCCGTTAAATCCACAACAGCCCAAGCAGCCATAGACAAGTTAAGACTCCAGCAAAAAACCTTTGGTAACCCAGCAAGGATTATATCTGACAGAGGCGGAGCATTTCGATCAAAAGAGTTTGAAGATTTTATAAAAGAAGAAAACATTAAACATATACTAATTACCTCCGGAGTTCCAAGGGGAAACGGACAGGTGGAACGAGTCCACCGCACCATCGTTCCAGTTTTGACCAAAATGTCTATACAGGAACCCGAGAAATGGTTCAAGAATGTTGATCGCCTACAGAGAATGATCAATAGTGTAACTTCGCGCAGCACTAAATGGACCCCTTTTGAGCTTCTAACGGGGGTAAAAATGCGCAACAAAGAAGATATTGCTATTAAAGAGCTATTAGATGAAGAAAGTGAGAACCACTTTGCGGAAAACCGAATGGCAATTAGGGATGAAGCCAAGCAAAATATCTTAAAGATTAAGGAAGAAAATCGTAAATACTACGACAGGAAAAGGAAAAAGGCGAATCAGTACAAGTCGGGAGACTTAGTTGCAATCAAGCGAACCCAGTTTGCGCCTGGGCTGAAGCTGCACGCAGACTATTTGGGGCCGTACAGAGTGGTCAATGCGAAAGGTAGGGACCGATATGAGGTTCAGAGAGTTGGCCAGCACGAAGGGCCAATTAAAACGTCAACAGCAGCCGACTTCATGAAGCCCTGGTCCCGCAACTTGGACTGAGCATCGACCAATAGACATTGACTTTCTTTTTCATTTTTCCTGTGACTGTTTTATGTTGTTTTGTTTTTGTTTTTTTTAAATGTCTTTCCAGGTTTGTCTGAGGACAGCCAAAGTGTCAGCATGACCGAGCTGTAGGATGCGACTGCGAAGAGACATTGACAGCAGCGCCATCTGGCGATAGGGAGCGTAAGCGGTCAGTTTTGACCAGTTAAGACTCCGTTCTGTGTGGACGTAAGCGCTGCGGTGCTCGGATGATGTTGTTGTTCGTAATTGAAGCTGTTCTGTATATAGTTTTGTAAATAGGAAAGTGTAAATATAGTCAGTTTTTTTATATCTTTATGGTGAGTGATGATTTTTAGAAACCCCTAGACACCCAAATAAAGAGCCTATATGTATATTCTTTTTAGACAATTCTACCTCTTATAGCGACCACTCGTTATAAAGACCTTTTTCTGTGGGACGCAGATGGTCGTTATATCGAGCGTCGACTGTATTTATTATTACAGTAAAACCTCCAAAGTTGACCACCTCCCTACATTGACCACCTCTCTATGTTGACCGAAATTTTAAAGTTTGAATGGCCACAATGCATTTTCAATGGAGATTTCCCTCTCTATGTTGACCACCTCTATAAGTTGTATGTTGACCACTTTTTAGTTGATCATTTGAAATAAATATGTATAATTTACTCTCTGTAACTTCACCACCGATTTTTTTCTTGAATTTGCTTTTTCCCCTGTTTGTTTTCCATCTGGTTTACAGAAAATCTCTTGATTAGTCACTCACTCTTGTGGTGCTAAATTCATCGTTCACTTCCAGTATCGAGAGGGAAATTCCAGAGATTGTTGCCAGCCTTTTGTTAAGTAGAAATGATATTCTAGACCTTATTTGAATGTTTTCATTTCTGAGACTGCATACATTGTCTGTAATTGCTGAAATCTATAAAAAATTCAGGGGAGTGGGAGATGTGCGTAGAACCGGAAAACAACGTGTATCGCTCGCACATTCCGTTCTTTTTTCTCGCTTTTGAGCAACTTAAGGATTTTGCTGCAGAACTGTGAAAGTGCTTTTTACAGTTACCTAATGAACAAGATAAGGACTCAAACAAAAACTGAATCATTCCTTTAAAAATTGTAAAAATGTGCTGAACCTTCAGTAAAAATAAAATGAGTAAATGCTAAATTTTTCCTTAAAAAATACTAAAAAAGTTTAAAAAATGTTCTCTAATATTGTACAAAATAGTTTCTAAAACTTCTCTAAGTTGACCACCTCCGTATGTTGACCACTTAGTTGCAGTCCCTTAGGTGGTCAACTTATGGAGGCTCTACTGTATTTCTAATTGAACATTATTTGTTCCTGAAAGGTAAGCCTACTTTTCTGAGATGTCCTTCTCATTATGTGTAAGGAACAGAAAAATTACATCTGTATTTATTTCGTAATCCACACAATACCAAAAAAAGGGGGAAAAACTGAACTCAGGGGAAAAAAAGGGCAATAACAAAATTGTCATACACGTATTTCGTGGTCGCAGCCCAGGTGTAGAATATACTGGTACAAAACGGATTCTGGTATCATATTCGGATCTTATACCAGTTTATGAAACACCTGATCTAGTATGATATTGGATCCGGTAATGTTCTTGTATTATAATGGAAATTTATACCTGTTTAATGAAACACCCGTTCCGGTGTCGGAACGGAAATTTACACCGGATTATGAATCACTAGTTCCGGTGTCGTAACGTAAATTTATACCGGATTATGAATCACCGGTTCTGGCATAATAATGGGAATGTACACCGGTTTTTGGAACAACCGGTTCCGGTGTCATAACGGAGATTTTTACTGGATTATGGAGTACCGGTTCTGGCATCATAATGGAAATGTACACCGGTTTTTGGAACAACCGGTTCCGGTGGCGTCATAACGGAGATATTTACTGGATTATGGAATACCGGTTCTGGCATCATAATGGAAATGTACACCGGTTTTTGGAACAACCGGTTCCGGTGTCATAACGGAGATTTTTACTGGATTATGGAGTACCGGTTCTGGCATCATAATGGAAATGTACACCGGTTTTTGGAACAACCGGTTCCGGTGTCATAACGGAGATTTTTACTGGATTATGAATCACCGGTTCTGGCATCGTAATGGAAATGTACACCGGTTTTTGGAACAACCGGTTCCGGTGTCATAACGGAGATTTTTACTGGATTATGGAGTACCGGCTCTGGCAACATAATGGAAATGTACACCGGTTTTTGGAACAACCGGTTCCGGTGTCGTAACGTAAATTTATACCGGATTATGAATCACCGGTTCTGGCATCGTAATGGAAATGTACACCGGTTTTTGGAACAACCGGTTCCTGTGTCATAACGGAGATTTTTACTGGATTACGGAGTACAGGCTCTGGCAACATAATGGAAATGTACACCGGTTTTTGGAACAACCGGTTCCGGTGTCGTAACGTAAATTTATACCGGATTATGAATCACCGGTTCTGGCATCGTAATGGAAATGTACACCGGTTTTTGGAACAACCGGTTCCGGTGTCATAACGGAGATTTTTACTGGATTATGGAGTTCCGGTTCCGGTATCATAATGGAAATTTACACCGGTTGTTCCAAAAATCGGTATATTTTTTTTTATACCGGGATTTTTTTTTTTTTTTTTCAATAGAGAAGAATCCCTTTTTCAACCCACAAAAAGATTGAAAAAAAAAGTTTGTTGCATAGATGACTTATAGTGATGATGTAGCCGCAACAAAGGATCTCTGTGAGGAGTAAAGGAAAGGAAGGACACTGACTGACCTGCCTTCCCGGGGTCCATGTCCAGGTCCTGGGAGACGAGCGTCGGAGGGTGGCTGTGGGTCTCCTGTAGGAGTCCGCCAGCGGTCCTCACGAGCACCAGCGTCAGCAGCACCAGCGGACAACCCTCCCTCATCAGGTACCTAGGAAAACAACACGTTCTATTTCAGTTTATCTTATTTACTTGTTCAATTATTTCCCTAATTTAATCAGTGAAAAGGTTTGACCATTAAGTAAAAACAACATAATTGGAGTAACATCTGACAGAGAAGTTACATAGGGTGCGCAGTTCTGCGGAAGGACACAATGCCCCAAGAAAGAGATGGCGAATCAACGGCGCGCTTGCAGGGTTCGAAATAAGGATGGACAAGTTCGTCATTGGCATCTAGCTTATTTGTTTTAGTTGCCCAAAATGTTCTGCAAGGCGTCATTTTTAAATAATTCAAATTGCTTAGGCAGAGATATCAACTGATAACTAGTAAGACAGTTGTGCAATTGTTAAAAAATACCACAAAACATCACAACCTTAAAATGAGAAAAATATTCACAAGCAAGAGAAAAATGTTCGACAATCAATTTATGTTAGTAACTTTTGCGAAATTTGTCATTTTACTTAAATATAGGCATCTATATAAACGTTTATTTTAATCAGTGCCTATTTAAATACGATATGGTTTAAGGGGACCCGAACCGTTTTGAGGCGGCCAATTAGTAGTCAACTTTCTTCAAGCGTTACTCCTCAGCCATAGGGAATTTCTCTTCGCGGTTTTTTTTATTTTTTTAAGTAGGTCTTTCTCTATATGTAGACCAAATTGTATCCGAAAATATTGAATATTTATTTTTTTTATTCGATATCAAAGTTTTTTACAATTTCATAACTTCCGGAACATTTTTCTCATAATCCATTCAAGATTTTATTGATCTTATTTTTTTATTTTATTTGTCACATCTTATAATGAATTCACAACCAGGGATATTTAAAAATTTCACTTTATAAAAATCTGGTCAGCTAAAAACTTTTCGTAGTGAATACACAACATTGAAAAAAATTGTTTTTTGTAGGTTGTTTTCAAAGTTTTGAAAAAGCCTTGGTTGTAAGTATAGGCCTAATATAGCCAAATCATATGCAAAAAAAAAGTATATTGATTCATTTAGCCGTTTTCTCGAAAACGGTTCGGAAAGAGGAAAAAATGCAACTTTTCAGGAGAGCCGATAATCCAGAAGTTCAAATTTCCCGCTTTTCCCGGGCTTTTTGTTCTTTTAGTTCGATATTTCCATGCTATGAATGCCATCGATTGTTACTGTCACTACCATCGATAGTCTGTATATCGAAATAAACTCGAAAACACAAGGAAGGGTAAAGTGTTTCCCCTTGCAAAGCAAAAAAAACCCCAACTTCGCTAGACCAAATTTCGACAGACTCGCAACTTTCAAAAGATCATTTCAAGTACTTAGAATGCTGAGATTTACATAATTTTTACAGCAAATGATCCAGGAAGAGTTCTAGTTTTAATTAAAAAAATATTAAAAAAGTGAATTTTTTCACCCAAAAACGGTTCGGGTCCTCTTAACTTTTTTTTCAAGTGTTATTTACAATCAAGTGTTACTTACAAATAAGTAACCTTTGATTGTAAATTACTTACAAATAAGTAAAAATTCACAGTTTAAAAATTCAAAGGTCAAGGAATTTCGATAGTCTTTACAGATATCGTAAATACTCAAAATACAGAAGATTAGATGAAATTTGCTCATAAAAATCATTGTATAAAGTTATATAAGATTTAAAGGAAATAAATAGATAAAAAATTAACGGAGAAAAATTGTGGTCGTCAAACCAAAAGTTTTATGAAAATTTAGGCGTCAAAAGTGATGACTGGGTATGAAATCGCGGTCGTCAAATGGAATTTTTTAGTTGAAAAATACGACTAACGACCACTAATCTCGACTAACTGATCTCGAACCCTGCACACTTGTCATAGGTAAATAGGAGAAAAGTAAGAGGTATATTAAGTGAAGAGGACACCATATTTTCAGATGGGAAAGATGTTGTTGCAGATGCCACGGAGCAACTAGGAACTAAGTCAGATAAAGGAGAGCCTTCCGTTTTTAATGAGCACTGCAAGAGTAGAAGTACGACTTAACAACCACAGGTTATGTATTCGAATGACACCTGATGGCGCCACTACAAATACGCCACCTTCCTGTTTTGACCCAAGAGTGAAGGGAAGGGAAGTTCTCCACCCTCCGGCTGTCTTCGAAACTGCCTCGGGACTCGAAGGTGCACGGGTTTTACATGCACGTATTTCCAAGTGCACTTGAGGGGTCTTCAAACCTGGCCCAAGTCGGTGGATTTTCAAGATGCAGAAAATCGTCTGCGCCCATGTCATATGATTATGCGGAATCTTAAAGATCCCTTGAGTAGACATTTGGCTTTTATGTTCTCGGCTAAATTAAATTCCTAGTACAATCTACATTAATGAGAGATCAGGTGCCGCCATCTAGCGGAAACTGAGGGTCCAAATTCTCAGTAGTAATGCCATCCACCGACAGTGGTGCTACTTGAAAGCATGGATGCCGATTATCGGGGAAGGCACTAGGTCTGCAAAGGTTAGTGACAGGCTTGGAGTCGATTGTGATTACGATTACAAAGAGAAAAATTGAGAGATTATAATTACGATTGAAATCCTTTGCCAAAAAGTAATTACGATTACGGCAGCGATTACCGTCGTTAAAAAATGTAATAGATTACGATTAGGATAACCGATTAAGATTAGCGAGAAATCAGCCGATATTATGCATACAGCTCTAATTTTTGCAATAGTGTCACAAATCAAAAATTTATGATTTTTTATTAAATTTTTGGTTTAAATAAGGGCTTACAGATTTTTTCCTTTAAATTACGATTAAAATTAGGCAAGAAAAGGGATTATTCAATTTCGATTATAATTATAAGAATATGCCATTGTCAGATTACGATTACGATTTCGATTTTGAATAAATCTAATCGATTACAGGAGATTACGATTACGTAATCGCGATTACTCCAAGCCTGGTTAGTGACCATGGCTCAAGGGAAAAAATAGTTTCTTCTCCTGAAAGGGTTATCCCACGGACTCTGTTGATGAGAAATTGCACTAGAAATTTAATTTAGCCGAGACTATCCAAGCCAAATGCCTACTCAAGGGATCTTTTAAGTGCCACATAATCATACGACATGGGCGCAGACGATTTTCTGCATCTTGAAAATTCACCGACGCTACCAAGTTCGATCCTATGACCTGCTGCGAATGAGTCCCACGCCTTACCTTGGCATTACCGTGCCGGCAAAGAGGCATATCTTATAATATTAAATGCTAAATAGGGTTAAAAGGGCACAACACACAGAAGAATAACTAAGCAAAATTAAAGAAAAATAAAATATTATTTTTACTTTAACCCAATCAATTTGCACTGCATATCAGGGCTCGAAAATTATATTGCCCGACATGCCCGGGGCATGTAAGAATTCCGATCGGGCATGAACCTTCTACATTTAGATGCCCGGTAATGCCCAGCGCCATGTAATTTTTTAATCAAATATTTTTTTTTACAAAACTTCATTATTTCGTATTTTATTGAAAAATTACCGAATCCTCACCGGAGCTCAAAATTGACATGTTGACGGACAGTCATGTCAACAGTAAAATTGGTAATACCATTGCAATTTTCGACGTGACGACTTATTATGTAATATTTTGTTTGTAATGTAATCTTTTAATGATTTAGATTAAGGTTAAAATAATTCTTGATCTGGATAAAAAGCTCTTAATTTAATTTTTTGTCTGATTAATGCCATATGACGAACTCAAATGCTTTTATTAAGCCCTTAACCTACAACTACGGGTATAGCCCGTGTACGATGATCGGGAAAAACGTAAATGTTACGGGCATAGCCCGTGTACCGATGATCGGGCCACCACTCCCGAATGGCTCGAAGGCTGCGCGAACTTGTTTACGTTTCCAGCCCAAAATTCTCGAACGTTAATCGTAGATTAAGGGGTAATGCGCAGTAAAATAACTTCTGGGCATGTAAAAATTTTGTTCGGTCATGTAATTTTTAGACAAACATGCCCGATAGGGCATGTAAAATTTTAAAACATTTTCGAGGCCAACTGCATAGTATGTCAAATAATTTTCAAAAACAAACTTTTAAATAAAATAATTAAAAAAAATCTTTACGCATGAATGTCTGCACATCTTGGAATTAAAAATATAGCCTGTCTAAGAACATAAAAGGAACATCTTACTTGAAACCGAAACTCTCATCTCGATCACATGACATCAAGCAGGTATATCGCCGGGAAAAGACGAAATTCAAAACTACCCCATACGACGGTCTCTCTTTCCTCCTCTAAACCCCTGCATCGAACCGTCCGAAAAACCGTTCTATTCTCGGTACTCATATCTGTGGATTCGCATCCCCCCTTCCGCCTCCCTCTCCAGACAGAATCGTTCATATAGCAGCTGATATTTCACCAGCAGTCTCTCTGCCCACCGGAGCGTTATGCGCACGGAATCGTAAAAATTTCGCAATGCTGGAATTGATGTGTTAGTAAAACTTTTGACGGGTGGTAATAAAAACGTTCGAGTTAATAATTTTGGTTATGGTTAAACCGTTGAGAGAAAACTGCGTTCTAAATATGGAAACATTTCAGTTAGAAGTTTATCTGCGATTATAGGTGTGTGTTTTATTAGTTCGATAAATTTTGAAATTTTCAGAAAGTTTCGATTACGATGAGTATTTTTGATTAGTTTGATAATAAAATCCGCTTATAAACTAAAAGGTTTCAAAATTAATAACTATCTTCGTATGTGGAACTTAAAGAGATGTGGTTAAGTATACCTGTATGAGAGATAAACTAAAAGGGTATTAAAGTAAAAAACTATCTTCATAGATATGTATGTTTATACATATCAATGTAAGTGGAAGCATAAAAAAAGGTTAAGTTGTATGCGGTATAATAAAAAAAATTCTTAGACATTTAAACTTTTAAGGGGAACCAATACCCAAAAATGTTGAAAAACACCAAAAAAATTTTTATTGGCTTAAGTAGTAAAATGAATCTTTAAAAATGTTCCTTGAAAGTTTCAGAAAAATTGAAGCAATATTTATTGATTTATCATTGATTTTATTACGGTGTGAGGTGCCACTTTTTCATTCCGAAACCGTAACTGTGCTGAATTTATTTATTTTTTTAAATAAAATAAGCAGGAAAAAGCACTTTTATCGTGACTGTAACTGAAAAGAAAGTTCCTTACTTGAAATTTTAATAAAGAAATAATTTAAGTTTTTGCAAGCCGAAAACTTAAAATGCTATTTTCTCTCACTTTGTTTTTTGTGCATTTCATCTGAATCAAAATGCAAAGGCTTTCCTAAATTTATATCTATACTATTGATTTTTTTTCCCACATATTCCTGAAGTTATATATAATGAATTTATGCTCTACTTTTATGATAACTGAGGTACTTTTTCTTTAAAATTCTTTTCGAAGATTTTTTGATTTTTTTTTCTTGCGTTACTTTAGTTTTTTATTTTTTCTCAAAAAGTATTTGAGTTATAAAAAAATCAAAGCATAAAAGTTTTGCTTTTTGAGTAATGAATCAATAAAAAAAATTTGAGACTTTACGCCAATTTTTAAGAAAAGAAGATGCATATTTAAAAGTTGCTAATTTTCTTTAAAAAATTAAATTATTCAAATTATATTTTTAAAATAAAGTTTTTTTAATATTAAATTTCTTATGAAGTGATGTAACTTGACATGAGAGAAAAATTGTAAATTTAAACACCATAGAGAAAAAAATGGTCTCGTGGTACCCGCCCCCCTTAAGGTAAAGTTGCGTGGGTCATTTTTTTCAGAATTAGAGCAATGGAGGCAATTCATACAGCGTCATAGGTCACGTGGTAGCGATGTAAACAAAGGAAGCTGTAGTATACCTTTACTTCGAGTTCGACCAATCTAATTAAAATTAAAACTAGGCCTAAATAAAATCCTACGTTATTAAAAACTAGAACTGAATAAAGTTCTACGTTATATAAAATTAACACTAAATAAAACACTCACTATTCATAAAATTAACACTAAATAAAACACTCTCACTATTGTAATAATTAATAAATTTCTTTTATAATGATTAAATTAAAGGTAAATTACTTGGTTTATAATCAGAAAAAGCTATGAAAATAGTCTAATTTTAAGATAGATAAATTTGCTTCGTCAACTACACGTAGAACTCAATTAAAATTTTGGTAAACAAATCAGCGATCCCCGTTATCACGTGACGCGATGAATTGCCTCCGTTAATATGTTTTACTTCTCTATATTAATTATATTTTGTACTATAAACATTAACTTAATTTTATTCAAATTAAGCATACATGTAATAATTATTGTTTTTTGCTCATAAAAAGTTCAAAATTGTTCAAAGGTCATTAAAAGTTCAAAACTGAAATTAGAAACGTGGTCTATGGCACAGTGCTTTCTTTCTGAACTGCAAGTACAAATGCGTAGGTAATATAGCGAGACAGATGACAAAGGGGATGTCACATGTTGGGGGGAATGATGAAGTGTGACATTTAGTGACTCCTACTAAGGTGGGAGGGGTTCAGATATATTGAAAAAAAGTGTGGCATTTTGTGACTGTGGGAGGGGGTCAGGTATATTTAAAAAAAGTGAAATTTTGTGACTAAGGAGGGAGGGGATCAGATATATTGAAAAAAAGTGGCATTTTGTGACTAAGATGTGATATATTGAAAAAGTGTGCACAGTGAAAACGCAGTATTTTGTTTCTGAACTGCAAGTACATATGCTTAGGTAATATAGCGTGGCATGTGACAAAGGGAGGTAGGGGAGTCAGATATATTGGAAAAAAGTGTGACTTTGAAAAAGCGAGCTTTAGA
Source organism: Octonoba sinensis (assembly GCA_038502835.1). Taxonomy (NCBI): domain Eukaryota; kingdom Metazoa; phylum Arthropoda; class Arachnida; order Araneae; family Uloboridae; genus Octonoba; species Octonoba sinensis. The sequence goes on from CM076604.1 coordinate 9,854,918, forward strand.
GGCAGTCCCGCAATATGAGCTGGGCTGGAACAGGCATTCGGATCGTTGTTAAACCTCTGTAACGAATGTACTGAAGCCAAAGGAGCTTATTTTGAATAAAAAATACTCTGAAAAATATAATTACTAGTTTTTATTTTATTTTATAAACCTTGTCTTAAAAATTCTTTGACACTCTGTGTATAAGCTACATAATTCCAGTGAAGAAGGGATTCCCGATGTCGTCATAACACGTGTACGCAGCTTGTACTTCATTCCGTTATTTTTTTAATATAACCTCAGGAGTCAATCCAGCATCTTTAAACAGGGTCCGGTTTTGGGGAATTTTAAAGAGATTTTTGTGGAAAATCAAATCATTTTGTGAAAATTGAAATTAAACATGTAGTGATGAAAAGTTTTATTATTATTTGCCACTTTTATATCAAATAATGGTGTAAAAAATATGATTTGGAAGCATGGATTTTTGTGAAGTTTGATGAAGTTTGAAGCGTTTTGATTGATTTGGATTTTCGTGAAGGGTCTGTTTTTTGATTGATTTGGATTTTTGTGAAAGGTCCGTTTTGATTGATTTGGATTTTTGGGAAAGGTCCGTTTTGATTGATTTAAATTTTGTTTAGGGTCCGTTTTGATTGACTTAAATTCTGTGAAGGGTCCGTTTTGATTGATTTGGATTTTTGTGAAGGGTCCATTTTGATTGGTTTAAATCTTATTAAGTGTCCGTTTTGATTGACTTAAATTTTGTGAAGTGTCCGTTTTGATTGACTTAAATTTTGTGAAGGGCCCGTTTTGATTGACTTAAATTTTGTGAAGGGCCCGTTTTGATTGACTTAAATTTTGTGAAGGGTCCATTTTGATTGGTTTAAATCTTATTAAGGGTCCGTTTTGATTGACTTAAATTTTGTGAAGAGTCCGTTTTGACTGATTTTGATTTTCGTGAAAGGTCCTTTTTGATTGATTTAAATCTTATTTAGGGTCCGTTTTGATTGACTTAAATTTTGTGAAGGGTCCTTTTCGATTGTTTGGAATTTTGTGAACCCGAATTTCCTTCTTTGGCGCGACCCCTGAACCAATTTCTTCGCTGCACAAAATCTTACCAACCAGTCACATTTCAGAATACCGAGACAAATTATCTACACGACATCTTATTTGAAAACGAGATCATAGGAACGACCATCAAAAGCCGAGTGTCATTAGTCAACCAACTCCATTACCGAGGCCGAGTGTCAAAAAACATAGCTGGTCGTACCCAAATCAACGTTCGTACCTCCAGTTAGAAAAAAAAAAGCATTCCTCCAAAAGTAACATTAATAGTTGGGGGTCAATGTTCAACATTTCCGGAAACCCATTGTTCCATTCCCAGATCCACCCGTACATTAAAAACGGGACAGAACGCACCGGGCGGGGGTGGGGGTGAGATAAGGTTCTCTGGAAGAATTCTCCCGGGAAGCGCAACTGACGGGGATGAAAAACGACTGGTATATTCCCGCCGACCTATTGTGTTTTTGGGACAAAAGCGTAAATCTTTACGATGCAGAGAGCTTTATCTTGCGATTTCTGTACACCTACCTGCGGAGGAGGGGGGGTCTGCCACTGAAGAAGTCTAAATCCACGAATCGTTGTTCCAGATTTATTTTCTCTGATAGATTTATTACTTGGATAAGTTCTTTAGATCAGCTCAGGCAGATTGCCAGAACTTTGGAAGAGCTTACAGTAGTAAAAATCTGACATAGATGTCAAAGGATCTGTGTTCGAAATTAAATAATTTGAATTATCTCTGGTAGCAAGGAACCGTTCATAAATGACGTCACACTACTTCTTCATAGCCCTTACCACCCTTTGCCAACGTTATAGGTTGGAAAACTCCTCTATCTGTACCTAGTACTATTAAAAAGTTGAACTTTTGAAGTTTGAAACTCAATTTTAGAACTTAAAAAATTCGTATTCCGAAAAAATGAGCTGCATTACAGGTAAATATACAGGTCCATTTCCTTGCGTTCGAAAAAGCGTATTGATTAAGGAACAGTGTATAAATTATTTTATTCTCGTTATATTTTTCTTGTTACTATTATTTTTGCGCGAAATGCATACATACCATTTCAACACCATGCAAGTTAAGGTTGCCTGCGGGAATCAACAGTTTTGTCAATGGCAAAAGTATGCAGTTTTTCCATCATTAAGCTTTCATCGTTTCTTAGCATCAATCGGATACTATCGAAACATTTCGTCCGAATGTAATTACATTAAACGGCGTCCACTGTAGCGCCTAATTTTCTCGCGGAAACACCTGAAGTAATTTCACTGAGAGCGTGTTCCGCGGATTGCGGACTGAAAACCATAGCTATAAACCCCCTCAATAAAGTTCATTATTTTATATTTATTTATTTATTTATAATAATAATTTTTATTATTGCTTGTAAAATACTTCAGGGATGCTGCAGCCTAGTACACTGAAAACCTCCTAGAAGGCTTCCAATAGTGGCTTCAGCAATTTGCCCATTGAAAAGGATGAAACAAGGAAAACACGATGAGAGTTAAACATCATATCACAACAACCGCCTCACCTCCCACAACGGCGGAAATAGAGCTCAACAGCTGATGATTCCGGTTACCAATGTCCCAACAAGTACAGCTGCAGTAACTAAAACACTGTAAAAAAATCCCGTAAAATTTACGGCTTCAAACCGGCAGCTTGGTTGTTGTGGAAAACCGTAAAAGTTACGAAGTAAATCCGTAGTCGCAAAGGTTTTTTACCGTACGGGAATAACTTTCCCGTAAAAAGCGTTGCGACTACGGATTTACTTCGCAACTTTTACGGACTCCGGTTACCTGTGTCCCAACAAGTACAGCTGTAGAGGGGACCATAACCCTCTACCGATTTTCTTTAAGTATAGGGCTTCGGCTAAAAGGTGTATGGGTGTCTGGTGGAGAAAAGAAAAGTACAGCTGCAGTAACTAAAATACTAAAATAAAATCCTTAAAATTTACGGTTTCAAACCGGCAGCTTGGTTGGTTGTGGAAAACCGTAAAAGTTACGAAGTAAATCCATAGTCGCAACGGTTTTTTACCGTACGGGAATAACTTTCCCGTAAAAAGCGTTGCGACTACGGATTTACTTCGCAACTTTTACGGACTCCGGTTACCTGTGTCCCAACAAGACAGCTGTAGAGGGGACCATAACCCTCTACCGATTTTCTTTAAGTATAGGGCTTCGGCTAAAAGGTGTATGGGTGTCTGGTGGAGAAAAGAAAAGTACAGCTGCAGTAACTAAAATACTAAAATAAAATCCTTAAAATTTACGGTTTCAAACCGGCAGCTTGGTTGGTTGTGGAAAACCGTAAAAGTTACGAAGTAAATCCATAGTCGCAACGGTTTTTTACCGTACGGGAATAACTTTCCCGTAAAAAGCGTTGCGACTACGGATTTACTTCGCAACTTTTACGGACTCCGGTTACCTGTGTCCCAACAAGACAGCTGTAGAGGGGACCATAACCCTCTACCGATTTTCTTTAAGTATAGGGCTTCGGCTAAAAGGTGTATGGGTGTCTGGTGGAGAAAAGAAAAGTACAGCTGCAGTAACTAAAATACTAAAATAAAATCCTTAAAATTTACGGTTTCAAACCGGCAGTTTGGTTGTTTGTGAAAACCGTAAAAGTTACGAAGTAAATCCGTAGTCACAACGGTTTTTTACCGTACGATAACAACTTTATGGTAAAAAACCGTTGCGACTACGGATTTATTTCGTAACTTTTACGATTTTCCACATTCCGTAGAGCATATGCTTCGAGATAGGTCTGCTGTACAGTTGTTCCACTACCAACCCAGCTGCCGGTCTACAACCGTAAATTTAACGGAATTTTTTTCACATCGAACCAGAGCTACGAAAACTAGCAAAGCAACACTAACGGTCATTTTATTTCGAACTGACGTCATTTTATGTCAGCAACTGAGAATGCGTCAATTTATTTTCCTTCATCAACATTCGGACCAAAACACTTCAGTTCTATTGTGTGCATACTAGACTGTAAAAATAATTTTTTAAACACTTTTTCTCTCGTGATAAATGTTTACAGATAAATTCTCCACCAAAACCTACTAAAAGATAAAAACGAAATAGCAGCACATAAAAGACCGTCTTCATTCCATTAGACCGCATAAATCACCATCTAGCTTTGGAATAACATTCAGCATCGCATTGTTTTGAGAACGTTTCTTCCAGCATCAAGTTGCGAAAATATGCGACAAACGATAAAAACAAATATGCTTGCTTACGATTACGATTCCCGTGCATAGTCGCTAAGAGCAAATTTATTTTTTTCCTTTTTCTTCTCTCGTTCTCTTTATAAGAATATTTTATCCAATATTATTTTAATCGCTTCCAAATCAAAGAACATTTACTTTTCGTCCAGAAAATATTGCAAAGAAGCTTTTGGCTATGACGCAGTGAGGAAAAAGTTTGTCTTGCTATTTTTAATTTACATGCTTACATTTTGCATAGTGTCTTATAGTAACAAGGTTTCTACATTTTTTCAATTGCGAAATTTCGTGACCTTTCAAAAATACCGGTGGGCATACAAGGTAACGTGGGATATTGATTTTGCCGGATAGCGGAATCCAGTGTACCTAATATGACGTATACGTATCGGATATCTGGCTCTGTTGCTCAAAACCTGTAAATTCTATAAATATTTTTAAGCATCCCACAACTTCAAAATGCGTAGTAAGTTTGTAATTTACATATACACTGTGTGACAAAGAATATTTAAGACTAGGTTTATAAAATAACATAAAATGTAGTGATTTTATTTTTTACGCGTTTTTATATCAAAATAATACTTCTTCGGCTTCAATACATTTGTTACAGCTGTTTAACGACGATTCGAATGCCTGTTCCAGCTCAGCATTGTGGGACTGCCTCCTAAGCTTGCGTCGAAGCTGTTTGCACACAGTGTGTCAAAGAATTTTTAAGACTACAGCTGGAACTAAACTTACAGTGGCACTATCTGTGTTATCGAGCATTCGTGGAACTCCTTAACTATCAGCTGGTCCGCTGCCAAAACCTCAGTTCATTTGTTTACTTTTTATTCACTTTGACGACATTGACACTATACAAACTGCTTCGATGCGAGCTTTGGGGTGCAGTCCCACAATGCTCAGCTGGAACATTCATCCGACTCGTTGTTAAACAGCTGTAACAATGTATTGAAGACAAAGTAGTATTATTTTGGTGTATAAAAATATTTTAAAAATATAATTACTAGATTTTATGTTATTTTATAAACCTAGTCTTAGAAATTCTTTGACACACTGTGTATGTAGATACACATAAATATATATACATATATGTTAGTAAAGCATGAAAGCTCAATTAAATATAGAAAGTTAAACTTTAAATTGCAGGTTAACAACAGTAAATAAGTAAATAAATGAAAAACGAACTATAAAAAAAAAAACTTTATGCTAAAATTTAATAATATCAGCTGTATCTACCTTAATAGCAGTAAGTAAAAGAGCAAAACTGCGTTATTCAATTTGCGAAAAGAATTTTAAATCATCGTTTTTTTTATCATTACCAAACTCAACATTTTCAAAATTATTAATCTCTATCTCTACTAATAATAAAGCAGCAACTATGTCTGTGTAGTGTGTGCGTATCAATCTGTCTGTCTTGTCTGTCTGTGTCCGGCGTAGGGCCAAGACCGTTCGGTGGATTTTCGTGAAATTTCGCACGAAATTAATATGTGCACCTCGGAGAGTTTTTTTTCTAAAATTCGAATTTGTTCTTTTTTTATTGCAATTTATAACCAAAAATTGCATAAAAGAGTTCTTTTATATAGGAAGAAATTATCGCATCGTTTCGAACTTGATACCATTGAAAAGCCCGTAAAAAACCACTCCAGGAAGAGCTTTGCTTCGCGTGATAAAATTCGAAGCCTCTAAATTAACTAGAAAGGAAGTTATAAGCGTTTATCTCTGCAAGTTCGAAATTATTTCTTCACGGAAATTTACTTTAATTTTATTTTTTCCAGACGATTGATAAAGCACTTGCTTTTTGTTTTATTTGAATTGTTACTATGCCGACTGGCATGTGATCTTTTTTTAACGAATTAAAATTTATTTCTTGCGGATTTTAGCATTTTGAGGAGCAGCCTCTTTTTAAGTAATTAATTAATTTATTTATTTTTTTGGATTTTGATTATTCCTTTTCTTTAAAACGAATTAAAATTTATTTCCTGCGGCTCGATAGCTTTTTTTTTTTATTTATTTACTTATTTTGACATGCATTTTACGGGACCATTCTTCATACTGCACAGGGGTTTTTAAACAATGTTATCCTTTATAGCGATTTTTGTTATTCCAATTAATTATTACTATTTATATTTTTATTTATTTTATTATTTTTGCTCGAGTGAATTAGCACCCATGTTATTTGCCTATTTGAGCTCGGCTGACAGGTTTTTCCGCTTTCAAAGCTTTGTTTGCTGCTGTTAGTTTCTGCAAGCTACAAAATTTCGTCGTTCTATTTTACTGTCAATGAATAATAGATAAAAACTAATCATACTAAAAATTTATTAATTAAAACTATTCTAATGAATTGTAAACGTCCATTTTGTGTGGGTACTTAAACAAAACAAATAAAACGCGTTCTCTTTTAAATATTTTCTTCTTCGCTTTGTTTTGTTTCTTTCTTTCTTTCTTCCTTTTTTATTTCTTGTGTTTTGTAAAAAAAAAATGCCTTAATGGTGTAGGATCGCTGGTTGATTGCCATGGGCGGCTAATTTTTTATTATGTGGAATGCATTTTTATAAAATAACATAATTTACACATAAAAAAGTTATAGATATATACACAATGGTGAACCGACTGGTCTTTTCATTTTTTAATAGGGGCATAGCCATGCGGGTACGGCTAGTGTTGAAAAAACATAAAAGATTTTTAACAGTCAACAACTTAATAGATTTTTTTAACTTTCAGCGGTCAAAGGCGGAGTTCAGCCTGCAAGCTCATATCAGCAAAAGATTTTTAACAGTCAACAACTTAATACATTTTTTTAACTTTCAGCGTTCCAAGGCGGAGTTCAGCGTGCAAGCTCATATCAGCAAAAGATTTTTAACAGTCAACAACTTAATAGATTTTTTTAACGTTCAGCGTTCAAAGGCGGAGTTCAGCGTGCAAGCTCACATCTGCATTCAAAGGGGCCCGCGTAGGTTGAGAGGCCCTGGTCTATATAATCCAGTCACCAAACCAAACAAAAAAAAGTTGCTTAAAATTGATTCAGTGTCGCTGGAACTTTACTAAAAATCGCCAAAATCTAAGAAAGCAGGAGACATTTGTAAAAAATGGACTATGAGTATAAAAACTGAACAATTTTCGTAAAAATTGCAAAAATATCGTAAACGTTGGCAGGTTTTATACATAAGCACAACTTCGATTTAACCATACTCGATTAAATGATTTCCTCATCGATAAATTTCAAAAGTGCCGGCTTGGATTTAATGAATGTGATATTTTCCCGATTTAACGATATGGGACCGGTCATAAATGATCACACTTTTTTTCAATATATTTGACTCCCTTGTATCCCTTTGTCACAAAATGTCACACTTCATCATACCCCCTTTGTCACATTTCACGTTATATTACATAAGCATATATACTTGCAGTTCAGAAACAAAGCACTGCCTTTTCACTGCGCACACTTTTTCAATATATCACATCTTAGTCACAAAATGCCACTTTTTTTCAATATATCTGATCCCCTCCCTCCTTAGTCACAAAACTTCACTTTTTTTCCAATATACCTGACCCCCTCCCACAGTCACAAAATGCCACACTTTTTTTCAATATATCTGACCCCCTCCCACCTCAGTCACAAAACGTCACTTTTTTCAATATATATATGACCCCCTCCCACCTTAGTAGGAGTCACTAAATGTCACACTTCATCATTCCCCCCAACATGTGACACCCCCTTTGTCACCTGTCTCGCTATATTACATAAGCATACGTACTTGCAGTTCAGAAACAAAGCACTGCGTTTTCACTGCGCACACTTTTTCAATATATCACATCTTAGTCACAAAATGCCACTTTTTTTCAATATATCTGATCCCCTCCCTCCTTAGTCACAAAATTTCACTTTTTTTCCAATATACCTGACCCCCTCCCACAGTCACAAAATGCCACACTTTTTTTCAATATATCTGACCCCCTCCCACCTCAGTCACAAAACGTCACTTTTTTCAATATATATATGACCCCCTCCCACCTTAGTAGGAGTCACTAAATGTCACACTTCATCATTCCCCCCAACATGTGACACCCCCTTTGTCACCTGTCTCGCTATATTACATAAGCATACGTACTTGCAGTTCGGAAACAAAGCACTGCGTTTTCACTGCGCACACTTTTTCAATATATCACATCTTAGTCACAAAATGCCACTTTTTTTCAATATATCTGATCCCCTCCCTCCTTAGTCACAAAATTTCACTTTTTTTCCAATATACCTGACCCCCTCCCACAGTCACAAAATGCCACACTTTTTTTCAATATATCTGACCCCCTCCCACCTTAGTAGGAGTCACTAAATGTCACACTTCATCATTCCCCCCAACATGTGACACCCCCTTTGTCACCTGTCTCGCTATATTACATAAGCATATGTACTTGCAGTTCAGAAACAAAGCACTGCGTTTTCACTGCTCACACTTTTTCAATATATCACATCTTAGTCACAAAATGCCACTTTTTTTCAATGTATCTGATCCCCTCCCTCCCTAGTCACAAAATTTCACTTTTTTCCCAATATACCTGACCCCCTCCCACAGTCACAAAATGCCACACTTTTTTTCAATATATCTGACCCCCTCCCACCTCAGTCACAAAACGTCACTTTTTTTCAATATATATATGACCCCCTCCCACCTTAGTAGGAGTCACTAAATGTCCCCCTTCATCATTCCCCCCAACATGTGACACCCCCTTTGTCACCTGTCTCGCTATATTACATAAGCATATGTACTTGCAGTTCAGAAATAAAGCACTGCTTTATACATCACGTTTCTAGTTTTATTTTCGAAACTTTTAATGGACATTTCTGAGGATAATAATAAGGATCACATGTGAGGCGGTGAGAAGCAAAGGGATGTAAGTGACTAAAGTATCATTTTGAGTAACACTCGTTTGAAGTTTAATTCCTATACTAAATTCTAGAGGTTCTTCGTGTAAATAGTTTTTTTTATTTTCGAGCCCTATATGTATGTGCTAGTTTAAGTATGAAGTGTGAAGTGTTTCTAATGATTAAATTTGGCGTAGGATTTTTTTAGAAAATAGCTTATTTTTAATTACACCCCTTTGCCACTAAATGAAAACGTGTCTTGTTCACACAGTAATAAGATAGTTTGTTAGTGATATAAACTTTATTAAAAATTGCATAATATAAATTTCGAATAATTATATTTATCAACAAGCTAAAAATCATTGCCATCAGACAAATTGCCAATTGCCGAAAACAAAACATGACAAAAATAAAATCTGCAGACGATTTAACCCTTGTTTTTATAATTATTATTCAACAATTCTTTTCCTATTTTTTTACTTCTTCTTCGCTTTAAGTTTCGTAAATAGATCGTCTGCATAGCGTATTTAAGTTAACTGAAAAATTAAATAATTTTATTGAGAGGCAAACGGTTGTAAGTGCACTTGCATCCCTTTGCCACCAAACGGAATGCAGCTTTTATTTAGTCATTTTTTTAAACCACGCTTTTTTTCAGTATCTGCCAAAGCTACCACTAAAATCTCTTTCCCACAAAACAGAAGGGTGTTTCATTTATCATTTGCACTAGCTATCTCAAAATTTTCATTTTGGTCACTTACACCCCTTTGCTTCTAAGTGCCTGATGTGTACTTAATTTGTAGAAAATGGGGCTGAGGCTTACAACACAAAAGATATTTAGAATGGAACAGTAAAATATATTAATTGTTCGAATTCCGGTAAAATGACCTATCTAAAAAGTGTAAATGCCTAAGGGATCATTCACAAAAAATGTCACGCTTCGAGGGGGGGAGGGGAGGTTCGGGAAATTGTGACAAAGTGTGACAAGGGGAGGGGGTTACAATAAGTGTGACATCCCTGCTTATGCAGCATAGCGTGACATGTGACAAAGGGGGTCATTGAAGTGGGACATTTTGTGATAAAGATGGGAGGGGGTCAAATATGTGGAGAAAAAACGTGACATCATTTATGAACGGTCCCTACGAAAATTTCCCTTTGAACTTTTAACAAGAAGTAAATTTAATCTTAATAAGCATCGGTGTTTAGAATACAAATAATTTCAATGAAACATTAAAATCAAATTATGAAAATCAAAACAACTTTAAAAATAAATTTAATTGCTGATTTTAAACGTTTTTATAGAAACCAAAATGTGTAATGTCCCACTTCTTGTTACCCCCTATCCTCCCCTTGTCACAAACTGTCACAATTTCTCGAACCCCCCTCCCCCCCTCGAAGCGTGACATCATTTATGAATGACCCCTTATTTAAATAAGAGAGAAAAAATACCAGGAGAGATATTTGCATTCTTAGGGTTTCTTTTGAGAGGTTCCATTACAAGGTTTCATTCAAGTTATTTCAAATCAACAAATTAACAAAGTTGTTGTAACGGAATTCAACGCTATTCCATATATTTAACTAAGATAAACAAAAAAGGAAACTCGAACACGCAAAGCCAAAACAGAAAACGTTTGCAAAAACCAATACAAAACCGCGTAGCTACTCGGTAAATATTAACAAAGGGATCTGAAGATAAAAATGTTCACGATCATATTTCTGCCAAGTGGAAAAATGCAAATAGTCTTGTCCTTTCCCAGCATCGTTAACTTCCGCTACATTCCAAGGTGAATAACTCGGGAAAACCGGGTGCGCAGATTCATCTTTTATTGAAGAGAATTCCCCCATGAGTTTCTTATGAGACAAATCACTGAAATGACTCAGCGATTCACGAAACTTTGGAGTTCCACGAAATATTTCGAAACATATTTTCAAAATATACTAATTAAAAATAAAATTTGACATGCAGGGTTGCCGGACTTTTCTGGCCGCGACCGGTGCAAATTTAAAAAAGAAAGGTCGGTCGGATACCAGATATCCGATATCCGGGCCTGCTTAACCACCTATCGCATTTGCTGTTGTCTGTCACGGGCGAAACTTACCGGCAAATTTGCATTTTCCCGTGCCTGACACGGGCGAGAGTTACCGGCAAATTTGCATTTTCCCGCGCCTGACACGGGTGAGAGTTACCGGCAAATTTGCATTTTCCCGTGCCTGACACGGGCGAGAGTTACCGGCAAATTTGCATTTTCCCGCGCCTCACACGGGCGAGAGTTACCGGCAAATTGCATTTTCCCGTGCCTGACACGGGCGAAACTTACCGGCAAATTTGCATTTTCCCGTGCTTGACACGGGCGAAAGTTACCGGCAAATTTGCACATGCCCGTGTCTCACACGGGCGATCTCGCTTTTTTTTTCTAATGCCCGTCTGAGATCCGTTTGCACTTTGTTTGCATAATATTTTTTTATATAACTTACACCCCCCCCCCCCCCCCCGCTCTCTAGTCACCCCCTGCAACTGAAAAACAATTTATACTATACCTACATATTCATTTTGTGTCAAAAATAAACTCGATCATTTTTTACTAGTTTTCCGAAAAAAATTCGAGTTTCAAGGGGTGTCAACCCCTTGAAGGGGTTGCTTCAAGACGTTGACACCCTTTGAAGCACGACTTGCGTATTACTTTTACGTATGAAGCACAAGTCCGGGTGAGGACAAATGGGCACCATACATTTAGGGGCACCAAAACCACTGGGGTATTTGTTTTTCCATTTTTAAAAATTATTTAAAAATAAATCAATTTAATTAAAAACAAAAAATATATTAAAAAAATTGTTGTTGTTATTGTTATTATTATGATTTATTTTAATTTATTATAGCACAACTCGCATTATAGCAATTTCAACTTGGGGGAAAAAAACAAAAGATTCCTAAAACTTCGAAAATAGATAGATTTTCTTGTAAGTGAGGCTCCATCTTTTACCGGGACCTAGGCATCACTTCTACTTGATCGGCAACTGTGTCTTCTGGGGTAGGTAGGGCTGCCCTGTTCATCCACCCCCATTGAGTAATTTAGAAGATCAGCTTCGAAACCCAACTACACACCTTTAAACAGTACTTTTGTGCAATGTTCGAATTGTACTGTTCTACAATGGTTTTTAGGCTTTCGTACAAGAATCGGTCAAATAGACATACAGACTGACATATTTCTAATTCAAGAAAAAGAGAAAAACATATTTCTAAATCAATGTAACAATTGTATATTTTAATGGTAAAAAAGAAAAATGAAAAACGTTGTGAATATTGAATAGGGTGTCCGTTTTCGTGTAAACGGGATGACGCGAAATCTGGAATCCAATTTTCCGGAAGTGGGAATCATAGAACAAGGAAAATACTCCTCATCCCATTGTTGCAGATGCTATGTTAGAAACGTGAGATGGCTGTTGTGGATAATTTCCTAACAATCATCGAGTTGCCAAGTCTTATACTTTTCCGTCATTTCCCCTATCCAATAAGTCTTTTTATTAAGGTAGCTTTTCCGCAACAATTTTTGCTCTGCATGAGCGCAATGATGTAAAAAAACTTCGTCTGGTGCAGTGGATCCAGTTGGTCCCATGGTAGTCCAGTGGTTGAAAATCTGGACTTTTATCTAGGTTCGATTCCCAGCTCAAAGTTATGCTTCTTGATACAGGGTACAAAGTTGGGAAGTAAAAGGAGAGATTCTTCAGCAATTAAAAAAATATATATGTGTTTATTATCAGGTGCGCACTGTCAGGGCTGGCAGGGGGACGAATGGGACAGGTTCACCTCCTTTCTCCCCCCCCCCCCCGCACACACACAGAATGTATCAGATATCCGGTATTCGGCTGATTTTTTAAATCTTCGGAATCCGATCAGAGCAGTCCACGATACTTCGGGTAAAGCGGAGTGTCAAATTTGATTTTTTTTAATTTCATTATTTGACATGTTTTGAAAATATATGTAAATTTAAACTTTCTACGTATTATACTACGGAAGTTGTGGGATTTACGTTTCACGCATCATAGGCGTATCCGGCTAATTCAATATTCGTTGTATCCGAAACCTGAACCCCCCCCCCCCCCCCCCCCCGCCCAAGTGAAGTCCTGGGTGCAGTACTGCATATATATATATATATAAAGAAAAAATATTAATATATAGTCATTGCGATTCTCTAGAAATGCTAGGTCAATAAACCTACTTCCGTCTGAAATGTTTATCTTTGCTAAATAAAACAGTATTTGAAAAAGAAGCTTCCGACTATTTACACAAAGAACACGCCTTAAAGTTGAATTTTAAAACTTTATGTTTTGTCCGCTATTTTTGGCCAAAGAATATTTATGCATTCTGGGTTTTAAAAAAAACTTTAAGAAAGTGTAATTAAAAAATATCTTTCTTTTTCTTCTCTTATTAATTGAAAAAAAAGAAAGAAAGGAAAGAAAAATAACTGAATTTCCCACTTTTTTTTTGACAAGTTAAATAAATGCAAGAACTGTTCTCCACTGACAGTGCAAGCGAATAATATACACATCTCTAGGAGTTAAATACAAAAACAAAAATGTAAGAATTGACGCCAAGTGTGACGTAAATAAAATAGCAACTGAAGAACAGCTTGGAATTTTTAAACATAAATAAAATAGGAAATAATAGAAAAAAGACAAAAAAAAGATTTAAAATTCTTTTAAACGGTACAACATTTTTCGAGAAATATAAAATAAATTTAAAATACCCAAGAAAAGAATCGATGATTTTCGAGTAATTTAATAATTTGCAAACTGAAAAAAAGACATTTTTTTTCATCGTATGTAATAATTTCTTGATTCTATTGCATTTATAAAGAGAGGTTAATTATTTCAAGATTTTTCCAATTAACAGTATTCTCACTCTTTATCAAAACAGAAATTAATTACTTTTTAAGGACTTTTAAGGACCCACTTTAAAAGAATTAATGATCTAAAAACTACAGTAGAATATCCTTAACACAGACCTAAGGCCAGATTGCTAATCAAATGCTACAAGTGTGAAGTATTCCAATTAACAGGGGTCCTCCTCTTTTTCAAAAAAAAAAAATCTTCTTAAGAACCAACTTTAAATGAATTAAGGATCTAAAAAATACAGTAGAAGATCTTAACACACATCTGAGGCCAGATTACTAATTAAGTGTTACGTGTGAAGTATTCCTATTAACAAGGATCCCACTTTTTTTCAATACAGAAATTAATTACTTTTTAAGGACTTTTACGGACCAACTCTAATGGAATTAAGGATCTAAAAAATACAACAGAATATCCTTAACACACACTTAAGGCCAGATTGACAATCAAGTCCGACAAGTGTGAAGTACTCCAATTAACAGGGGTCCTCCTCTTTTTCAAAAAAAAAAATCTTCTTAAGAACCAACTTTAAATGAATTAAGGATCTAAAAAATACAGTAGAAGATCTTAACACACATCTGAGGCCAGATTACTAATTAAGTGTTACGTGTGAAGTATTCCTATTAACAAGGATCCCACTTTTTTTCAATACAGAAATTAATTACTTTTTAAGGACTTTTACGGGCCAACTCTAATGGAATTAAGGATCTAAAAAATACAGCAGAATATCCTTAACACACACTTAAGGCCAGATTGACAATTAAGTCCGACAAGTGTGAAGTACTCCAATTAACAGGGATCCCCTCTTTCAAAACAGAAATTAATTACTTTTTAAGGACTTTTAAGAACCAACTTTAAAAAATTTAAGGATCTAAAAAATACAGTAGAATATTCTTAACACACAGCTAAGCCCAGATTGCTAATCAAGCGCTGCGAGTGTGAAGTATTCCAAATAACAGGGATCCCACTCCTTTTCAAAACAGAAATTAATTGCTATTTAAGGACCTCTAAGTACTAACTTTAAAAGAATTAATCATCTAAAAAATAGTAGAATGTCTTAACACACACATAAGGCCAGATTACTAATCAAATACTGCAAGTGTAAAGTAAGTAGAATTACATTTCAAAAAGTTTGGATCATATTGAAACGCGATGTGGAGATAAGATTGGGAGAACTAAAAATTGATATGGCGCAAATTAAGAGAAAATTCCATAAATGAATGAACATTTTATTGCACATAAAATATTTCTGAACAGTTATAGTTCCTTATTTAAACTAAATTTTAAATTTAACTCGCATATAGTACCAGTTATAATTTTCGCTTAAAATTGGGCAGTGTTTTACATCAGTTATAGTTCTCATTAAACAAGCTAAATTTAATATTAAAACTGAAACGGATTGTAAGTAATTTTCTGCGAATTTAAGTGCTAAAACTGAGCTGTTTTGCGTTGAATCTGTTAATAAAACAACATATAATCAGCAATTAATCACATTTATATTCAACAATATTCAAATCAAAGGTAGTGAAATTCAAGTAGTAAAAAGTATGTAAAAGCGGTTTATTTACACCAAAATGCCCTGTGAGTTAACAAAAAGTAAAAAAAATTCTTAAATTGGACTTGGAGTTTTAAAAAAATATTCTAATAAAATATATTTAGCCAAAACAACGTTAATAGCATCAAAACACTAGCAATAAATGTACATAAGAAAAACTCAAGTATTTGATTTCCAACAAGCAAATCATAAGAAAACGATTAAATATTCGGAACATTATGAATTTTCATCAAAAAAAAAATTCGATCGCACTTTTCTCTCTCCGTAAATAGCAGAAAAACAAAAAAACAATAAACCGTAGCTTATCCAAAAAAAAAAAAACTTGAAATGTTTAATTTTCACCAATTTATGAATTATAAAAATTAAAATGTTTCCTAAAAATTACAAACTTTAAGTTTCAACTGAACGAAAAACGATTTGCATGATTCAAAGAATATTCTGAGGCTTTTATCCTTCCACAAAGTCCTCCTTGAAGGCATTTCTCTATTTAAAAAAATAAAAATCGCTTCGTTCGAACTCGAAACAAATATACGAAGAGAAAACAACAATAGAGAAGCGCGGGAAAGAAAACTCACCTCTCGTTCCTTTCACAGCGGCCCGAATCGCGGTCTCAAAAGGACGGCTGCCAGCATGAGAGACTTGGCGACGAAATTTGGCGGTGAAGCGCTAGGATTGGCTTTCATTCTTTTTCTGACCCTGACCATGAATATATTGGTGGTCAAGTAGTCCCGATCGGTTCCTGGCCGTCCTGAATGAGTGAATGGATGAATAAAAACATGACTGAGTGAATGGATGAATAAATAC
Source organism: Octonoba sinensis (assembly GCA_038502835.1). NCBI lineage: Eukaryota > Metazoa > Arthropoda > Arachnida > Araneae > Uloboridae > Octonoba > Octonoba sinensis. Next base: position 9,871,278 of record CM076604.1, read on the forward strand.
ATGACTGAGTGAATGGAATTTAATAAATACATGAATGAGTGAATGGATGAATAAATACATGAATGAGTGAATGGATGAATAAATACATGAATGAGTGAATGGATGAATAAATACATGAATGAGTGAATGGATGAATAAATACATGAATGAGTAAGTGAATGAATGAATAAATCAAAGAGTGAATGAGTGAGTAAATGAATGTGTATTATCCGTTGAAAAAGGTATAGTTGAAGTAATTAAGAAAGCTAAATGAGAAGGAGAGAGAGAAAGATATAGCTGGATTATAAATTTGAATTTGGTGCACTGTAAAAAAAATCTCCTGAAAATAAAGGAAAAAGTACGGCAGCAGAGTTGCCGGAAATATTCCGTTTCTGATAATATTTTACCCGAGACTTGACAGAAGTTCCATTTCTTTTTTCTTCGTTGATCCTTACCGTTGATCAAATCGGCGTGTAAAATTACAGCAACCGTCAAACGGAAAAGTTCCGTTCTCGGGAGGATACGTGATATTTCCGTTTTTGGAAGGAAAAACCATGTTTTGAAGCACTACGGAAATCTTCCGTTAAAATCAGACAAAAAACAATTTGAAATTTCAGGTTATTTTAACACTGTTAAAAAAATTAGTTTTCAGATTGTTTTTGACTGATTTTAACGGAAGATTTCCGCAGTGCTTCAGTATATGGTTTTTCCATCCAAAAACGGAAATATCACGTATCCTCACGAGAACGGAACTTTTCCGTTTTACGGTTGCTGTATTCTCACAACCCTATTTGTATTAACGGAGAAGAAAGAAATGGAACTTCTGTCAAATCTCGGGAAAATATTATCAGAAACGGAATATTTCTGGCAACTCTGCTGCCGTACTTTTTCCGTAATTTTCAGGAGATTTTTTTACAGTGTATACGGGAAAGTAGGCTTGTATAGTTCTAGACAGAACTTCTTGTTAAAATGTTGTGTTTCGGAAACTAATAGTCTTGCATTTTTGTGGTTGAGCTTCATTTGTTGAAAATGTGATGTACTTTAAGACTGATAGTTGCAATGCACTTGAAAAACTGGACAGTTTAGAAGTTAAGGGGTGCACTGTTAGTAGGTAGCAATTGGGGGTTCAACCCCCACAGGAGGTGGGAGGTGGAAGGGGGCGTGGTCCCACCGCCTCCACCTCCTGCTCCTCCGCCTGCCGAGTGGGGTTGAGTAGTAGGGTTTCCTCGTAGAAGATTACGGGGGTTTCTGAGCGGAGTTGCGTTGTTTTTCTTACTTGTTACTCTGCGTCCGAAGTTTTGTTTTTAGGAATGGCAACGGTGATATAGCGGTTACCATGACAACGTATTTTTACGAAGAGCCACCTTGTGAGAGAAATTATTTTTTTGTACTCTGAGGTTATACACATGGCGCCATCTAGTGAGATAAATATTCATTCATTCATTTAAATATATTTTTCGGACTTGGAATTATTTTATTTAATTTCTCTTTCCTAGATCGGGAATCGAACCCGCATCGTCAAAAGATCTTCATGGCAGTCAAATTGTAAACGCGCAAATTGACTATGCCATGAAGACCTGATAGCTACAGCGCTAAATTGAATGTTGATATAATTCTCTTTCAGATGTTTGAGAAGACTGCCATCTAGCGAGAGAAAACTTTTTTTTGAGCATAGAATATTTAATGATTTCCATGACAACGTATTTTTACGAAAAGCCTCCTAGTGACAAAAATAGGAATAATTATTTTTCGGACTTAGTCGTTTTCTGAAGTTATTTTTGATTTCCAACTTAGGTTTTCACAAATGGCAACATGTTTTTAGTTTTAATTCCAAGGTTTGAAACGCTCATGGCGTCACCTAGTGAGAGAAATTATTTTTTGAACTTAGTCGTTTTCCGGTGTTATTTTTAATTTCTAGCTTGGGTTTTTCACATTAATTTTTTTTATTTCAAGAGTTGAAGCACTCATGCTGCCGTCTAGTGAGAGAAAAATTATTTTTTTTGGACATAGAATATTTTACTTCATGAAAGTGAAATTAATTTAATTTTAAGTTGATGGTCCCACCACCATCCCGATGTGACTTTTAATCACACCCCATCAACTATTTTGTACTCGTTCATTTAATTTGGTCGTTTTAAAACAATTGTAAATATTCAAGCAATTACACATAACGGAAAAAATTGACCCTAGAAGTGGAAAAATATAAAAGTATCATGCAGTGAGACTCCACTTCTACAGTCAATTTGTTTTTTAGAATACATAACCACATAATTTAGACTGCATTAGATGAATAATCCATTAAAGAAAATATTGTATCATTGAATTCAAAATAATCTGCAAACCAAGAGAACGTTTCATAGACTCTAGCTGTTGAATAAAATAAGTCTCAAACGGAGACTTAACTTCTACAGTCAGTGAAACACTATAATATCTCACATACGTGAAAATCATCAATTATAATCTGAAATGAAACACGCAAATTTTTTCCTCATGATATTGAAATTCACACATCTAAGAACTTTTAAGTTGTAAAACCCATTCGAGAAAGCTGTGAATGCTATGTTTTTTTTTTTCCCCTTTCATTGTATTAAATTTAACTGTTATGTTCTAGCGAGAATTAATTATTTCCATCAGAATTAAATTTCACAATATTTAATCAACTTATGGTATTAATTTAATCTTAATAATGTATTAATATCAACTATCTCTGAATTTTGAACATATTTTATTTTTACACTTGTAATTCTTCCCCTAAAATGTCAAAGACTGGATTAAATGAGAACTGATCAAATCTCTTCTTGAGAAAGTGTAGATTTAATGTGAACCAATCAAGTCAATTCCCGAAACTTACTAAATTTATGCCAAAGCTAATTATAGAAAAGTTTAAGACTTTGAAAATGTGCATCAGTAGGTTTATACAAACATATTTAGTGATACTTTTACGAAAAGAGGTGATTTATTCTATACTTAAACATGGGTTTACATTCATTTTACAGTTTTCTATGAATACAAATCAATGCTTTTATATTAACTAAGAATATATTTACATTAGATAATCATCCTTTAATCAATATTATACCGCTAGATTTTTTCCAAGTTTAAGAGTTTGCATGAAATAAGAGAAGTTAGAGTATGTTCGGCAACTTGATTTTACATAGAATAATAAGCGAAGGTTTTATGTATTTCAATATTATTTTTTGTTTGTTTTCAATTTAGATTTTTTTTTACACATTTTAACGTTTCAAACTAATACAATCTCAAAAATTATTGTGGTCATATACATCATGATTAAAGAAACTTTACAAATAGTCAAGAGAATATTGCTAAATTTGTAACTGCGAAGCAATTCAACAACCTGATTGACGTACAATGCAATACATTTAACGAATATTTCACCTATTCAAAAGAGTTTCAAAACTCTGTCTTTAACACAGTTTTTATAATTTACACAGAATAATACAACCGAGAAAAATATTTAACCTAACTATTTACAACACGATTTTCACACACTGAAAAAGCTTATTACTTAAGCACGAAGAAACTTTAAAACTGTTCACACCGCAAATTTCATGCATTGAAAAAGTCTATTACTTATATACAAACTTAGAATCTTTGAAACTAAGATCACATGAATACAACTTAATTTAAATACGGTATTGCTTAAAATCATAGGTACAGAAAAATTAAAAAAAAAAGTTTGAAATATTATACTCAAAGACATAAAAAAAACACACACAAGACATACCATCTGCAGAAACTACTATCATTAAAAATAATTAATAACATCAAGAGAATTTCTAGAACTTGGAAGAATGAATGCTAAAAAAGCCTCTTAGAAATAAAGGACAATTTTAGCAGTTCCGCCACCGAGTTCCTACTAACCAAAGCAATCGTTGCGAATTTTCAGTTATCCTATACACAAACACAAAAGCAACTAGGCAAAATCTAGCAATACAGTCAGTGAATGAACACAGAGAGAATGCACTTAAAATAATATCATTCACACGTTGAAAATCGAAGAATTTTTTCATGCAATATAGCTATAGTTCAATTATTCAAACTTACATGAAACTAATTTTAACAGAATGCAATCTAAGAAATACTTTAAAATCGAAATACAAATTATATAAAACATCATGTACTCACAGAGAAGGAAAAGCAAGCATCTTCCTCGTCCAAACCGCAACGTAGAAATGACTCTTCAGGCTCTTATCAGCTGAGTGAGATAAGGCAATAATACCTCGTTGGCCGCCCCAATCGAAGAAGGACACATGCAAACATGACGCTACAAGCTGAGTAACACTATCGATAATCCAATTTGACTTCAATTGAAGTTTAATATGAATGTAACAGTAAGTCTTAATTAAAAAATATTTCATACATGCAAACATATACATACATATAAATTTAATAATTTTACGAAGACCTATGTATTTAACTCACCATACTCAGACAGTTTTCCTTGAACACACATTTTTTTCCTAGATATAACCCATTAATTCATTACTTCCGAGTGAAGAATTTCTTACCTTCAGTATTATAATCAAGCCATACAATACATTTAACAAACGTTTCATTTATTCAAAACTTACTCTAAAACATTTAACGAACGTTTCATCTATTCAAAGAGTTATTTATTTTCAAAACTCAATCTTTAACATATTTTTTTACGACTCACACAGAACTTATAATTTACAAAGATTTTATGATATACAACCGAGAAAAATATTTAACAAAACTATTTCCAACACGAGTTTCATACATTGTAAAGGTTTATTATAAAAGTTCGAAGAAAACTTAAATGCTATTTAGGCTGCAAATTTCATGCTTTGAAAAAGTCTATTACTAACATACAAACTTGGAATCTTTACTTTATTCACACCTTTAATATTATAATCAAGCATATAACACATTAAGCGGACATTTCATCTATTCAATGACTTTCAAAACTTACTCTTAAACATTTAACGAACGTTTCATCTATTTAATGAGTTATTTATTTTCAAAACTCAGTGTTCAACACAATTTTTAAGATTTTCACAGAGTAATACAACCGATAAAAATATTTAACAAAACTATTTCCAATACGAGTTTCATACACTGAAAAGGTTTATTAGCAAAGTTCAAAGAAAACTTTCAAGCTATTTTCGCTGCAAGTTTCATGTTTTGAAAAAGTCTATTACTAACATACAAACTTGAAATCTTTACTTTGTTCACACCTTTAATATTATAATCAAGCACATAACACATTAAACGAACATTTCATCTATTCAAAGACTTTCAAAACTTACTCTTTATCATTTAACGATCATTTCATTTATTCAAGAAGTTATTTATTTTCAAAACTCAATCTTTAACACAATTTTTATAATTTACATAGGGTTTATGATATACAACCGAGAAAAATATTTATCAAAACTATTTGCAACGCGTCTTTTCCCACATTGAAAAGGTTTATTACTAAAGTACAAAGAAAACTTTCAAGCTATTTACGTTACAAATTCCGTGTTTTGAAAAAGTCTATTACTACTTACCTACATACAAAATTGAAATCTTTACTTTGAAACTAAGATTGCAAACAATTTTATACAGAGTTCAAGTTAAATATAGAATTGGTTAAAATCGTAGCAACATAAAGTACAGAATATAAAAAAAAAGTTAGAAACGTTATACTCAAAGACTTGCATTACTAACTGAAATAAAGAAACATAGCCTGCAACTACTACTACCAATGCAAAACTTATATTAACCTGCTAAAAACTCCATAAGAAAAGTCAAAGTACTGCGCACAAAACATCAAAACTTAGAGTCATCTAGTAAAACTTAGAACGAATAATGTAAAACTACGAAAATTTTTAAAAATAAAAGTGTTATGCATTTGCAAAAATGTACAAAATGTTCAAACATTCTATAAATGTAAAAAATTTAAGAGTACAAAATACAAAACGTAAAAAAAAAAAAAGTTAGAGTTATCTTCTAAAACTTAGACTGAAGTCGAGTGAAATTACCAAGTACGAAATGTTAAAACATCATAAAAATGTCTAAATAACAAGTATAAAGTATCAAAACATAGATTTGTACATTGAAATGCACTTGCGAAATGTAAAAAGTACTGTGTACGAATGTTAAAACTTTAACTAAAACATGGAATGAAGATGTAAAAATATTAAGTATAATATATTAAAGCAACACTAAAATGTAAAAGTACTACATACAAAACATCAAAACTTAGATTCATCTAGTAAAACTTAGTATAGAAAATGTAAAAGTACTAAGCACAGAACGTCAAATATACATTTATTTAGTAAAAACATAACGAAAATGTTAAAGTACTATGGAGATGTAAAAATACTAAGTATAATATACTGAAGCAACACAAATTGTAAAAGTACAAATTACTAAACATAAAAAATTTGGAGTTATCAAATAAAACTTGAAAACATAGATTCACCATCAAAACGTAGATGTGTTTAGAGCAATCTTAATCAGAAAAATGTAAAAGTTCGAAGAACAAAATGCTAATACTGTGAAATATTTAAAAAAATACACAATACAAAGCAATAATGCATGAAAGAGTGCTAACTTCAAACTTAAATGACAAATTGACTTAAATGACAAAACTTAAATGCATTCAGAGAAACTTAGAACGAAAAAATAATAGTACGGAAATTTGCAAAGTAAAAGTGTTATGCACTTTTTCAAAATGTTAAAACTTAACTTTATCTACTAAAATCTGCAATGATGATGTAAAAATACTAAGTATAATATATTAAAGCAACACAAAAATATCAAAATATTAAATACAAAACGTAAAAAAAAATTAGATCTGTCGACTAAAACTTAGACTGAACACATAAAATTATTGAGCACGAAATGTTAAAACATTATAAAAATGAACAAATAACAAGTATAAAGTATCAAAACCATAGATTCATCAACTGAAATCTTGATAAAAAATGTTAAAGTTCTGCGAACAAAAATGCTAAAACTGTGAAAAACTAAATATATGTAATGCAACACAACAAAGCATGTAAAAGAAAAAAGTTCAAAATTAAAACTGCTTTAATCTTAAAGTTACAACTGAAGATATTCTTCTCGCGAACAAAGAAGTGCCAGCTAACCAACGATGAAGGGGGCCCTAACCAAGCACTGGCTCCCCATCTATACTATATATTTTCCTCGGAGAAAAATATATAGTATAGATGGGGAGCCAGTGCTTGGTTAGGGCCCCCTTCATCGTTGGGTAGCTGGCACTTCTTTGTTCGCGAGAAGAATATCTTCAGTTGTAACTTTAAGATTAAAGCAGTTTTAATTTTGAACTTTTTTCTTTTACATGCTTTGTTGTGTTGCATTACATATATTTAGTTTTTCACAGTTTTAGCATTTTTGTTCGCAGAACTTTAACATTTTTTATCAAGATTTCAGTTGATGAATCTATGGTTTTGATACTTTATACTTGTTATTTGTTCATTTTTATGATGTTTTAACATTTCGTGCTCAATAATTTTATGTGTTCAGTCTAAGTTTTAGTCGACAGATCTAAATTTTTTTTTACGTTTTGTATTTAATATTTTGATATTTTTGTGTTGCTTTAATATATTATACTTAGTATTTTTACATCATCATTGCAGATTTTAGTAGATAAAGTTAAGTTTTAACATTTTGAAAAAGTGCATAACACTTTTACTTTGCAAATTTCCGTACTATTATTTTTTCGTTCTAAGTTTCTCTGAATGCATTTAAGTCAATTTGTCATTTAAGTTTGAAGTTAGCACTCTTTCATGCATTATTGCTTTGTATTGTGTATTTTTTTTAATATTTCACAGTATTAGCATTTTGTTCTTCGAACTTTTACATTTTTCTGATTAAGATTGCTCTAAACACATCTACGTTTTGATGGTGAATCTATGTTTTCAAGTTTTATTTGATAACTCCAAATTTTTTATGTTTAGTAATTTGTACTTTTACAATTTGTGTTGCTTCAGTATATTATACTTAGTATTTTTACATCTCCATAGTACTTTAACATTTTCGTTATGTTTTTACTAAATAAATGTATATTTGACGTTCTGTGCTTAGTACTTTTACATTTTCTATACTAAGTTTTACTAGATGAATCTAAGTTTTGATGTTTTGTATGTAGTACTTTTACATTTTAGTGTTGCTTTAATATATTATACTTAATATTTTTACATCTTCATTCCATGTTTTAGTTAAAGTTTTAACATTCGTACACAGTACTTTTTACATTTCGCAAGTGCATTTCAATGTACAAATCTATGTTTTGATACTTTATACTTGTTATTTAGACATTTTTATGATGTTTTAACATTTCGTACTTGGTAATTTCACTCGACTTCAGTCTAAGTTTTAGAAGATAACTCTAACTTTTTTTTTTTTTACGTTTTGTATTTTGTACTCTTAAATTTTTTACATTTATAGAATGTTTGAACATTTTGTACATTTTTGCAAATGCATAACACTTTTATTTTTAAAAATTTTCGTAGTTTTACATTATTCGTTCTAAGTTTTACTAGATGACTCTAAGTTTTGATGTTTTGTGCGCAGTACTTTGACTTTTCTTATGGAGTTTTTAGCAGGTTAATATAAGTTTTGCATTGGTAGTAGTAGTTGCAGGCTATGTTTCTTTATTTCAGTTAGTAATGCAAGTCTTTGAGTATAACGTTTCTAACTTTTTTTTTATATTCTGTACTTTATGTTGCTACGATTTTAACCAATTCTATATTTAACTTGAACTCTGTATAAAATTGTTTGCAATCTTAGTTTCAAAGTAAAGATTTCAATTTTGTATGTAGGTAAGTAGTAATAGACTTTTTCAAAACACGGAATTTGTAACGTAAATAGCTTGAAAGTTTTCTTTGTACTTTAGTAATAAACCTTTTCAATGTGGGAAAAGACGCGTTGCAAATAGTTTTGATAAATATTTTTCTCGGTTGTATATCATAAACCCTATGTAAATTATAAAAATTGTGTTAAAGATTGAGTTTTGAAAATAAATAACTTCTTGAATAAATGAAATGATCGTTAAATGATAAAGAGTAAGTTTTGAAAGTCTTTGAATAGATGAAATGTTCGTTTAATGTGTTATGTGCTTGATTATAATATTAAAGGTGTGAACAAAGTAAAGATTTCAAGTTTGTATGTTAGTAATAGACTTTTTCAAAACATGAAACTTGCAGCGAAAATAGCTTGAAAGTTTTCTTTGAACTTTGCTAATAAACCTTTTCAGTGTATGAAACTCGTATTGGAAATAGTTTTGTTAAATATTTTTATCGGTTGTATTACTCTGTGAAAATCTTAAAAATTGTGTTGAACACTGAGTTTTGAAAATAAATAACTCATTAAATAGATGAAACGTTCGTTAAATGTTTAAGAGTAAGTTTTGAAAGTCATTGAATAGATGAAATGTCCGCTTAATGTGTTATATGCTTGATTATAATATTAAAGGTGTGAATAAAGTAAAGATTCCAAGTTTGTATGTTAGTAATAGACTTTTTCAAAGCATGAAATTTGCAGCCTAAATAGCATTTAAGTTTTCTTCGAACTTTTATAATAAACCTTTACAATGTATGAAACTCGTGTTGGAAATAGTTTTGTTAAATATTTTTCTCGGTTGTATATCATAAAATCTTTGTAAATTATAAGTTCTGTGTGAGTCGTAAAAAAATATGTTAAAGATTGAGTTTTGAAAATAAATAACTCTTTGAATAGATGAAACGTTCGTTAAATGTTTTAGAGTAAGTTTTGAAAGTCTTTGAATAAATGAAACGTTTGTTAAATGTATTGTATGGCTTGATTATAATACTGAAGGTAAGAAATTCTTCACTCGGAAGTAATGAATTAAAGGGTTATATCTAGGAAAAAATGTGTGTTTAAGGAAAACTGTCTGAGTATGGTGAGTTAAATACATAGGTCTTCGTAAAATTATTAAATTTATATGTATGTATATGTTTGTATGTATGAAATATTTTTTAATTAAGACTTACTGTTACATTCATATTAAACTTCAATTGAAGTCAAATTGGTTTATCGATAGTGTTACTCAGCTTGTAGCATCATGTTTGCATGTGTCATTCTTCGATTGGGGCGGCCAACGAGGTATTGCTACCTTATCTTCGTCAGCTGATAAGAGTTTGAAGAGTCATTTCTACGTTGTGGTTTGGAGGGGAAACATTTACGCTCTCTCTTCTCTGTGAGTACATGATGTTTTATATAATTTGTATTTCGACTTTAAAGTATTTCTTAGATTGCATTCTGTTAAAATTAGTTTCATGTAAGTTTGAATAATTGAACTATAGCTATATTGCATGAAAAAATTCTTCGATTTTCAACGTGTGAATGATATTATTTTAAGTGCATTCTCTCTGTGTTCATACACTAACTGTATTGCTAGATTTTGCCTAGTTGCTTTTGTGTTCGTGTATAGGATAACTGAAAATTCGCAACGATTGCTTTCGTTAGTAGGAACTCGGTGGAGGAACTGCTAAAATTGTCCTTTATTTCTAAGAGGCTTTTTTAGCATTCATTCTTCCAAGTTCTGATAATGGATGTTATTAATTATTTTTAATGGTATAAGTTTCAACAGATGTTACATCTTGTGTGTGTTTTTTATGTCTTTGAGTATAATATTTCTAACTTTCTTTTTTATGTTCTGTAGCTATGATTTTAAGCATTACCGTATTTAATTTAAATTGTACTTCTGCGATTTTAGTTTCAAAGATTCTAAGTTTGTATGTAAGTAATAGACTTTTTCAATGCATGAAATTTGCGGTGTGAACAGTTTTAAAGTTTCTTCGTGTTTAAGTAATAAACTTTTTCAGTGTGTGAAAATCGTGTTGTAAATAGTTATGATAAATATTTTTCTCGGTTGTATTATTCTGTGTAAATCGTAAAAATATGTTAAAGACAGAGTTTTGAAAATAAATAACTCTTTGAAAAAATGAAAAATTCGTTAAATGTTAAAGACAAAGTTTTGAATAGCTGAAATGTTCGTTAAATGTATTATACGTCAATCAGGTTGTTGAATTGCTTCGCAGTTAAATTTAGTAATATGAGCTTGACTATTTTTAAAGTTTCTTTAATCATGATTCATATTGCTACAATAATCTCTGAGATTGTAGTCGTTTGAAACGTTAAAATGTGTATGAAAAAACTAAATTAAAAACAAATAAAATAAGTATATTGGAATATATAAAACATTTGCTTATCATTCTATACAAAATCGAGTTGCTGAACATATTCTAACTTCTATTATTTTATGCAAACTCTTAAACTTGTGAAAAATCTAGCGGTGTTATATGGATTAAAGGATGATTATCTATAATGTAAATATAGTCTTAGTTGATGTTGATATAAATTCATTGATTTGTATTCATAGAAAACTGTAAAATGAATGTAAACCCATGTTTAAGTATAGAATAAATCACCTCTTTTCGTAAAAGTATCACTAAATATGTTTGTGTAAACCTACTGATGCACATTTTCAAAGTCTTAAACTTTTCTATAATTAGCTTTGGCATAAATTTAGTAAGTTTCGGGAATTGACTTGATTGGTTCACATTAAATCTACACTTTCTCAAGATGAGATTTTATCAGTTCTCATTTAATTCTGTCTTTGACATTTTAGGGTGAAAAAATATGTTCAAAATTAAGAGATAGTTATTACTAATACATTATTAAATTGATTTTAAGATTAAATTAATACCATAAGTTGATTAAAAATTGTGAAATTTAATTCTGATGGAAATAATTAATTTTCGATAGAACACAACAGTTAAATTTAATACAATGAAAGGGGAAAAAAAAAAAAAAAAATAGCGTTCACAGCTTTCACGAATGGGTTTTACAACTTAAAAGGTCTGAGATGTGTGAATTTCAATATCAGGAGGAAAAAAATTGCGTGTTTCATTTCAGATTCTAATTAATGATTTTCACGTATGTGAGATATTTTGAATTTATAGTGTTTCACTGACTGTAGAAGTTAAGTCTCCGTTTGAGACTTATTTTATTCGACAGCTAGGGTCTATGAAACGTTCTCTTGTTTTGCAGATTATTTTGAATTCAATGATACAATATTTTTTTAATGGATTATTCATCTAATGCAGTCTAAATTATGTGGTTATGTATTCTAAAAAACAAATTGACTGTAGAACTGAAGTCTCACTGCATGATACTTTTATATTTTTCCACTTCTAGGGTCAATTTTTTCCGTTATGTGTAATTGCTTGAATATTTACAATTGTTTTGAAACGACCAAATTAAATGAACGAGTACAAAATAGTTGATGGGGTGTGATTAAAAGTCACATCGGGATGGTGGTGGGACCATCAACTTAAAATTAAATTAATTTCACTTTCATGAAGTAAAATATTCTATGTCCAAAAAAAATAATTTTTCTCTCACTAGACGGCAGCATGAGTGCTTCAACTCTTGAAATAAAAAAAATTAATGTGAAAAACCCAAGCTAGAAATTAAAAATAACACCGGAAAACGACTAAGTTCAAAAAATAATTTCTCTCACTAGGTGACGCCATGAGCGTTTCAAACCTTGGAATTAAAACTAAAAACATGTTGCCATTTGTGAAAACCTAAGTTGGAAATCAAAAATAACTTCAGAAAACGACTAAGTCCGAAAAATAATTATTCCTATTTTTGTCACTAGGAGGCTTTTCGTAAAAATACGTTGTCATGGAAATCATTAAATATTCTATGCTCAAAAAAAAGTTTTCTCTCGCTAGATGGCAGTCTTCTCAAACATCTGAAAGAGAATTATATCAACATTCAATTTAGCGCTGTAGCTATCAGGTCTTCATGGCATAGTCAATTTGCGCGTTTACAATTTGACTGCCATGAAGATCTTTTGACGATGCGGGTTCGATCCCCGATCTAGGAAAGAGAAATTAAATAAAATAATTCCAAGTCCGAAAAATATATTTAAATGAATGAATGAATATTTATCTCACTAGATGGCGCCATGTGTATAACCTCAGAGTACAAAAAAATAATTTCTCTCACAAGGTGGCTCTTCGTAAAAATACGTTGTCATGGTAACCGCTATATCACCGTTGCCATTCCTAAAAACAAAACTTCGGACGCAGAGTAACAAGTAAGAAAAACAACTCAACTCCACTCAGAAACCCCCGTAACCTTCTACGAGGAAACCCTACAACTCAACCCCACTCGGCAGGCGGAGGAGGCGGAGGGGAGCAGGAGGTGGAGGCGGTGGGACCACGCCCCCTTCCACCTCCCACCTCCTGTGGGGGTTGAACCCCCAATTGCTACCTACTACTGTTAAAAAACCTTGAATTTTCAGAGTGCTTTTTGACTGATTTTAACGGAAGATTTCCGTAGTACTTCAATACATGGTTTTTCCTTCCAAAAACGGAAATATCACGTCCTGAAAATACGAGAACGGAACTTTTCCGTTTTACGGTTGCTGTATTTTCACAACCTGATTTGGATTAACGAGAAAAACGAAATGGAACTTCTGTCAAATCACGGGAAAATATTATCAGAAACGGAATATTTCCGGCAACTCTGCTGCCATACTTTTTCCGTTGTTTTGAGGATATTTTTTTTACAGTGGGATAAATGAAAGAAGTCCTAAAAATTTGCAGTTTTTTTACGTGTTACGCAACGAGCACTAGTTTTTCGAAACTACAAACTTGGATTTACACTACCCTAACCAACCCAAACAACGTACTGAAAAATCAGAACGATACAAGGAGGATAGAATATTCTATCCTAATTGGAGCTACATCACACTTTGATATTCAAGCCTTCTTCTCTTTTTTTTCTTTGTACGTTTTGACTAGACTAAACAGCTCATAACAAGGAATGAAAATATTATTGCAAAACATCTAAGTTTAAATGAAAACTAAAATTACTTCTTTATATCGCTTATAGAAATGAACAGTGTCATATCTGCAAAAAATCGCTTTTTTTTTTTATATCAAAATGTTTATATTTTTGGGCTCTTTATATCAAGAATACTGCCGTAAATAAATGTCCAAAACTTAAGGCTAGAGGCCAACTGTATTTCTTTGGTGTAATACTGTAATAACTATTCTGATAATTATTTTTAAAAAATTTGACATCATTAACATCCATCATGTGAGATAAAACTAGAACAATCACTATTTTCTGAACAAAATCGATCATAATAATCATTGAAAGAAATAAGGTAATTAAATTTAAAAAAGTGTAAAAAGTTCAAACCCCTGTCTTGAAAAATGTCCATTTTGCAGATATGACACTGTTCATTTCTATAAGCGATATGTTCTTTTTGAATTATTAATAGGGCAGTAAAAGCAAATAATATCTTTAAAAATTATTTTCCTTATAGTGCAAAGAAGTTGCGGATTTAATCAATCAATAAATATCGTTCGATTCCAGTTTTGGGTTGAAATATACAAAGTTCGCAAAAGTTAGAATAAAGAGTGATAAATGTGAGTATAAAATTTAAAATTACCGAATAAATATCTTCCGGTTTCATTTTAGAGTCTGTATATGAGAAATTAGCCGAAAATAATGCAAATATTTAAATTTTAATAAAATTTCATAATTGCGATTCTTTCTTTACGCTATCTAGGTAAAAGTGGTAAATATGGTACTGTTCAAAATCAATATATAAATAGGCAAAGACAAATAGACAAAGTACCATTTTCTAATCTGTTTGTAAACCGATTTTCTTAAAGATTTTTCCCCTCCTAACTTTCGACGTAAATACGAAGCCTTTTTTTAGAAGTCTTTATTTGTCGTACTTTCATACTGCTCCTTACATCTACAATCTACAATATTTGTGCAATACCCAATGCATTTTTACTATTTATAATTCAAAGAAATGTCAACAACAAAACAAAAGAAAAAATGTAATCTATTTAATGAATGTCAAAGCAAAATACTAAGCTTAAGGTGTCAGTTAATACATTTCCAAGTTGATAAGTTAGTCAAATTGTTAGTCCAGTACAACGCCAAACAAAATGAAATATGATTGGAAGCTAACAATGTCTAATATAATATACAATGAGATAATAAGTGCGGTGGTGCTTTATTTTGCTTCAAATCAGCGTTTCGTTACTGTATCGATATGTATTAGCGTTTTGAACTCTTGATTAAATTGGTAGTGTGTGTTTGTATTTATAATTTATTGAATAGGTTGGCATGAAAATTTTCATTTCTATTTTTTTTTTTTTACTGGAGTAGGAGTGCAGAAAGATTAAATTTATGTATAATATGTGTGACAGATGCATTAAATTAAATAACAAACTCAGCAGTCAATCAGTCGCACTAAGGTTGCGTTTACACCCAAGTCTTCCACTAAGTTTTCCACAAGTTGCGGCAATTTGGTGCTTTTTCTACAAAATACAGCAACTTTTTTTGTCTTCCACTTGTGGAGAGACAAATCTTCCACTAAATTTTGGTTTCCCGCGGAGTGGCGGTAAAGATCAAACAAAGTTGACAACTAAAAGTGGAAGATTTGTTGCTGCACGCTTTTTGCTAGCAATCTGTAGGAAACTAATGGATAACTGTTCCCCTCAACCCGCCCCGGACGTTACGGGACGCCAATTCTTTGGAAACAAGCTTTCCACTTGTTGTTCTAAATTTGAGGAGAGCAACTTTTAGTTTTCTACAAAAAATCTTCCACTTGTTGCTTCATTATTTGAGAAGAGCAACTTTTAGTTCACAACTTTGAACTTTAGTTGTCCACTAAAAGTTCTACAACCAATGGTTTTCTACAAACAATTGTTTTCTACAAACAATGTTTCTACGAACAGTTTTCTACAAACAATGTTTTATCAACTTTTAGTTGTCAACTTTGGTGTAAACGCAGCTTTAGAAGAGATTATCGCTAATTGAAATACTTGAACGAAACAAACTTGACAAACAGAAAAACTAAATTTTCTAAAAGTTGTTCAATTGTTCAAGGCTGAGCTTGAAAAACGTAAAGAATTACGGTCGAATTTCTGCCGCTGGGCGAACTCGAGTTTAAAGTACATTAATGAATGTTTTTCGATACCGCTTTGAGATTCAAATTTTCGAAATCGGGTGACAGTAGAAAAAAGTGCATTTCAAATTTCACACGTATGCTTCCTATGCCAGTCCAGAAGTTTTACGCATTATCGGGAAAGCATTTTAATTAAAAAAATTATTTGCACACTCCCTCCTATTTTGTTTTTAGCCTACTTTCCCGTAAAAGTTAAAAAAAATAATAATAAAGCATGAAAGAAGGCTTAACGTATCGTGAAAATATCGTTAGAAATCAAGAAAAGTCAAAAATAAGTTAAGTAATTAAATAAAGATTGAAAAATAAAAAAATTGAAAGTAGGGTTTTGAGATGGGGAAAAAGTGTGTCGGTCGGTCTGTCTGTTGTCGGTCTGTCCCCCCCCCCCCCTAATAACTTTTGAACGAATTGTCCGATTGGAAAAATTCTTTTTGCATTCGAAAGATCTCGGCGAGGACATTTCATTTCCATATTTTACTTTTTTGATTTGAAGAATTTTTTGTTCAATTTTGAACAGTTCAAAAAATTTTAACATTAGCGCCTATGGGTGAAAATGAAGCAAATTATGTAAACTCTGGATACAAGATATAAGTTCCCATGAACAAGCTCACTGGAAGAAGTTCTTGGCGTGAAATAATGATTTGAACAATTTTTGTTCATTTTTTAACAGTTCAAAAAAATTAACATACCGCCTACGGAGAAATTTCAATCCTATATAATTCCTGATCTAACGGACCGATTTGCTTGGAACAAACTTTATCGGAAAGCTCTTATAACGTAGAACATGAACAAATAGAAAGTTCATCCAGAACTAACGAGCCTATTTTCCTATGAAATTTTTTGATCGAGATTTTCAAGAATATTTTTTAATGAATGATTACATGAATAAGCAAAAGAATGAATGAATAAATACATGAATGACTTAATAAATAATGATTGAATAAAATATGTATTAACCGTTGAAAAAAGTATATTCGAAGCAATTAAGAACTAAAACTAAACGAGAAAGACAGAGAGAGATATAGCTAGATTATAAATTTGAATTCGGTGTATACGGGAAAGTAGGCTCGTATAGTTCTAGACGGAACTTCTTGTTTCTTTTATGTTAGTAATTAAAAATCCCACCATTGCAATATTATTTTTGCGAGCCACCGGTTGGGAAAGGTTGTCCTAGATAGACTTTTTTTCTACTAAAAGGAAACACTATCCATCGGTAGTCAGTACATTTTTGTTTTGCGGCCTACTGTAAAGTTAAGTGTTTTTAATCTTAATAGACTACATGAACTAACTTAGAAATAGAATAGTAACTCGGAAAAAAGGGCAAAAAATTCAAATTCAACAATTAACCCTACACTGCGCCGTGTTGTTTTTAAACACCACCTCCATTTTTCGTTCACTAAGCTTTTATTTTGTAATATTTGTAACATGTGGCGCATTCTTTCGTTTCATTTTGTATGTGTGATCATATAAGTTAATATAGTTTCCCCTATATCTTGTAAATTAAACTCAAGGTTCATCTTTTTTCACAAAATCGTAAGACATGTTGATTTCGTAAAAAGACAGTAACTTCTTAATTTTTTTCCTACAAATTTTAAGCAACAATTTTATTTTAAAAAATTGTCTCTAATTCAGGGTTGCCACAGAAGAAATGGAACAAAAATAGTTGCTTTAGTAGCATAAAAGCGCGAAAATAGTAGCCTAAATAGTAGCCATGGCTCAATGACAAACAAGTCTTAATTAACTTGTTCAGTGATGGGTATTTACTTATTACATTCGGATCTTATATTTATACATAAAGAGTTGCTATGAATACAGTGTAATTTATAAAAAAGCAATTGTATTTTTATATGAAATAAACACATTTCTGAGCATTAACTTTTTTAACTGAAATAACTATTTCATATCTACCAAAGATCAAAAATATCAATGAATAAGGAGTGAAGTAAAAAAAAAATATTGCAATATGAGAAGAGCAAGATTATTAATAGAAAATAAACATACTTGAGATTTAAACACACAATAGCTGATCTTTTATTTAGATACATGTATGATATTGAGCAACTTGATTAATGAAATTCTAAGGCCAAGAGGAGACACTATCAAAAACATTAAGTTTACTATTTTCAAATTTAACAATTATTTTATAATATTGGAAAAATCACCCAATAGACAATTGCTAGAGATAATCAAAAATTTTTAAAAATCAATTTGAAATTACATGGCAAAGAAAAAAAACATTTTTGGAAAAAATATTTTTTAAAACTAGATTATTAACAAGGCTGAAATATTTAATTCTTGTAATTAACTAGTATGATCACTAAAATGTACAAGAATTTTTACAGGAATTATTTTATTTTCGGCCGAATTTTTCAAGTGGGCGTGACAAAATGACGCCCGTGCAAGTTTGTACTACAGAAGTTGAAATGTAACAAAGATTAAAAATTATGGTAAGTTCAAAGTTATTGAGCTCCAAGATGCAGAATCTGATAGTAAATGAGCACTAGAAAGTTTTTCCGAAGCCGATGCAATCGGAATTCGAAATGCGTAAAAAATCAAGACCAAGCCTTTAAAGAGCGAAAAACAGAAAAAATGCGAAAATTTTACTCGTAGTTTGTAAAAGTTGGCAGGCTAGGCTACTTTCAAAACTTTTCATTGAAAAGAAAGAAGGGATTTTCGTGGAAACCAAATTCCTACTTTCCAAAAAAATATAGAAAAAACACATGTCTCTCTATGTGACGATTGGGTGTTTCGGACATATCGTTGCAATCCTTCGCCGTGCAACACTGTGGATATTGTGGTCAAGCACCACTGCCATTGGTTGCTAGTGTTCGAGAGAAAAGGTAAGAGTTACAGAAAAATAAAGAGAAAAGGTGCGTATCACGTGCACAGAAGGCAGCAGCTTCTGTGTTGACTACCAAATCATCCATAAAAAAAGCAAACTAACCCCTTTCATTGACAGCAGTGTCAGCTTCATTGGCAATTGCTTCAAGGTCAATATGAAGTGTAGGCAGTCGCTTGAGCCAAGATGGAAGTTTGAAAAATTATGGCACGATTTTCCGTGAAATAAAAGAAACTTTATTTCTCAAAAATATTTTTTGGTACATTTGAATAAAAGAATTCCAAGAGAGGCAAAAAAAAAAAGTCGCCTAATAGTTGCCTTTTGGAAAAATTAGTTGCTTTTTCGCCCGATTTCGAAGAAAATAGTTGCCATAGTCGCCTGATGCTGAAAATAGTTGCTTTTTAGTCGCCTGTGGCAACCCTGCTAATTGCTTACATTGTTTTAAAATAAAATAAACATAAGTTGTCCGAAAAATTTCGGGAAAAATATATATTAAGGCGCTTTTTTTACTTGTTGTTTTAAAACAACACCGCGAATTCGGGGGCAATTTTTATGCTCCTACATTATTCGCAGTATAAACAAGAACAGGTGTCACAAGTTGTTCTATTTCACTTTATTTAGTATATTTTAGAAGATTATTGTTAAATATTTCACATATTAGCTTAAAGTGCTCAATTAAATTATTATTTAGGAATTTTGTTTAAAATCAATTCACACTCAACCAAAGAAGAAACGAACATTATCGCATAGATGTTAGGTTTCTTGTTCAAAATCTTTTAGTGAAATTATTAAATTTTATTCGTAATCGAAGTAAAAATTCGTACATGTAACTAATAATTATTAGCTACTTCTGCAAATTTTTACTTTAATAAATTTATAAATAAAAATAAAATAAATTATTTTAATAAATTTTCATATTTTAGTGCTATTTTATGATTATAATGCATGCCTATTTATTATTGATTTGGTTTCATTTGTTAAAATGATTATATAAAAGAATTATTTTTGTTACCCCTAAATGCGCAGTGTTGTTTTTAAACAACATGTCAATTTTTCTCGAATCCTACTTTTCAGAATTAAATAAGAATTTTTTTAGTATTTTTCCCACTTATAACTAGTACAAACAAACACACAACAAAAATTTTACAAAGAAAAAAAAATTGCGCAGTGTAGGGTTAAATAGAAACAAAATACAAGAGTTTTTAACCCATGCTGATTTTTGTTAAACATACTCGGTGGAATGCACCGAAAAAGTTTTAAAGCTATGTCTTTTACAAAAACAAAATGCTTTAGGAATTTACTACACGTTATTTTCAAGAGAATTCCGCACTGTTGATATTTTCGCAGCTATTATGCTTAGATACTGAACTGTTAATTTTGGTACAAAGGGAAGGACTGAAGGTTTGACAATCAAAGCATTTGTTTAATTAATGCGGGATTTGTAGTGAACAAAGATTCAATCACTTTGTACTTTTTCTGAAAATCATAAAGAATTTCTAAAAGTCTATGTAAATTCAGACAGCCAATGTATGAAGAATTCAAGTTCTAATGCTGAAGTTTGTCGTTTAATCGTTCACAAGAAATCTTCCTAATTGATAAAACAAATGATTTGATTTCTAATGGTTCATATCTGAAAATAAGTAGACGATAACGGTATAAGGAATTAGAAGCTTTTCTTTTGCAGTTACGCTGGCTTTATTGTCAAGCCTTTAGTCATACCTTCTATTGCTTATTTTGTCAAATTGTATTACTCTCAATCAGGGTTTCTCAACTGGAGCCATATGGCCCCCTGGGGGCCACAGGAGAAAATAGGAATCATGGGGAGCCATGAGCCTTCGAATGGGACTATCGCTTAATGTGGAAAATTTTCACCCAGGAGTTAAATATTCCATATAATTTTGACCATCCTTCATTCCTGATGTTATTTACAAGAACACTATCACCTCCCCTCCCCTCGTCACAAACTGTTACAATTTCTCGAACCCCCTTCCCCCCCCCCCCCTCCTCGAAGCGTGACATCATTTATAATATTTCATTATTTTACGCAAGAAATCCTCTTCTTTTAAAGGATTTTATATGCATCATTCTGAACACAAATAGTTAAGCTCTGCTGATGTCTTATTTTGATAATGTATCGTTTGAAGTATTTTGCTAATTTTTTTTAAAGTTTTTTATAAAGAAATTATTTTTTTGAAAGAAAAAAAAAATCACTTCAAACGTTGCCGTGTTTGTAGAATTACCTATACACTCCTTACAATATTAAAAGAGAACAAAATATATTGCCATACACATAAACAACATTTATGAACGACAGGAGGCGGCAATTGTCTCTTTTGCCCTATTGGAACAACCGAGCTAGGTACGCCCCTCCAACAACTATAAATAATAAAATATTTCTAATCTAACAACTACATACCTCCTCCCACAAAGTTCCTTTCCGCTCTGCACAGAACTCGGATAAAGCAGCACAATTCGAATGTTACGATCTTTGAACTTAGCTCTGCTCGGATATTTTTCAGTTCATCAAGAACGCCAATCGGACGCCGAAATTGTCACATTCACATTTTTTCCCTAAAAATCTTAACATTGCAAAAAAGTGCAACCCTAAAATTACACACTTGAAACGAGACAAACTACGCTGCATTACGTTGCCTTCGTTACGTTGGCATCTGAAATTCGCCTGAAGATCCTAAGTTTTCCAACCAAAGTGAAGAGTTCAAGAGGTATCATTCATAAATGTTGCCACGGTTCGACAAATTGTGTTAGTTTCTGACAAGGGAAGGGGATATGATGAAGCGTGACATTGCACGTTTTGGTTTCTATAAAAAGCGTTTAAAATCAGAAAATTAAATTTATTTTAAAGGTTTTTTTTATTTTAACCGACTTCACAAAGGAAGGAGGTTATACATTCATACTGTATGTATGTCGTTTCTTTTTTTGTTTGTTTGTTTGGGTAAGGGGGAATGATGAAGTGTTGACATTTTGTGGAAAGGGGGTGGGGGTCGAATATAATAAAAAAAGTGTGACATCATGTATGAAGGATCCAAAGGAGAGATATCTGGAAAGATAAGCATACCAAGGATTTAAGAAAGATCTAAATTTCATTCTTTAGTTCTTTGTTGAATAATAGAAATTCCTTGAAGAGCTAAGCTTACAGCTGAATTCTAAAACGGGAAAGAATGCATACTTTAAAATTTTGTAATGTGTCGACAGGGTGGCGCAGTGGTAAGGCGCAGGTCTCGTACGCCCAAGATCGCAAGTTCAAACCTGTCCCAAGTCGGTGGATTTTCAAGATGCAGAAAATCGTCTGCGCCCACGTCGTATAATTATGCGGCATGTAAAAGATCCCTTGAGTAGACATTTGGTTCGGATGCTCTCGGCTAAATTAAACTCCTAGTGCAGTCTGTATCAATGAGAGCTCGGGTGACGCCATCTAGGGGAAACTGAGCGTCCAAATCCTCAGTATTAAAGGCATCCACCGACAGTGGTGCTACTTGAAAGAATGGATGCCGATTTCCAGGGAAGGCACTAGGTCTGCAAAAGTAGTGACCCTACGAAACCCCATTAGAGAAAAAAAAACTTGTAAGGTTCAAATTATGTTTTTCTTTTCGAACGCTGTTAGCGTAGATCAGAATTTCTCGAACTGCTCCTCAGTTGTACCCTCAGAGTCCATCAAGAATCCGTTTATGTTCAAGAGAGTAACTGCTGGTACAAAGAATGTGCCGTTTTTGTTCTCGTTCTAGTTCGCTTAGTATACTTGATTTCTTCCGAACTGATGCTATGTGCCAGTTAATAAATTTAGTTACTTTCAACAAACAAGAAAGCAAACATTCTGATTAGCGTACCGTATGAACGGATCTGCAAAACGAACGATGGGTGATCCTAAAAGAATAAAGTTTTCGGAACTTCACACAAAATTTTCGAAAACAGTATGAGCTATCAATTTAAAGTAAAAAACTTTATACTTAGGTTAACAATCCCCCGCCCCCTTTCAACACAACAATACATACGCAAATATATTTGTAAGGTCAAAAACAATCCTTCAAGTAATTAAATGAAAGGTCTAATATATAAATACCAGAAGTCTTTTTTTTTTCTGGAAGAAGTTATTATATTGAACGTTTTTAAAATAGTACAAAATATTTTGCTATCTAACTTGACCGCGCTGTTAATAAGAAAGTATTTTTTAGATATGAGATTTGTATTGTGAACGACCATTTCAGGTCACATTTATTTTCTCGAGTATTTTTGCTGTTCTCAAGGATATGCCTCAAACTCTCGTCTAATATGACAGATAGAACAAGACAGCACAATAGAATATTACAATACAAAAGAAGGAAATACACCCAGGGGAAAGTGGGAATCGAACCCATGCCTCTTTCACTCCGCGCAGGGAGGCAGCGAAAACAGGTTCTAAGACCGCTGGGCCACTGAGGCCCCTCGCGCGATTTCTGCATCGTCAAATTGCTAAAAATTCGTTTAAACAAAATGTCAGAAATAACTTAAAAGTGGTCTTCTAATTTCAAATTTTCAACAAAAATAAATTTCTCCACCAAAAAATTATATTGCTATTAATCTAATTTTTAATGCAAAATTTAGGGTACGATCACTGGCGTCACAGCTGTCTGATTATTAAGGGGGACGACGCCAATTTTCAACTTGTCTTCCTAATTTTGCCGAACAGTAATTAAAACACTTTATTATTTCAGAACTAGTATTTCCCATTTTTTTCTTTCGATACAAACTGTGTTAACTATTTACTTATTTTATAAACTTAATTTGCAACAAAAACAAGATATGATCTAGAGAAATGATATACGTTCAGAAAACATTATTTATGCAAAAAAATAAAAAAGGTTTATTTTACTCTGTACAGAATCATTTTTATATGGTTTATAATTAATGATGTGAAGACAGGGGGTTGTAGTGGTAAGGCACAGGAATCGTACGCCCTAGTTCGCAGGTTCAAACCTGGCCCAAGTTTGAACCTGCGAATTTTCAAGATGCAGAAATTTGTCTGCGCCCATGTCGTATGACTATGCAGCATGTAAAAGATCCCCTGAGTACCCGTTTGGCATGGATACTCCAGGCTAAATTTATTTCCTTGTGCCGTTTGCATCAACGAGAGCTCAGGTGCCGCCATCTAGGGGGAAACTGAGCGTCAAAAATTGCGGCAATCGTACCATACTTATTGTGGTGCCGCTGAAAGAGTTGGTACCAATTTCTGGGAATGCACTAGGTCTGCAATGGTTGAGGACCAGTACTGCAGCCCATTAAAAAGAGAAAAAAATAATGATGTATACGGATTTATTTCATTTCTTTTCTGACCCAAAAACATTTCTTCGACTGTCTTCGGTAGAAATAAATTTTTTTTGTGATGGTTGCCGTACCAACTTGATCGATGACATCTTGATGAACGAAACATATCTCAACGTGATTCAATCGCTTTTTGTGTCATTGTTGAGCGCAGATACAACTTCAGCTTTCTTAAGCGATGAAACTTCTTTCCGTTCCGCCTCACAACTAGATGCTGGAGATACCAGCAAAAGTCGTACCAGAATTTCTCTATTAGAGCATAATCGCCTAGATCCTGCTTCCATTTGTAGTAATGCTTTTCTAACACCATATTCGCCAGTCATGTCTATGAACTCCTCTTTGAAAAGTGCAAGTCGAATCTTTAATTTTGAAATATTAAATTCTGGGTAGTTTACTGCAAACTCCAGATTCTCTTCATGAAGTAGCATCTTTTCTAATTCAACTTGTTTTTGAATTACCTTTGATTCAATCTGCGATTGAAAGAATTCAATGCGATAGTATTCTTCAAATGAAGAAAAATCATGACCTACTGCCGGACCATCAAACCGCTTAGGAGGTCTTTTTTTCTTGGCAATTTTAGGGGTTCTAGTCCAAGTTCTATTTTTTGGCACAATCATCAAAAATGGTGGAAAACACAGCGTTGTTCCGCATCATTTCCAAGTAATTAACATCTGTTTGAACTCATTTGACCAGTCCAGCTAAAGTACTTTGTCTCCCTTGGAAGTATTTGTTCAGTTCTGCCAGTAAATCAATGGTTTGTTTCCCCAAAACTAATCCCAGATAGTTGGAACCGTTTTCGAAAGCAGCTAAGACTGCCATCGCCATCATAAACGTCTTCAGCCAACTGACTCAACGTGTCCATAATTAAAGAATATTTTTTCAGTATTTCTTCAATTTGAGAGCTTCGATATATATATCTTGTTCGACACAGAGGTCTAATTTTGCAAGTTTTTCCATCGGGACATTCAGATTCAATTTCTAAAAGGCTCTGAAAAAAGCCGTTTGTTTTTGTTCTAGACCAGCGTGTCCCAACCGGTGGTTCGCGAACCCCTAGGGGTTCGCGCGGTGCAGAAAGGGGGTTAAAAATTATTGCAATGGCGGAATTTTTTATCGCTAACGGAAAAGAAAACAAGAAGTTCCGTCTAGAACTATACGAGCCTACTTTCCCGTATACACCGAATTCAAATTTATAATCTAGCTATCTCTCTCTCTTTCTCACTGTCTTTCTCGTTTAGCTTTAGTTCTTAGTTGCTTCAAATATAGCTTTTTCAACGGTTAATACGTATTCATTCAATCATTATTTATTAAGTCATTCATGTATTTATTCACTCATTTATTCATTCATTCTTTTGCTTATTCATTTAATCATTCATTAATTAAAAAATATTCTTGAAAATCCCGATCAAAAAATTTCATAGGAAAATAGGCTCGTTAGTTCTGGATTAACTTTCTATTTGTACATGTTCTACGTCATAAGAGCTTTCCCATAAAGTTTGTTCCAAGCAAATCGGTCCGTTAGATCAGGAATTATATAGGATTGAAATTTCTCCGTAGGCGGTATGTTAATTTTTTTTGAACTGTTCAAAAATGAACAAAAATTGTTCAAATCATTATTTCACGCCAAGAACTTCTTCCAGTGAGCTTGTTCATGGGAACTTATATCTCGTACCTAGAGTTTACATAATTTGCCTCATTTTCACCCATAGGCGCTAATGTTAAAATTTTTTGAACTGTTCAAAATTGAACAAAAAATTGTTCAAATCAAAAAGTAAAATATAGAAATGAGATGTCCTCGCGGAGATCTTTCGAATGCAAAAAGAATTTTTCCAATCGGACAATACGTTCAAAAGTTATTAGGGGGGGACAGACCGACAGACAGACAGACCGACCGACACACTTTTTCCCCATCTCAAAACCCTACTTTCAAATTTTTTATTTTTCAATCTTTATTTAATTACTTAACTTATTTTTGACTTTTCTTGATTTCTAACGATATATTCACGATACATTAAGCCTTCTTTCATGCTTTATTTTTTTTTTTTTTTACTTTTACGGGAAAGTAGGCTAAAAAATGACAGTAAATTTGCATTCTTAAGTAGGAGAACAAAATGATTTTTTTTAGTAAGAACATTGTTTTCCAGATAATGCAGAAAAGAAGTGAACTGGCATTGGAAGCATACATACAAAATTTGAAATGCACTTATTCCCACTTATGCCGGATTTCAAATTTGGATCACTATCCAATTTATCATTTCGATACCAATCTGGATCCCAAATTTGTACCGAAAGATATTTATTGAATTATTTTTAATTTTAGAACGTATTTTGCCCCTACCATTTCCCACTTCTTCCTCGCAAGCGCGAAGAACGAGTCGGAAACATAAAAATTTACTCCATAAAATGTAAAATTTTGCATTAATTTAGGTTAATTTTTCATTATGCAGAGCCTAGAGTGTAACCAAAAGATATTTATTCATTAATTTTAAATTTGGACTCACATTTATCACACTTTATTCCAACTTTTCTGCGTTATCGCAATATCGCAATTAGAAATTTGAAAATATGTATATTTTTCTTTAAATTTCCGAAACATTTCCGAATTTTGTACTTTACAACCGGAAAGTGGTACCTATCGGGAAAACAATTTAAAAAATGTTTTAGGCATACATATGTTAACTGCTCTAATAATAATTCAAAAGAACAAACAATAAAAAATATATTTGTAGCTGTATTTTAGTTTTTATTTAAACTTAGATATTTAGATTAGATTACAATATAATTATGTTTTCATATCTTACGATGAAATATTGTGCAACATGGAAAATAGATGTGCTAGTAAATTTTGCAGTTTTGTCAGCCGTTACTAACGACTTCAGAAAGGGGTTCGCCATTTTCTTTCGGACCTTAGAAGGGGTTCGCAAGGGAAAAAAGGTTTGGAAACACTGTTCTAGACAAAAACATTCCTATCTGATTGGCTACTTCTAAAGAGGTTTTTAGCACTGACGTGGAATTGCAACTGTCTTTTCATTATTAAGTTAGTGCAATGTGGCCCACATTGAACAAAATCTGCTAAAGGTTGTTTTTCACTCATAATATAGATTGAGCACCTTTAATATGGCCACTCTCACATCGTCCGCTCCGTCATATATTGGACCCGAAGATTTGCTATTGGAAGTTGAAGTCGAACAAATGCGTCACATTATAAGGGCAGCTTTAGCTTTTCCGGTGACGGAGCGGGTTTCGTAAAATCCTAGAAAACTTTCACACCTTAGTAAAAGTGAAGAAATGTGGAGTTCTGGGGTATTTATTAAATATATAAAAAAAATTCGGGGGGCCCTACCCCTCCCACATTTTTGCCTAGCCCTAGGGCTACTGGTATAAAGTGAAATATGTACTGAAGCACAGTTTAGGTTAAAAAAGTGCATGTCTTTCAAACCTATCATAAAATGCTCCCCCAATTCGCAGAAATAAGAGTTCGTAACATTTTACATGCATTGAAGACATTTCGAAACACGTGTTTGCAACTTTTGTAGCACTACTTAATTACTCTTCATGTTTATAAAACTCTCTTAATTCGTTCCATATGGAAATATTGACGCGACGGAAGCCTATTTTCTCGGATCCTCATCACACATGGACAATGACACAAGATTAAATTCCAGAATGTTCACATAAAAAAAGCAGTAGGACTTTTTGATTCAAAATCTATACGTGCATGGTCCCTCACTTGTTTTAAATTTTAACATATGCGTACTGCCACTTTTGATGCTTGTATATGTAAGCGTCCCAGCACCTTTTCCAGAACTACACTACTGGGTGCTTTTTTTTTCTAAATTTTCGTGTGAAAGAGGGGGGGGGGGGGAGACTGCTCTCTGCAAAACTATTGAGGGGGACTGTCCCCTCTGCCAAATTATTGGGGGGGACGCGTCCCCGAATCCCCATAGGTCGTGACGCCCTTGGTAGGATGGGGTAAAATGGGTCATGGGGTAAAATGGGTCATTTGATAAAAAACTTAAAATAATAGAACTTGAAATTGATATTTTTAAACCAATATTTTTTATGTTATATTTCAATGTGTTGGCAACATTTTTTAATCTAAAAAGTTAGGTTCTTAAATATGGCAACACAAAGAAATATTTTCGTAATTTTTGGATGATAGTGTGCTAAACACATGGTTTACCAACTTCTGAAAATCTCTATATTTTATCAAGTAACAACCCAAATTTAAAGGATGTTCGCACAAAGAAACTTTGGAGAACAATTACAGCCGAGCATGCAAGAAAAAAAATAGATATTGAATTTTTTACACTAGTTTTTCTTGGATGGGGTAAAATGGGTCATGGTTAGGCTTAGCTAGTTCTATTCTACTATTGTTCTAAATTTTACACTGTTGCACCTCACTGCAGAAAATTCTAAATTTAAACAATGTATGTTGATTATTTTATTGAAATGACATTAAAAAAAATTTTTTTTGAATGTTTTTCCTAAAAAAGATAGTGTTGATGTGGTAGAGAGAAGTGATGTTGTTGAAGTGTTATGTGACCCAATATATAACAATCTAGAACAATATTATTTTAACATTTCAATGTAATTATAATTCAAAATGTTGCTAAATTTGTTACTTACTTTTTTTTTTCAATTTCAAAGTAATAAATAATTGTTTTCAGCATTATTTTGCATTATGACCCATTTTACCCCACGATGGAGTAAATCAGGTCACAACTTTCTGAGCTCAGTTAAACTATTTCATAATTAAAAAATAAATATTAAAATGACATAAAATGGATCTAAAGGAGTTTAATGTTAAGATGCAATCGAAAAGAAATGGGAAATGTTTCTAGTTTTGCTGCTATGAAACTTTAAATATGAAAATAGCTAAAATTGGATCATTTTACCCCACCTGACCCTAATTTTTAAACATTGAAAGCTAAAGAAAAAATAATAAACCAATTACGTACTTTATGTATTTCAAAGTTATAGCTTTATATTTGTGTATGCAGGGCCGATTCTATCAATGTGCCAAGTGTGCAAAATCAAAATATTCGGCTAGCATCTTGGGGCGCCTCAGCGTCAGAGCAATATATATATATATATATGGGCATCCTCAATGATCCATTATGCAGAGTTGTCAAGACGCAGAGGAAAGCTCAGCACACATTTTATGCGAATGCGACTACTTTTCCGCACAGCGATTTGAATATCTAGAATATCATTATATCGAACCCTGGGATACTTCCCAGTGTTCGATATAATGATATCCCAGTTTCCCTGCCAAATAAAATTACTGCTGAAATTTGTTTCAGCCATTGATCTGTTTCAGACATAATATGGGTTGTTAGTACAATAGACCTGTGGTCGCGGTGCTCGTGCTCCTTGGAGCCACCCCAAAACAAATCATTCAATCATTCATAATCAGCAACAAATTGTTCAAAAGATTTTAAAATTTTAAAGTTCAGACGAAAATTTAAATTGGATTGAATGAGTTACAAAAAGAAGTACCAGAATAAAAAATTCCTTTTCACCATATTGAACTGATTTATCTGACTGCAACAAGTTGTCAGAAAATGTGTCCAAATATCTTCACAAACAGAAAGTAAAGAAAACAAAATTTAGAAACAGATTTTATAACCCGAATTGTTTTCAGGGATCGCGCCAGAGGAAATTCAGATCCATTTTCGGACCCTTCACAAAATTCCAGCAGCCAATCAAAACACCATTCACAAAATTCCAGCAGCCAATCAAAACGGACGGACTATTCACAAAAATTCCAATCAATCAAAACACCATTCACAAAATTCCAGCACCCAATCAAAACGGACCATTCACCAAAATTCCAATCAATCAAAACATCCTTTACAAACTTTCAGCCAATCAAAACGGACCATTCACCAAAATTCCAATCAATCAAAACATACTTTACAAAATTTCTACCAATCAAAACGGACCATTCATAAAATTCCAGTCAATTGAAACAGACCCTTCAGAAATTTTAAACACTTAAATATTACTTTTTACAGAATTATTTATTAAACTAGACGCAAGGAATAAAAAAATTTTATCACTATGTTTAAATTTTTATTTTTAATATAAATCTTTTAAATAATATACCAAAATCGAACGCTTATTATTGCATCATCTCTCGTTCATTCTATGCTAGTTGATACATGACACCTTGAGTTTAGTTGTATATATATATATTTTTAAATATATTATCAATTTTAAAGTTTGTTAAATAAAGAAAGATTAGTGTAAAAGTCAGGATCGGTATTTTAAGCATTGAGAAGTTTATATCACCCTACCAAACCTTGAGATTTTTAGTCTTTGATGGAGTCTTTTGGTACAAAAATTTTTCATTCCACGGGTTTTCTGGATTGAAAAATTTTCCCTGAAGTTTGCCAATATTGAAGATACACACATGAGTTATTCTAAGTGAAAAAAAAAATTTCGGAATTTCACACAAAGTTTTCGGAAAAAGTGCTGCATCAATTGAATCAGTCATTTGAGAAACACCCCATCTCCATTTTTGGCCAAAATTGAGTAAGACATATTAAATTGTTTGTGAAGGCTAAACAAATCCAATACGCAAAAAACATTTCATCTGCACTTAGTAACCATGGTGCTGCCGCATTTGAAAATATCCATTCCTTTGAGAAACACCTCATCTCCTGGAAATGCGTCGTTTCTCAAATGACCGTGACTTTAGTGTAATCAAACGAAAAATTAAAACAACCGACAGGATTTACACAGTAAAACAGTATGCTGAACTTATGTTGCACTCTGCTGCTATTCAGGACAAGTTCCTGGTGGAAATAGTAGAAAGTGGAAAAGTAAAGGATTTTAAATCATGGTGTCATCAATTTTATAAAAAGAATGTAATATCTACGGAGACTCAAGCAAGGAACATCCCAAAGGAAAACAAAATAAAATTCAACAATTCAACTTTTATGGAGTTTTATTACTCTAAATAAACATGTAGACCAAGTTAAAGTAAACGACTTTATTGGTGGACTCCATGAACAAACTTTTGACTTGAAAAAACCGGGAACTGGTTTACCAGAGCTTCCAAAAATCAGTGCCTACTCGCAAAAATGTGTACCTATCAATATCAACAAAATCAATGACCTCAAGAAAGTCGAAGCCTATATACCTGCAGACATTGTTAGTGAATTTTATTCAAAAATTTATGACTGGCCAACTATCGATATGGACGACATTGAACTGTTTTAAGAAACAATGTTTGGAAAATGTGTATATATTATTTGAAAAAATAAAATACTGATTTTTATTAATAATTTCATTGTTTTACTTTTTGTTTTATACCTGATAACATATCATTTAGTCGGTCATTTGAGAAAAAACACATCTCCAACAAGGTTTATAATTTTTTTAAATATCAAAATTAAAATAATGAAATTTTATTTTGGGTGAATTAGCTTACCAAACCCCTGTAGAAACATAAAAAAATTCAAAAGAGATAGGATGTTAAATTATGAACCAGCTGGGTTTTTTTTTTTGATTTCCCGAAAGTTTACTTTTTTGGATATGAGGTGTTTCTCAAATGACCGATTCAATTTAAAATAAAATATAATTATATACTTGGGTTACCAAGCCCCCTCAACACACAATACAAATATATATATATATATATATATATATATATATATATATATCAGAGTTCACACTGGGGAAAAATACAAGGTGGGATTTCCCACCTTGACCAAAATTTTAAGTGGGATTTTTAAAATTTAAGCACAAACAATTTTTTTTTTTTTTTTTGTTTTTTTGAATGGGATTTCAAAAAATATTGCGGGAATCGCGTAATTGCGCTGCCTAGCGCAAACCCTGTATATAAATTCAAAAGTAAACCTTCAAGCAATCAAATGAAAGGCGTAAAATAACATTTTTTAAAGTAGTACAAAAAAAAATTTT
The DNA here is from genome assembly GCA_038502835.1 of Octonoba sinensis. Classification (NCBI taxonomy): domain Eukaryota; kingdom Metazoa; phylum Arthropoda; class Arachnida; order Araneae; family Uloboridae; genus Octonoba; species Octonoba sinensis. Next base: position 9,903,365 of record CM076604.1, read on the forward strand.
CTTGTTTGAAGGTAGAAAGAACAGCAGACACTAATTGTCAAAGATTAATTCATTAATCTTTTAGATTAATACATTTTAAAAATTCTGAAAACCGATTTTTTTTTTTCTGGAACAGATGCTCAAAAATGTTTGGAAATGTCGCAGAATTTCGGAACAAAATCCCCAATGTAAGAGAAGAAACAAAACAAACAATTCATTTCAACCACATCAGATATTGCTTCAACTGTTTTATTTATTTATTTATTTTTTTTTTTTTTTTTGTACTTAAAAAGTACCATAAATACTGCACACCCATTACAACTTTTTTTAAAACGAACTCACTTTTTTTTTATACAATATGATACAAGATGTTCGATGTCCAATCACAGACAACTCCCCTTGTCACAGGACGAGGGCTCCAGAGTTCATCCAAAAAATGGTTTTGCAAGGATCTGATGTTTCTGCCGGGTTCCGGTTCTTTCCGGATCTCACTCCCGGTCCATGAAGTAGGGCTGCCCGTCCTGGTCGCGCCGACGAGTCAGGATCTCGCATCCGGTCTGGGTCACCAGGAGCGTCTGTTCGAACTGGGCCGATCTTCTGCCATCACGAGTCACGGCTGTCCACTCGTCTGGCCACATTTCGTCCGACCATGTGCCTGAAGTAGCAAACGAGACAGCGATGGAAAAGTTGGAAAACTACAGCAGCATACAAAACAAAGTTTAAATTTGTCAAATTGGATTTCATGGCGAGGGGGGGGGGGGGAGAAAACTTTTTTTAAACTAAACTTATCAAACCTGAAAGAATCTAAGCACAAAGATAAAACAACGTAAAAAAGCACAAATTCAGAATAAAAAGTAACGCAAATAGCTATTTCGAAGCTACAATGGAGCCTCTTCATCAGTGCAGAAAAGAAGAAACACTCAACAAAAGCTGAGAGTGAACAGGGAAGAACCAGAGAGACAACCGGTACTTATACCAAATGTGTCGGATTAGCGATTGACCAATCAGAGGCACGGAACAAGGCGGGAGCAGAGCCCAAGACGAAAAGGCGGGAAACGAACCAATGTTCGTTTCCCAATGTCGAAAAACGAACGAACCAATTCGAAAATGTTCGTTTCCCGCCTTTTCGTCTGGGGTTCTGCTCCCGCCTTGTTCCGTGCCTCTGATTGGTCAATCGCTAATCCGACACATTTGGTATAAGTACCGGTTGTCTCTCTGGTTCTTCCCTGTTCACTCTCAGCTTTTGTTGAGTGTTTCTTCTTTTTTGCACTGATGAAGAGGCTCCATTGTAGCTTCGAAATAGCTATCTGCGTTACTTTTTATTCTGAATTTGTGCTTTTTTACGTTGTTTTACCTTTGTACTTACATTTTAGCACAAAGCATTTTGATCATTTGTCTAATACTGAAAGAACCTATTTTCATACTTGCCAACCCTTATTTTGAAAAATGCAGAAGACAACCTAAAAATTTACAGAAGAACTGATGTGAAGATTTTAAGCGATGCCTATTTATATAGGGATTAAAGTAACTAAAATTTAAGTTTAATTATCATTACTGAATATTTATGATTATTTTATGTTGACACTTTCAACAAAACACGTTTATAAAACGAGTTGATTTGGTCTAATTATATGTCATAAAGCCATCTTTTGCTATGATTATTAATGAGATTATTCAATACCTTTGATTATCTATTATTAACCATAATGCAAACTTGAAAAGAAAATACTTGTAAACAAATGAATGTCTTATTTCTTGTGCAAAAAATTGTCAAATATATCGCCATGAAGGGGGAAATAATGCTAAACTAAACCAGATGCCACACTGATAATAGTTTGAGTTCTGAGTCTATAGGTCAATGCTCAGTTCAGACGGTTTTCCAACGCATGTGCATCCTAATCTAGATGTGCATAAAGAGTTGGGTGTCATACTTCATTACTCTTAGCAAAAATGAGGAAGATCTGATCATTAACGCAGAAAAACTGAAAACCAGGGTTCGTGATTTTTTTTATTTAAAAAAAAAAAAAAAATAGGATTTTTTTTATTTAAATCAGATTTTTTTTATTTAAATCGGATTTTTTTGATTTTTTAAAAATACCTTAAATATTTTGGATATTTATTATGATAAATCCATAGAAACAATATGGCATGTTAATCAATATGCAAAAACATACTTTAAGCTTTTTTCACAGCAATAAATATTTTTTAATAATGATAATAATAAACAAATTTTAATATAAATGCATGGCTCAAATGAAACTTAACCCTACCAGGAATAAAAGTACACTCATAAGTATAGAGAAAATAAACAAATTTAATCTGAATTATTTTGCTATTTAAAGCTGAAAAAAGTAACAATTGTATGTACTTAATTTTTACATCAAGTGTACTTTAACCATTTTTCTATTTTATAAATGAAAAAGCCTGAAATATTTTACCCATTTAGTAAAATCATATGCTCACACCATTACTGAAAACTGAAACTTTGTTTTAATCAAATAGCTTTATTGCAAACTTCTATGATAAAAAAGTATTTTAGAGGAAAAAAAACCTTAAGCTATTAGGGGACATGGATGGAACTTTAAGGATACATATTCTAAATTCCAACAATTGCTGCTTTAAACACTATCATTCTGAATTATTTACTGTGTGGCATTTATTAAATTGATCTAAAATACTATTGTTAAGATAAAGAACACAGAATGGCTCATGATTATTATGAATTTTAATTTGAATGATTGAATGAATAATGCTTTGCGGTTAAGACGCTTGAAGAATAAGAGTAATATTGTAAAATTAAAAAAAGTTGTAATTAATTCTAAACTTATGAAATATGTTATGCACACAGACAGATGGGCCTAGGAAGTTTTGTTTGAAATAGTGGTTGTAATTGCAACATATTTCATTTTTACAACACTTTCTAACATTGTAAATTCGATTGATTTTTTGAAAATTGATTTTTTTGAAAAAAAGTCACTTGATTTAAATCAATGATTTCTTTAAAAAAATCACTTGATTTAAATCAAGCTGATTTAAATCAACGAACCCTGCTGAAAACTGAGACCAAATGAGGAAAGCTTCTGCAAAATGAGGAAGGGTTGGCAGTTATGTATTTTCATGTTGAAAGAATCTTACAGTTAGCAAGGATGAGATTGTTAAAAAACGAAAAAGGCGAAAGAGAAACCTGAAGGCAGGGTTCGAAATTAGCATTCGTTAGTCGTATTTTGCAACTAAAAATCCCCCTTGACGACTGCGATTTCACATCCAGTCTTTGCTATTGACACCTAAACTTTCATACAACTTTTAGTTTGACAACCACAATTTTTCACCAAATCGTCATTATATATTTATTTATTTATTTAAATCAAGTAAAACTCTGTACAATACTTTTACCATACATATTTCATTTAATCTTCTGTATTTTGAGTTTTACGATACCTAGGAAGACTGTTGCAACTTCTTGACCATCAAATTTTTGAGTCTGGGATTTTTCCTCGCAAATGAAGTTTTGTAAGTAACACTAGATAGCAAATAACACTTGGAAAAATACTTATGCCAATGAAATCATATTTTATTTTATTAGGCACTAATTAAAATAAATGTTTGTGTTGATTCATAAACTTCGGCAAAATTACAAAGTGCTCAAAAGTAACAAATAGAAAATTATTTTTTAACATTTTCTCTCACTTATCAAAAATTTTCTCAGTAAGGTTGTGATGATTTTTTAACAACTGCACAGTTGTCTTCATAGTTATCTCTGCCCAAGCAATTCGAATTATTTTTAAATTACGCCTAGCAGAACATTTTTAGCAACTAAAACAAAACAACTAGGTGCCACTGCCTAAACTCCTAACTTTTACATCCTAATTTCAAACCCTGCCTGTAGGTTTTATATGGAACTGTAAGGCACAACTTTCTTTCGGAAGAGCGGAATTTGGAAATTTCAAAAAGCGAAAAGTGTAAAAATCTCATAACATAGATTAACATAAATGAATAAAGATTAGTTAATCATACCCCAGTGAAACCCCTCAAATCCGAAATGCCGGGATATCAGAACGAGTTTTTTTTTAGCAAATTTAAGTTTGAAAAAGAGAATATTTTATTTTGTCATAAAACAATTCCTACAACCTTATTTTATATAATTCGTTGAAAAATTAATAAAGTACAGTTAACATACCTAACAAACTAAATGTGTCTGTATTCTTATATCATGCAGGATTGAAAAAGGTTAAAAGTTGGTTATTGAAATTATTTAGGTTATGTTTTGCACTCTGCAGAAACAATGAAATAGCAATAGAAACTCACAAAACATCACTCCATCTATCACTTGAAATCAGTTATCTTCAATTGTCGAGGGTTCGTTATTATGTTATGGCTAGTTTTCGACTGATCCAAACGGACTACAGCCCCAATTAGTTCGGATTGGATTCACTGTAGTAGCTTTAATTCACTATTTCTCTACTATTAATTGCCCCGCTTATATTTTGATAGTGTTATTGTGTCTGCCCATGTAAAACTGAAGAACTCCTAAAGTATATCTTAGACCCACCACAAATTAAGAAATAATAAAAAAATTGGTTTAAACAAATTATAAACCTGTTACAAAGCAATCCTTCCATTCAGGGTAACAACTTTGAATCACTTCAGATAGTGATTTTAAAAAGAGTTATTTTAATAAAAGTGTATTATTGTGCCACTCTGAACCAGAAAAATCAAATTCAAATTTTATTTTTAAAAATTTTCACAACATCACACAATTTATGACAGCCCATGGAACAGCTCCAAGAATTTCAACTGCTTCAAGGTATTTAACAACTTCAAACCTGCACTGAAAAATAGCTTCTTTTTTTCCTTCAAAAAACCGAGAATTTTTAAAAACCTTGAAATCCGCTGAAAAGCACAAAAATCTCATCCCCAGTAAGATTATTCTTGGAAGTCAATAGGACCATTCTAGATTTTACATTTCTTTATTTTGTCCAAGATTGTACCAGAGTGCAAAATATATAAAAAAGAGTTTATATTAGCAAATTTGTACATTGTATACACACGCTAGACTGACGATTATCAAAAAGAGTGAATTAATTAGAAAGCAGATCATCCAACAGATCTTCATCACAAGCACAGGAACAGAATTTTTAAAAAAATAACTTCACTATCAAATTTGAAACCTTTTTCTGTTTGCTTGCATTTGCTTTTCTGCTGGAACTTGGCAAAGTTAAATGCACTCTTTAATACTTCAGAAAAGGATGTGTAAATATTCACAAGAAATAGCACGTGATTAGTTAAAAGGCAACTCATTTGAAGATGAGCAACAAAATCATACACTGCATTACCAAGGCATGGGGGGGAACAATCTCTGCATAAGACGTTGTACTAAGAATATACATAAGTAGCAATCCTGAGTTAATACCAGGGCTCAAAGTTAGTTGCTTAAAGTTACGACACCAAATGTCATCCATAATTACCTTTTTACATGTTTCCAAAACAAAAGTTTATTATTACAGATTTATACATTTCAACCATAATCGCAGAGTTAAGAAATACTTCTATTAAGCAGTTATGCTTAAAGTTAACCATGTATAAAAAAACCAAAAATATAACATTTTCTTCTCACTTTCCACACATAAATGTAAATAATTTGCAGTAATTATACTATGCATAATTACTAATTATATAAACTTACATTTTACTGAACGTTGCCTTTTGAATAGCATTGATCCATCACAATTAAATTTCGGAGGCTGAAAATTATGCACAGATGTACTAGCACTCCTCATCATTTATTAATTTAACAACAATATGTGTGCATTAGGTTAATATTGCCAGCTATTCCCTCCCCCCCAAAAAAATAAATAAATGACTAAATAAAATTTTTGGCTACGTACCAAAGTTGCATTACAAGCAAAACATGCTAGATTACAGCTATGTCACATGAGCAAATAGTAAAAAACAAAAAATTATTTTATTAGCTTAGCAATGTAAAATTTAATTTCAAAAAGGGATGCAAAAACATATTCAAATTTAGATCAGTGAAAAAGTAATTTAATACCTTCAGATATCATAGGTTCAATGGTAAAACAATGTCCTGGTTTCATTATTCCAATAGCCTTATTTTCTGTAATAGAAAAAAATATAATAAATGGCATTAATGACTTTAATGATTCACCAAAAATACTTTTAAAAAAAAGAAAAGAAATTAAACTTACTGGCATAATGAGGTACACTGGGAGTAGTATGAAATAACCTGAAAAAAGAGAGGGGGTGTTGAAAATCACTAAGACACAATATACATAAAATATAACTACATATAGTCATGGACAAATTTATGGGGGGGGGGGGGTATTACCCCTACCCCTGCCGTTTTGAGGTTGCTTTTAATCTTACTTTATAAAATCATTTTAAAAATAATTGCCCCATAAAATATTTATTTGTGTGCTTCATAATTATTCTGAAATTTTAAATTGGGGCCATTTCACAATATTTTCTAAAAAGGTAGCGTCCGCAACATGACACTTTTTTTTGTTATAACTACGTAATTTACAGTTTAATTATCACCAAATTCTTTTTTCAAATAATGTGCGCAACACATTATTTGAAAATAAAATTTGGTGATAATTGAACTGTAAATTACATAGGTATAACAAAAAAGTGCCATGTTGCGGACTCTACGTTTGAACAGAATACCATGAAATGGCCCATTGACAACTTGAATAAAATTCTTGTATTTTGGTTTTGGCGACTTTCCATTGTAAAATGAAAATACTTCAAATAGAATTAAGCAAGTACAGTTGAGCCGGGCTAGAGCTAAAAGCCACAAATTTGGGAAACAGTTCGTGTCAGCCATTATTCGTAACTGAATAAGTAAAATTGTGAAAGAAAAAGAAATGCAGATCTATATATTTTTAAAAATACTACTATTTATAATAAAAAGTAAAAATAAATATATTTGTTTTTACCAATATACACTCTAATTACTAAATAGTACATTTGAGGAAAAATTTTAACTTACTTTTAGGCCCATTAAATTTTACCATACGCACATCTCAACACAAAATTTGATAGGAAATGTTATTTTTAATTCCCACCACTTAATTTAAAAGTAAAGTATATTTTATTAACTTACTTCTTTATTTAGGTTTAAGCTTTTTAATCTTGTAAACAGTAAACGTCAGCTTAGTTACGACGTACCTCCCGACGCTCAAATTTTTTTCCAAACTGATTAGCTAGTTGAATCTGCCACTTGGGGGCGTTACCGTTTTCCCGATCGAGAAGATTCTCGAATGACCTTCACGTGTCATCGACGCATGTGCGTACACGTGCTCAGCGGTGAGTAGCTATATGCAAATCACCCCCTAGTATTTAAGCGAAGTGCTCGCTCACTTATCTCTCTCTCTCTCAATCCTTTGAGGACTTCCTTCGTTACGTTCGTTCAGAGAACGAACGGGAAGTTGACACTTTTACCCGATGACATGGATCATATACCTCAGGATATTTTTTATTAGGGATAGTTGTTTCTTGAGCTGCACCGACTTTGTCTGAAATGCCCGATAGTTAAATTTTTCGTAAAATAATATGAAATCTAGTCAACTTTATTTTATTATGGCTTTAGGGGATATTTTTTAATGTTGTATTTTTGAATCAGTTATTGTGATGTTTACATAAATAAATCGCTATTCTTGTAAGAATTATATTAGCTTCGAATTACTTCTTAGCAAAATAATGGATCCTTTTGAAGGCATAATGGCATATCATGTTTAGGTAAAAAAAAAACATGAAGGTCAACTACTTAAGCATCACTATTAACAGTGCCAGTTTGTTAATTTTTGACTTAATTACTCTTTCTAAATGATCTTTTAATAAGTCGAATCTAATTTTTAACGTCAACTCCATCAGAAGAGGCGTCTTGAGGAGCCTATCGAACTGAACACGTATTTTCGTATCACATTATCCAAATAGCAGATCTTGTAGTAATTTAAGAGATGAACCGGGAAAACAAAGATGTGGGACCAATGGAAAAAAGGTTACACTTTTCCAATAAATCAGTTACAAATTACTCAACCCTTTAATAAAAACTTCTCACAAAACAGTAAATATTTACTGCAACAACTAAAATTTGAATTTACCTATGAATTCCATGTCCGCAATAGCTCCTGACGACAGAAAACCCATGGGCTTGCACGTACTTCTGGATCACATTCCCGATCTCTCTGTACTTCTCTCCGGGCTTTACTGATAATTAAGAAAAAGAAACAATAAAATAACCCTGCATAAAACTTTGTATGGGGATATAAAATAAATATACCTTCATGCAGGGTCTCCACATCATTATGTTGGTCCCATTGGCAGGTATTTTTTACAATGAGCCCGCCCCCGTATTGTTAGTGAACTTAAGTTTCATGCATAAACAGGGTTTGCATTTTTTCCAAGACTGGCAAAAACCGGGAAAAAACCAGTACCATAAATGGAAAAAAAAACAGCGAAAATACTTATTGTGCAGTTAGGTCTAAAATTTAACAAAGTAGGGAGTTTCCGCCAGGGTTATCATCGGATGTGGCTAAAATTAGCCATTATGGCTAGCTTAAGATGCTGCTGGATTAAAGTATTTTCAATTACTAGCCACACAATTATGGTCAGTATTGGCTAATTTTAAGTTAAGTTTCCCATATTAAAGTTTATTATTTGTTTTTTACTTTTTATTTTAACCAAGACTTGCTTGCTTTTGAGATTATATATATATTGAGATTATATATAGAAGGTGTCAAACTGCACAGAACAAAATGCATGAACATAGTAAAAAATATAAAGCCGAACTGGTTCTCCCTTTCAGAATGCACCAGATATCCAGAATATGTTTTGAAAATATAGTGAAAAACTTATACGTGTTAGCAAACTGTGGAATGTTTAAAAATATGCATAGAATTAATAGGCTTCAGACATCCTAGCCGGATATCCAGTACAAATTCATCAAACGAGACACCAGATATCGATAACTGGCATTTGAACAACAACCAAAGCAATTACAACAACAACCGAGTTCATGGAAAACGGCTAATTTTGGCGAAATGTTTCCTTGCAATAGGCTAAAAGTGGTCCGAAAAATCTGGCAACTGCGTTTCCTCCCTCTTCTGGCTATCGCTCGCAGACCCCCCAAACTGCTTATGCAGCTCCTATAGATCGCTTTGCTCGCTCATTAAACTAAAGTTTTTTAGAGTAGCTTTGTGGAAAGAATAGATTCTCTGTCAGAAATAATGTGCTATACTGCACACAACTCTTTAGAATCAAGAATACATATCTTGTAACATAATGTACATAGACTTTACACTGTCAGAAGCTGGGATGGAATTTTTTACAGCAAAAGCGTACTTTTTCCAGGCAAAAATTAAAAAAAAAACTGCAAAAATACTCATTGTTTTTCACTAATGTACACTAAGGTCTACTATTTAATGAGTTTTAAATTGTGGAAATAATTTAATGAATTTTTGGGTATTATTGAATATCTTTATTTTGTTAATTACTAAATATTATAATTAAAACAACTATTTAATGAAATGTAAGTTACAAATTTAAAACTGTTTAAAATTAACTCAAAATTATACACAGAAGAAAACTTATGTCATGTTTTATAAGGCAATTTGATTTATTTTCTTCCTTTTGCATTCGCAAAAATGAACAAATAGTTACTTTCATCACTTTCAGTCATTTCATTTTCTGTGGATCTTGGTCATCAAACTCTGAAATCCACCAATGGCATTGTTAGATACCTACATCATGACCATCAGTTTAAAAGTAAATAATGCCCCTCCCCCACCCAACCCCTAAGCATTGCTCCCCACTTTAAATTTGGCAGGAGTAGATCCAGCATTGTTTAACAAGATCTGTTTTCTGTGAGTTTTAAAGAGATTTTTGTGAAAAATCAAATAGTTATGTAAAAAATGAAAAATTAAACATAAGCATGAAAATTTTGATTATTATTTGCAGCGTTTATAATAAATGGTGCGAAAAGAACAATTTGGAAGCTTTTAATTTTGTGAGGATCTGTTTAGCATGACTTAAACTTTGTGAAGGTCCCAAAAAACGGACTCAAATTTTCTCTGGCGAGACCTACCCTTACATATTCATTGCGAGACTTCTACAGCATCCTACACATACGATCTACGTTAACCCCACTGCACAAATTCAAAATAATTACATGAAAATTTGCCCCCATGTATTCCGAATAAGAAAAGAAGGTTTCTAAATGCAATTTTTTAATTGATACATAATAAACATCCTATATCTGTGTCGCAAGTCAGGGGTCGATCCAGCAGTTTTAACGGAGTCTTTTCTTTTTTTTTTGTGAATTTTAAAAACATTTTGGGGAAAAATTAATATTTTTGTGAAAATACAAAATTTAAACTACAGTGATTAAAAAAATATATTATTATTAAAAATTTTTTGGCACCCATTTAATGAATAATTCCGTAGAATGTACGATTCGGTAGCTCGGAATTTCGTGAAGGCTCCGTTTTGATCGATCGGAACTAGTGTGAAGGGTCGGAAAACACCCCTGAATTTTCTCTGGCACGACCCCTCTCCATGTGCATGATTACAACCTTGATTTACTGGCCAGATTTTAATTCCTAAAAAAATTACAAAAAGCTCTAATACTTAGCAAGGAAAAGGTGCCCAACTCACACTAGTCACTTTTTAAAAACTGGGTAACCAATGCAGTTCAACTTTGGCTTCACTCATCATCCCACAGGAAGTTAAAAGCATATTCATAGTTGTATTGAAAATCTGCAACAGTATGAACTGAACAGAACAGTTGAACATCAGTGTTCGTGATTTTTTTGATTTTAAAAAAAAAAAAATTAAAAAAAAAAAAAAAATCTGAATTTTTTTATTTAAATCAGATTTTTTTTATTTAAATCGGATTTTTTTGATTTTTTTAAAAAGACCTTAAGTATTTTGGATATTTATTCTGTTACATTCATATAAACAATATGGCATGTTAATCAATATGCAAAAACACACTTTAAACTATTTTCACAGCAATAAAAAAAATTTATAACTATAATGATAAACAAATTTTAATGCGAATGCATGACTCAAGTGAAACTTAACCCTACCAGGAATAAAAGTACACTCATAAGTATAGAGAAAATGAACAAATTTAATCTGAATTATTTTGCTGTTGAAAGCTGAAAAAAAGTAAAAATTGTGTGTACTTAATTTTTACATTGAGAGTACTTTAATCCTTTTTCTATTTTATCAATGAAAAAGCCTGAAATATTTTTACCCATTTAGTAAAATCATATGCTCACACCATTACAAAAAATGGGAACTTTGTTTTAATCTAATATCTTTATTGAAAACTTCTATGATAAAAATTTTAGAAGGGAAAACCTCAAGTGAAAAGGGGACATGGATGAAACTTTAAGGATACATATTCTCAATTCGATCAATTGTTGTTTTAAACACTATCATTCTGAATTATTTACTATGTGCCATTTATTAAATTGATCTAAAATACTATTTTTAAGATAAAAAACACAGAATGGTTCATGATTATTATGAATTCTAATTTGAATGATTGGATGAATGATGCTTTGCTGTTAACATGCTTGAAGAATAAGAGTAATATTGTAAAATTGAAAAAATAGTAATTAGTTCTAAACTTATGAAATATGTTATACACACAGATGGATGGACCTAGGAAGTTTTGTTTCAAACAGTGGTTGTAATTGCAACATATTTCATTTTTACACTTTCTAACATTGTAAAACCAATGATTTTTTTTGAAAAAAAATCACTTGATTTAAATCAATGATGTTTTTTAAAAAATCGCTTGATTTAAATCATGATTTAAATCAAGCTGATTTAAATCAACGAACCCTGTTGAACATTAAAACAAAACCAAAAAAGTACCTATTTCAATAGCTTTCATGAGGCACTCGTGAGTGACACGAACCAACTTCTTTCCGGCCTCGTCGACATCCCCCACGAAAAAAGTTTCGTTCAAATCACCATGGAAACCTCTGTGATAAACAGTAATGTCAACTAAAGAAAGGAAAAACAATGCTTCAAACAAAAAAATCATTTGAACAAGTTGGGAGGAAAATGAAACCAAGATAGGTCAAACATCAAAGAGATGTTTAAACCTCAAACTGCTGAACATAAAAGATACAAGAAATAACTTTATGGAAACAAATTCTTTTACGGAAATGTACACAAAATTTTACTTTGCTTTAGGATTGAATAGAAAAAGAAATGTGAATAAATAAGACAACATAGCAAGCTATGATTATTAGGGAAGGAATAAACACACATCACATCCATTAAATCTAAACCATATAGGATCATTTAAAAAATTTTTGTTTACATTCAAATGAAAATACTAATACAACATGTGCCAATGTAATCCAACTGCTGATTGAAAATATGAAAAAGTCTTGCATACATCTAAAACAATAATATTTATTATCCATAGCTTTTAACTAATTAGCTTAAAATTAACTAATTTTTTGAACAGAAATTGCGATAGCGTATCTACAACATGTTTGCCCGAGTATTCAGACAGATTTTGCTTTGATAATTATTTTTGTTTGTATGGTTTACTTTAAGCATTAAATCTTTTAGTTTCTATTATAACTTTTTAGAAATTTACATAATTTCTGGTACAATGGCCACCTTGGAGAATATAACACAAAATTAAGTAAAGAGAAAGGAAGCTTATCAGATCAGACACACCACTTCATATATATACCATTTATTAAACGACGGTCTTAAAATCCTACTAAATTCCTCTCAGATTGCTAGAATATAAGTTCAGAAAACTCAATAAATATATCATAAAAAATTCAATACAGTTCCATACCATACATGCTGTTTTTCAAAAACAGCTTTCTCCTAATTTAAAAAAAAAAAAAAAAAAACTAAGTTATCAAATACTTACTGTTCAATAAGTCTCCATCTTCTAATGGTCTCATGTCAGGAATTCCATGACAAATGACTTCATTTACAGATCTGCAAAAAAGTTTTTAAAAATAAAAAATAAAAAAATAAGAGCAGTCAGTTCTGCAAGTAAAAGATTCTCAAAAATGTAAAAAATCATAAAAGTACTTACGTGCAACATGATTTTGGAAAGCGATAGTAATTCAAGGGTGAGGGATAGCAATCTCGCTCAATGCAGGCCTAAAAATTAAGCAACCAACTATTTATTATGCAAAACACTATCATAACATTTCTTGAACAAAAAAAAAACTAGAAAACAACGTAAAAAAAAACAATGTTAAAATTAAAATGTAATTAACTAAAGACCTGCATCAAAAGTTAAATACAAACAACAAAAATGTAAGTACAGTCGATTCTGGTTAATCGGACCAAACCAGGACGAAATCATTTTGGTCCTATTAACTGGCAGGTCCAATTAGGCAGATATGGAACAAAACCCCACATACTATACGTCATATATGAAGTTTCAAAAAGCATACAACAGCTATCACAACTTCCATTAAAATATAATTACATATTTTACAATCAAAGGATTTTATTAAAATTATGATTTTATTTCATTGTATGTGCCGACTGCTCAGCCGAGTAAATTCGGGAATTCAGTTGAACTTCGAGAGTTGCTTTAATAGTACCGCCATAATGTGGGAATTTTTGAACACCTTCCCTGTAAATATCGTTGGATTTTATTGAAAGTTACGGGAATTGTGATTAATGATTAATAAATTAATCTTTGTGTTCGTTGAGCCACTTTAAATCCGTTCTACAAGGGCAACTTATGGCTTGTTTTATTTTTGCTGTCATTCCTCTGGTCCAATTAAACTAATTTTCAGACTCAATAAGTAAACAATATTAAGCTTATGTAATAGGAAATGTTTTGTTCCTTTAGAGTTTGGTCCGAACCAGCGGCTGGTACGATTATCCGGTGGCCCACTTAAGCGGATTCCACTACGTATAACTTAAAAGAAAGAACAGGTAGAGCAGACTTCAAATTAAAAATTGCTCTAAAAAGTGAAAAATAAATTAACTCCTTAAACAGCCTATCGATATGGCTTTTGAACATAATTTTTGTAGCCAGAGCAAAATTATCTAATTATTATGTCGGGTGTCCTTTTACATTGAAACTGTTGCAAACTCTGGGCCATTTTCATTTGGAATTGATTCATCATTACAAAAGATTTTATCCATCATAATTTTGCAACTTTTCCTGTTTGTTAGATGTCTTTTCATGCATAAGCTCCTTCTCTTTGTGCATTGAAAAAGAGTTTCATTGTAACCCAAAAAGACCTATATGCGATTTCTGCACTGCTATTTCGCACATTTAATTTGCTTTTGATTTCATTTGTTGCACAAAAGGTAAAACTTTCATCTCATTCAATAATTTTTAAGAAACGAGAATGTTTTCAATTATTCTACAAATTTTTTAATTGCAGGAGAATATTCAGTCTTTCTCGGAGAATTTTCCCGGGTAACATCCGATTGCAGCGCACCTGAATTGCCCACAGTATGCTACAGAAATCTGACAAAGTGCATACAGTGGACGCCGCTTTACATGATCACGGTTAATGTTCAGTCGTTTAATGTTATCAAAATCACCAAGTCCTGTCCACTTGTATAAAAATACAGTTAAAAAAGATTGGCTTTTGCAATCAAAATTTTGTTATTGTTATCATTAGGTTTTTTCTTAAATCAGCAAAACTAAAGAAAAATAAACTAGTTGTTCTTGTCTGTATAAATTATTTTTTAAAATGTCTAGTCGGGCATTTAGCTGCTCAGGTGACACAGGCGCTTCGATTTCTGTGCGATGCAGAAAAAAGATGCCAAATTTGTAAAATTAGCAAAAAATCCAACAATCCATAATTTTTTTTTCTCTTTTCTTTTTCAGATAAAAATTTACTGATTCTTCTTACATTTTTCTTATAAGTATTTTCCTGCTATATACATTTTCAACAACACTTAAGTGAACGTTTATTTTGTAAAAATCAACAACGTGACAGTGTATTTATTTGTTAATGTACAAAAGTGGATTTTTTCCAGCAATAAAATTTCATCGTTAATTTTTATCACTCGGTTATCGTTATAAAATCATTTTTGTCCAGATATGATCTCATTAAGCGACCTCTACTCAAGATACATTTTATACAATTGAAAAATTATTACATTACATTTAAAATGTGATTCAAATTACCTCATGAACAACACGATCTAACTCGTCAGTGGTGACTCCGACAGCGACGGCTTTGGCAACTGTATCCAGTACTTCTCGTGCTAACTGCAAAATTTCAATATCATTAGAAAAATGATGTTGCACATAAGACATTACTAATACATGAGATCAAAACACATTTTTAAATAACTTTGAAGGCTTGCTCGGATAGCAATTTTGGAAGATTTCTCGATAACCTTACGAATTAAATTATTCATTTCGTTGGTGACAGATCTAATATAAGATTAACTAGTTGTTTAGGGGGGAGGAACCTAGATACAAAGCGGAAGCTGCGTTATGCTATCAGTTGTTTTTATATTAGCTAAATCACCAACTTCTGTTCAGTCTTGTATAAAAATACACCATATAAAAAATGATCAATTGTTGTAACCAAAACTTTGTTTGCTGTTATCATTTTACAGATAATCCTATTTAAATTGGCTAAAAGTGAGGAAAAAGAAACTTTTTTTCCTTTTTTCTGATGGAGAGGTCTTTTAAATTTGTTTTGTGAAGATGCCGATTTTATCACCGTAAAATCCCGAAAGTAACCCCCCTTTTTTAAAAACCAAACTGGCAAATTTCAGATAGGGGGATTTTAATTTAAATCATTAATGATTTTCGAAAAAAATTATGAAAAAAAAAATGTTTTTAGTATTAATTAAGAGCATTTACTGAAGTTAAATAATAAGTATAACCCATTTAAAATCATTTTAAAAACATTACTATAAAACAAGATTCAAAAAATAAATAAAGAAAAATCTATCTTATAATTTTCTAATAGAAAATGATCGCATGGGGATGGCATCTTTGACTGAAGAAAGAATTTAGCACTTAAGTTATCAGAAATCCCTATAATTTAAATTTAAAACTCATAAAACGAAAATTTGGAATGTTCGGGGCCGCGCTATATCGGTATTTCGTAATGTGCCGAATTTCAAAACACGACCAAAAATGGCGGACTGTAAGATCAAAGATGGCAGCTAATGAACGAATCAAGCTGAGTACATGAAATTTATTTTTAAGCATATAGACCTTGAATATTTATGAAAAATAAACAAATAAAATAAAACACAAAATACAAAAAGAAATTGGACATATTTAATCTTTATCATAAGAAAATAATACAAAGTTTGTTTTAAAATCGTCAGCCATTTGGGGAGGTGGGTTATATTAAGGAATATTAATGATTTCACTTTCGGCGAGAAAAGGGGGGGGGGGGTTTCATTCGATTGGGGGGGGGGCTACTTTCGGGATTTTACGGTATATTTTTTGGTGAAGGTACAATAAAATGCATTAAAAATCAGACCATTTTCAAACTGAACAATTATATTGAAATCATTAAGATGTGTTCCTTTTTTATCAATGCATTTCAACCAATAACTATCAATAGTAGGGTTAGGATTTTTTTAAAAGGTGCTGCGCCCTGCCCCATTTTTAAAAAACACCGATGCTCCCTGCTCATTTTAAAATTTAAAAAAAAAATGCACCTTTGGCATCCCTATTTCTGTAGAAAATCAAGATCCCAATTTCCTGCTTCTTTTGTACAGCAAGACGATCTTTTTCTCCTCCTTGCCTTTCTTCAAAAGGATTCTTAGACCTCATACTGTTATTGAAAAATTCCTACAACAAGCTGCAAAAAAGGATTAAAGTATCTCTAGGGAGTTTATCCTGGGGAAGCTAGAATGGAGATCTCCAAGTACAAGGGGGCTATGCACGGGACAGGTACATAGGCGCTAAAAGGATTCAGTGGCCGAATGTAGGATTCAATTTATTTCTAGTCTCTTATAAAGCGTTAAAAATCCATTTTTCTACATAGTGGAAACCAAATCCAAGGGGAAAAAATCCCTGCTATTTTCCAATTATAGTCTGTGTAATTAGAATCGGTGTGTCAAGGTCACACAACTCAAACTTTTCCCCTTCTAGTCGCCATGGTTTCCGTGCTAAAAACTTTTTCCCCCACTTGGTTTGGGGAACATAAGTCAGTTTGCTGTGTTTCAGTTATAGTAATAATAATAGATGGATTAAAAATCAGATTTATTTCTCAATCGCAACGATTGCGAAAGATAAAGCATTCTAATATTTTGAACCAATCTAAATATTATTCTAATATTTTGATGTGTTTCAGAAAGCTATTGTATAGCTAATTTATTGTATTTTATATTTTGTAAATGTTAAAATCTTATCTAAAAGTTCCAGATTTAATTTATGAGAAATTTAATTGCATTTACTTAATATCAAAAATAAATAACTTCTTTCTTATTACTTTTTACAAATTATCCTAATATTTTGAATCGGAGATGCAGTAATGCAATTGACTTAACTGCAGTGCGAAAAAAAAGTCTGGCTCTGTTATCTTCCACGCAGTGTTGCCATGGAGACAAAGCAGGAAACGCGACCTTGATGCGCCTATTCTAATTACACAGACTATACAGTGTTCCCTCGCCACTTCGGGCTTCATGTTTTGCGGCTTCGGTGCTTCGCGGGGTTTTCCCAAAATATTCATCAAAAATCAAAAATTACAAACATGTCGGCAGCCATATTGAGGAAAGGAGCTTTGCTTCATGGTGATGCGCGAGAGAGAAGGGTCTCTGCAGTCAAGCAAAGAGATGAGTTGACTCGGAGTACATACCACGGGCTCTCAAAAGCTCCCACTAACACAAGACTCTTCACCTCTCAGAAAGCAATGTTGATTAATGTTTATTACTGTACTACAATGTTTTGTAATTAGCTTTATTAATTAGCACCGACACGTTTAAGTAAATACGTATACTATTGTAATTTTTGTCTAAAATATCCGAAGTATAAATACTGTTTACATATTTAAAACATTCGTGTACCCGCATACACAAAAATGCTTAGGGGCAAATCCTACTTCACGGTTTTTCAGTTTTCACGGAAGGTCCTAGTCCCCATTAACCGCGAAAAACCAGGGATCACTGTATTGAGCTCCAAAAATTTCAGATTTTATGATTTTAATTGTGAGTTATACAGCATCATTGTCTTATATAACGACAGTATCACAGTGGCAAAACAAGAAAAAGTATTTAGAGTACTTTTGTACTGTACTTTTCCATCTGAATGTGCAATTCCTTTTTTTTTTCTTTTTTAGGGGGTGAAGGAAAAAGAGAAAATAACGTAATTTTCTAAGTAATATAATCCACATATGGTGAGAATTTAAAGTTTTTTTTTTAAGAATGAGGATCTTAACACTAGAAAGACGGAGTGGCCCTTCTTTATATTTGCTGCTCAGTAAGTCCAATTATAATCGAATGAATGCATTGTAACGTTCTCACTTTTGCTAATATGACCCATTTAAGTGATTATTTAATCATTTTTTAGCCTACTTTCCCGTAAAAGTAAAAAAAAATAATAATAAAGCATGAAAGAAGGCTTAATGTATCGTGAAAATATCGTTAAAAATCAAGAAAAGTCAAAAATAAGTGAAGTAATTAAATAAAGATTGGAAAATAAAAAATTTGAAAGTAGGGTATTGAGATGGGGAAAAAGTGTGTCTGTCGGTCTGTCTGTCCCCCCCTAATAACTTTTGAACGAATTGTCCGATTGAAAAAATTCTTTCTGCATTCGAAAGATCTCGGCGAGGACATCTCATTTCTATATTTTACTTTTTGATTTGAACAATTTTTTGTTCAATTTTGAACAGTTCAAAAAATTTTAACATTAGCGCCTATGGACAAAATTGAAGCAAATTCTGTAAACTCTGGGCACAAGAGCCAAGTTCCTATTGAAAGCTTATTGAAAGGAGTTCTCGGTGTGAAATATTGATTTGAACAGTTTTTGTTCATTTTTGAACAGTTCAAAAAATTAACACAGTGCTTACGGGGAAATTTCAACCCTATATAAATCCTGATCTAACGGACCAATTTGCTTGGAACAAACTTCATCGGAAAGCTCTTATAACGTAGAACATGTAGAAATAGAAAGTTTATCCAGAACTTACGAGCCTATTTTGCTATGAAATTTTTTGATCGGGATTTTCAAGGATATTTCTCAGTGACTCAATGAGTGAAGTAATGAATGAATGAATAAATGAAAGAGTGAAAGAATAAATCAATGAATAAATGAATGAGGAAAAGAATGAATGAATAAATTATTGAATAAATGAAAATATAAATAAATGAGTGAATAAATACATGAATGCGTAAATGAATGGATAAACACTTGAACGAGGTAACGAATGAATGAATAAATGCATGGCTGAATAAATGAAAGAATGAATGAGTATTATCCGTTGAAAAAGGTATATTTTCAATAATTAGAACTAAAGATAAATAAGAAAGAGAGAGAAAGAGATAGCTAGATTATAAATTTGAATTTGGTGTATACGGGAAAGTAGGCTCGTATAGTTCTAGACGGAACTTCTTGTATTTCACGCACATAGTAGTGCAATTATGGAATCTTATATCTAGAACGATGAGAGGGGCCATTGTAGCTCCTGTACTTTACAATGAACAGGGCTCGTGCAGGGCTGGGCAATCACAGGATTCCGCAGTATTTTTTGAAATCCCACGCAAAAAAAGTTCGTTTGCTCGCTGTTCCCGCAACTAGCGGACACGCGTTCAAAACATCGCGAAACGAAACTACTATTTTAAACTGATAATTCAATACAAACTAAATGGGGTATAATAATAAAATTACACGTTAATTTAAAGCACAAATGAGCAAAAAAATGCAGACATATGTTTCGGGATTGCTTGGAATCCCTTTTTCAATGCGACAGGGAGCTTCTAGATGCAAAACATCCAAATGAAGCAGACAGAACAAGAAAAACAAAGCTTATATAGCCTAAGAATTATCTGTAAACCAATGAGAATAAAGGCAGCGTGAAGTGGAAGTAGAAGTAGCAGGAAGACACCAATAAGAGAGCAACAAACGAATCCAGTTGAAAGTACAGGAAGTAAAAAGGAATAACAATAAAAATAAAGCAAAAAAGACGACAGCATGCATAAAAATTGCAAAAATAATAAAATAAAATACAAAGAATAAAATTGAAATAAAAATAAGTACAGAAACTACCAAAACAAAATACAAAACAAAGTACACATGTAAAGGAGGGGGAGGGGAGGGAAGGGGGGAAGGAGAAAAATAGACACAAAAAAGGAAAACAACAAGAAAACCTAGAAAGAACAACAAATTAAAGAAATTTATGCCAGACCTGTGAAAAATAAGGAGTTGAGGAAGAATCATTAACCAAATTAGAACTATTCCTGTTAATATGATAAGCTTCCCAAAAGTCAAGCTCTAAAGGGGAAGAACATTTTTGAATAATTTTACCAGAATTGAAGTCAAAAGAGTGGTTGGAATTCCAACAATGTTGAGCAATGTTAGACTTATTTAACTCTTGCTTACGTACATAACCTTTATGCTCATTTAAGCGAATTTTCAGAGCACGTTTTGTCTGCCCAATGTAAGAAAGGCCGCAACGGCAACTAATTTGGTAAATACCCCAAGTGTTAAGTTGATCGACAGGATCCTTAAGAGAAGAGAAGGAAAGTTTGTTACTAGGAGCAAAAACGACTTGAAATTGAAACCTTTTTAGGATTTTAGCAATACGGAAACTGACAGAATGAAAGAATGGTAACACAACCAAATTCTTTCTAGAAACCACATTATTGGGACCAGAAGTTTTCTTAGAAAGTTTGTTATGAATAGAATCAATTAAAGAGTGAGAAAATCCTCTATCAACAGCTACAGCTTTCAGATAGTTGAGTTCAATCTTGAGAAGCTCAGGAGAAGAGCAAATATTAATAGCACGATGGACCAGAGCATTAAAAGCCGAATATTTTTGGTTGGGAGGATGAGACGACAGTCTGTGAGGAGGTAAAGAAACAGCGAAAGGTTTACGATAGACAGAAGTAGTGAAACCAGACTCACTCTTAGAAATAAAGACATCAAGAAACGCGAGGCTACTATTAAGTTCTTTCTCACAAGAAAACTGGATATTAAGATCAATGGAGTTCATAATAGAAAGAGCATCATCAATACCTAACAAATTACTGTCCGTTAGGACAAAACAATCATCCACATAACGAACATAAAATTGAAATTGCAATTTCTGGAACAGTTTTTCCTCAAAATAATGCATATAGAAATCACTTAAAATAGGACTAAGAGGACTTCCCATAGCCAGGCCATCTACCATAGCATAGAATTTACCATTAAATACAAAAGTGCTCTGTTGCAAGCACACACGAGTAAGGAAAACTAATTCCTCAATTTCCACAGAAGTAAAATGGAATTCAGAAAGCCTTTTCCTGAGGCAAGTCAAAGCGCCATCAACAGGAACATTAGTAAACAAGGAATTAACATCAAAAGAGGCCATAACTGAATTATTCGGAACGAAGTTATGAAGTTTCTTAACAAAATCGGTGGAATTTTTAACAGTGAAAACATTCTGACTCCTAAGTGGAGAAAACACAGAAACTAAATACTTGGAAAGTTTATATGAAGCAGTGCCAATATTGGAAACAATTGGTCTGAAAGGAATACCTGCCTTGTGTACCTTTGGTAAAGCATAAAAACGTGCACAATTAGCAACAGAAGGAATCACAGACCGTTTAGCAATCAAAGGAATAGAATGAACAGACTTAACAGCAGAAGAAATAGCTTTTAACTCTTTGTCACTAGGATCTTTATAAATTTCAGAATAAGGACCAGAAGCAATTAAGTCATCAGTTTTTTCAACATAAGATGATAGAAAGACATAAAAACCTAGAAAGAACACTTTCTAGGTTTTCTTGTTGTTTTCCTTTTTTGTGTCTATTTTTCTCCTTCCCCCCTTCCCTCCCCTCCCCCTCCTTTACATGTGTACTTTGTTTTGTATTTTGTTTTGGTAGTTTCTGTACTTATTTTTATTTCAATTTTATTCTTTGTATTTTATTTTATTATTTTTGCAATTTTTATGCATGCTGTCGTCTTTTTTGCTTTATTTTTATTGTTATTCCTTTTTACTTCCTGTACTTTCAACTGGATTCGTTTGTTGCTCTCTTATTGGTGTCTTCCTGCTACTTCTACTTCCACTTCACGCTGCCTTTATTCTCATTGGTTTACAGATAATTCTTAGGCTATATAAGCTTTGTTTTTCTTGTTCTGTCTGCTTCATTTGGATGTTTTGCATCTAGAAGCTCCCTGTCGCATTGAAAAAGGGATTCCAAGCAATCCCGAAACATATGTCTGCATTTTTTTGCTCATTTGTGCTTTAAATTAACGTGTAATTTTATTATTATTGTTTACTTGCACAAAGTTAAATTATTTTTAAATGGGGTATGTTAGTTTTCAACTGCCATCTAATCCTCATTAGTGAAAAGAAGAATCTAGGAACCCTATTTATCATATATAGTAACAGTGGGGGAAAGATTGACAACTTCTTCATTCCTCGGGATTATTGAACAATTTAAGCCCTTTGTTGTGAATGCAGGTTTATCTTCATTCATTCTATTCAGAGGACAAAACCAAAAAAAGGAGTGGAAAAAGGGAATCTTCCTTGGTCACAAGGTTACAAGAGAATGCTGGTTTCTAAAATGTACTGTTTTCATTGAAAAACATCAATAGATAAAATGACAAATGATCAGAAAAAATAGAAGAAATATTAAACTAATTTTTAGGCTTTTTTTGTAAATATCACACAAAGAATTTTGGTTAAATAACCAAAATACCAGAGGATCTTTTTCATGCCTGACATTTTATAAAGCACTTATTTTTGCGATCGCGAATTTTGTGAAGGATCCGTTTTGCGTGAACCTTGTTGATGTTTATTCTTTCTCTGCTGAGCATAGCTTAGACAATCATCTTTTATTCAGTTTGTATTGGATCATGATCGGACAATTTTTAAAGACAGAAACAAAAAGAAAAGTTCCCACCTAAATTTTAAAAATCCCACTTAAAATTTTGGTCAAGGTGGGAAATCCCACCTTGTATCCCCAGTGTGAACCCTGATGAAATCGGTTAAATTCTTCGTTTCTTTTGATGGATGTAGTAGGACAAAGTATTATTCAGTCTAGTCTAGATTAACCTTGACCTTTCTCTTTTTTCAACCGGTTTTGATTCAAAATACTATACAAATGCGACCAATACTATACATAGGCTTGCCGACAATGGCGATTGCTCCTTGAAAGAGAAATGTAAGTTTTATATTTTGAGTGAAAAAGAAAAAACCATGGTATACTATTATACAGTCAGCTGTTGTATAGGGATTAGAGAACATGCATGGGGCACAAGGAGTCACTCAAAAAGAAATTTAGAAAGAATTGTGCTCAAAATTCTCGGAAGGGACACACTGGCCCCCTCAATCTTTCTAGGTATGTGGGAATTTGCAGTCTTTCTAGTGTTAATCTTTAATGCATATATATTACCATACTAAGATTGGCTTGAAACGAAAGGTTTTGAGAAGGGAGTAAGCCTTCAAATCTCCCTTCCTCGCTGTATCCTTAATACTAACAATTATAATGCCATGAGATGAAAGAAAAGATGTCTTCTCACTCAACAAAAAATGCCCCTTTTTTCATAAATCTCTCTTTTAAAAAAATGTGAACAGTAACTATCAAGACAGATAAAACAGATACATGGACTGAACAAACATAAGCAAGGGCAAAAGGCACATAAAATTCTATTTTAAATTTAACTGATGACTTACTTTTGAAGCAAGAGTCACTCCTTTGATCTCTTCTTCATCCAGTACCTTAATACTAGTTGTTCCTTTTAGAGTAGTTTCACACAAAGAAACACCTGAAGGAAAGTAATTAACTGTACTTTTCAGGAAAAAAATAATATGAAATTCAATATATTGGCAAGCAATATTAAAATTAGCTTCGTTGACAATTGATTAACAATATTCGATTATTAACAATATTAACAATAGGTTAATAACAATATTATTAACAATAGGCGATTAAAAAGGACCAAGAGCAAGAGCTATCCGACAGGGCCCAATTAAGACAGTTGGGGGCCCAAAGCACAACATTATTTTAAGGCCCCCTACCCCGTATGGTACGAAAAATTAAAATGCCGGGTATACTGTATAAAGTTAAATAAGCTTGGAGATTATTTCAAGGCCGTGGCCTAGTTGACCTTTGCGGTAATCAGGTACTGCTATCCGAGAATGGTCTTCACTATAAGTG
Organism: Octonoba sinensis; assembly: GCA_038502835.1. Taxonomy (NCBI): domain Eukaryota; kingdom Metazoa; phylum Arthropoda; class Arachnida; order Araneae; family Uloboridae; genus Octonoba; species Octonoba sinensis. The sequence continues at coordinate 9,927,674 of CM076604.1, forward strand.
AAATTTTTAAAATGTCTGAGCATTTTTTTTTTTTAAAGAGCTGAAATCAAAAACTTGGAGAATAATAAAACCATCCACTTTTTCAAACAATCTTTGATGAGTCTTGTCAAAAATGTCAAACAATATAAATTTTTAGCATCTGTTAAAAAATTACATTTCTGCTTAGGAGAATAGACACATTGTTTACAGAAAACTTCTGAAATGTTTTCATGATTTTGGGCCTACGCCGGTAGGCCCAAAAGGATGCATCAATGCATTGCTCAGCCCTAAATAATATGCACCATTGTATTTTTATTTGTCGGCTATGGGCAACAAATGAGTGAGTGTCAAGGGTTAAAAAAAAAACCTTTGCAGCTTTAGTGCAATATTTTGAGCATGAAAACAATTTTTATAAAGATAAAGCATACAATGGAAAATTACCTTCGGGATGATCAGCATAATCAGGACGCTGAATGGTGTCTGGAACTTCTCTTTTGGGGGTCTGAAACCGAAAATCACTCAAATAAAAAAGATACAAAGATTTACTAAACAGATTCAGCATTTAAAAGCTCATATTCAGCTTTTCATAAAAATTTAGAACTATTAAGCAATTTTTAAGAATCTATATATTAATGGGAAATGGCAAAAATGTTTTTGTATCGCATACTGCATTTCAACTTAAAAAACTATTTTCAAAATAAATAAGGTAAATGACCCGGTAGTGCACACTGCTCTAGTAGTGCTGCTCTTCAGTCAGAGTTTCAAATCTTCGAAACCAATGTCAACCTACGGGAAAAGTTGGATTAAGTTTTAGAAAGTTCCTTTGAAGTTTTCGAGTCCGGAATTTTTTTGAGTAAGGTAAATAACCCGATAGTGGACACTACTCTAGTAGTTGACACTTAGATCTTTAAGCTCCTAAAATAAGTGAATGTAACATTAAACTTGAATGAAATGATCAGAACCTATAGCGAACGATTCCTAGTGCTAGTTAATAGAACTAAAGTTGGCGTGGAGCATCAATGCAAGTACATGGATCATCATATTTAATAGTTGCCCCCCCAATGGTCCCATTTGCTGCTCTTTACTAAAGCCGATCAATAAGAAGGTCAGGGATTTAGGTAAGGTAAATGACCCGATAGTAGACACTACTCTAGTAGCTGACACTTAGATCTTTAAGCTCCTAAAATAAGTGAGTGTAACATTAAACTTGAATGAAATGATCAGAACCTATAGCGAACGATTCCTAGTGCTAGTTAATAGAACTAAAGTTGGCGTGGAGCATCAATGCAAGTACATGGATCATCATATTTAATAGTTGCCCCCACAACGGTCCCATTTGCTGCTCTTTACTAAAGCCGATCAATAAGAAGGTCAGGGATTTGGGTAAGGTAAATGACCCGATAGTGGACACTACTCTAGTAGCTGACACTTAGATCTTTAAGCTCCTAAAATAAGTGAGTGTAACATTAAACTTGAATGAAATGATCAGAACCTATAGCGAATGATTCCTAGTGCTAGTTAATAGAACTAAAGTTGGCGTGGAGCATCAATGCAAGTACATGGATCATCATATTTAATAGTTGCCCCCCCCCCCCCCAACGGTCCCATTTGCTGCTCTTTACTAAAGCCGATCAATAAGAAGGTCAGGGATTTGGGTAAGGTAAATGACCCGATAGTGGACACTACTCTAGTAGCTGACACTTAGATCTTTAAGCTCCTAAAATAAGTGAGTGTAACATTAAACTTGAATGAAATGATCAGAACCTATAGCGAACGATTCCTAGTGCTAGTTAATAGAACTAAAGTTGGCGTGGAGCATCAATGCAAGTACATGGATCATCATATTTAATAGTTGCCCCCCCAACGGTCCCTTTTGCTGCTCTTTACTAAAGCCGATCAATAAGAAGGTCAGGGATTTGGGTAAGGTAAATGACCCGATAGTGGACACTACTCTAGTAGCTGACACTTAGATCTTTAAGCTCCTAAAATAAGTGAGTGTAACATTAAACTTGAATGAAATGATCAGAACCTATAGCGAATGATTCCTAGTGCTAGTTAATAGAACTAAAGTTGGCGTGGAGCATCAATGCAAGTACATGGATCATCATATTTAATAGTTGCCCCCCCAACGGTCCCATTTGCTGCTCTTTACTAAAGCCGATCAATAAGAAGGTCAGGGATTTGGGTAAGGTAAATGACCCGATAGTGGACACTACTCTAGTAGCTGACACTTAGATCTTTAAGCTCCTAAAATAAGTGAGTGTAACATTAAACTTGAATGAAATGATCAGAACCTATAGCGAATGATTCCTAGTGCTAGTTAATAGAACTAAAGTTGGCGTGGAGCATCAATGCAAGTACATGGATCATCATATTTAATAGTTGCCCCCCCCAACGGTCCCATTTGCTGCTCTTTACTAAAGCCGATCAATAAGAAGGTCAGGGATTTGGGTAAGGTAAATGACCCGATAGTGGACACTACTCTAGTAGCTGACACTTAGATCTTTAAGCTCCTAAAATAAGTGAGTGTAACATTAAACTTGAATGAAATGATCAGAACCTATAGCGAACGATTCCTAGTGCTAGTTAATAGAACTAAAGTTGGCGTGGAGCATCAATGCAAGTACATGGATCATCATATTTAATAGTTGCCCCCCCAACGGTCCCTTTTGCTGCTCTTTACTAAAGCCGATCAATAAGAAGGTCAGGGATTTGGGTAAGGTAAATGACCCGATAGTGGACACTACTCTAGTAGCTGACACTTAGATCTTTAAGCTCCTAAAATAAGTGAGTGTAACATTAAACTTGAATGAAATGATCAGAACCTATAGCGAACGATTCCTAGTGCTAGTTAATAGAACTAAAGTTGGCGTGGAGCATCAATGCAAGTACATGGATCATCATATTTAATAGTTGCCCCCCCAACGGTCCCATTTGCTGCTCTTTACTAAAGCCGATCAATAAGAAGGTCAGGGATTTGGGTAAGGTAAATGACCCGATAGTGGACACTACTCTAGTAGCTGACACTTAGATCTTTAAGCTCCTAAAATAAGTGAGTGTAACATTAAACTTGAATGAAATGATCAGAACCTATAGCGAATGATTCCTAGTGCTAGTTAATAGAACTAAAGTTGGCGTGGAGCATCAATGCAAGTACATGGATCATCATATTTAATAGTTGCCCCCACAACGGTCACGTTTGCTGCTCTTTACTAAAGCCGATCCATAAGAAGGTCAGGGATTTGGGGAAAATATATGGGAAAAAAGCGTGACATCAGTTTGAATGGTCCCTTAGCAGTGCCAGCAGCAAGAGCAAAAATATATATAGGACATTATCATTAAAAATATAGGACAAATTTAAAACTACTTTAATGCATAACAAATAGGTCTATTAAGCTAAAGTAAGACTTAATGCATTCATTCTAAATATATTTATGGCAAACTCAAATAAAAAAATTAAAAAAGGAGACAGAGAAATGCAAATTTAGACAAACAGCAGACTGTCTTTAACCTATTAGAAAGGTTAAAAACAGTTTGCTACCTTTTGCTAAAAGCAAATGAATGTACATTACTAATTTTCAAAATATTAAATACACATTATTTATAATAAATTGTATTTTGGAGACTATTTGCTTAAAAATTATATGGAGGGAAAAATTTCTGAAGTTGAAGAAGGTTTATTTTACTTTTTTACCCTATGAAATAATTTTTATTTCACCAATTGAAAACATAAACAAAATTATAAAATGTCAGCACACATACATTTATAATGCATACTTGCCAACCTTGGAGAGGAAAAAAAAGATTTTTCCAATGACTCCCCCCCCCCCCCCCCACACACAGTGAACAACTAAAATGACATACACAATTTTTTTACTATTCATTACAGCAGTATTTGATAAAAATTTCTCTTTGAATGTTTAAACAAAACATTTTCTCGCAAAATTATTTTTTATGATAAATATATGTTCTCTAGATTTCCATTTGACAGCATTGGACGAAACTCAGTTTCACTTTACAGAAAATGCATTACTTTGCCGAATGCACAAAATAACCAGCACTACATTAGTTAGATTAAAAACAAACAGTTCTACTTAATACTAGGTTACATCTACACCACAACAATTGAAATAAACTATCAGACCAAGTCTGGTGTACATTTAAGGAACAAATTATTCTAAAACAGTAAAAAAAAAGCCATTCTTTAATTATAATATTGAATAAAAATAGGAAGAAGTATTTTCAATTTATTTTGTAGCAATATATAAGGCTTAAATAAAGGGGGGGGGCACTAATCATAATACTGGGGGGAAAAGAATGTATTTGAAATTCCATGCAAAAATATTTTGAAAAAAATACTTTTAAACAAGGGTATTAATAAGGACGCAATATTAATAGTTATAATGAACAAATATGATCACCAAATTTTAAAAAAGGGCTAAAATTTTGCATTGAAATTTCGAGTGGGTGTGGCAAAATGACGAGTGTAAATCCTCCACTAAAGAGGCTGAATCGAAAAAAATATCAAAAATAATGGTAAACCAAAAGTTATTGATGCCCAAGAGATAGAATCAGATAGTAAACGATTACAAGGGAGCTTTACTGAAGCGGATGCTATCGGATTTCAAAAAAATCGGGACTGACCCTTAAAAGCATTAAAACAAAATTTTACTGCTAATTTGTAAAAGTTTTGCAAGTCAAGTAGGTACGTATGCTGCTTCAAAATTTTGTCATTTAAAAGAAAAAAATAAGTCTTCTAAAATTACGAATTTTCGCGGAACTAAAATTTTGACTTTTCACAATTTCCAAAAATACGGAACTTCGCCAAAATATAGGAAAAATCACAAGTCTGCTACTAACATCGGCGAGTAACTACGATCACTCGCACCATCAATTGAGAAAAAATGAGGCTTTATTTATTTTAAAAGCGAAAATTACTAAAAACGGGAGAAAATTACGACTAAATGGAAGATCGGGAGATAGACGCAAAAAGCGGGAGTCTCCCGTTAAAACAGTAGACTTGACAAGTATGCATCACTTTATTTAAGCGAGATAAAACTTATTTTCAATGGTCAAAATTCATATAAGCAATTCAACAATGCTTTTTCAAAATACGAACAACGGGAACGGTAAGCGCGAAGTGCGCGCACGTAGGGAAATCGCAACGAAAGATGGGCAGGGTTGCCAGCTTTTCCAGAGAACAAACATCCAACTCTTTGTCTCCATGTTTCTCTTTTATTTAATACATAAATATATATGTAAGAACGGCTGTCCCGTTCTATCTTCTACAGCTGTGGCCGCTAAAACCCATGTAAGACGAGGCACAGGGTTTCGTTGCAATTCTTTATTGGTAAACTTTAACACACAAATATCATAACATTAATATTGTTGGAACGAAGGACATGAAGTCATCAGCACGTTTCAAGAAGCAAGAACCCCGATTTTCGTTCGGGCAGTCGTATTTATATGGGGGAAAATCTCTTAGACTGCAGACAACATTCCCTACACCACGTGATAGCACGTGGTTTAAATAGGAGGGCCATATGGAAAATAAAATATATTATTGGCTTTAATGCCGTAGACAGGGGCTGGCCTAAGTCTACGGGGAAAAAAATAGTCTGGAGGGAATTAATGAGGGAAACCAACTTGAGCTTAGGCATGACCATATATGGTAACGCGTTAGAGAAATTTATGAGTGAGACAACCCTGAGTTGTCAAGTTTAATATGGAAAAAGCCAGACAAAGGAGACAAAGGACTTCTCCATATCACAGCCTGACAAAGGATACAAAGGATTTTTCCATATTACATATATATATGTAACATATAACTTTAGTTCTTTTTGACCGTTATTTTAAAAGAATCTATGAGTATTTGTTTCCGAAGTACAAAAAGAAGAAAAAGAATACTTAAGCAAACAGACGATCGATTCACTCAAAAAAGTAGCCTACATTGGGGATGTTTTGCCAACTCTGGCAGTAAATAGTTAGAGTCTCCAGTTGAGCGTACTTTGCTTATTGCCAAAATAGTTTTTTTTTTTTTTTTCATTTCTCTCTCTCTTTTTTCCTTCTATTCAATGGCGCCGACTGCCAATGAGCATCGTCGGTGCTTGCTTATCTTTTGCCGCGTTCCATAGCCTTTTTTGTCTGGAAATTTTCGGCGTGCATTTAATTGTCAGAAAAATAGGACATGCTATAGCTTTTGTAAATATAGGACAAAATAGGACAATTTTGAAGGGATTTCTCAAAATATAGGAAATATAGGACAGCTGTGCGCACTGCTTAGTCATTTTTAAAATTATTTCTCCAAGTTAACAACATAAAATAGATGATACTGATTTTTTTCCACTACTAATACAAATGCATGTCTTATAAATGTCTACTATAGATACGATTTAGGCGTTTAGTAAATTTGACGTAAAAATCCTAATTTTTCATCAAATGACATTTTATAGGTAATTAATTTTTAGATAAATAGTTGGCGATGAAGCTAAATATGCAAATATTGATGCAAGTCCCTTGAAAAAATTTTTCCACGTAAAAGACTACGAAAATTTTCTTAACTGTGTCCACTACTGGGTCATTTACCTTACTTACTGCAAAGCAAAATTTTTTTCCCCGAGATGTTTATAGACGTTATTCCATGAAATAAAAACACAAAATAAAAAAAATTCTTTATTCCAGGCTAGCAGAACAATGTCTTTTAAAAACAAATATTTTTTTTTCCTTGCTGGTGCTATAGATGGGTTTTACTCAGGGCTGGAAAAAACCCAACCCAGTGGGTTTTTTCGGGTTTTATTGGGTTTTTTCGGGCTTTATTGGGTTTTTTCCAAAATTTGAGGTTTTCTTTATTTTTATTTGTGAGAGGTTGCCTACACATAATGGTATTATTAAAGTGAAAAAGAATAAATATTATGTATTTCTTTTAAGAACATTTTATGTTTTAATATAAAATAATTTTGAAAAAATAAAATAATTTCCTTTTAGATATTAATTATTCCATTCTGTCCTTTGCAACTATAAATTAACTTTTTAAAAGTCAATTACTGTGCCCCTTGTTTATTGTATTTTTAGTGTTCAATAAAATCCCATCAAAGGGTTTAAGAATCAAGTTATTTTTAAGTCTAGTTAATTGCAATTATTTTATGTTTAAAGGAGTTTAAGCTACGTACTTTCAAAATGACTGCAATCTCTTACATGCATCAATGCTGCAGACGCGCTATAGCACGTCAAACACTTAAACATTGGAGGTGGAAATGCCAAAAAAAAAAAATTATTACAAGTCAAATATATAAAAAATCGATAGGCAAAAATATTTTTGTGCGTCCTTGACCAGCATTTTGGTAGATGTCATAGATTGTTTTCTTAAAATTTGTTTCTCTTAAACCATCATTTTGAGTGAAATTCTGATATTTTCTTCCTTTTGGGCATTTGTTTCTTTACTTTTTTCAATAGAGAATTTTTTGTGGGAAAGAAATTTTATTTTGATTATGTAAACAATTTCAAACCCATCCAGCATTTTTGAGTTTTTATCCATTTTTGAGTTATTTGGTTTAAGTCGGTTTTATTTCTGTTTACATAAGTGGAGTTCAATTTTGAGCATGAAGTTTGAAAAAACCCACCTGTAGGATTTTTTAAGTGGGTTCTTATTATTGAGTCAACCCTCAAAATTTTACACCTGTGACATATAAAGTATATATGAAAGTATGTTATTATGTTTGATCAAAATAGGTATTTTTATTGGTTTACATAAGTAAAGTTTAATTTTAAACAAGAAATTTTGAAAAAATCCACCAGTGGGTTTTTTTAAGTGGCTTTTTATTTTTTATCCAATTCTCAAACATTTTTAGACATTACATATAATGTATGTATTCTGAAAGTATGTGTTATGTTTGGTCAAAATCAGTATTTTATTTGTTTACATAAGTGGAGTTCAAGAACAAGAATTTTGAAAAAACCCACCTGTGGGTTTTTTCGAGTTGGTTTTTTGCTTTTAATTTTATACCCATGACATATAATGTATGTATTATGAAAGTATGTATTATGAAAGTATGCATTATATTTGGTCTAAGTCAGTATTTTATCAGTTTACTTAGGTAAAATATAATCTTAAGCAACAATTTTGAAAAAACCCACTTGGGTTTTTTCAACTGGGTTTTTTCGGGTTGGGCAAAATCGAACCAACCCTGGTTTTACTGTATGTGAATCTTGCTTACACTGTTTCAGCATATTTAAACAGAGATATTTTTAAATGACAACAAAACACAACTTACCACAGGGTAAGGCCGAAGTTTCCCAGTGAATTCATATTCAGGCCAAGGATTATAAGGTTTGAGCCCTATTCCTTCTGCAATAGTACATCACATCACAATGAATATATGATTGCAAGAACACATGCACATGTATTAACTAGCACAAGTATACAAACATCAACTATTTACATGTAAAAAATTTAACTAGAGTAATTTAAAAAGTAAAATCCATTTAATTTCTGCTGAAATGTAATTATATAGATATAAATTATACAATGCAACTAATGAAGATTTATGAATAAAGCCAATTTGAGTAGATTTTCAAGGTAAAAATACCAATAAACAAAATTTGACAATATGTTTCACTAACAAATCAACTATTTTCTGTAACACATAAATTTGAGTAAATAACAGGGGTTGTGCCTGGAAAAGAATAAATTACGGTCATTTTTTGGACCCTTCACAAAATTCCGAGCTACCAAATCTTACTTTTTGCAGAATTATTTATTAAAAAAACATCAAATAGTATTTATTATTATTTGATTATTTGAATTATTTTATTTTCCCAGAATCTTTTTTTAATTCCCACAAACTGGACCCTATTAAAATATACTAGATGGATCTCTGAAAAGACATGCACATGTATTAACTAGCACAAGTATACAAACATCAACTACTTACATGTAAAAAATTTAACTAGAGTAATTTAAAAAGTAAAATCCATTTAATTTCTGCTGAAATGTAATTATATAGATATAAATTATACAATGCAACAAATGAAGATTTATGAATAAAGCCAATTTGAGTAGATTTTCAAGGAAAAAATACCAATAAACAAAATTTGACAATATGTTTCACTAACAAATCAACTATTTTCTGTAACACATAAATTTGAGTAAATAACAGGGGTTGTGCCTGGAAAAGAATAAATTACGGTCATTTTTTGGACCCTTCACAAAATTCCGAGCTACCAAATCTTACTTTTTGCAGAATTATTTATTAAAAAAACATCAAATAGTATTTATTATTATTTGATTATTTGAATTATTTGATTTTCCCAGAATCTTTTTTTAATTCCCACAAAGTGGACCCTATTAAAATATACTAGATGGATCTCTGAAAAGACATGTAACTTTTAACTCTACTTTTAATACGTTTTTCTTTAAATCTATTTTGCAACAAAAAATACCTCAAAAATCGAACTCGAAAGCAAGCTGAGATTTTCGGATCACTAAATTTGTCAGTTCATTTGACCAAAAAACCATGATTTCAGCATAACACTAAATGGCCATCCCCCCCAAAAGACTTGTACTCAAAAAGAACACAGTAGATAAAATGAGCTTACTTCAGGATGACATTTATTAGTAACATACCATGATTTAATAAATCAAATATTTATTTATATTTTATTTTATTATTATAGTTATGTACAAGTATATTTAATTTTTTTTATAATTTATATATTGAATTTGTAATGATAAATTTTATCGAGTAATATTATCTAGTACAATTCACATTTAAATGCAACAATTCTTGAAAATGGTTTCACTTTATTCGAAAAGTGGGCAGCCTAAAAATGATCTCCTCTTTTCTCTTATAAGATCTTTAAGTGGACTTGGCACATTTTGACAATTTTTTTTTTTATTTAAGAACTTTTACCTATTTCATTTGTATGTTATGATGCGCTTTTGTTCAACAAAATGATTTTCACATGAAAAATCAAAATTCAACTAATAGAAAATTTTAAAATTTAATTTTTTAAAAATTATTTAACAATTTTAAATTTCCTTCTTCTTTTTCATTTCTTGACTTTTTTTTTTACCAAATTTTTTAAAAATACTTATAGTGGTTTACAATTTTCGGGATGGGTTTTGCTATTAATTAATTAGTTTTTGAGAAAAACGTTTTTATAGTTACATCGATGGTAGAACATAGAAAAAAAAACGACTTTTGTTACATTTTCATTTAAAAATTTTTTTTTTTTTTTTTCAAAATATATAGCAAATTCCATCCTTAATTTTATCAAGCACATCATATCGAGCACAAACAAAAAATTTCAAGTTGTTACAAGAATATATGAAGAAGTTTTAGCATTTTAAGTATTACTACAATACGGCGAAAACACACAAACCGAGAAAACGCAGTTTAAAGAATACAAAATCCTACTAAAACATCAGAAATATTTGAGTTCTCTTACTTCTTAACTACATTTATATTGGTTGTATCGCTTCAAAACTTCGCTCAAACATACTAGGAGAGACAAACCACATTTTAAGCAAAAAATTGAAAAATCGGTATTTTCAGCCATTTTCTACATTTGAAAGGTGCCAAGTCCCCTTAAAACTAAATGGTAACTTTATCTCTAATTCATATTCTACAAATAACTAATAGAGTTGCAAGTAAAAATTTATTTGCCTTTGTGTTAATTATAATCTTAAAATTTAAAGAAAAAATGCAAATGGGAATAAGAACTGCACACACATTTTGGGGTTATGCGGAATTCTAGTGTTATTTAGGCATCTGCTCGATGCCTCTTTATCTGCAAGCAGGGTTGCAAAGAGTACTGGATTTCCTGGGACAGTCGCCTATTTTGAGAAATTGTCCCGCCTCCTGAGGAACTTAAATACGCACAGGTCCATTCAGGATTTATTGCAAAGTCCAATTTTTGCGAATTTTATCAAAAAAATTTTGGGGAAAAACCCAGGGTTGGCACGGTTTAAACCACATGGTTTTTTTCAAAAAAACCACATTTTTTGAATATTTTATAAGTTTTGGTATTTTAAATAAAACCTTTTTATTTATAAACTTCTACTCTCATGAAACATCTCAATTCTACAAGAACATGTAGTATTATTTTCAAACAATTTCCATCCATTCTATGTTCTGAATCAAATAGCCATGGGTAAAGTATTTGGTCTATAGACGGATTTCCGTCTCTTTTTTGTTTTTGTAAATTGTTAGATAGAAAAGGACAGAATACTTAGAACTAAAAGCTTAATATGTTATGATGTTGCTAATTATAGTAAATTTAGTAATATGTTAAAATACTTGAGGAATGTTTTTTAAAATGTTCGACTTGAGTTCCCACCTTAATTATTAAATATTGTTATTGCTAATATTAATCTATTATCGGGGGTTTGGGGAGATAATTTATATATGCAATGCAAACAAAATTTCTAGAAAATGCATGTTTTTGGAGTTACGAAAATTTATTTTAACTTCTGTCCTTTGAAATCCTCTTACTTTCACCCATGCAAATAGCTAAATTCACAAAGATTAAATTATAAAAATGTCTGGGTCAGGCAGGAAAAAACATGAAATTTGGATTAATTTTACTGAAATAAAATCAGATAAGAGGAAAGGTACAACAGCAGTTTGCAAAGTATGCAATACAGAAATTGAAGGCCAAGGTTTTGCGAATGAAGAAACACATGGAGAAATGTTATGTTCCTGATAATTCCAGCTTGAATGAATATTAAAATGCAAGTTAAAACTAGGGATGTAACGAATATTCGGCCTGGCCGAATAGTCATTTCATCACCAAGCCGAGATATTCGCTAAGGTTAAATATTGATGGACTCTTTGTTTGGCAGAATAGTTCTGCTGCGGTAAAAATGTAAAACTTAAAGAAAGTAGTAGATTTTAAACATTTAAAATTGTGTTATAGGTATTGCAAAAGCGTGCATTAGTACATAGTTTTAATAAATAAAAATAATAGTTATAAAAATATAATAGTATATAGTTATTTAAAAAATGCTACTTTTTTAACCCTTTGTTTTTGGTTTGATTGAACAAAAACAGATTTTAAAGTTATAAAATTGTGTTTTATACTTAACGTTCGTTCCCAATAGCATTTTTATTATGTCATTTTTAACAAAGTGGAAGTCCGACTTTGTTTGGTTAGACTGATTTATTGTGAATATCGGGTAAGAGAGTGTGAAAAGCCTAGAATGTATCATGAATATTAAGATAGTATAAGTTATTGGTGTTTTTGAAAATAAAAGTATATTCCAGTTCAATGCATTAAATTTATAAAAACTTTTAAGAACAGGTATGTAAAAAATCCCCATAAAATAAAAATATTAACTTCTATAACTTTTAACATATTTTCATAAAACTATTTTGAGCAAGGTAAAAGTTCACTAAGCAATAGTATTTCTTTAATTTGAATTAAATAACTACTACAGTAATGCTAATGCTTACATTAAAACCTGTCATTTCCATTCCACTTGTGGGTGAAATTCTCAGTTTTATTGCATTCAAAACAATACAGAAAATACATTAATTTTAGATAGTTTTAGATTATTAACAAACAAGAACAGATTAATGTGTGGAATAGGTGTTTGACTTTGTGAATGCTTTCAAATTTGACAAATTCTTTCTATTACAACGATTTTCTACAAATTTTAATATTCTGTATTTGGCCAAATCACTATTTGTTACATCCCTATAGTTAAAACTGAAGTTTTAATAATGAATAATCATTTATTTATTCCCAATTTCATTAATCAACATTCACTTTTAAAATATTAAATTAGCTATCATTGTTATACATAATTTTTGGCTTGGTATTACATAAAGTTGATTCTTTTTATTATATTGACAAGAAATTAATCAAAATTAATTGATATTTTAAAGAAACATTAACTATTTATTTTAAATAGTGACAAATAGAACAATAATACACAATAACTAATCTTTTAAATAATTTCTTTAAGCTTTAAAAGTGCTGCATTAGTTTTAACCAAAAAACCTGGTTTAAACCAAAAAAACCTGGTTTTTGGGTTTTTTTGAAAAAACCCGGTTTTTTTCCAACCCTGGAAAAACCAAATATTTCTGTGAAAATTCAAAATTTGAACATATAGTGAGAAAAAAAACATATTACTTTTAGTCCGTTTTTTAATAAATAATTCTGTAAAAGGTAGTAGCTCGGGATTTTATGAAGGGTCCGAAAACTGCCCCGAATTTCCTCTGGAGCGACCCCTGATACGGGACCGTAGTATGAGTCCCGGATTCTTGCCAGGCTATTGATTTTGCCAGATATGTTTTCCCTCATGTGATTGGTTTGTGGCGGATATTCCGCTGCGATATATGAAACCCGTAAATTCTATACATTTTTTAAACATCCCACAGCTTCAAAAGAAGAATTTCTGAATTCGCATATGTTTTTAAATATACTAATCAGGGTTCGTTGATTTAAATCAAGTGATTTTTTTAAAAAAATCATTGATTTAAATCAAGTGATTTTTTTTTTCAAAAAAATCATTGATTTTACAATGTTAGAAAGTGTTACAAAAATGAAACATGTTGCAATTACAACCACTGTTTCAAACAAAACTTCCTAGGTCCATATGTCTGTGTGCATAACGTATTTAATAACTATTAGAACAAATAACTATTTTTTTTAATTTTACAATATTACTCGTATTCTTCGAGCATCTTAACAGCGAAGTACTTATCATTCATTCAATCATTCAAATTAGAATTCATAATAATCATGAACAATTCTTCTTTTCTTTATCTTAAAAATAGTATACTGGATCAATTTAATAAATGCCACACAATAAATAATTCAGAATGATAGTGTTTAAAACAACAATTTTTAGAATTTAAAATATGTATCCTTAAAGTTTCATCCATGTCCCCTAATAGCATAGCTTAATGTTTTTTTCCTTCAAAAATATTTTTAAGAAGTTTTTAATAAAGATACTTGATTAAAACAAAAAGTTTCAGCTTTTAGCAATGGTGTGAGCATATAATTTTACTAAATGGGCAAAAATTTTCAAACTTTTTCATTTATAAGATAGAAAAATGATTAAAGTACACTCAATGTAAAAATTAAGTACACACTGTTGTTACTTTTTACAGCTTTCAACAGCAAAATATTTTCGTGCAGTGGCCCGGTCGGATTTCGGATATTTAGAAATTCGTCAGATACCAGATCTTCGGATCGAAATAGAGATCTCCCGTTACAGTCAACCAAAGAATAGTTTCCTCAACAATGCCAAAAAAAAGAAAGAAAATCTTTGGTGCTAATTGATACAATTATAATCTTACTTTTATTTCGTATTTTTTAATTTAACATTAAAATGTGTCTAAAATTTCAATTTTTTATAAATTTAGATACATATGTATATTTTTTTAAAAAAAAAAGAAAGAAAATTTAAATAATTTTAAAAACCTCGAAGAATATGTATTTTATCTACAAATATCGTTAAGAAATACCTATATAAAAAAGCAAAATTGTCAAGAAAGAAAGATGGTAATTTCAAGCTTCCATAAGTGAGAAAAATTACAAGCATAACATTATTTCTGTTTTTGAAGTCTTGGGTTTTTCGGGCAAGGCCCACTTTAGCAAACCCTGTTTACAAGTGTGAAAAATTTAAACCGACAAGTTCAGGGTTGACCCAGCACTTTTATTAGGGTCCGGTTTTTGTGAATTTTAAGAAGATTTTGCGAAAACTTTTAAGAAAATTTTGCGAAAAAAATGTGCACAAAATTATGTAATTTTGTGAAAATTCAAAATTAAATCATATAGGGATAAGAAATTTTATTATTATTTGCCTCTTATTCATTAAATAATGCTGTGAAATGTGCGATTTGGTTAGCTCAGAATTTTTTGCGATTGATTGGAATTTTGTGAAGGGTCCAAAAACGAACCCGAATTTCCTCTCCCTGAAGTCATTACCGTATAAAAAAAAACTTTCTAAAGTGAACTTACTAGCTTTCTTGTGAATTTGTTTATGCACATTCCAGTTGCCTTTAAAACAATCCTAAAAATATCAAACATATTACTTTTTTAAAAACAAACATAATTGACAATATAAACTTACAATCAGATTATATTATAAAAAGTCATTTGCATTGTACTTTAATAAATTTTTGCACAGTTCTCAAAAAATCATGAAAGGTTATTTAAATATTTATAGCTCTAAGATTTTTTCTCGTTAACAAATATTACCTACAATAACAGCCGAGAAACTTTTTCAAAACATGATTTTTTTTAGCTTCGAGAAATACTTTGAATTTCAACGACCAAAGCAAAGTGTATATAAGAGAAAAAGGGAAACCTTCAGAAAAACACGTGATAGTAAACATGATTATACAACACAACTTTTCGAAAAAGTACATTTATGTAATACCTGAGTACAGAAAAAGGATCCTTCTATTCCTAGTTTAATACAAGTAGGGCAACGCAATTTCGCAAAATTACTACATTCCGGTGTTTCACATTGTCTTTCGCTTATAACTTCGGCCATTTCAATAACAACGAAAAGAAGAGATTTCGTTTCGAAGTAGCAGTTGTAGTAAACACATTACTGTTGCGGTTAATGCTACAAAACTGCATCTTTTAACTGAGTAAAAAAATAAAAGGAGAATGGCGCTCTCATAAGAGTTTCAGCGAACAGTATCAAGTAACGACTGTTGTTCACAAAAATGGAAAATACGTTTTATAGAAGATGTAACTCTAATCTTAATAATAAATACTGCGATCTGTAAGCAAAAAAAATCTTAAAAAGGGTCATTCATAAATGATGTCACGCTTCAAAGGGGAGGGGGTTCAAGAAAGTGTGACAGTTTGTGACGACGGGAGGGGAGGAGGTACTCGAAGTCTGACATCGTACTTTTTGATCTCTATAGAAACACTTAAAATCAGCAAATTAAAACAATTTTATGCTAATGTAATATAGCGTGACATGTGACAAAGGGGGTAGGGAAATATATTGAAGTGTGGCACTTATGATCCCTAAATTAAAACCTTTCTTTGAGTTGTATAACCATGGCCAGCGAGCCAAAGCTAGCCCGCCTAAATATTTTTGTGTTCGGTACTCCATCTTTAAAAATAAGCTATTCATTACACAACTGAATGGAAGCTTTAATATTTCAAACACTCGTTTGTCACAATTTTCCTTCTACAATATTTTTTCCTTTAGTGCGAAAACAAAGTGTTTTTAAAACAGAACAATTTGGCATACAAAACGGTTAGGCTTACACACATTAAAAAAGAAAAAATGTACATCTTACAAGATACATACTTAGATACAAAACCAGTGCTTTCCAATAAAATAATTTTGGAAAAGCAGTTGAGAAAGAAAACTGCAATAAGGAATTTCGTTTAGAGTGGGGGCGAGGGGAAGCAAAATGTATCTATAAATAAGCTTTCCTCTTTTCTTTTCTTTCTTTTATTTTGAAAAAATTACCACTATTAGCTAAAAATATGAAAAACCCTTGCATTTCAAGATTTGTGCCTAAAAAGAAATAAAACACATGGAATTTTATTTCTAATTCATATAAAGTAATTTAAATTTCTGTGCACAGTCCCTTCACATATAATATGCAAAACTGTTGCTTGTTACACTTTGACAAGAGTCAAATTTTTGGAGATAATATAGGTTAGGATAACATATTTTTGCATCATTGCATCATTTTTAAATAATAAAAAGTATTTCCCAATCTAAATAATGCAAGAGCACTCATAGAAACAGAATAGGATTTTTCTGCAGCTATGGTAGAAAAAAGTAATGAAATGTGTTATTAGAACCTAACTAGTCTACCGGTGCGGAATTCCGCAATTATTTTGGAAAAAGGACATTATGAAGAATAGGAAAAAGTGAGCGGGTGTTAGCAGAAAAGAAAACTTGTAATTAAACACATCAATACAAATATAGCTGTTTCAATTTTTTTTCCCACCATTATTTAGACATTTAATATAATAAAATTATCAGGATAATAATGATAATTATTTTCATTAGTACACATAGCATTAAAATAGAATAACGAAACAATTCCACAGGGTTCACACTGGGAAAAAATACAGGGTGGGATTTCCCACCTTGACCAAAATTTTAAGTGGGATTTTTAAAATTTAAGTGGGAACTTTTCTTTTTGTTTTTGTTTTTAAAAGTGTTACTAAATTGTCCGAACACGATATAATACAAACTAAATAAAATATGATTATCGAATCTATGCTCAGCAAGGAAAGAATAAACATTAACAAGGTTCACACAAAACGGTTCCTTCATAAAATCCGCGATCGCAAAAATGGGTGCTTTATAAAATGTTAAACATGAAAAACCTCCTCTTAAATAACCAAAATTCTTTAATGTGGGATTCTTACAAAAAAATCCTAAAAATTAGTTTAATATTTAATCTATTTTTTTCTGAACATGTGTCAATTTATCTATTGAGGTTTTAATGGAAACGATATATTTTAGAAACCAGCATTCTCTTCTAAATTGTAAAAGTGAAAGTTCTTCAATGTATAGCGCTTGTAACAACTTAAATGATTCCCGTCAATTTTGTAAATGCCTTGTGTCAAATATAGTGCGAAAATTCAAAATGAGATTCTTCTTTTCAGTAATGGGAATTAGATGGCAGTTGAAAACTAACATACTCCATTTAATTTGTATTGAATTATCAGTTTAAAATAGTAGTTTCGTTTCGCGATGTTTTGAACGCGCGTCCGCTATTTGCGGGAACGACTCGCAAACGAACTTTTTTTGAGTGGGATTTCATAAAATATTGCGGGAATCGCGCAATCTCGCGATTCCTGCACGAACCCTGATTCTATTACTTAAAATATAGTTACTGTTGGTTGGTTAGGCTCTACACATTCATAATATAAATGAATGTGTAAAGCTTAACCTTTGAATAAGTTTAACACACAGACGAAGCTAAAACTATCCAATTTGCTACACAATAAAAACAGAAAAGTTTCTTGTTCGTTTACTTGAAAATAGATGGCGTTGCCATACACAACACCCATTCGGCATTAAAGGATCTCTTCTTAGATGATTTTAAATCTCAAATTTAAGAGAAGCGGTACGTTTTTAGACCGTGGGTCTATTTTTGGTCATTAGCCAGCACGATGAGCTTTAAAATGAGGGGTAAATCTTCAAATTGATAAAGGAATATCTCGCAGACCGACAAAAAAAAAAAAAAAAAAAAAAAAACAGGCTAGAAAAATAATATATTTAAAATAGGCATCACTGGAAGAGCTTTCATTATTATTAGGAAACTTTTCCTCGTAAACAGTAAATTGCGATCAAAAAAGTTTTCCCCACTTTTCTCTGCTTTAAAGCCCTGTAGTAAAGTTCTGCACTGAGTTTAAATTCCACTGTCCTGTGTTTTAATTCTGCTTCTCCATGATATGTGGGCTGCCCAGTGCCCTAAGCTGTAGAGCACAAGACTCCCGTGCCATAGAAAAGGGTGTAAATCCCAACCAGGACATGAATGTTATTGATCAGTATAGCACATCTGATCACATCTCAGTGGTTTGGTCAATTTCAAAATCATTTTTATTTCTGGCACATGTCACGGTCGCCCAAATAGTCCTAGAATATTAACGCTTACATGGGCCGCGCGATCAAACATCAAGTGGAAGCAGTTGCAAAACTACCAGCCTCTTGAAGAAATATAATATTCAATTTATGATTTTCAAATAGGAGAAAAATGATTGAATGTGTTATTGACAAATATTAGATGAGACAAATTACGAATGTATCACGATGACATTATCCAGTGTTGTATTTGTGGAAAATTAACTGGGGGGGGGGGGGGGTCAGATGGCCTGGCAGGTACTGATGATCACCAAATACGAAATCAAGAGCGCTTCAAATTGAGTCATTGCTATGCATACTATCGCCTTGCAAAATGAGGAGGGGGGGGGAGGAGAAATTTTTCTAAAGTAGTTAAACATTTATAATGGAACGGAGATTAATTTGTTGCTGTTCAATCTTTAATTTAAAAAATATTTTTTTTCTTCAAAGCAAAAAAAAAAAAAAAAGTAAAGAAAAAAAAATTGAATTTTTTTAAATTTAAGCCTTAAAACTTTTAGGCCATCTTTGGTGACTGAGAAGAAAAAAAGAGGCTCTTCCTTTGAAAATTTTTCAAAATGAAAGCCCTTAAAACGAAATTTTAGGTTATCCGTGGATACGTTAGGAAAACGTGGTTCAGAAGATTACTTTGCTTTAAAATAAAGGTTCTCGTCAACTAGCTTAAAAACAAGGAGGGGAGCACTTCCCTCTACGTACCCTCAAATTGCGCTAATAGTGATTCTTAGAAATGAACACATAAATCAAGGTACAGGGGGGGGGGAGTCCCAGGCCTACCACCAGACTCTGACTCCAGGGGGCGCAAACTTTTGGACAGGAGTGGCAGACTAGTTTTTCAATTTTTTTCTAACATGTCCAATTTGGGCGTTTTCTTAAAATTTAAATTAATAATTTATTTAATAATTAATACAATTATTTAATTTATTAATTAAACAATTAATTAATGAAACTAATACTAATTTAATTCAATGCTGAAATTATTTGATCTTAAAAGAAATCCCAACAAAACATAAATGTGAAAAAAGGGCCAAGTTCGATAGAACAAAAAATTGCCTTCGGAATAGTCGGTACCAGCGATAAAAGAATTGATATCTAATGGGTGCCAAGTTCCATACCAGATCCTTTGATCATGGCTGTAAGAACGTACAATGTTCCTTAATTTATTTAAAAACATTTTTTATCGGATTCCTAACTTGGCAAGTGTTAATTAAGGTAAATTACATTCAAAAAATTTAACTCATTCAATTAGCAATTTTTAATAGTTAGTAAAATCATGTGGCAAGCTATTGTAGTTAATTTCTAATTGTCTTTTTATCGTCTTCTTGAACGTAACTTATCTTAACTAAAACTTGCCAAGTTAGGAATCCGATAAAAAAATGTTTTTAAATAAATTAAGGAACATTGTACGTTCTTACAGCCATGAGCAAAGGATCTGCTATGGAACTTGGCACCCATTAGATATCAATTCTTTTATCGCTGGCACCGACTACTCCGAAGGCAGTTTTTTGTTCTATCGAACTTGGCCCTTTTTTCACATTTATGTTTTGTTGGGATATCATTAATTTTTGAAAAGCTAAAATGTGTGTTTTTATATTGACGATAAGTTATACTAAATTGAACCAAACTGAATAGTCGTTATTGGTTATTTAATATTTTTTTCGTCTGTTTACATTTCTCCGTAATAAGTCCGTAAACCTATCTTTACTTAATTAATCTTTTATTTAAAACGTTGAAAAGTTCTGTATAACTACGACACTGGATTCTCTGTAGTCAGCTTGAGTTAAGCCTTAAGGCGAAAAATTAAAGCGGAAAGTGAATTTCAATGCATCAATTATCAATTATTTACCTTCAAGCGCGAGAGAGTATTGTTTACTTTAAACGGCAGAAAAATATGGCTGCTGTTTGAAGTCGTTAGGTATGATGCTACTTATGAGTATGCTAGTAACTTCGAAGATAATGTAATTTTTTTAAGTTTCGGATTTTTTCCTTTATATGTGCCAAATTGTCTACCTTGATACCAAGTTTCAAGTTTCTAAGCCTCCTAGAAGTAGGTTAGGTTTTTGATGAGTGAGTGAATGAGTGAGTGAGTGATAAAGATAACACTTTTCAAACCTTAATAATTCCATAACCATAAGAGGTACATCAATGAAATTTGATATTCTAGGGCTTAAGGGGATCGCTATTAGACGTACAAAATTTCAAGTATGTAGGTCTAATAGTTTTTGCGTAATGGTGGGGTCAAAAGTAGCTCGAAATGGTTCGGGTAAATATACACATTGGCCGGTGTCGCCGTGTCTTAATTTGGCTGACTTTCTGAACTTGGCGGACACACTGCCGTGTGTACTTATTATACTTGATTAAAACTTACAAACAAAAGGCAGAATTGAATTTTTAAAGCTTATTCTAAGAATGTCTTTTGTAAATTAATAAAATATATGTAATAACATAAAAAAGTGAACATTTTTTGAAGATAATTTGTGAACGATCATTCAAAGTAAGATATTAAAGCATAAAACATGTATTAGTATGTTACAGTAAAAAACTGGACTGCCTATGATCCTTTCATTAGTGTCTGGTTTCGATTGAAAACAGGAAAAAAGAATTGAGCTGAATAAAGGAAAACGCTCATATTTTTATTTTTACTAAAATTTGAATTAAGGGATAAAGGTGCATGGGAACAGGATTTTTTCGATATGACTTTGCGTTTAAACAAATCAGAAAGTTAAAAACAGCAATACCATAGATAATTAAGGTCCAATTAATCACGCTAGGACGGGCAAAACATTTTCTGCCCGACCTGGTCCCCCTCTGGCTACGGGAATGGGGAGCCCATACCTACTAAAGAAATTTTAAGACTAAAAAGTGCAATTTTGTGCCATCTTATTTGATCGCATAATTCATAAGAGAAATACAGTTTTACCAACAAAAAAAAAAAAAAAAAAGAAAAGAAAAGAAAAAGAAAGAAGGCGCTTTGACTGGCAGAGTGAAAGAATCCATTCATGTTCAAGGGAGGAACGGCTGGTATAAGGAATGTGCCGTTTCTGTTCTCGATTTAGTCGTTTAGAAAATTTGATTTCTTCTGAACTGATGCTATATGCCAGTTTATAAATTTGGTTGCTTTCAATAAACAGAGAAGGAAAACATCCAGATTCGCGTGCCATAAACGCACCTGCAAAACGAACTTCCCTAAAACTCGAATGGATTCGTCCATTTCTGCCATGCGCAGAAGTGTCCAAGGGTCAGAACTTCGTGGTCGTGTAACAGTATAGTATATTTCTTAGCACAAATCGCTCAAGTCTTAAATTAAACTGATTAAATGCTTGATTTTTTGGTGTTATGAGAAACGAACAAAGCGCCATTTTTGAAAAATTATATCAAATCATCTGGGGAAAAAATACACAACATGGTTGATAACAACTTGTTAAGAGCTTTAACCCCTTAACGGTCGGATAATTTTCAAGAAAACGGTCATCAAAGTGCCCTATTTTTTTATCCCTGAAAATTATGTAAAAATATGTGTATGAATAGTATGTATATTCATTTTGATTTATTTTTATTTTGAAATTTTAAACACGCCAGCCCGGAAGTATCACGGGAGCGAGAAATAGAAGGCGAAACCTCAGCCCGTCGTTTTCATGGCAGCGAGAGGGAAGGGGTTAAAGACTTCAAATAAGAAAAATTTTCAGATTTGTTAAAAATGGCTTTTTTGAGCAATAACACTGCAAAAATTGTAATTTTGGAAAATGTTCCCAATTTAAAATTTTAATTTTTAAGGTGGTATACATGTCAGGCTTACAATAAAAATTGGTATAAAACTGTCATAAGAGCACTTTAGATTTCTTTTCTCCGTTTTGCTAAAAAAAAGTGTTTCTCATAATAAGAAAAAGAAATAATATAAAATAATTTTTATAAAAAATAGAACCGACTTCAAATGATAAATTGCGCTAAAAAGTGAAAAATAAATTAATTCTTTAAACAACATCGATGTGACTTTTAAACATAGTTTTAGAAGTCGGTGCAAAATGAGGATAGATAAAATCTTTTGTAATCATGAATCAATTAAAATATATGTATTTTTGCAGAATTAGCAACAGTTCCAATATGAAGTAACAAATGGTGTAATGGTAATTAGACTCATAGTTTTTGCACCGACTTCTAAAACTATGTTTAAAAGTCACATCGATGTTGTTTACAGAATTAATTTATTTTTCACTTTTTAGCGCAATTTATAATTTGAAGTCGGTTCTATTTTTTTATAAAAATTATTTTATTTTATTTTTTTTTAGTGTAAATACATTTTTTTATGTAAATACTCTATTTTTAAAAAATCCATGTCAAAGGGGAAGCTTTCTTTGAATGAATGGCACTAAAAACTAATCATTTGTATGATAAATTCCGTTTTGAAGTCGATTTTAGCAAAACGAACTGATTGGATTAATTTTTGCTTCAGAGAAGCCTTCAGTCAAACTCTTGCTGTAATTGCTTTTAATATTATAGCCCAATGGAAAGCAAACACTTTTTTAACAATGACTTTTATATTTATCAATAGTTTTCCCAACAAAGAAAAATCAAGCTAAGCCTTTCGAATTAAAATAAAAAATACTTTATTTTTCCCCCGTAACGTTTTTTCTAAAAAACAAATGTAGTCAAATTGATTTGCGATATTTGAGTTAGACGACTCACAATCGATTAACGAAAAAAACATCAAAATCGGTTCATTTAGTCAAAAGTTATGAATGAAAAAGCAAAAAAAATACTACATTTCCGCCCATAACTTTTTTTCTAATTATCGAATATGGTCAAACGAAGGTACGGGATCTATTGGAAACCACCCTCGATCGATTAAAAAAAGAATCATGAAAATCGGTTCAGCCGTTGCGAAGTTATGAGTGGACAAACAAAAAAAAAAAAAATGACATACATACAGTATGAATTTATAACCTCCTTCCTTTGTGAAGTCGGTTAAAAATCGGTAAAAATAAACTTTTTGCACCTCAAAACCACTTTTTTTCCTTATCAAAAAAGCCAACTAAATTTTGAAAAAGGATATCCAAATAAAATACCATTCCTTGGTTATTTATAGAAAAAACATTAGTCGACTCGGTCTAATACTTTTGAAACAGTGGCCACTTTAAAGTGAGCGTTTTGCTGATTTTTTCAAAACGGCTAATTTTGCTTAGAATTTTAAACGTCTGCAGGGGTGGTACTGGCCCTCCCGAAAAAATCCTGAAACTAATTTGCAGAATCTTTAAGGTTGAAACAAAGTTTTAAGCTATATATGTATATATACGGTATTATTACTATTTGTAAAGAAAAGTTATATTCTGAATCGTCATTTGTCACATAGAAATACAGGTACATCTTTTGTAAGAATTGAATAAATTTTTATGTATTTACAGATCTATTAATCTTTGAAGAACATTCTGAATGCGCTGTTAACTGCATAACTTCCATCTTACAGCTCCAAACAAAATACGGATAAAACCTATGAAAAATTCTGCATCACATTTTGCAAATTAACATTGCGTGTAGCCGTAGCCATCCAATTGCACGATGGGCGGCAAAGTTACGCATTTTAGTGTGATTGGCTATGGCGTTAAATTTCAGGATAACGCTAAAAATAATTGGAAATAATTTTTGAAAATCCGGAATTCCGGACTTTAAAGCCTTAAAATATCCGGAGTTTTGGCCTACGGCCAGAAAAGTACCAGCCCTGCGTCTGCAACGGGAGGGGGAAAAATACCTTTCAAAATCCTTCTTTGATATTTTATGTCCCCGAGTTGTAAGAACTGTATTTAAAAATTTAAAAAAAAAAAAAAAAAAAAAACAGCGTGGGTCATGTGACATGTTTCAGACTTGCCAGCCTGATTTGAAATGGAATGACTTACGAACAGAACGTGCCGCAGGTGGCAAGTTGTTTCTCTTACCATGACACTCGGCGGGCAGAGAAACGACTTTGACAGAAATTAGTTACGCCACGTATCTAATTTTTACTTTCGATGCAAAGAGTTTAGAAAATAGAATTGTAACTCAAATCAACTTTGATTCTACAAAAAGATTTGGGATGAAAGCATTGTAGTGGAAGAAGAGAATAAAAATTTGAATTTATCGTTTTCCCTATCATTCACTGTTTGTGACATTTACAGTATAAAGTGTGAAAATTAAAGGTTTAAATTTTTTGAAGTAGGCACTATGAGAATAATTTTCAACATGAAACGGAATCGGACGAGCATTATAAGTTGGAGCGTTATAAATTGGAGTTGACAAATGGCTATTCAGGCCTGTAGCCAGATCAACTCGGGGGGGTGGGGGGGGAGCAAACTTTTGGACAGGATGGGCAGACTTGTTTATTAAGGTCCAATACATAGATTATTAAGGTCCAATTAATCACGCTAAGACGGCAAAACATTTTCCAGGTCGGGCATTGCCCGAACTGGCCCCTCCCTGGCTACGGGCCTGTGGCTATTATTACATGGGTGATGACTTTTAGTAAAAAAAAAACAGAATTTCACACAAAATATTTAGAAAAAGCATGCCCCATGAATTTAAAATAAATATTATACAGTTAACCTCCCCTAAAAAAATAATAATACCAGAAACTAATTTTTACAAGTTCAGAAACGGCGACACCGGGCAATGTGTTATTTACCCGAACCATTTCGACCCCATCATTACTCGAAAACTATTAGACCTACATAATTGAAATTTTGTACGCCTAATAGAGAATCCCGAAACCCCTAGAATGTCAAATTTCATTGATGCACCTCTCATAGTTATAGAATTATTAAGGTTTGAAAAGTGTCATTTTTATCACTCACTGATCAAAAACCTAAGTCACTTAGAAATTTGAAATCAAAGAAGAAATCCGACAAAAAAAAAATTAAATAAATTAGAGAACATTGTACATTCTACCGGCTATGATTAAAGTATTTGCTATGGAACTTGGCACCCATTAGATATCAATTATTTTATTGCTGACACCGACTACTCCGAAGGTTGTTAGTTCTACCGAACTTGACCCTTATTTCATTTATGTTTTGTTGGGATATTTTTTTGTAAGTTAGTAAAAGTATTAAATATTTTGCTTGTCTCCAGGTAAAGAAAAGCAAAGATATTATGCGCCAAAGAGACTATACGATTAGAAAAATGAACTTTTCGGAAAACAGATTTTTTTTTTTTTTGGAACAGGTATTTAAAATTTTTTAGATTAGAATCATCCATGTAGGAGAATGTGGGGCAAAGTGAACAGTTACAATATTTACTCTGTTAACAGCGCCACCTACTTGCTAACATTTTGCATGTGTTTCATATAACATGTGGTTAATTTCAGACAAAATCATAGTTGCCTCTGAAAATCAATTTATATGGTCAGGTCATTCGGATTGTAAGTCTGTGTGAAATCAAAATACTTTTTGTTATGTAATCATAAGGTTCCCATTACTACTATTTTAAATATTAATTAAGACCTACTGATGTCCAATACAGTGTTAACTTATTTAATGTTAGACTTATTTTAATGTAAAATGCTTAGTAGAATTTTACAAGTGCATATGGTTCAAAGTGAAATATTTCAATTTGTCCCTACATCAATGTTGGGCATCAAAATAACTACATTTTCAATCGACTAAACCAGGGGTCTCCAAACTACGGCCCGCGGGCCACATCTGGCCCGCGGACAGATTTTTTCCGGCCCGCGGAGAGCTAGCTAATGGCATCTGGCAAAAAAGTAATCATATTTTACACCACTAGTGGACTGATTCAACTTTTTACCACCGGCAACAATTAATGATAATATGGTTTTGGCCCTTGGAATTTACTGGAGTAATCAATATGGCCCTAAGGCTGGAAAGTTTGGAGACCCCTGGACTAAACAGTTGATTAAATTAATCACTCTGTTCAGTTTAATTTCCATCTGCTTAAATGCAATTGCAGAAACAAAATTATTGACGTCTAAGTGGCAGAAATGTGTAGTAAAAGAAAACTAGACTTTTACAGAAGCGGATTTCGAAAAAGAAATGCTTAAAAATCGGCAGATTTGGCGCATTTTCCTTGAAAAATCGCCGTTTCGGCGCGAAAGGTGCAGTTGTTCCATCATTCCAAAAGAAAAATAAAGGTTTTTTACGAAATTCGTAAAAAATGGGCAGATTGGCGGTTTGGATTTTTTTTTTTGGGCGGTTTTCTTAAAAATCGTCGTTTTGGCACGAAAGGTGCAGCTGTTCCATCACTCCAAAAGAAAATGATTTTTTTCTCTCCTCAAAAATTCGGATTTTCGAGACGAATCCAGAAAATTCAGAGCAGTTGGCAGCTCTGCCAGACATATAATGTGCTTGGTATTTGTTTACAACTTTTTTTCACCTCATAAAATTCCTAACATAATTTCTTCATTTTTGCACAATTTATCTTCTTATATAATAAATACTCTAAGTAGGATTTTTAAATTGCGAACTTAATACTTCTAAATGCCACATAAATTTATAACGTTTTTCAAATGTTCCAACTCAGCCATTTTCAAGACATCTTCTCACTTACATTTTTCTCTTCTTGTGCCTTGGTAAACATTTCAAACATTTTTCACTTTATTTATTTTATAACTATTTACCACACCTAAAATTAAAAATAAATAGCTTAGGAAGCATCCTTTTTATTACTTTGAGAATACATTCTATTGAATTCGAAAATAAATATCCGAAACCGTTTGTTAAAAAAATCTTTATTAGATTTTTTTTTTACAAAACTAGCATAGTATATTTTGATTTTAATACAAGCAATAATATTCAAAATGTCATTTGTATGTTTATAAAATCAAATTTCAATTTCCAACATAATCAATTTTTTTTTAAATCAAAAAACATATCTACACACAAAAACTAATAACTTAAAAATTCTAAATTTGGCAAAAACTAAATCTATGTACAAACATAAAAGTAATAACAAAAGTCTAAATTTCAAATATTGCTACAACTCTCAAAAATATAAGTAAATTAATCATTTGAGGATGAAAAGCTCAAAAAATTTTGATTTTAAGAAGGCAATGTTTTATAAAATTTCTACACGTACATAAAACAAAAAAATACCTCTTCCAGGAATTTTTCTATATGAATACTCCAATAAGCATTCTTAATTGTGCAAAAATGAAAGTCGAAGTGCACAGTACAAAAGTAAAAAAACAAATACCTAAAAAAATAAATAACTATCATTCCTAAACAGGAATATATAAGGTTATAAGTGATTTGTGATCATTGTTTTCAAATACTATAACCAGTAATCCAAAAAAGAAATTGTATTTGTTCTAATTTGCTTCTTTATGTGTTTAAAAAGCAAAGAACATAAACAGCTGTAGGTGTTTATGGATTATAATAACTGCTAAATTGTCATGTTTTAATATCTCACTAAAAGAAAGAAAGAAAAAGAGAGAGAGATAAAAAAAACCTACGAATACTATTTTGTTTCTAGGTCGCTTATTTCATGTCAAGATATGCTTTTCAAAATGTTGTACAGTTTGAAAATGATTTATAAAGATTAATAAAATATTCAATCTTTTCATCTGAAAGCTATTTGTGATATAGTTTCATTAAGGCAATAAAT
Organism: Octonoba sinensis; assembly: GCA_038502835.1. Lineage (NCBI taxonomy): Eukaryota > Metazoa > Arthropoda > Arachnida > Araneae > Uloboridae > Octonoba > Octonoba sinensis. Next base: position 9,955,821 of record CM076604.1, read on the forward strand.
AAATAAAAATAAAGAAGGGGGGAAGGGGAGAAGTTGGTTTTGAAAGAGCATATAAAAGAGAACTTTTTACAATAACAGACATATAATTATTTATAAATAATTATCAATAAAAATTTATAATAAGCGGGGAAAGGGATGAAGTAGAATGGCAGAGTTCTCCCCCCGCTAAAAAAATTGCGATAAACTGTTTTCCCTCGGTAAAAACTAAAAATTTGAGTTTTTCAACATAATTTCTCACACTGACACAGAAGTGAGAAATTACAACATGAAAATTAAATGCCATATTCAATAGCGTCACTACAGGGGGGCGGTCTACCCCGGGTAACACCCCTTTTGGGATTGACATCCAAAATGAGATAAAAAGCTTTTGAAAAATACATACAAACCTTTACTGGTGCTATTTCAATGTTTTAATGCATCATAACTTAAAAATAAATGTAACTTACTGAAAGTTGTTCCATAACTAAAATGGAAATCGGTAATTTATTTATTTTTTTGCACAACTAAAAATCAAATTCTATGAAATGACAACAAAGATTTTTTGTGGGAGGCTGTGGGGGGGGGGGGGGGTGACACCACAAATTATTGTCCCCGGGCGAGGGTGACACACAAGCTAGGAACGCCACTGCCATATTATAAAGCAGAACTTGAATTTTGCAAATGGCAGAAATTAAGAGGAAGAAGTGTCCAGGACTAGCAATTTGAAAGTAGAATGCTGAAAATTACGTCTATTCCCCATTTCAAAATGGTTTACTAAAAATAGAATACAACAATCTGGGGACACATCAAAACCGATTTCTCGTAGCATTTGCTCCGTTAATATCATTCTTTTTCAAAAAATAAATAAATAAAAGAAACAGAGCCTCTATTTCCTTTTTTTCACAGTATGTTTGTGTGGCGGGGATGAAGGGTACTTGGTACACAGACATGTGCATACAATTATTTATATAAAAGTCGAGACAATTTCTTGCTCAAAATTCCCCAAAACGATCATAAAAAGAAGTAAGTTTCAAAGAATTTTTACTCGATAATTAGAAAATGGTACTGCCTATTACAAAAAAAGTTTTTAACAACCAATTTTTCTGAAATATATCACAGACGACATGATAAACAGAGGACGTTTTAATAATATTACAATTTTCAATGTTTCTGCGCCAAAAACAGGCGTCTTATGATTGTACAATAAAAAGAATAATCTCTTCCAAGTATGGAGTATATTGTTCAGAATAGTTGAAAAGATTAGGAACGTAAAGATTGATTGAAAGCAAATGAATTCACAATTGAAATAAACTTATAAAACAAATAAAAATGAAAAAATATATAGAAAATTAAGGCAACTGCTAATCACAAAATGCGGTTCAACAAATTGATTAAAAGTATTCAATAAAAAGAATAATTAACAATTGAAATATTATTGGTAGGATTTAAAAATAATCTTAATGAGCAAACATAATGTGTAGTAAAACTACATAGGTTGAGCAAATATGGATAATTAATACAGTGATACAATTCAAAACCACTTGTTCAAACTGTACTTGAGTGAACAAAAAAAAGTGATCAAGACGTTTTCAACATTTATGGAACAGTGATATTTAGTAAAAAATATAGAATTTTGTCAGTTTGATTTACAACCAAAATTACATAACATACATACAATTTTTCATAGGAGATTTTTAAGTATTCAAGTATTCAATTCAGCATTAAGGATTTAATTAAACATCAACATTACATGGTAAGGTTTTTTGAAGAAAATTGTATCCCTCCTTTCTACATGGAATTTTTTTTATTGCACTCAACTAAAAATTAATCAGAACTCAAGTAAATATAACAGAAACCCCACCACACAGCTCCAGCATATACTACTGACATCAACATGTCCCCCATTATTAAAAGAAATATATTTAAATTTTTTTATTTGCGGTTAAAGTCTGTCTTACTAAAGTTACTTTTATAAATCTAACAGTATGACCTGATGAACGAGAATGAAATCCAAGTCTCAGAAACTCGGACCGATCGTTTCAGAACGATCAGTCCCAGTTTCTGAAGCTATAATTATTCTTCAGCTGAGCATATATTCATTAAAAAGCATCTTAAAAAAATTATTTTACTCACATAATTCAACATCTATTACCACAATACTAAAAATAAATTTAAGTTCACTGCAGCTAGTTTATAATGTGGGCGTAAAAAATATCTTCAAGTCTCTGCATTATAACAGGATGCTGATCGGTTTATTTATCGAAATGTATTGAATTTTCAGTAACTTTATCAATAGAAATTTATCTCACTTTTCCAATACTTCCAACCAGTCTGTAATAAATCTTTCCCGAGTTTTTACAGCAACATGATAGGAAATACATTTGACACAAACAACACACATTTTAAAATTTCATGTTAACCTCTTTGGACCCAAGAGGATTTTCTTTTTTTTTTCAGAAAATGTTCTTTTCATTTGACTGGGAACAAGATATGAACAAAATATATCGATGAAAACCATTTTTTTCGGTACTTTCATCTACGAACAAAGAAATTAACCGATTCTGAGCAGCACTGACACCCGATATTTACTGCGGCAGCATTTTTGAAAGTGCTGTTTAGTGGCTTCTACAGGCAGTGGTCTGGGCCGACGAGATTAAGAGAAATTATAACATGCAAAAAATAAAGAAACCAAACATATATATAACCATAAGAAAAATATTTTTCTGCCAAGTTCATTTAAGTATGGTAAAGTTAAAAAAATTGTATAAGCATGGTATAAGGAATGAATAATAATAATGCAACCAAATTTGACTGCATTAATTAGTAACACATTAGTATATTAAGTACTAAACCACTCACTAAACAATAACATATTGATATAATTATACATTAGTCACTACGCTTTGAAATGCTTTGCTCAATCTGTTGTTTCAAATTTTAATGGAATTGTGCTACAGATTAAATTTTCCTTCTTTGGTTTTTTTTCCTTAATTTGAAGGCAAAATAAAACAAAATCGATTTTAGTAAACACGGCTTCAAAAGAAAGAGAAAAGTTTATTTAGCCAGACAAATGGCTAAACACCAGCAGCACTTGAGAACTCTTAAAAATAACAAAAACTACAACATAATGAAAAAATCACAACACATTTGATAAAATTCAGTTTTAAAGATAACTTTTTGATAACATTAATCCTAACTCCTACAGCTTGTGCTGATTTATTTAACTTATTGTTGTACATGATAGATTTTTATCCTTTAAATTCTATATTACATATATATACAGAGAGAGAGATAGACATTATTGGAATGCATTTTAGTATTGACCATTGAACTGATTGACAGTCAACAGAAATGCTTATCTCCCCCCCCCCCCATCATTTAAGCCTTTTCTGGTTTTTTATTTTCTTAAGGGACTAACATTTTAAAAGGACTAAATCTTGAGAAAGCATTTCATAGTGATAACAATTAAAAACATATAAGGAAAAAAGAAGAGGGGAAAAAAAAAGACTACACAAAGAATAATTGGCTTGTGCTTAAATTTCCATTTTAGTGCAAATTAACCATCACTTGTGAGCCAAAAGTAATTATCAAATTGAGGCACCCAAAACCAAAGGAGTGTAAGTGACAAAATTGAAAATTTGGAGAAAACTGGTGCATATGATAGGAAAAGCACCATTCCATATTGTGACAAGAAATGTTAGTGATAGCTCTAACAGGTGCTCCGCCCTAACGTGATTTAATAAAAAAATAACATTAAAGGTCCCATAAGATCCAAACTTTGAACGCATTTTTCTCAGAATTGTTTTTTGCTCACTTACATCCCTTTGCTTCTCACTGTCTCAATTGACCTTTATAAAGAACAATGAACAAAAAATATAACGATGTGGAATAGAGCACACCCTAAACAAACATAAACAGGGGGCACATTGTTCTTCGTTTACAATAGTACATTTTTAAGTTCTCTTTGTTTTGCATAACTAGAAATTTTGCATTACAAAATAAAACCAATCATTCAGATTTTTTTTTAAAGATAAAGAAATCATAACATATAAGCAATTTTAAAGATAATTTTTCATCTTTTGACAAAATATAAAAACTTATAAAATAATAAAACTACATTAAAAATAATTTATAAAAATAAAAATGTAAAAAATATTGCTCCAGAAAGGAATTTTACTTTCTATAAGGGAAAAAAACATTCAAAAGTTAAAATAGCATTGTTATTTTAAAAATTTATACAATTAAAATAAGAGCTGATAAACTCTATGATACTTCATAGGATCTTAATCATAATCCAGTTTTAGATGAAAACTCAAAAAATTGATTAAACATACTCAATCAATGGAGAGAACAGCTACAAAGCAGAAAACTTGAACCGACTTTAAACGGAGTATAGCCCTTCCATAAAACATTTCAATTAATTCAATTTAAAAGTGTTAATGACTCTATCTGCAGCAAGATTTAGGCACAACAGGGCAAAGAAAAATCATTTAACACTATTTAAGAAGATCATGAATAGAAATACTACATTTGTTTACTTAAAGGAGTTTTAACAGAAATTTAAAACTAAAATGGAAAAACGTTCCCTCACTATTTATCATTTAGCTTCAAATGTTTTATTTTAAATATTAATATAATTTAAAATATTTTTTTAAAATTTAAATCAACAATACTGCGTAAGGATTTCGGTTATTTTGTAAAAACTATGAATTTACTTTAATGATCGATAAACATATTCATTTATTGGAGATTTTTTGTAATAATAATAACAATGAGTGAATACTAATTACTTTTTAACTGTTAATTGGTTTTTCTCGGAACTAATTTTGAGCATAAATGAAATTGTTTGAGCTGCCCCGATTTTTAGAATGCTACGCTCCCGACTCAAAACAAGCTAGTAAAAAAAATATTTCATACAGACGGCACACCCGATTCATACACATATTCAAAGCTATAGCTGCTTTCAGAAGCCCACTAAGTGAGTAAAATCATTAACATGCTGGATAACAGATATGGCAATTCCAGAAACTTACTTCCAGACGAACATCACTACAAGCAACGATTTCACCGATTTCACGATTCAGAATTCCTAAATTAGGTTCAAACAGCGGGGAACAAATGCATTTAATGGCAGTTGGGTCATGGGAGCTAGTTCGGGTGTTGACGAAGGTCAGCAACAGAGCTTCTTTCGTGCAGGCTGTCCCACCGGCAAGGGGTACTCGTGCAGAACTGTCGTGTCGGAATAGTGTTCGTCAGCGATGATGGAATCTTGACTTTCCAGGATCTGTAAAGATAATTCAGCAGAATTTCAGTCATGTACAGTAAAACCTCTCAATAAGGGACACTAAGAGGACTGGAAATTTGGTCCCTTAAATAGAGGTGTCCCTTCCTCGGAGGTTCATAAATGGATGCATACACATATAGTGTATTAACTTGGTTCAACTTTTTAATAATGAACAAGCGTTACCATCTAAGCTTAAATACTGAAAATGTTTCATGCATACAAATAATAAGTTGAAATCATTGAAATTTAAAATTTTTTCATTAAAAAACTAAAAATTTAGCATAACTGTCGTATTGGCAAAGTTTTGTAGCTTACAGAAATGTATTTGAAGTAATCTGTTTGATGGGTTTGTTTCAAAATACGTAATTTGGGCAATACAGTATAAATTACGCTTAGTGTACTTTTTCCAATTCTTGAATAAAAAACTTGTTGGTAGCTGGGTACTGTCTGTTGAACACACATGTATTCTGTAGTGCAAAAAAGGGAAAAGCCTTTACAAGTAGTTTTTGTAAAGGGAACTTTAAAATACACTTGTTCATGCCTCTAGGACTCATACCAGCTTCCAGAAGTTGATTTTTAGAGAAAAAAAAAAAAGAGTTTCAGCTTCCAGTAAATTTTCTTATCTATTCAATTTGAATTTAGAAAATGTTTCTCTTAAGAATGTCCCTTAAATAGAGTGTCCCTTATTCAGAGGTAAATACATTGCAGTCCCTATTCAAAGGGACTGGGACCAGAAAACGTGTCCCTTATTTAGAGGTGTCCCTTTTTCGAAGGTGTCCCTTAAAGGAGGTACCACTGTACTTTCTTGCTACCTGGATCAGACTTGCTGAGCCTGCTACGGAATGTGGAAAAGGATTCACGACATTGTTTTAAGTGAGTTTAAATATACGCGAGATTAGATGACGACTGACGTTCTGCATCATGTATTTGTAAAGAAAGATTAGAAATATTTACAAGAAAACTATTTACAGATGCTTAGAATCTAAATCAAATCGGTTCATTACAGTTCAGATTGTCTTCCCACGACCGTTTGGTTCTCCTGCTCGAGAACAACTGCCACTCTCTCTTCACTTCTTCCTCTGGCGGCAACTCTTTGTTGCCACAGATATATGGTTCAATTCTTACCTACATAAACCTTGTATTTTTCCTTATTAAAATAATTTTACTTTTCTGAAAATTCGAAGTGAAATACTTGGGAAAGGAATGCACAGTACAGAATTTTTTGACAGAAAGTACTTTTTTTTTAAAAATTCAATTTTCTCAGAATGATTTTTCAATAAATGATTTAATCCTAACTAAAACAATTCGAGAAATTTTCATCTTATTTTGTATGTATTTTTCTCATGTATGCATGCTATGAACTAAAGAATTTATTACAATTATTAATTATTTATTTTTGCTGTAATATAAGACTTAAAACATTTGCTTGGCAGTAGAAAAAACGAAAGAAACCTTACATGGAATTCTTAAAAGTACAGTGAATAAAAGATTCTGTATACATTTCATCGTGGGTTACAGAATACTCCTTGAACGTTTCTCAATTTTTTTTTTTTTTTGACACAATGTTTATATTAGTGATATCTAAGTGAGCTAGTGTTACATTCTTCCTGTAAATATATTTCAAAATGAGTAAAAACAATGTTAAATGGAGCAAGTCAAAGATTAAAACGGCAGACTGGTGCCATTTCAATCTTTGACTTGAGCATTTTAACGTTGTTTTTACTCATTTTGAAATATGCCATTCGCAAAGTGAGTTCTCTATTTTAGTAAATGTACTATTTCCTTAATGCTGACATGATGTTGGATGATCATGTTTCATATATTTTTTTAAGTGTGAAGGTAACAAAATGGAATTATATATAGCTAATATTACGACAGAAAAATATTCAAGCATCTCACTGAGGTGAACTGTAGTGCCCACTTCTCAGAAACTAGAAAAGTTGCACACTTATGGATTCTTTTCTGCTTTCACCAAACCAAATTGGGAAGCCATTGGCGATGATCGGGTTTTTGCCCCCCCCCCCCCCCCCCGCCAAATAAAACTCCCACACAATTAAATAATCAACAATGGTGACAATGTTTGGAGATTTTTTACGGTCCCTTGAAACAGAAATGCATCCACTCATGCAACATGAAACTATAAACGAAGTTATACTAAAAATGGTTTCCCCTAATTTTACTGCAGAAAGGTTTTTAAACATAATGATCTTATAAAATTGCAATTAGAAATTATGTAATCCACAACTTATATCCAAAAAAAAAAAAAAAAAATCTTTTAAACTATAATCAAATATTTCTCAGAATATATCCGACATATTTTTTGGAACGTTATTTCAGGCAGATTACCAATTCTTTCTGGAATAGTAACTCAAGACTAAAATATTTTAGTGTCCACTAAGAGAGCAGGGATTGCGAAGTACTAACCCAAAGGAACTGCGTAGGAACTGGAACAGCTCCAGGGGTTAGCGAGAGTAAGTTTTAATCAATAATAAATAAAAGGCTAGACTAATATTAACTTTTTTCCCCCTCAGGGGGAAAGAGTTGGGGGGGGGGGGGACCGTTCATAAATGATGTCACGCTTTATTCCCATATATTTAACCCTCCTCCCCCATTTATCATAAAATGTCACACTTCAACAAACCCCCACCCACCTTTGTCACATATCACGCTATGTTTCATGAGCATGATGTCACACTTCTTGTTACTTACTCCCTCCCCTCTTCGCAATTTTACAAAAACCTTTCTCTACACGCAACATCATTTATGAATGACCAGGAGTAAGGTGTTGCTTTTAAGCTTCTAGCAAGGAGAATATTTTTGGTTCGGTTCTTTTGGAAGTGAAACTGTTTTTTGGATCATACATGAAGGTCTTTTTTTGTGTGGGGGGGGAACTCTCCTTTTAGCAAGGAGCTTTTTTAGTGTTTGCTCAAGCACTAAAGGAAGTTTTGGGCATTTTTTGAGGGGAGGGTGGGAGAGGGTTCTGCGAATGTGTGTTCTATGCATAATCAACGTTGCCACAGGTGATCTTCTATAAACTTTTAGCAGGAGCATTGCTGTGTGGCTACCGCTAGTTATACACAATGTAATTATTAAAATACCCATTGGTTAATGGAAAAAAAGGAAAACTTTGCCTAATATACTGCGGTTTCAGGGTAAAAAATCAATGATCCTTAACATCTTAGTAGCTAGTAATAAAAATATAATTTCACATTAAATTAAAGCACAAGTGAGTATTAAAACGCAGACATATGTTTCGGGATTGCTTGGAATCCCTTTTTCAATGCGACAGGGAGCTTGTCGCATTGAAAAAGGGATTCCAAGCAATCCTGAAACATACGTCTGCGTTTTAATGCTCATTTACGCTTTAATTTAACGTGAAATTATATTTTTATTACTGTTTACTTGCAGAAAGTTAAATTATTATTATTTTAGTAGCTACTCTATAAACTTACAAAAATAGATTTAGAGACAATTTTTGCAGCAATAGAGAATTAGAAAACAATCAAAATTTCTGTAGGTAAACCAAAATGCAGGAACAAGAAACTTACTTTTCGGACCAGAAATTTTGCAGCATCTTCTACGTTGACGTTGTCTTTTGCCGACGTGAGAAACCATCCGGAGAATCCTTGCTCCTTACAAAATTCATCCATGGTCGAAGGATCTGCTACCGGGCCTTCCGGTTGTAAGTCACACTGCAAGAGATAAAACAATCATGCTTATTATTTTTTCACCAATGTGTGAATTTAGTGGACATCATAATAAAGGTTCTGCCAGCAATGTCCGATTCGTAGTTCAGAAGTAACTAGCATTGTTCGACTTAGAACTAGCTGTTTCTGGCATCAAAATCAGTTTTGAGAAATCAGGTGGTGGTTGTGGCAGTTTAACACCCTTATTGAATATCCTGATAGGAGTTTCCTGGTTTTCTCTTGTTCAAAACACAAACGCCGCTGGGCCACCACATAAAATTCCTCTATGACAGTAACTTTTGATCATGATGTTCAGTACTGAAAAAATCCCAAGATACACTCTGTCTGGCACGTCAAAAGTCAACTGAAGCTCTTGCCTCATTAAACACAAAACAAAGTTGTGAATAATAACAAAATATACAATATACATACATGCCAAAAAATTATCTAAAGTTTCAAGGCATGAAACTTATCACTCAGAACTGCTTTCCTTTTAATAAAATAAAGATATCCCCAACAACAAGGTGTCTACAGATTTTCAAAGTGCCATTTCAAGACTCTTTGGTAACACACCAGTGGTTCTGCTGGATGTGGGTGACTTCTGTATGACCAGGGGTAGAAGTGATCAACTAATAAAATATAGGATTTGTTTCGAGAAAATATAGGACAAAAAAAATAATAAATAAATAAAAAAGAAACACAAATGCATTCCCATATAAGTAAGTACATTATGCATTCAGTATAATAAAAATATTAGAAAAAAATGATATAATTTAAACAATAATAAAATTGAATGTTAGAGAAATGATATACATTTGTTCTGAAAATGAAAAATTACACATTTTTTAAAGCCGATTTCAAGACTTGAAACTTTTTATTGCCAGCACCAATTAGTGCCTGTCCAGCCTCAATGTCACTCATACATTTTCTTTTTAATCCTAGCTTTACTCGCTGGTTCCCTTCTTCAACCATGGCTTGTTTTGAAAAAATTTTCTCTGAGAACTAAAGACCACCAAAGCAATGTGTGCAGGCCTTAAATGCTGTCAATATTTAAGACTAGTACACTTTTGAATGTATGTAGTAAAACTGCATTAAACCCAATTCAAAAATCTGCGACACATGTAGAAAAAAGCTCAGAAAATAAAATGATGAAGAAAAAATAATCCACATTGAAATTTCAATTTCTCCGATTTATCACCTATTATGAGAAACTAGATGGAAATTGTTCCTGTGTATTGCCAAAGAATATCTGTCAATTTCTGGGTAGGACAAGCGATGGGATGACCTACCATCCCCAAAGAAAGCCTGAAATTACACTTTAGGACTTTAGTTTTGATCATTTTCTCGGGGAGGGGGATTTTAAACAGCATTTCTGAGGGTTAAATTTTCTGGGTCAGAGCACCATCCCCGTTTTCACCAATTTTACTGAAAAAAGCATAAAATTTGGTTTTAGGATTTTGCTTTCTTTAAAAAAAAAGGGGGAGAACCCCCCTTTCTTACCCTTAACATCATAATGGCGGCCTAAAATTGTGTTATGACTTACTGAATACATTTTAACGGAAAAAGCTTTTGGCTGCTGTTAAAAGCATCTTAAAATTGCTTGAATCTGAAAAATGTATATTTTTCTTTAATCAAATATTTTAAAAAATTCGGGAAAATATGATCCCACCGAGTTCCTTAGCATTTTGCATAAACAAAGAAACTTGACAGAAATATGAGAATTTTTTGAAATTTTCTCAGTATACGTTTTAAGAGAAATTTTATCAAAAAAGCTGAGGTAATATACCTTGGATCACTTGATATGGAATTACCCTATTAGGAGCATTTGTGCATCAAATGCTGCTAATAAAATAATGCTCCCTCATTATTTTGTGTCAAATGTTAAGCCATGCGACACAAAATAACCAATTGAAACTTGGAATAACTGTGAAATTGCTGATACTGCCAGTGAATCGGAAAAAGTAGTTGGTGGTTTTAGAAAAATATAAGATTTAGAGGAAATTTCGGATGCTTTTAAAGCTTTCCCCCCAAATATAAGATTTAAAGGAAACATAGCCCCCTTAACCCTCCGCGTACGGCTCCAGCGATTTGAGCGGGGTATCTGTTTCGTCCCCCACTACGGGTCACGTGAAAATCGCGGCCGAAGAATCCCCCCCCCCCCGATTTCAATACAGATCCCGCCATTTCCCCGTGTGCGTTAAAAACCATCTGATGCTTATTTTCGCTGCTAGGTGGCACTAGAGGGTTCAGGATTTTTTTTTTTTTTTTTGCTTGATCCCCCCCCCCCCCCCCCGCGTATTTGTGAGTTCGTGTGCTTTCTTTTGTCTTTCGCGCGATAAACATTTATGAAAGATATGGATTTGCCGAGTGTCAGCGGCGTTATATGTAGGAATAGCAACTAATAATGAAAACTTTTTTTATATATTTATGTATATATTTTACCAAAGTAAAGCTGCTTTTTTTTTATTTATTTTTTTGTTTCATTACAAAATTTCTGTAACATTTTTAGAGTAAAAATGTTTAAAAATTATTTTCATCTGAAAATAAAAATATCGTGTGATTTTTTTTAACTTATAAACCACGCCCGCTGAAATAGCGGGAGCCGTATTATATATTTTTTAAAAACGGAAAAGCTATTAAAATTCTTGTATTATTTTAAAACAGCTGATAAAGATGTGAACTGTAACATATGCAGATAAAGAAAATATTAAAAAATCGCCCCGTATTTCGGGACCAAAATGTATAAAAACTGAGCCGTACGCGGAGGGTTCACTAGATGCCTAGCGATTTGCGGGGAAAGTTGGCCGCGGATTTTAGTTACCTTCTCCCCCACCAGGAACGCTACTTATCTGCTATAACAAACCGCGCTCTTTCCATTAGTTTGAAGGGTAGAAGATTGGTTTTTATTGCTATTTCTTTTTTCCCCTAATAATTTGATTCTTTTGAATAAAAACGGTGCTTTTCAGGACCAGTATAGCTAAATGAAAAATGGTTCACTGTGTTGTTCCATTTTTCACAACAAATTCAGTAAAAAAAAAAAAATAGTTTCAATCGGACATTAGTTTGCGTGAAAAATGGATCTCCGCTATATCAAGACAAGGGGATTATTATTATTATTACTATGTGTGTGTCTTTCATAACGTCTATTTGGCAAAAAATAAAAATAAATTAATTAATGAATAATAATATAGTACAAAACTATTTTTATATAAATGTACATTGTTTATTATGTTGTACAATCTTTACCGTAGCTTGTCCTTGGAATATGAATGATTATATATTATGATTCATTTTATATTATGCAAATATTAATTAAATTGAGCTTATCGATTTTTTTATTAAAAAAATTTAACGTTATACGAAGGCATATATGGATTAATAAGAGAAATAATGAAAATTAGTAAGGAAAGAAGTTCAAATTATTATTCATGCATAGAATCCAATTCTAACCATATTTCAAGAACATATTTAGTTCTATGGATGAATTAATGAGAATAATTTGGAAGTAATATTTGTCCTATTCTTCATGCTTAAAATATGACTTCAGTACAATGCATTATAAATTGTAATTATTCACATATTTCAACATTTTTATTGTATGTATGTATGTGTATGTATGTATATTTTTTATTTATTTATTTATAATTTTATTTATTGAAACCAAGAGGACTAGTTTTCCTTTCGGGGGGGGGGGGGGGGGGATAGATCAGATTCTATGATAAGATTAAATTTGATTCTATTATAAGAATAAAAACTGGATTTTCATGCAAATTTTTTATAACTCGGCTAAATGAAGGTTCCAAGTTCCCCAATTTAACGTCCTCATCGTTCTGCTCGTTTTTTGAAGCAATGATTTCTTGGAAAATATAAAAGATAGTACGAAAATATATCTGCTACTGGGCCATTTCACAGTATTTTGTCCAAACAGTGTCCGCAACAAAACTCATGGATGATAATTTTTTTCAATAAATATCTGAAGTCAAGTGTTTAAACCATGAAAATATGCTTGTTGTTTTGAATTTGCATGAGTATTTATAGAGATATTCAGCATTTAATCAGAAAATTGTAAAAATTATGATGCGGACTCTACAAGTCAAAATTTCATAAAATCTTATATAGATCACAAATATAACAATTCTCAATGAAAATTTTGCTTGAAATGGGAAAAGACAAACAGCATTTATGCACTCACACACTATTTGAATTTCAAAGGAATTTGTATTTGTTTTTTCAATTCAGAAATATGTAGCTGTAGAGTCCAGCACAAAAAAACATAAAAAAGTTTTGTTTTCATTGCTCTGAATTAACCCACATCATTAATTTTTTGTATTTTCTAATTTTATACAACATTTGACATATTTATGGCAAAAAAATTTAAACTGGTTAAATAATTTCATATTAATAGCAATTTCAAAAGTGTACTGGACTCTACAAAAATGTGCTGGACTCTACACTTAACTAACTACAATTATTCAAATTTATTTTCCATTTTTTTTTCACTTATATTTTAATTCTGTTTGTGACAATAATTTGTTTTGGCAGTTAGTTTAGTTTTTATCTTTTGCACTTTACTTTTAGCATCATAATAGTATAGGTATCATATTTGTTTCGTTTTTCATTTGTTAGAATGGAATTTAGAATTTTTGAAAGCCAAATTTTTAAATTCTTGTAGTGACATTAGCTCCTTTTATTTTAAAAATTAGACTGTGAAATAACAGATATTCAGCAGTTAGAATATTTCTTTTCATGTTTTGCTATTAATTTTTGATAAACCTTATTGTTATACTTGATTAGTGTGTATGACAAATAATTCTATGTGTCAACATGGAAAGTGATATTAAATGCAATTCTACTGGAAGATCTGCAGCTTGTAGAAAACGTATATATGAAGATATAGAATCTCATGAATTATTAAAGAAGAAAGATAGGGAAAGAAAACATTTGAAAAGAATGGAAATCAAAATATTGAAAAAAGTAAAATTCAGAATAAAAAAAAAAACATATCAGAGAAAATGGCGCTTAAAAAATAAACAACAAAAGCAGATAATGGAAGAATGTAATGCAGCTAAAGTAGAATATTCGCCACAGGTAATTGGCGACGCAATTCGTCGAATAAGACTTCCCAAAATTTCACTTAATCAAAACGGACCCTTCACAAAATTCCAGTCAATCAAAAGAGCCAATTCACAAATTTCTAGTCAATCTAAACAGACCCTTCACAAAATTCCGAGCGATCAAATAGTACCTTTTACAGAATTATTTATTAAACTTGTGGCAAAAAAGAATGAAATTTATTATCACTGTATGTTTAAACTTTGAATTGTCACAAAATCATTCGATTTTTCTCTAAATCTGTTTAAAATTCACAAAAAACGGACCCTGTCAAAAATGCTGGATCGACCCTTGAAAAAGGGAAAAAATAGGAACAATATAGTTTCCAATAACTTTTAGTTTTGCAGCAATCAACTTAAAAATAATAATAAAGTTTACCTTATTAGCTAGGAGCACACAAGGAATTTTTGAACCATCTGGTAACGTGACTTTGGCATCTAAGTCAGTTTTCCAACGAAGGACTGCATCAAAAGTGGCAGAACGGTTGGCGTCAAACACGATGAATGCTCCAACGGCTTCTTTGTAATACACACGTGTCATGTTGCCAAATCGCTCTTGACCTAAAAAAAGGTTAATAAATAAAACGAAATAGCATGGACAAAAAAATGTATAGTCTTGAACAGAAGAATGCATTGTAAACTGAATAAAGTAATGCTATATATCCAATCATATGATCCTTATTTATCAAATCAAATTAGAAACCTAGGAATATACCGCAAGTTTGACCATGAGTGTGGGGAAGGAAGATAAAATATTAAAAATAAATAAGTAACATTAAATAAGTAAAAATAAAATGAATAGCTACATAAATAAAAATATAAAAAGGTAGAGCAGTATAATTTTTACCACAAAATAAAGAAACTTAGCTAGAAGCGATTCGATTGTAAAACATGCACTCTGTACTCCCACTTTTGTGGATGAAAATTGAGGTACAAAGTTTTATGGAGAATAAAATGGATAACATCAATTATGATAAGTGTTATAGCCTAATTAATATTAAACAATTAACATTAATAATAAAATTTATATTAAATGTTAATAAATACTAAAAATTAATATAAATAAAAATAAAATAAATGCATAAATATTAAAAGTGTAGAGTTTTTTTACCACAAAATAAAGAAACTCGGCTAAAAACTGATCAGAGTTCATTGATTGAAATCCAGTAATTTAAAAATAAAAAAAAAAATCATCGATTTAAATCAAAGTGATTATTTTTTAAAAAAATATTGATTTTACAATGTTAGAAAGTGTTGTAAAAATGAAATATGTTGCAATTACAACCACTGTTTGAAACAAAACTTCCTAGGGCCATCTGTCTGTGTGCATAACATCTTTCGTAAGTTTAGAACTAATTGCTATTTTTTAATTTTACAATATTACTCTTATTCTTCAAGCATCTTAACAGCAAAGCATCATTCATTCAATCAATCAAATTAGAATTCATAATAATCATGAACCATTCTGCGTTTTTTATCTTAAAAATAGTATTTTAGATCGATGTAATAAATGCCACACAATAAATAATTTAGAATGATAGAGTTTAAAACAACAATTGTTAGAATTTAGAATATGTATCCTTAAAATTTCATCGATTGTCCCCTAATAGCTTAAAGTTTTTTCCTTTTAAAATACTTTTTTATCATAGAAGTTTTCAATATAGATATTTGGTTTTTAAAAAAAGTTTCAGTTTTTAGTATTGGTGTGAGCATATGATTTTATGAAATGGGTAAAAATATTTCAGGCTTTTTCATTTATAAAATAAAAAAAATGATTAAAGTGCATTGAATGTAAAAATTAAGTACATACAATTGTTACTTTTTTCAGCGTTAACCAGCAAAATAATTCAGATTAAATGTGTTAATTTTCTCTATACTTATGAGTGTACTATTATTCCTGGTAGGGTTAAGTTTCATTTGAGTCATGCATTTGTATTAAAAATTGTTTATCATTATTGTTGTTAAAAAATATTTATTGTCTTGAAAATATCTTAAAGTGTGTTTTTGCATATTGATTAACATGTACATGCCATATTGTTTCTATGAATGTAACATAATCAATATCCAAAAGATTTAAAATCTTTTTTAAAAAAATTTTAAAAAATCAGATTTAAAATTTTTTCAAAAATCATTTTTTTAATTAAAAAAATCCCAAACCCCGGAAATGATTCAAGTGTGAAAGTTGCACTGCGTACTCCCAAAGTAGGGGAATGAAAACTAAGGTACAATGTTTTGCAAAAAATAAAATCTATAATATCAATTATGATAAGTGTTTTTTTTAAATGAATACAACTACCATTTTATCTAATGTACATATCTAAAGAAAATATACCCAAAATGTAAGAAAAGAAGAAAAAAAGATGCATACCTAATACTCAAACTATTCAAAGCATCAATTAAAACCAGTATAATTATAATTACTTAAAGTTATAATGCAGCAAGAATATTCAATTCCACTCATTAAAATATTCTTAACCTTCATTTTGCAAGATATGCATTTTCAATGTAAATACAAGGTGTGTTTTCGAAATTTAACTTCAAGCTAGAGTACCAAGAACAATGAAATGTTTGAAAACAACTTTTTAACAGATCAATAATTAGCGAAACATACAATGAAATGCACATACAGGGACATATATCAGGTTATATATCAGGTGTAATACATTAGGTTATATAGCAAACAGGCTTGGAGTAATCGCGATTAAGTAATCGTAATCTCCTGTAATCGATTACATTTTGGCAAAATCAAAATCTTAATCGTAATCTGACAATGGCATATTCTTATAATCATAATCGAAATTGTGTAATCCCTTTTCTTGCGCAATTTTAATCGTAATCTAAAGGAAAAAATCTGTAATACCCCTTTTTAAATCAAAAATTTAATCAAAAATCATAAATTTTTTGATTTGTCACACTGTTGCAAAAATGAAATATATTCTAATGTCTCGCTAATCTAATCGTAATTAAAGTCGTAATCGGTTATCATAATCGTAATCGATTACATTTTCTAACGACCGTAATCGCTGCCGTAATCTTAATTACTTTTTGGCAAAGGATTAAAATCGTAATCGTAATCATATTCTATCAATTTTCTTCTTTGTAATCGTAATCCATTACGTTTCTTCGTAATCGACTCCAAGCCTGGTAGCAAAACAACATACCAGCAATATCCCACAGCTGAAGACGTACAATTGTATTACTATCCCAATTCAGAACCTTCAAAGCAAAGTCCACACCAATCTTATGAGAGTGAAGGATTAAATCATATTCAGAAAGTTTATTTTAAGTTTGTTAAATATTTCAAACTTATCTACATGCATCTTATGTTAATATATAAGAGTATCATTTATACGATGATCATTTATACAATGCTCACATTTATAGGACGGTTTAGTGTGGTCCCAATTCTTGGATTTAGTCAGAAGGGTAAGGTTTCTCGATATTCCCTTCGGCATCACATAAACAATACCCCACTGTATTATAATTCAACAAAAAAGTACTTTTTTCTACTAAAAGATTCTACTTTGTATAAAATTTTCTTTTTATGATCAATTTTGCTGTTAAACGTTGTTATTAATTTCTTATCTCAACCTCTTTAGACGCCAGAACTAAGCACAAACAATTTTGAAGCAATTTTTTGGTTCTCTGATTTAAAAAATGATTACAAAACAAAAAAACTAAAAAAAATTTTAATTAATAATTAGTTTAAATAATAATGAATGCCCAATTTCCATGTTCAAAACAAAGTAAACTATCTGTTGATTCATTTCAAAAACAATGGGGTGTTTTAGCTTTCAAATTGAACAACAGTAGTTAATAAACAGTATTTTAAAATGTACCCAATTTGGTACACTTGGAATGAAGAGGTTAACACGAATCATATTACTCAAACAGTAGTTAACAAACAGTACTTTAAAATGTACCCAATTGGGTACACTTGGAATGAAGAGGTTAACACGAATCATATTACTCAAACAGTAGTTAATAAACAGTATTTTAAAATGTACCCAATTTGGTACACTTGGAATGAAGAGGTTAACATGAATCATATTACTCAAACAGTAGTTAATAAACAGTACTTTAAAATGTACCCAATTGGGTACACTTGGAATGAAGAGGTTAACATAATTAAAAACTACTTTTAACAAGAAGTTCGGGCTAGAACTATACGAGCCTACTTTCCCGTATACACCAAATTCAAATTCATAGTCTAGCTATCTCTCTCTCTGTCTTTCTCGTTTAGCTTTAGATCTTAATTGCTTCAAATATACCTTTTTCAATGGTTAATACATATTCATTCAATCATTATTTATTAAGTCATTCATGTATTTATTCACTCATTTATTCATTCTTTCTTTTGCTTATTCATTTAATCATTCATTAATTCAAAAATATTCCTGAAAATCCCGATCAAAAAATTTCATAGGAAATTAGGCTCCTTAGTTCTGGATGAACTTTCTATTTGTACATGTTCTACGTCATAAGAGCTTTCCGATAAAGTTTGTTCCAAGCAAATCGGTCCGTTAGATCAGGAATTATATAAGATTGAAATTTTCCCGTAGGCGGTATGTTAATTTTTTTTTGAACTGTTCAAAACTGAACAAAAATTGTTCAAATCAATATTTCACCCAAGAACTTCTTCCGGTGAGCTTGTTCATGGGAACTTGGATCTTGTACCCAGAGTTTACATAATTTGCTTCATTTTCACCCATAGGCGCTAATGTTAAAATTTTTTGAACTGTTCAAAATTGAACAAAAAATTGTTCAAATCAAAAAGTAAAATATGGAAATGAAATGTCCTCGCCGAGATCTTTCGAAAAGAATTTTTCCAATCGGACAATTCGTTCAAAAGTTATTAGGGGGAGACAGACCGACCGACCGACACACTTTTTCCCCATCTCAAAACCCTACTTTCAATTTTTTTATTTTTCAATCTTTATTTAATTACTCAACTTATTTTTGACTTTTCTTGATTTCTAACGATATTTTCACGATACATTAAGCCTTCTTTCATGCTTTATTATTATTTTTTTTTTTACTTTTACGGGAAAGTAGGCTAATAACTGTATTCTATCAAAACTAGTAATCCATCGAAGATCTGTATACAAGATAATAAACAGAAATATCAAGTATTTTAACACACTAATAATTATGCATTTTAATACATTTTTTCCCCTTCTAAGGGTTCTGAATCTTGAAATATTGAAGATTTTTTTTTCTTTTCTAGACTTTGTAAGCATTATTCAAAATTGGTTTTGGAATCCAGTAATTATATGCCTTTAAACTTACATGATGGTGACGGTTAAACATTAAGTAAAATATAATTTTCCTGGATAGCCGCCATGAAATAAATGCCCAAAACGAACAATCGTGCTGGTTCATGAAAACGATGCATTATCCACTTTTCTCAAGAGATGGTGGTACAAGTACTATTTTAATTTTTCATGCATCACTGGAAGCTTTGTCTACATGCTGTTTAACATAAAAAAGTTTCAGGCATTAAAGGGATATAATAAAATCACAGGTTTGCACAACACTGAATTCCATTTTTGAAAGAGGGGCACATAGCGACTGACATAATACAGTTGAACCCATCTCAAATTTCAAGGGAAGGAAAAAATATACGAGATGAAGAGGTTTTGAGATACAGAGGTTTTGATAAAACTATTAAAATTTGCAATCGAAACAAAGACTATATGTTGTAGGTTAACAATCTTCTGCCTTAGTTTTATTAAGCATTTTACTGTAATATTATACTAATTTTTCTTTAACCAATTTTATACTCGAATAAATAGCATCGACAATAAAGAAATAGTATTCAGCATACCCTTTTGCAAGTCTCTCAAAAACAAGACAAGTACTACTACTTTTTTTAGCAAGTACCAGCAAAAATAGACTTTTAGGGTTTTTTTGTTGTCTGGTTGTTTTCGACTCGATTATACTTTTGAGGGTAGCGATCGCTGTAAATCCACCTTGACCAAAATTTTCCTGAAATTCCAGGAAAGTTAATGTTTCAATAGCTTTCTCTGCTTCTTTTTACAGCGACTTTCGCAACATCTTTGTTTTTCTCAACCTCCTCTTCTACTTCCGAATCACCTTTCACGTTCTCTACGATTTCCGTATCAATTTTGTTAGCTGCCGAAAGGTCACTCGGCTTCGAATTCCAAAATGGCAGCAAAACCAGAATTCGAGACATTGAGGTTTTGGGGAAAAACATTTCGAGATAAACATGAAAAAAAATACATTGAATTAAGGGTATAAATGCAGGGAAAATATAAATTTTCGAAATAGGGAGGTTTTCGAGAAAGACAGGTTCAAGATAAACAGGTTCGACTGTAGTACAATAATAGTTAGATTAAAATCTTGGATCCAGAGGAGAGAAAATTTAAAATACAAAATTTGGTAAGTCTGCCTAGAGCAATCGAGGCTCTGGGTGAATGAGACACCAGCCAAGACTGACCAGACTGCAATCAAGATGAAAAGGATACAGTTGCCCGATAATTGTGAGAGAAGAATTGATGGACGTAGCGCTTGATGATGCTAGTCTTGCCTGTCCCCAGCTCTCCAATCACAAGGATCTTGTACAGATGCTCGTGCTTGTTCAGAGGCGATATCTACATGAGCAAGAAAACGATACTATTAATGTATACAGAGAGTGGCAATAATATTAAGAGAGCAGAAAAAAATACTGTAACTGCAAGTATTTTGAAGAATAGTCAAATAAGCCAATTTCTAAGGAAAATACCAACATTTACAACAAAATATATAAGTTACAATTATCAATCATTTGTAGTCGTTATCTCTTTGGTTCAGTGTTATGTTAAAATTATTACCTACGATGATCACTTCCGTTATGCAAATAGGGCCTAATTAATGCCAATTGCTCATAGCCAACTACTTATTACCGCCCACCCAAACTTCATGCATTTCCTTTTTGTGGAGTTTTATTTGAAAAAGGAATTTTAGAATATATGTTAACATTTCAATGATGGAAAACTAGCTGATGTAAGAGTGCCGTGGGTGATAAACAGCAAAATAAATAATTCAAAACCCCCCTTCGCAGTATTAACTTTTCCAATAATTTTCTTCTCTAGAATAAATAAAATATGCTTTTTTTAAATGTAAAACTGTTACTTGCATTTAAAATTATCGTATCTAGTAGTTGTATTTTTCTTAGACTGCCAGTCTCAAGTAACGTTTATTGGTTTGAAAAAATCTGATTCAAATGAAAAAAAATCCGTTTTTTTTTTTTCACACTCTCCTTCACACATAATTTTCTGGGAAAGAATGCACGACGAATTTAAAATAAAATTTATATGCAATTAGGTAACTGCCTCCCCCCCCACATACAAATAATACATTATATGTACAAGTGTAGAAGTTGGTCCACTGTGCCTCAATCTCCCCTATATCATTCATAAACAGGGTTCGTGATTTTTTTGATTTTTTAAAAAATTTTTTAAAAAATCTGTTTTTTTTTAAATTTAAATCAGATTTTTAAAATTTAAATCGGATTTTTTTGATTTTTTAAAAAAAGACCCTAAATATTTTGGGATATTTATTATGTTACATTCACAGAAGCAATATGGCATCTTAATCAATATGCAAAAGCACACTTTAAGCTATTTTGACAGCAATAAATATTTTTAAATAGTAATAAAGATAAACAAGTTTTAGTACAAATGCATGACTCAAATGAAACCTAATCCTACCAGGAATAATCGTACACTCATAAGTACAGAGAAAATAAACAAATTCAATCTGAATTATTTTGCTGTCGAAAGCTGAAAAAAAGTACCAATTGTGTGTACTTTATTTTTACATTGAATGTACTTTAATCATTTTTCAGTTTTATGAATAAAAAAGCCTGAAATATTTTTACCCATTTCCAAAAATCATATGCTCACACCCTTATGAAGCACTGAAACTTTTTGCTTTAATCAAGTATCTTTATTGAAAACTTCTATGATAAAAAATATTTTAAAAGGAATGAACCTTAAGCTATTAGGAGATGTGAATGAAACTTTAAAGATATATATTCTAAATTCTAACAATAGTTGTTTTAAGCACTATCATTCGGAATTATTTATTGTGTGGCATTGATTAAATTGATCTAAAATACTATTTTTAAGATAAAAAACACAGAATGGTTCATGATTATGTATTATGAATTGTAATTTGAATGATTGAATGAATTTGCTTAGCTGTTAAGATGCTTGAAGAATATTGTAAAATTTAAAAAAAAAATATTGTCAAATTAAAAAAATAGTAATTAATTCTAACCTTATGAAATATATTATGCACACAGACAGATGGACCTAGGAAGTTTTGTTTGAAACAGTAGTTGTAATTGCAACATATTTCATTTTTACAACACTTCCTAACATAGTAAAATCAATATTTTTTTTTTTTTGAAAAAAATCACTTTGTTAAAATCAATATTATTTTTTTTAAAAAAATCACTTGATTTAAATCGTGATTTAAATCATGATTTAAATCAAAGAACCCTGTTCATAAATGATGTCATGCTTTGAAGGGGATGGGGGTTGTATAATTGTGACAAGGGGGAGGGGGTAATAAGAAGTGTGAAATTATGCTTATGCAACATAGCATGGCATGTGACAAAGATGAGAGTATGTACAGGTGTGATATTTTGTGACAAAGGGGAAAGGGAGTTCAAATATATGGGAAAAAAAAGTGTAACATCATTTATGAACGGTCCCTAAGCTCAAAAGAAAATCCTTCAAGTGATTAAACAAAGGCCCTCAGGGTTTTTTTAATTTTCAGATCACAATCACTCCCATGGTTGATCCTTCTGATAAAAAAAAGAAGAAAGCACAAAAGAGCATTTAATAATGCTAAAGTGATGCAATAAATTTAAAACAGTGGTTTACAATATTTTAGGAAAAAATACAATAAAAGCACAAAAAACTAACTGAAGTGATTACATAACAAATAAATAAATGCTACTGTCATTTCAAGTGATAATTAGTATGAAGTTGATAAGAAAATTGCAACTGATAAGTGGCAGCATTAATTATGATCTTCACCCTTATCTCTGGATCAAAAAAAAAAAAAAAGAAGGTTAAACTCCAAAAGCAAAAAAGAGTGTCAAATGGCAATAACTCAAATAATGCACATTGTTTTATTTTTTGGAAGGAAAAGAATTTTAGCACAATAATGGAGCTCAGAGTTGTCAAGGACAAACACCTGAATATTGCAATCAAATAATAATTTGCAAAACTGATTATACTCAAAGTATATAAATGAAATGACATAAAATGTCCACTAAATTTTAAAAGAAACAAATATTTAACCAAGAGCATGTTATCTAAACAGTAGAAAGTTTTGCAATGTTCGGTGAGAGACCTTCATTTGGTGAAAAATGTTCAGCAGGATATATATGTATGTAACATGGACTTTGATAAATATGCAATTAAATGAGAAATATGATTCCTTCATCAGACGCAAATATACCTTTCCTTCTCTACTGTTGTTCTGAAGAACAGTAACTTCCTACTCCAAAATGTTTTATTTTGCTCAGCAATTGTTTTGCAGTAAGGTCTCTTGTTTTGCAAAGTATGTACACTTGTTAGCTTTTGGGGCTACTTATGCAAAATCATTCTTAAATACAGCCATACAGAGACAAAGTACTTAAAGAATAATTGTGAACACCTGTTATATCTTACTAATATTTAGACAAATAAAATTTTGATTTGCATTCATTAGATGTTATTGTGGCTTCTCAATAAATGTTGTCTGAGCTTTAATATACTTATTTGTAGCATACTATTTTGTATCTGACGAAAAACCTTAAGAGATTTTATAAAAATTTAATATGTAATGAGTAGCAATTTGTAGCTTGTAGTTTAGACATTTTTACAGCTCACAGAAAATAAGATATTAAAAAAAGCTGCAAAATACATAAAAAATGTCTAAAATCATAAAATGGAATCTCTTTTAAAAGTGACTAATTTACTCCAGAAATAGAAGAACAGCATGGAATAACTTCGAAGAAGATTACTCAGCATGTACAATTGACATCATTTGTATTGGAACAATTTTGACAGTTGGGAACGTCTTCAAAATTTTTAAACATTCCAAATACAAAAAGACATTACCATATAAATTTGAAATACAAATGAATATCATACGCTTCCAAATACTGTCAATGTCCTTGTCATAGGTACATACAACAACGTTTAGAACTGAATTAAATACCCACATAGCTTACTGAAGCAAAAATAAAGACAATAAAGCAAAAAGTGGAAATAACAACAATAAGTACTCACTGAATTAGCCATTAAAGTTGAAAATTTACTATAATAAACGAAATCTAAAATTGATAAATTCAGAGGCACAAATTAGCAACTCAAACACGCGCTTAAATTTCATGCCTCTCTACTTCAGGCACATGATAACATAACACACGTGACGAAATAAACAAATAGAAATATCTATGGTGTGGCTAATCAGATAGTGCGTTCGTATTTTTCTTAACTATTTTTGTCTTCAAATTTTATTGTTTAAAGATTCAAGATATTGATTTTTAAATTAATAATAATACAAAAAGGCATAAAGTACTTCCCTTACAGGTTTATTGACCATATATTGTAATTTCAGATGGCTTTCATTTTGAGTTTTATACCAAAAAAAGAAACTGAAATACTAAAATTGCTCATGGAACTTAATAAAAGTAAGATTTATGTGAAGAGTTTTCTTTTTCACGTTAAGAAAGAAAAAAATTCAGTCCTTTGAAATTAATGCTTGCTCCATCGGCTCCATCCTTTTTAAATTTTGATATTTGATACGTGGTTTATGATGGATTAAGATGGCAACTAGTCAATTTAAAAACAATGTTTCTCTTCTCCGTTCGCGAAAAAAGCTAAGGACGCGTAACAAGTTATTTTAATATATATTATCGGAGGAAGAATCTCTTAAAAACTTCCATATCTTTACTTTGTTTCAATAAAATGTTTCAAGCCTGATTGCTTTGAAAGTAGCAGCCATTGACCTCATTATGCATTGACACAGTTTCTTTAAAATGAACTTCTGTTGATCACGTCTTGACGAGAAGCGGTAATAAGCAATAATTTTCCGTATTGATTGACGCACGATTTGTACGATTGCTTGCTTAGGTTTCATATGAGTTATTTTTCTGATAGTTTTATGCATCATCGGCACTCGATTCTGCATTCGAACCTTAACTAATAAAATTTAGATGCATTTTGTTGACATACATGAGTCAAAGTAATTACTGATACTCAGATAAAACAGTTTGATTTTGAGTATCTATTAACTTTTCATTTAAAAAATACTGATAAAAATTGACGAACCTTACTCTTTATACAGGGTTGGTATTTTTAACAGGACAGTGGAAAAAATCAGAGCAAAAACACTTATTTTTCTTAAATGATGTGAAATAAACTACATTTTAATAAGGGCCTAAATAAATAATTTTTGGGGTATGATTGAATATCTTTATTTAGCTAATTAATGAGCTAAACTACAACTGTTTAGTGAAATCTACTCAAAAATATAAAATGAAAAAAAAAAAAAAAAATATTCGTCATATAAGGCAACTTGATTTATTTTCTTTCTTTTGCTTTTGGAAAAAAAATACAAAGTTAATTCCGTCACTTTTAATCATTTTATTTTTCAGTATCTTTACTATTTAAATCCTGAAATTCACCAAATGCACCTACATCATAGGATCAATTATAAAAGTACAGCCTCTCCCCCCCCCCCCCCAACACCAAACCCCAAGCATTTCACCCCACTTTTAATTGGTCAATAGAAACTGGATAAAAACAAAGTGAATAGTTCCCTTAACTTCCTAGTTATTTATTTACTATAAACTTTGTTTTTGCTTTCACAGTGGTGTAGTCCTGAAAAAAAAATTGTGGGGACGCTAGTACATCAGAAAATATTTAATTGAAATCAAAAGTGGGGGGACGCTTATGGTAAATTTTAACAAATGTGGGGGTCGCTTGTATTAAAATAAAAAGGTAGTGGTACGCCGTCCCCCCTCGACTACAACACTGTGCTTTCATTTTTAATTGTGTTGTAAAATTGAGTAATTTTTCATTAAATACATATTTCTAACACATTAATGCCTATATTGTGTTCATTAACTTAGTGATCAAACTAAGCATGAATAACATTGATTTGAAACTAAAATTTCTTTTATCTGATGTTGTTTCAGTTTACTTTTAACTTGGGGAAAAAATGTACACAGAGAGCTCTATTTTTGCCGGGATGGTTTTACCAGGTTTTTGAAACCTATGGCAAAAACTTTCCAAGCCTTGATTGCATATAAAGTATATATATATTTAGTATGTTGTTGCCTGGTAAGAGTCACTAAATCCTAAACTCTAGATTTGAAATTTAGTCTGCATAAATTTTCAAAGCAGTGAAAAATGGCAAAAATCATTTTACTGTTACCTAACTCACTGATGCAATTTATAAGTTGTCTAATTATTTTACATCCTGAAAAAAATTATTTCAAATTCTAGTTCATTGCAGTAAGCAATCAAATGTTTTTGTGGGGTTAGTTACTTTTACTAGCCAGTCCTATATGTTTAATGCTATTCAAGGTCTAAAATTAAAATTTTCAACTGGGGGGGATTTTGCACTTTTTTAAAAGGGAGAAAAAAATTGACAATATTTGTAATTTCAAGTATTTGTATAAGTGAAAAAATGCTGATTTTTACCCTTTCACCGAAATGTTTTCTCCCGCTCAGCCTATTTTCAAGGAAGGGATATGAGGATTTTGGGTGGGAATCCTGCCATCCTGCCCTGAATTTTGGCCCCTGCTATCAAACTGTTAATTTTTTCAAAATATTATTACTAAACAAGTTAAACCATAGATTTTAACATAATTTTGATCATTGTATTCAAACCTTATTTTTTTTAAATTAGTACTAATGTTAATTTAAATGTTTTTAATAAATTTCATTGCAAACAGATGTAATATTTGTGAAAAAAAGTTAGATTATAAGAGCTTGCTTATGCTTTTGTTTAGATTTTGTTGATTGATGAAAGGGTTTGTTCATGACAGTTTGAAATGATCGAAATTGTGGAAGTTTCCAGAGAAGAATCATACTGTTGGCACCCTGTGATGTATCCTGGAGCCAATATGAGCCCTCACGATTCAGAACTGCTAGTTAATTAAATACTTCCCTCTCCAAAAAATGGGCTGTGTAGGAAAGTCGCAGTAGAAATGAGGTATGAATTCTTCCACATTTGTTGTCTTTTAATGTACTTAGTCTACTTTCATTTGAGTTTCATGTTTTTAGAACTCAAACTTAAAATAAAACACAATAACAATAACAGGTACTTAATTCTTCAAAAATTAAAGGTCAAGACTTAGAAATTTTGGAAGTGGCCAGTGGCCACCAATTCAATTAACTCAAGTGGCCACTTCTAAACTGGAAGAAAAAAGGGGAATGCGGAAAAACCAGCGTCGTTGGCGATCGTAAATTAAGGAAATATGAATTTTTGCGATATAGTTTTTCATGTTGAATGTTATAGAGCGCAAAAAATTTAAATGCAAAATCTAATGTTATTGTTCATGAATAGAAGCAACAGATAAAAAAAATCCCAATTGCAGAAACGAACCGCTTACAAAAAATCTCGTTCACAAATACAAGCCATTTTTGAATACAAGTATGAAAATATGTATATTTCCAATTTCAGTTTCATTCAGTACATTCTATTTTCATTTTTTTTAAAACTTTTTTCCTTCACTTTTACACCATTTTCAAAATGGCGCCACACTTAAGTCCGATTTTATAAGTTTCAGCGAAAATGGCCAATTGAAATGAATGTGCTATGGCTGCAAAAAAGAGTCAAGATTAAGATTGTTTCTTACATTGAAGAGATTTATATAATAGAGAGAAGGAGTTTTAAAAAAAGAAACAATAGCACGAACGGGAAAGATTTTCGCCATTTTTTTCTCTTATGAAAGGGGAAATAATCGGCCAAAATTCGGTTACTTGAATGTCAAATTGATGCGTTTTATTGTGCTTCTGTGCATTAAAGAGGCATGGGTTGTAAATTCTATAGATGTATTTGAAAAAGAAGGATTTACTTTAGAAATTTTTTTTAGAAAAAGGAAAGACGGCGATCGGTTCAAATTTTTTGAATTGCCACTTTTTCACACAAGGTCGCCACATGGCGAGTGGCGACTGCAAATCTTGACCTTTATCAACAATCATAATTCATTGCATAAATTCAAACATGTCTAGTGTATTACTGTAAAATATTTTCTCACCTAAAAGAAATAACTTTTAAATTACAGTATAATCCTGAACACTGCTCACCCCCCCCCCCCCCCTAAAAATAGGTTCGTAATTTGTTGTGCTGGGTTTAATGGAGGATTTAATATTCTGCTACTTTATTATTGTTTATACCACATATCGGGCAAACCACAACACTGTGTTTCCTTTCCAGACACGCTCCTTCAAGAATGCTCGAATTAATATTTTTCAGTCTAATTTTAATTTAGTTGTGTTTGTGTTTAATTGTTGAATAAGATTAATTAAAAGGCAAACAAGGAGTTAATTTGGTACTTTTGCCTTTGACTTGGCTATCCATCACTACACCATACTCGTTTTGTACTTGAATCAAGAATTAAATAGAATATTTTTTTATCTTCAAGCCAGCTGCATGTTTGGAAAATTGCTTGATATGCTGCTGTTGGCAGGATTATTTCTTTTTTTTTTTTTGTTGCTTTGGATGTGCATGTATTAGACAAAATGAAATTGAGTAAAATTAAAAAATAAACAAGAAAAAAGAAAAGAAAGAAACGAAAATTTCGTTTCTAAAAATATGTCCCAATATTAAGGATTGGGGTCACATTCAGTTGCAAGTGGCATTTGGGAATATTTGATATCCTATTTTTTACTTACTCCCTCACCCTAATAAATATTAAATTCAAAATCACTAATAGCTGTGGAAAATAATTGCTTGGTTAGAATTTACAAATAAATGTTTACTGTAAAAAATCACTAATGAGAAAAAATGAGTCTCCCAAGACAAAGAAAAAAAATCCCCAGTAATTAAGTAGAAAAACCAGTAGGCCTTTAGTAGAGGTAACGCGCAATCTTGCATACTCTTTGGAGCTATGAAAGAAAAACATCAGAATTTCTTGTGTTTTCAGTACTTGAAGGCTATGCGAAGATGCACCCGCCCTTACAAACTTGCATAACAAATCATCTGTCGAGCATTAAAACAGAATGTCTTATTACGTAATTAGACTTTTTAATTCAAAATGCTTTACACAAATGTATAAATTAGTATTGTCAAATTTTGTTCTTGAAAAAGATCGTATACTGCATATGCTGATATGCTAATGAGCCTGAATGTTATTTACACAGTATTTACTGTATTATTTGTGCTGTTATAAAGTCATACAAGTTTTTACCTAAGTTTTGAATATTTCTTTTTTATGAAGAATTTTTTTTTCAAATTTATGCTGCAAAGTTTTTGTACTTCTTAAATAATTAGATCTGTTGTATTTATGTCTGCCATATATTTGGTCGCTAGTTTATTGCAAAAGCATGCACAGTCAGCTGCATTGGCCTAGAATGGTGATACCTCATATCTTATTCTCATAATATCCTTTTGATTTTGATTTTCCCCTTTTCAACCCTTTATATACCTACTACAAAACTATAATAATATTTTATAGATTTTATATCTACAATTTAACATTTTTATGTTGCAGTTTATTAGTCAACAGAATGAAATTAAGGTAAAATGATAAGAAAGGGTTTATATTGATGTATGAAATGTAATAAACTACTCACCAAAAGCTGCTTTTAATTAATTTAATAATTAATGAACAAATGCTGTTTTGTATAATAATTATCTCACACTTTTGAAATGTCATGCATAATGATATAAAGATTTAAAAATTACCAGAATCTGAATAAAGTATTGATACCTAATCAGTACTTGTTATTTTCCTGCTACTAGTTATATTTTCTCTCCATATTCCTGAACAAAGCACTGCCTACTTTTAGGAGCACATGTACTAGAGATTGGAAGCAACTGAAACGATCATTTTGCATTCCTAATTCGATTTGAAAAATTGCATATTTATAGCAATATACAATATTCACTAATTTTATAATATATTAAATCTCCAAAAAATGTTTTAAGTTAAGCAGTTTTATTTATAAAATAACTAAAATGCAGTAATAGTGGTCAAACACCACATTCCAAATCAAGTTGGATGGAATGGAATGAATGAGACCGGGAACTGGTTTAGAACTGACGACAGGGTTGTAAAAAACCCGGATTTTTTTGTAAAAAAACCCCACCCGGGCGGGTTTTATTAAAAAACCCGGGTTTTTTGGGTAACATGGGGAAAATGAAATTTCTTTTTCCAGCAAGTTAATGATGAATGTACAGATTTTTATATTAGCATATGCATTCGCAAGCACTAAAACATTTTTGATCAAATTTTATTTACTTTTTATTAAAACAAAAGTGGGTTTTTTTTTCAACTACCTTACTTGAATGTTGCATTTAATTTCATTTGATCTTATTTCATGTAAATGTATGCACATTTTTTAAATTCAGTGATCAGTACGGTTGACGCAGTAAAAAATTAAATAATATTTACTCTAAATGTTTTTCTGATTGATCCATTCATCATCAGAGCATCCTAGTTAAATTATTTAATAGTTTAAAATTATTTAGGAGGAGTTATTAGTTGGGGAAAAATTAGTTTTTTAAAAAATAAAACATATGTGCATATATTTATGTATATAGATAAATATTTCTCTTCTATATAGTTAATACATACCACATATTTTTCATCTTCTAATTATCACAATTATAATCGATTCAACAAATCTAAGCATAATTCTAATAAAGAAATATTTAGGAAAGATAGAGGGTATTAGCATTTTACAAATTGAAAATTGAGCTTCAAAATTATTTTTACTTTTGAAACGTACAGAAAGAATGCAAATTTATATATTTTCATATAAAATATATGATGTCTTGAAGTGCTTTTTTCATTTTTCATAAAATGTAACTAAAGCTTTAACTTCTTCAAATCTACACCAAAACTGCTTTTGTCTGAAAAGTACAGAAAATGTAAACTAATACATTTCATAAGATATATGATGTCTTGAAGAGTTTTTTCATTAAAAATAAATCTTTTTTTAATGTAACTAAAGCTTAACTTTTCCAAACTTTTATGTTAGTAATAAAGATAATTTTTTGCTTTCTAATTGTGCAAGTTATTTTCCTCAACTATCTTGTAATTGTTATTTCTTTTTTATTGTGACATAATTTACGATTTTTTCTTTGTATATCTAATTTTGAGTTATGGAAATTAAAAATAAATTAAATATTGAATAGTATTGATATATGTAGAATTTTCATCAAAAAGAAATATTTTTCAAGGGATCATTTGTTCTTACATTTTTAAAAAACCCATTTTCCCCAAAAAACCCGCAGGTTTTTAAGGTAAAAAAAACCCAGCCCAGTGAGGAAAATGGGTAGCTACCCGGGCAGCAACTCTGACAACCCTGACTGACGACCTCCGGTGTGACAATGCAATGCTATAACCACTGCGCCACAGGCTCGGCTACAAGTCAAGTTAAATAATGTGGTTGGATTGTCGAAACAAAGCTACTGTTGCCATTCGGCAAATAATACTGTACTTTCCTCTGAGCCAAAATTATTAATTTTTTTCTTAATTAGTGTTATAATAAATTATAAAATGGATGTAATATTGTACTGTTATCAAAGATAAGCTAGCGTGCAAAGTTTGAAGATAATTTAGGCAGTAATAGTGGTTGAAAACCGCAAATCAAGTTAAAAAAAACTGGGTAATAAAAAAAGGCAGACATTGACATTAGTTTAATGTAAGTTGTTATAACGTTTAACATCCTAACCAGCACTTCATTGGTAACTTCTTCTCCTAGCTAAAGATGTAATCACTATGATCATCCCTACAGTTTTTTTTTTAAAACCGGGTGCTAAAGTTTTGATTTTTCAGTTTATCAGATTTAAAATTATTGTATAATATAAGGTACTTATTCAGGTATTAGCAACCTGTCTCGGTTGTCAGTCAGAAGCAGATAAAATGTTTGCATTAAAAACAAAAATAGGGCAATGATTTTTCTACTATTGTTATTTTCATATCTAATTTTCATGCATTCAAACTTTTCTTCTAGAAATTATCATTTTTTTAAGTAAAAGGGCATGTTTGTTGCTATTTATGTAGTTTAAAAAATATGATGGGTATTATTTATTTTCAGTTTATTTTTTATGCATTCTTTCAAGAGTGCGTTTCATAATTATGTTTTACGATAAATTTCGATTTTATTTTCAAACTCATGTAAGTGTGTTACTTAAAAATATGAGATGGGTCATTCAGTGACCTATGGGTCTTAGGTTACAGAGACACATACTAACTGCTTTTTGAAGAAGTGTTACTTAAGTTTGATTTTCAATTTTAGTAGATTTTAAAATTACTGTATACGTTACTATTACGCACGTGTTTCATTAGACTTTACTAAGTATGTTATTTATAATTTCATTCTTTATAAATATTATTGTCTATATTTATGCAAGCTACAAGCAATACCTTCAAATAAAAAGTGAATAGAGTATACAATCCCAACCAAAAATATTCAGTTAGGCAGAGGTGGTACACAGAGTAATCAATGACTTTTAATCCTTTGACTACTGGGACTGATAAGGACTTAAAAGCACCATTAACACCTACCTACTATTTTATATTAGCTAATAGACATATTTGTGCTGTTAAATTTATACCAATATAAGTATCATACTATGAGGAAAATCTTCTTTTAAATACCATATTTGTACTAATGATAATACAGCAATGAAGGAATTTTCTTTGAGACTAATTGTTGTTGCAGCCTCCTAGTGAAAAGGTTAATATTTATGTTTAATTTTAGCACAATGGAAGAACCCGGAGAATTTTCACCCAGCACAAACCAGGAGCTTAATGCTGAGCAGTTCTTCTCTATGGATGAGAATGAAAACAAAATTGCCTTCTTCTGCGTTCCCTGCAACAAGAGTTTCAAGTCGGCATTCAATCTTCGGAAGCACAACTTGACTCACACCGGCCTCAAGCCTCACGTCTGCGACATCTGTGAGAGGGCTTTCACCCACCAGAGTGACCTCAAGTCACATCGTATGGGGCATACCGGGGAACATCCTTACGCTTGCCCTCTCTGTGGGAAGGGATGTCCCACACCTAGCAAGCTTGCAAGACACCAACTCACACATACCGGCAAGCGCCCTCACGTCTGTGACCTGTGCCAGAAAGGGTTTCGTACCACCAGCGACCTCCAGAGGCATAAGACGACCCACAAGATCGATCCGGCTCATCTCTGCCCGCTGTGCAGGAAAGGTTTCGAGACATCCATCGACTTGGACATGCACCTGCTCATCCACACCGCGGAGAGTTCATATCAGTGCGAGTTCTGCAAGAAGATCTTCGATTGCGCAAGTGCATTGCAGAGTCACAGTCTGATCCATTCCCTGGAGAGACCTCATTCCTGCGAGGTGTGCGCGAAGACATTCAAGTCGCTTTTCAACTTGAAGAAGCACATGATGTTGCATTCTGGGACTCGACCACATGTCTGCGAGGAGTGCGGCAGAGGATTCACATCTTCTAGTGACCTGAACACACACATGCTGAAGCACACCGGCAATTACCGTTATGCGTGTAATATGTGCCAGAAAGGATTCGCCACGCCCAGTAAACTCCAGAGGCACATTTTCACACACACCGGCGAGCGCCCACACCAGTGTTCGGTTTGCAACAAGAGTTTCCGCACTCTGAGCGATTTGCAACGCCATGGCATAACGCACGAGGGCAGGGATTTTACCTGCCAGTATTGTGGCAAGGGATTTGATTCTGACGAAAGCTTAAAGGCCCATTGTGTCTTGCACTTGGACGATAAGAATTACATCTGTGATATCTGCAACAAGACTTTCCCTAATTTAAGCTGCCTCAAGAGCCATGCCCCGGCACATTCCAGTGACCGGCCATACGTCTGTGAAGTGTGTGGAAAGGGGTTCAAAACGTTCCAGAACTTGAAGAAGCATTGCTTATCTCACACAGGCTACAAGCCGCACGTGTGCGATTTTTGCGAGAAAAGGTTTGCCAGTTCGAGCGACCTCAAAATACACAGGCTCCTTCACACGGGGAACCACCCCCATCCCTGCCCCGTGTGTGGGAAGGGGTTTCCCACTCCAAGTAAGCTTGCAAGACACCAACTCACTCACACGGGCTACCGACCGGTAGCCTGTGATCACTGCAAGAAGAGATTTCGAAACCAGAGCGATCTGCGCCGACATATGGACATACATAAGAAAGCCAAAACGTCTCATGCTTGCCAGACTTGCGGGCAGAAATTCAAAAACAAAGCAGACTTTGTCAGCCACTGTGAACGTTGCTCAGACAAGCCGTTCATGTGCCTCGTCTGCAACAAGAGGTTCAGCTCGAACGTAAGGCTGAACAACCACTCGAAGATGCACGTGAGCAGACGGACACACTGCTGTGATGCCTGCGGAAAGGGCTTCGTGAATATCCACCTGCTGAACGCTCATCGCCCGTGTAACGCTGAACGAGTTCAGAAGGGGGTTGTTTGTGAAAATGATGGCATCGGGGAAACCGGGGCTCCGGAAGATGGTTCCCGAGACGCTGACGGCTTTTTGAGCGATTCAGAAAATTTGGACGACTACCCGCTCGAGATGAACGTCGAAGTCGAATTGTTCGAAGAAGAATCTTTGTTCTCCCCTGGCGAAATGGCGAAGGGAAATTTACTGCAAGCGGATGGCGTGGAGAATGAATTCCAAAATAAATGTTTGAATGTCTCGCGTCTCGTGAATGATTGCGAACAGGGCAAACCCGAGATATTTGATGATAACGATGCTTTCAAAAGACATTCACTTGAGAAAGGGCATGCAGAAAATATTTTCAAAAATAAATTTAAATATTTTCACAACTCTAATGATGTGGATGAATTGCCTCTTGAAATGAGTGTTGAGATACAAATAGATGAAGGGAGTAATTTCCACGATAAAGAAAAAAGTTGAAGGTTATCGAATCACTGCGGTTAGCACTTATTTCAGTCTTGAATTATAGCCAAGAAATATTTTAAAAAGTGCCTTCAAGTATTTAATTTCAATAAACTTGAGCTACTAGCACAATTTTTATAATTACCACTTGACATGAAAGTTGAGGTGCAACTTCACAAAGATATCATTGATGTGTTCTGATGGGTGTAAGTTTCCTATTTGTTGTTTACCACCAAGTTTGTATCATTGTATGTCACGAATGTAACCAAATATAATCTATTTATTTTAATGCTATTTACTTTATTTAATTCTACATGTCTTTTATCATATTTGTCTCTTTTTTTTAATTATTTTTAGTACTGAATACAGTAAAACCCCATTAAAACGGACATGTTTGGCACCCACGTTATAACATAACCGCGGTATAGTGAAACAGTACTGTGGAACCATACTCATTGAAATAATAGTCGCTTTTGTTGCATCATTTTTAACTTTATCGATTAATCGTAACTTTTCTTCTAAAGTATAATTTTCTCCTTTCTTCTTCGCTGACATTTTTAACCGACTTCACAAAGGAAGGAGGTTATACATTCATACTGCATGTATGTCGTTTTTTTTTTTTTTGTTTGTTTGTCCACTCATAACTTCTCACCGGATGAACCGATTTTCATGATTCTTTTTTTAGTCGATCGAGGGTGGTTTCCGATAGGCCCCGTACCTTCGTTTGACCATATTCGATAATTAGAAAGAAAGTTATGGGCAGAAAGATAGTATTTTTTTTTTTGCTTTTTCATCCATAACTTTTGACTAAATGAACCGATTTTGATGATTTTTTCTTTAATCGATAGAGGGTCGTCTAACTCAAATATCGCAAACCAATTTGCCAATTTTTTTTTTAGAAAAAACGTTACGGGTGAAAAATAAGTATTTTTTTATTTTAATTGGAAAGGCTTAGCTTGATTTTTCTTTGTTGGGAAATCTATTAATAAATATAAAAGTCATTGTTAAAAACATGTTTGCTGCCATGGGCTATAATACTAAAAGCAATTACAGCATGAGTTTGACTGATGGCTTCTCTGTGGTAAAAATTAATCCAATCAGTTTGTTTGCTAAAATCGACTTCAAAAATGAATTTATCCTACAAATGATTAATTTTTAGTGCCATTCATTCAAAGAAGTTTTGCCCTTTGATATGGATTTTTTTTTTAATAGAGTATTTACATAAAAATATTTTTACACTGAAATGAATAAAATAAAATAATTTTTATAAAAAAACAGAACCGACTTCAAATTATAAATTGTACTAAAAAGTGAAAAATAAATTCATTCTTTAAACAACATCGATGTGACTTTTAAACATAATTTTAGAAGTCGGTGCAAGATTATGAGTCTACTTAAAATTATATCATTTGTTACTTCATATTGGAACTGTTGCTAATTCTGCAAAAATATATATATCTGTAATTGATTCATGATTACAAAATATTTTATCTATCCTAATTTTGCACTGACTTCTAAAACTATGTTTAAAAACCACATCGATGTTGTTTAAAGAATGAATTTATTTTTCACTTTTTAGTACAATTTATAATTTGAAGTCGGTTCTGTTTTCTTATAAAAATTATTTTATATTCACTGTAATTTGCTGTGCAAGAAGCACGCAGCTCAACTGCGCAATCAGTCTGTCGAGCGATAGTTTATAAACCAACTGTGTTCCGAAGAAAAGAGGCTTAAAAATCTCTATGTTATCAACATGGGATTGTGAAGGGGGAGAGGTCCAACAGTAATCTTTTATTTACTTCAAATACGAATAGAGTCAAGCACAGCGCAATGGCTCAGACGGGCAGGCACTCGCCAAAAAGTCTAAAACTAACTGAACTCTTTAACTTCTCACCAGAGCTCCTCATACAACATTGTGGATCACAGGAATATTCCAGAAAATTCTAGCAAAAACTAGGATTATCTCACGTGATCGAGATGCTGAAAAGCTTGGCGGGAAACAACGTCGGTGCCCGTAATTTCATAACGTTATGCTTTTGTTTTATTTTATAAAATCAGTCTTAAAAATTCTTTGACACACTGTATTTGCTCTAATTTGCTTCTTTACAAGTTTAACAGGAAGTTCCGTCTAGAACTATACGAGCCTACTTTCCCGATTACTCCAACCACAAATTTAGCTATCTCTCTCTCTCTTTCTCATTTAGCTTTAGCTCTTAATTATTTCAAATATACCGTGTTCAACGGTTAATACATATTCATTCACTCATTCATTGATTAATTTATTTACTCATTCAGTTATTCATTCATTCATTCTTTCAATCATTCATTCAGAAGTAACCTCAAAATCCAAATCAAAAAGCTTCCTGGGAAGGGAAGATCGTTTAGCTCTGGATGAACTTCGTATCTGTACATGTTCTACGTCATAACATCTTTCCCATGAAGTTTGCTCCAAGCAAATCCGTCGGTTAGATCAGGATTTATGTGGGATTGAAATTTCACCGTAGGCGCTAATGTTAATTTTTTTAACTGTTCAAAAGTGAACAAAAATTGTTCAAATCAATATTTTACGCCGAAAGCTTCTTCCAGTAAGCTTGCTCATAGGAATTTGGATGTTGTGCCAAGAGTTTACATAATTTGCTTCATTTTTGCCCATAGGCGCTAATGCTGAAATTTTTTGAACTGTTCGAAATTGTGCAAATCAAAAAGTAAAATACAGTCGAACTTCGTTAACTCAAACAAGCTTAAAACGAATTACTGCTAAGACGAACTACATTTGCGATCCCCGTCTTAATGTATTAGCAAATAACGCTCATTTCTTCGTCGAAGACGAAAACGCTTAATTCGGACTGTCGGATAAATCGAACTCTTATTTGTGGTCCCTACCGTTCGAACTTCAATTCAATGCGAAACAAACGTAAAAGTCATTTTTCACATTACCAAACAGAGAAAAAATAATAATTCATCAGAATGTCTAAACCAGAGCTTTCCAAACTTTCCCTGATGGCGACACCCTTCCAGTACCTACAATTTAACGAGAGACCCTTTCATTGATACTAATGAAACATATTTGATTTTATCATAACAAATGGTATTTTAAAGCAATAATTTTTAAAGTAATAATTATTTTTAAAGCAATAATTATAAAGCAATAATTTATGAATTGGGAGTACAGTATAATTAATTGGAATTTCAGTTTGGAAGAATTTTAAGTACAGTTTCTCTCCACAAATCACACACTCCGGAGTTGGACATTCTTCAACTCCCCACCACGTAAGTCCCATTTTTATGTATTCTTCCTTATACATTCTCACTTTCGTGTTCTTGCTACTGCATATTGGCGAGGAATAAACAGAGGTTCGAAACACACTATTTAATTGTTGTTCAGTAACTACTGAAGTTTCAGACACACCACTTGACTGTTGCTCTGCATCTGATGCGTCATCAACTATCAAAGGTGTCTATCTGACAATAAATTTATCCATAGCGGATGAGTTCCGTAAAATTTATGGCATAAATATGTCACTTTGAAGCAGGTAAAATAATGGCGTGAGTCACGAATGAAAGAAAGAAGCAGGCTGAAGGAAATGTACAATGCCCAATGTCGCCGCTCGAAGAACTAGTTAAAACAAGAAGCTTATAGAGAGCGCCAATGTACAACAGCACAGTACAGAGACATAGCGCCATAACTGGAAGTTACATGGACAAATTGTAGAAATCCACATATCGACCA
Source organism: Octonoba sinensis (assembly GCA_038502835.1). NCBI lineage: Eukaryota > Metazoa > Arthropoda > Arachnida > Araneae > Uloboridae > Octonoba > Octonoba sinensis. Next base: position 9,994,695 of record CM076604.1, read on the forward strand.
CGGGGTTACTATGTGATCTATGATTGCACTGAACCAAAAAAAGGATGTTTGATATTATTTTAATTATTATTTAATGTTATTTCATAAGCTCGTTATTCGTTTTGCAATCTCGCGACACCCTTGATGCTAATACGCGACACATCGGGGTGTCGCGACACCCAGTTAGGAAAGCACTGGTCTAAACAATTTGTGTTATAACTTAGTATTTTAAAAAACAATACGGTATTTTTGATACGATAGTTTTACTACGATAATTTTGAAAGATTTTCTCTTAATATGTAATTTCGATTAATAAACATTTCAAGTTTTTGAATTTTTACTTTTAAAACTTTATTTGAGAACCAGAATTTTTTTTTTTTTTTTCTTATGACAAATTCAAAATCTATAGCATTGATTTATATGTGCATTAAGGACTTAAATCGAGCATTGTGTACTGGAAAATAGAGTGCAATTCCTCTTTTGCTATCCAAAAAAGGGGTTTCATTGTTTTTCGGATAAGACGAACTACGGTTAAGACGAATTTATTTTAAAGGACCCTTCGGGTTCGTTTTAACGAGGTTCGACTGTATAGAAATTAGATGTTCTCGGTGAGATCTATCGATGCAAAAAGAATTTTTCGAATCGGACCATTCGTTCAAAAGTTATCAGGGGGAGACAGACCGACAGATTTTCCCCCCATCTCAAAACCCTACTTTCAAATTTTTTATTTTTCAATCTTTATTTAAATACTTCACTTAGTTTCGACTTTTCTTTATTTTTAACGATATTTTTACGATACAAAGCCTTCTTTCATGCTTTTTATTTATTTACTTTTTACTTTTACGGGAAAGTAGGCTAAAAAGCAAAGAACACACACAGCTGTAGGTTTTTAGGGATTATAATAATTGCTAAATTGTCCTGTTTTAATAACTCACTAAAAAAAAAGAGAGAGAGAGAAAGATTTTCTTTTATTTTTCATGAATATAAAAAAGTGCTTTTCAGAAAAGCATTTTGTTTAACGTCTGAAAAAGATAAAATGAACTTGGTGGCTCATAACGTTTCATTCGAAAACTTCTTAAAAGTTATATGGTTTATTTTAATATTTAAAAGAGAGATATTTTCACAGAATGAAATGGAGAAACAAAAATTAGATATCATTTCATTTTTCTGTTACAAACAATAGGTTTCTACTGATTGATGAATGACAATAACAAAATGTAACTTTCTTAATGAAGTTAAAATTTAATTTTATGTTAAGAGCTTTACACATATTTATACATACAATAATACAAAGTCATCTTTTACATATACTTGGTTGCACAATGCACAATTAAGAAGATCGCAAAATGTGAATCGATTTTGTTTTTTCACAATAGTTGCATATAGGTGTTTTGTATGACAAAACTTAAGTCTTTTCAGTGTATGAAAATTAGGGATGTACCGAGCAGCATTTTGGCCGAGTAGCCGAGTACCGAGTACTCGGCAATTTACTACTCGGCTGAGCAGCCGAGTATTTGGCAATTTAGTACTCGGCCGAGTACCGAGTAGCCGAATACTCGGCCATTTACTACTTGGCCGAGTACCGAATACTGAGTAGTTGTGAATAAAAAAAGATTTTAAAAGACATTTATAATGAAAAAAGAAATTGCCCGTCTCCAGAAATATAGAAAAGCTTGTGTTTTACACCAATATTTATATTTGCCTATTATTGTACTAATCAGTTATAAATTTATCTACTATTAGTAATCTTTAATAAAAATTACGAAATTTTTACAACTACTCGGTAATGGCCGAGTACTCGGCTGGAATTTTGCCGAGTAGGTAAAATTCTAGCCGAGTACCGACTACATCCCTAATGAAAATAAAACATCATTTTTCCTTCAGTACATACTTGATTATCTGAGATACCAGGGATCAGTTTTCAAGGCTAGAATGTAAAAGCTTCAACAAAACTTCCCATTTCTTTCTCCCTCAAGTAAAAAAGCACGGCATCGATAGATTCTTGAAAGGGAAGGCAAGTTTCTGGACAAGGTGGCAAAAGCACTCCAGGCACTGATTTCTCGGAACCTTCCACTTTTTACCATTCCTTATGCTCACATCAATTAGCACTGAGTAGTTGGGGTAGTCCAGTAACATATCTTTACATAACTCATTCCGTAATTCATCGTTCTCGAGGTAAAGTGCAATCTTTCTCGCGGATATCCTCGCAATATTATAGTAAGAGAGATTTATTCTGTGCATTTTGTGTCCTTCATGTGCGGGATCTCAGCTTGACATTCAGAAAGCGCTTCGACGTAGAACTGTATTTCGTATGCTTTGAGGGATAGATTTTCCCAATCGAACTCAATGTTTCTCCAGGCACATATTGAGAGTACATTACCGCAATATTGTGCTATTTGTTTTCCACAGTATTCCACAGTGGATAAATTAATGCTGTAGTAGCTTTTACATGTTGACGCACATTAGAAAACAGCAGCTTCTTCACTAATCCTGCATATTCTTTCTCAGGAGCTATAGATGCAAGGGAGTTTCCCCAAAAGTGTCCGCGAGGTAATTTTCGCTGTCCAAATCAACCAGCACTTCTGAAACTTTTTCATCACCACAAAAGAGAGCGTAGTGGAGCGGCGTTAACCGGAAACAACCCAGAGCACGTGTTTTTGCTCCTTCCGGTAATAACTTTCTTACGATTCCTGCATATCCTTGCCGTGCAGCCAGATGCACAGGAGTCAATCGAAAAAAGTCCTTAAGGTCATTTTTGCTGTCGATATCGCAGAGAACTTGGGCAACGTCTTCTTTACCGGAATCAAGAGCAAGATGAAGAGGCGTTTGACGGTGAGTATCCTCCGGGCGAGGATTGGCACCTTCAGCGAGAAGAACTTGCACCATGTCCTTTAATCCTAACCTGGCGGCCAAGTGTAAAGGACCCTCTTGGTCTCTACCTCTACGATCTTTTTGATGCATTTCATCAACTAGATTTGAATGGTCCGTCAGAATTAACCGGACATCGCTATTATGGTTGTCAGTTTTCTCTGCAAGATGCAGCTTTTCAATTTCAAATGATCTGCTGGTCGACATCAGAATTATTTCTGAAAGAAAGAAAAGATTTCGGTATTACCATAATGATTTTGTTTTTGAATTCTACTTTCTTTTACATTAATTCTTCTTGTAAATGAGATGTGGGTTTCCCAGTGTTCCAAGCTGTAGATCACAACACTCTTGTACCATGGAAAAGGGTTTGAATCCCAACCAGGACATAGATGTTATGAATCAGCACAGCACTTCTGGTTATGTCCTCATTGGTTTGGGTCCCACTTTAAACTAGGCCATGAGGGTTATCATGATAGATGAAATCAGACTTGAGAGAAATCTTCACCCTGACACTTCATATCGCTTTTATTTAGTTAAATTTATATTGACCGATAGCAAGCAATAGAAGCTGGAGCAGGATGTGCAGTGACATCTCAGTAACCAAACGTGTGTTGGAGGGGGCGCAAAGAATGCGCCTTTGTTTCAGTCTGCTTAAATCCAGATTGTTTGTCAGGTGTGTATGCTGGTACTGTCTATTGTAAAGGTTCATCCTTAAAGTGATCTGCAGTGAACATGTTAATAATATTTCTTACCACGGCCATTATTTCAAGCATTTTTAGCGGAGGGGGAAGGGAGGCAAAGGCATATGTGATTCTGATCCAAAATTCTCCGACACTTCCGAAAATTTTAGAGAGCCTGTTCCGAAACTTTAAAACAACCGATTTTCCAAAAAATAAATCAATTTATAATTGTTTTACGATGCCTTTGATGAATAAAATTTGTGCTTTTCTCTATAACTTGAGACAAGCAAAATATTTGATACTTTAAAAAACAAGTGTTTCTGGGGAAAATTGTGTTCTCGCATTATTATTACAGAATTTTCATTTAAACACTTAACTTTTTTTATCGGAATTTATAAATCTTATATATTTAAACGAGCAATTCTTGTATAGTATATATATAAATATTTTGAGTTCTCAAAAACGACTCTAATGATTTGGATCAAAATTTGTATTTAGGTCAGGTTTTGTTTTCTAAGTTTACCTATATTGATGTCTTTCTCAAAAAAAACACATACAGAAAAAAAACCCATTTTTTATATTTTAGTTTAATTGAGATTAATACACTGATTTGAGACACTTCATTCTTAATTTACCTTTTGTTGATTGAAATTTATCGCTGTTACCATTTGTGCAATTTAAAATGCTTAGGAAACCCATTGAAAAAAAAAGTCGTTAATATATTTGGTTTATAATCTAAGGACAGGTAAACTGTAAAGTAAAACCATAATATAGCATATTTTTAGAAATAAAGCATTGAACTAAGGGCATTATTGACATTGTTTTTTTTTTAACTCAAATGAAGCTTTAAAGTTCATAGGTAGGTAAGATTGCAAAATATTCATACAATAAATACAGGCAAAGATTTTTTTTTATTCATTTATGTTTAGTGTCGGTGAACTCAATTTCTCTTAACAACAAATCCAGTTGATTTTCCTTGATAAAATGTGTGCCTGTAAAATACATTTAATTTCAAAGCTTAAAAATTCAAGGAACTATTAAAAGTGGCACCTAGGTATGTGCTGCACATATCGCCGTTCCGGAACAACAATGACGTAACAGAAAAAAATGTGTCGAATGTAAATAATTCCATAGACAATATCAGAAACATATCTCCTACACAGGGGAGCAAGGACATAACTGCAGAATGACAGTTTGTGTCTTCTAGAACAGCGGTTCTCAAAGTGTGTTCCGCGGAAGGATTGTAATGGTTCCGTTGGCACTTTATTATTAAATAAAATTATGTTCAGTAAATCGTGTTCAGAAAATGTTTCGCGATGAAATTTAGCTAAAAGTGGTAGTTGATTCCCTGTTTGAAAATAAAAATATACTTGGAGGAAGCTAAATAAAAAAAAAAGACTCTTCAGAGGGTAAATTAGTTAATTAATGTAAAAATTGTAAAATGACTTCTTGCTCTGATTTAGAAGACTCTGAAACTCTATTAGGATGGTTAAAAAAGACTATACAGTGATCCCTCGTTTTTCGCGGTTAATGGGGACCAGAACCTTCCGCGAAAACCGAAAAACCGCGAAGTAGGATTTGCCGCTAAGCATTTTCATGTATGCGGGTACACGAATGTTTTAAATACGTTAACAGTATTCATACTTCCGACATTTAAGACAAAAATTACAACAGAAACGTATAGTACAGTAATAAAAATGAATCAATTTTGCTTTCTGAGAGAGGCGAAGAGTCTTGTGTTGGTGGGAGCTTTTGAGAGCCCGTGGTATGTACTCTGAG